>OY747132.1:72104444-73304444 GCA_963556465.1 Berberis vulgaris
TCTCTATTGGTTGTTTCATATTTATCCACCTCAATTCCCATTGTTTATTTAAGTTGTACATGTTGGCATCCACCAATATACTTTCTACTCCTAAGCCCTCACTTTCATTCCGTTTGATAGGTGAAAATATTCATCCTCTGTAATACCCACCCAATTCACTTAACAATATAATTTTTTATTATCTTAGAAGTTAATAATATTTATTTATTTATAGTATTTATTAATTGGTAATAGTTACAAATAATTATATTTTATGATTTTAATTTAGGACATAGGTTTAGGCTGGGGGTGGGTAAGAGATGAGCGATGGTTGTGTTTAGCTAATGAAACCCTAATAAAAAAACATTCATTTAAAAAGAAACCCTAGCCCTCTTTTTTTATACACACAAAAGAAGAAAAAAAACTTACGTTGAAAAAGGTGAGAGGCGCTTTGAAGGAAGAACTTTTGGATCTTTGAAAAAAAAAAAAGTTGTGAGCAAAACTCTATCCTTCTTCAATATTTTTTCCCCAATGTAAATACGATTCCCTTGACATCTTGATTGGATTTACATCTTCAATGGAAGAAAAACCAATTTGACAGTTTGGTTTGATTTATATCTTTAATGAAAAACCGATTTGACATCATTTGATTTACATCTTTAATGAAAACCGATTTGACATCGTGAGTTGATTTACATCTTTAATGGAGAAAAAACCGATTTGACATTTTGATTTGATTTACATATGAAAAACTGATTTGACATCTTAACTTGTTTTACATCTTTAATGGAGGTGATAGTATGAATGACTATGGAGGTGATAGTGTCTGGTTGAATGGACATCCATGTAAAAAAAAAAAAAAGGTTTAGTCATTGTAATTGGAAATTGAAATGAAAGGAAATAAGTATCCTAATTTTGTTGTTGTAATTTTTTTTTTTTTTTAATTTGTGGGAAGGGAAAGGAAAACCTCGTGTGATTTACAATGCACATTTTTTTACCTTGACAAGTGGCGATGTGACAACCTTAGATGATACTACAGAGTACAGACAGCAGATGTGATCTTTGTAGAAAACTTTGGGAAGGGTTTTTATTTTTATTTTTTTTTTATTGTATGTGATGTGATATCTGTAAGAAAAAAAAAGATATGATATCTGTAAGAAAGAAAAAGATGTGATGGCTATGTGATTTCTGTTAGAAAAATATAAATACTTGGTAATGTTCTTTTCCTCGACTCAAAAAAAAAATATTTTGTATACAGACTTGATTGTATACGTGTGATATAAATTATGGGTATGCAGACTTGTTTGCATATCGGTACGCCGTTCCATGTGAGTTCGGTAGTACGTGTAGATTTACGAAATACTTGTCAGGTATCGAACTTCGGGTGAGATGACATGACACTCGATGTGGCACCCCACTTGGGTCATGTACGCTCCGAGTGGCTTCGAGGGCAAGGGAGACACACTTGGGTGAGGTGTGTTCGACACAGGAGGAGAGTGTGATTGTAGAAAAGAAGCCAAGAATTAGAAAAAATAAATAAAACCATTGAATTAATCATAACATGAAATTGTGCACGAATTAATTTAGCATGTACTAGGTTAGCCTTGAGGGAAGAAACTAACAGCTTGAATGAGAACTACTTGTCTTCCTTAAGGTGAAATGCATTTTTTTGAATATTTAATTGTCTCGATTTGTAAGTTTGCTCACACCAATATTAATATACTGACCCAGATTTTGTATTGTTTTACAAATTTGGGTGCGTTCTTAATGAGCGTAGCCCCAGAGACCTATCAGAGTTAATTGGAGTGCAAGAGTGGTATTAGCTGCGTGGCAATAGCTGAGGAGTCGACACGTTTTTTTGTTAGATCTTTATTATTATTATTATTACTAGGTAATCAAATGTATGATTTAGTTATAAATGCTCAGTTTTTGTCAGAAATTTATTTTGGAATTGATTAATGTAATTTTCAATTACTTATAATTGTGAACCTCATTTTGAGAGGAAGGTTATTATTTCATTTACTGCCTTATGACAGTATCATTTAATTTGTTCCTGACGTGCCTTGGTTTTTGGACAATCTATTAATTTATGTTGTTTAAAAATCGGGGCGTGACATTTTTGGTATCAGAGCATTTGGTTAGCCTAGATCTAGGGTAGGTCTAGGTGATCCTCGGATGTGTGGAATGGGATTATGAACGTTTGGATTATTAAGTATTAACGGTTATTTATTTTCGCTTGAAGGTAATGGTGAACACTCGATCGAATGGTGCCAATGGGCAGAATGGTGATAACGGGCGGAATAACACTAATGGCCCAAACGGTTCGAATGATCAAGGGGGAAATCCTAACTTGATTCGGGTGGACGTGGGAGCTATGATGACGCAACTTTTGCAAGTTGTGCAGAACAACCATAAGGATAATCATGGTGACCCGTTTGCCAGGAGAAATAAGGAGTTTCGGAACCTAGGCGGTCAGAGGTTTAATGGAGAGACTTGCCCTATTGCAGCTGAAACCGTATTCAATCGGATGCAGATGACTGAGGTACAGAAGCAAGAATTAGTTGCTCATAACTTGGATGGTAATGCCAGGTATTGGTGGATTCTGTCGAGGAGAGCATGGATACGACTGTTATGACTTGGGAAACTTTCAAGTCCAAATTTTACTGTCAGTTTGTACCTGAAGCTGTGAAATCTCAGCTAGCTGCAGAGTTTCTTAGTTTGACGCAAGGTACAAAGTCGGTGACCTAGTATGTGACAAAATTCAACGAGTTGACTCGGTATGCTCCGTACTTGGTTGATACTACTGCCAAGAAGAATCAAAAGTTTATCAAGGGTATGGGTCATTATTTGTCAATGTCACTTTTACCCTTTGATAAAAAACCCTTCGACAGAGTTTTAGACTTAGCTCTCAAGTTCGAAGAGCAAGACGCCACTTTTCAAGAGGCTAGGGAGAATAGCAGGGGAGATGAGTCTTCTAGAAAGTCGCATTCATCTGGGAACCGAAATCAGAACAGGTATAAGCCTTATGATCAGAATTAGCGAGGACCTAGATTTCAGTATCAGCCGAGGTTCCAATCTAGAGGTCAGTTTTAGCAGTGGCCCCAGGGAGGAGTTGAGTCCCAGGGAGGTTTCAGGCCGCAGGGTGGCTTCAGGCCCCAAGGGCAGCAGTGGCAGAAACCGACATTTCAGAACCAGGGCCCGCAAGGCCCATATCAGCAACCTCGACCGTATGATCCTCAACCTCGGGCACCTGTAGCACCACGAGGGTAGGCTCCCACTGATAGATTATGCTACAGATGTAACCGGCCAGGGCATCTCATTCGTGATTGTCCCAGTGGGCGAGGCGCTCCACAGGGTAGGCAGTCCCCACCAGCTCCAGCACGTGCATTTGCGGTTCTACGAGGGCAAGATAATGTTGAAGGTATCATCACCACTCAGTTTCCCTTGCGAGTATTATTTGATTATGGTGTTTCTCATTCTTTTATTTCTCGTCGAATGGTAGAAAAAGAAAACCTTAAAACTATGCCACTTATCAAACATTTATGTGTTGAGACACCCATAGGAGGCACTGTCACATTGTCTAAGTAATGTAGAAATTTTGAGATCTCTTTAATGGGTCGAAAACTTGTTGCGGATTTGATAGTTATGAATTTTGAGAATTTTCATGTTATTCTTGGGATGGATTGGTTGGGTAAAAACTATGTTACTATAGATTGTGCCACGAGGACCATTTTGATAGATACACCAGGGTTGTCGCGAGTTAGTCATGTTTGTGAACATTGTGGGGACTCCACAATGACGAGCACTCTATACTCTATGGATATACCAGAAAAAGATATTAGCGTGGTTGAGGTAGTGAAGAGATAAGTCGAATTTCGAATTGACATGTTGTTAGGGGCAGCACCGATTTCGAAAGTTGCATATCGATTGGCTCCCAAACAGTTAGATGGGATGAAAGTCCAACTAAAGGAATTACTCCAGAAGGGGTAAGAAATTTCTCTCGTATGTTTTTATTTATTTATTTATTTATTTATTTATTTATTTATTTATTTATAATAGTTATATATATGTGCATATTTGTGAGTAACTATATGGTTAATCCTTTAAGGTATGTATACTTAGGTTTATTCGATCAAGTAATTCTCCATGGGGTGCGTCTGCTATCTTTGTTTCTAAGAAGGATGATACTTTGAGGAACCGTATTTTTCGCCCTTTGGATTTGATGAACCGTATTTTTCGCCCGTAACTTGATAAATTTGTTGTCATTTTCATTGATGATATTATGGTATATTCTTGAAACATGGAGGACCATCGAGAGCATTTGAAAGTAGTGTTGCAGACTTTATAGTGATCACAAGCTGTATGCTAAATTTAGTAAGTGTCACTTTTGGGAGAAAGAGGTGAGATTTCTTGGGCATGTGATCTCTAGCAAAGGGATAACGGTTGATCCTGACAAAGTTGCAACAGTTAAAGAATGGAAACAACCCACTAATGCCAGTGAAATTCGGAGTTTCTTGGGGTTGGCTGGATATTATAGGAGGTTTATTGAGAAATTTTCATTAATTGCAGCACCTTTGTCGAGTCTGACCCGAAAAGATGTCAAGTTTATATGGACTAAGGACTGTGAGTCTGCATTTCAAGAGTTGAAGCAAAGGTTGACTACAACTCCAATTTTAATCATTCCCATTCGTGGCGGGAAGTTAGTGGTGTTTACAGATGCTAGCGGAATAGGTTTGGGATGTGTTTTGATGCAAGATAAAAAAAATAGTCTCTTACGCTTCTAGGCAGTTAAAGCCACATGAGAGGCGATATGCTACGCATGATTTGGAATTAGCGGCAGTGGTTTTTGCTTTAAAAATATGGAGACATTATTTGTATGGAGAGAAATTTGAGTTATATACTGATCACAAAAGCTTAAGGTATCTATTTTCACAACGGGATTTAAACATGAGGCAACAAAGGTTGATGGAGTTCATTAGTAGTTATGCTTTTGAAATCCTTTACCATCCGGGCAAAGGGAATGTGGTGGCGGATGTCCTTAGCAGGCTACATAGTGTGTTGACCGCTCTTATGATGCAAGAGTGGAAGATTCTTGAGGTTATTGCAGCTCATGATGTTTTGACTGTTCTGCATAATAGAGGAGCTTATGTTTTTAGTTTGACAGTAAAACCTACTCTGATTACTCGGGTCATTTCAGTGCAACATACTGACCCATTTCTCATGAACAAAATGAATGATTTGATAGTTGATATGTTGGATGACTGCCCTACTGATTGGTCAGTTGACATAGATGGAAGATTGCGATTTCATGATAGACTTTGCGTACCAGATATTTCGGCGTTAAAGAAGGAGATTATGGATGAGGCTCATCATTCTAAATTTACTATTCATCCAGGGGGTACGAAGATGTATCATGATTTGAGAAGAAGATTTTGGTGGAAAGGCATGAAACGAGATGTTGGGGAATATGTCTCTCACTGTTTCACTTGTTAGCAAGTGAAAGCGGAACACCAGAGGTCGTCTGGTTTATTGCAACCTCTAGAAATACCCATGTGGAAATGGGAACACATTTCGATGGATTTTGTTGATGGTTTACCTAGATCTCGGAGGGGTAATGAGTCAATTTGGGTTATTGTCGACCGTTTGACTAAGTGTGCACATTTTATCCCCATTGATTCATCTCGTAATACCGACAAGTTAGCTGCTTTGTATATCCAAGAAGTGGTAAGGTTGCATGGAGTTCCTATTACCATTGTGTTAGATAGAGATCCATTGTTTACATCGACATTTTGGGAAAGTTTCCAACGTGCTATGGGTACTACCTTGGCTATGAGCACTGCATATCATCCACAGACTGACGGGCAGACTGAGCGGGTAAATCAGATTTTAGAGGATATGTTGCGAGCTTGCATCATGGATTTTGGTGGTAGTTGGGAGGATCATTTACCGTTGGTGGAGTTCTCGTACAATAATAGTTACCAATCGAGCATTGGCATGGCACCCTTTGAGGCTTTGTATGGTAGGCCGTGTAGATCTCCTAGTTGTTGGGCAGAGGTAGGTGATGTTAACATGCTAGGATATGAGAGTGAAGAAAGCAAGTGAACTTTGGAAATTATATTGATTTGTTCATACAAAAGAGTGGCTATAAATAGCTTTTACATCACGCTCTGCTTCATAACAGAAACCTACTGAAATCCCATGAAATAATCCTAAGATCATGGGATGACTCTAACAATCCTAGACTTATGGGATGACTAATTCAAATCCTAAACTGACTCAAAAGACTAGTTCAAATCCTAAACTAACTCAAAGACTAATTCAATTTATGGAACAAGTAAACAAGTACCTGTACTTTAACACCTTTACCTAAACTGAAAACTCATTAATCAGTTTAAATCCATCTCTGAAATCCTATTTTGTTGGGGTGAATATGCTGCAGTTAATTGCCTCCTTATACCTTGTGCTTCACAAAACCTGTTAAATTCATGAGAGGTATACTCTCCTCCCCTATCGGTGCGCAATGTTTTAATAGATACTCCAGTTTCATTTTCAACAATGGCTTTGAACTTCTTGAAAATACTGAGTGTCTCAGTTTTATCAGTCATGAAACAAACCCATGTTTTTCTACTGAAATCACCAGTAAATGTAATATAATATTTCTTACCACTGTTTGAGATAGGATTGATTGGCCCTCCTACTTCTAAGTAGAGCAATTGCAGTATACTGGAATGGTAATATTTCTGTGTGGAGTGGGGACTGTTGGGGCGTAGAGGAAACATTCTATTTGCAGCCATTTCTGTTTGAATTATATGGCCTTGTTCTGGATGATGAATTTGGCATCTGTTTCTATGCATTAGTACTGCAAACCCCTTCTCTTGCAATTGTCCAACACTAATGAGATTGCTAGACAGATCAGACACAAAGAAAACACTGGTAATTTGATGTATTACCCCATTCACTTTAATCCTTATATCCCCTTTACCTTTCACTGTGAGACTGGAATTGTTTCCTAGTTTTACCCTTTCTCTAAAAGTTTCATCAAGCTAGTGTTGTGAAGAAACTTTTATCTCCAGTCATATGATTACTGCATCCTGAATCAAGATACCACAATGGCTTTGAAAGATTCACCTTACCCTTCTCAGAAGCTATCAGAAAGCCATCCTCCTTGTCTCCTATGCAAGCCATCAACAACATTTCTTCCTCAGTTTCTATGTAATTTGCCTTGAACTCTCTGTTTCTCTGAGGACATTCATATTGGAAATGCCCCAGTTCATGGCACTTGAAGCATTCAATACCAGACTTCTCAAAGCCAAACCTGCCTCCGCCACGTCCTCTTAATCCTCTACGTCCTCGTCCTCTTCCAGGTGAAATTGTCTCTTGACTAACCGTCAGTGCCTGCTCCTCCAAGGTATGTCCAACAATCCGTTGCTCATGGACAAGCATGCTTCTTTGGAGCTCGTCTATTGACATTGCATCAATCTCGTTCGACTCTTCAATAGAGCATACCACATAGTCAAACTTTGAGATCATAGACCTCAAAATCTTCTCAATGACGACTACATCATCCATCCTTTCTCCATGGATCCTCATCTTGTTTGCCACAGTGAGGGTTCTAGAAAAAATATTCATTTACTGTCTCACCAACCTTCATTTGGAGCATTTCAAATTCATTCTGAAGGGCTTGAAGTTATGCACGCTTCACTCTTGCATTGCCCTAGTATTTCTTCTTCATGGAATCCCATATGTCTTTTGCAGTTTCCTTCTCCAAGATCGTTTCAAGCACATATCTGTCAATGGCCTGATACAAGTAATTCTTAGTTTTCAAATCTTTCAACTTCTGCTCTCTTACTTCTTTGAGTTGCGCCTCGTAAGAGTAGTTCCTGCTGGATATTGTGTGATTCCAGTCTCCACCAAGCTCCAATACTCCTTCGACCGGAGTAAGTTCTCCATCAACATGCTCCAATGGTCATAATGACCATCAAACTTCGGTATAGTAGGTTGAACAAAGTTGCCTCCCTTTGCTGCCATTTATTGCTTACAACGGTAAGCTAAGAAGACTGCGGCTTCTCAAGAACTAGACCCCAATGTTTGTATTGCCTACTACGGTAAGCTAAGAAGACTGCGACTTCTCAAGAACTAGACCCCAATGTTGGGGCTCTGATACCAGATGTTAACATGCTAGGATATGAGAGTGAAGAAAGCAAGTGAACTCTGGAAATTAGATTGATTTATTCACACGAAAGTGGTTATAAATAGCCTTTACATCATACTCTGCTTCATAACAGAAACGTACTGAAATCCCATGAAATAATCCTAAGATCATGGGATGACTCTAACAATCCTAGACTTATGGGATGACTAATTCAAATCCTAAACTGACTCAAAAGACTAGTTCAAATCCTAAACTAACTCAAAGACTAATTCAATCTATGGAACAAGTAAACAAGTACATGTACTTTAACAGGTGATACAGCATTGTTGGGACCAGAGATTGTTAGAGAGACTGCAGGGAAGATTGAGATTATTCGGGGAAGGATAAAAACTGCTCATAGTAGACAGAAAAGTTGTGCAGATCAAAAGCGAAAAAGTGTAGTGTTTGCGGTTGGTGATTTAGTTTTTCTCAAGGTGTCTCCTATGCGAGGTGTGATGAGATTTGGCAAGAAAGGGAAGTTGAGTCCATGGTATATTGGGCCATTAGAGATTGTCGGATGTGTTGGTCACTTAGCTTACAAGCTTGCATTGCCGCCCAGTTTGTCGATGATTCATGATGTCTTTCATGTTTCGATGTTGAGAAAATGTGTGAAAGATCAACTTAGATTGTTCAACCTACCGCTATTGAACTGAATGAGGATTTGACCTATACAGTTGGGCCAGTGAGGATAATTGATCGTGACGTGAATCAACTACGACGTAAGAAAGTCAACTTGGTCAAAGTTCAGTGGAGCGAAAAGGAGAACGATGTCACCTGGAGTTGGAGGACAAAGTAAAGCATATGCACCCAGAATTATTCGCCTAACCCTTATCCTACCGAATCTCGAGACGAGATTCTTTTAAGGTGTGTATATTGTAATACCCACCCAATTCACTTACCAATATATTTTTTTAATTATCTTAGAAGTTAATAATATTTATTTATTGATAATATTTATTAATTGGTAATAGTTACAAATAATTATATTTTATGATTTTAATTTAGGACCTAGGTTTAGGCTAGGGGTGGGTAAGAGATGAGTGATGGTTGTGTTTAGCTAATGAAACCCTAATAAAAAAAACATTCATTTAAAAAGAAACCCTAGCCCTTTATTTTTATACACACAAAAGAAAAAAAAACTTACGCTGAAAAAGGTGGGAGGCGCTTTGAAGAAAGAACTTTTGGATCTTTGCAAAAAAAAAAGTTCTGAGCAAAACTCTATCCTTCTTCAAATTTTTTTTCCCAATGTAAATACGATTTCTTTGACATTTTGATTGGATTTACATTTTCAATGAAGGAAAAATCGATTTGACAGTTTGGTTTGATTTGTATCTTTAATGAAAAATCGATTTGACATCGTTTGATTTACATCTTTAATGAAAAACCGATTTGACATCGTGAGTTGATTTACATCTTTAATGGAGGAAAAACCGATTTGACATCTTGACTTGTTTTACATCTTTAATGGAGGTGATAGTATGAATGACTATGGAGGTGATAGTGTCTGGTTGAATGGACATCCATGTAAAAAAAAAAGAGTTTAGTCATTATAATTGGAAATTGAAATGAAAGGAAATAAGTATCCTAATTTTGTTGTTGTAAAAAAAAATTTGTGGGAAGGGAAATGAAAACCTCGTGTGATTTACAATGCACATTTTTTTTTACTTTGACAAGTGGCGATGTGACAACCTTAGATGATACTATAGAGTACAGACAGCAGATGTGATCTCTGTAGAAAACCTTGGGAAGGGTTTTCTTTTTACCTTGGGAATTTTTTTTTTTATTGTATGTGATGTGATATCTGTAAGAAAAAGAAAAAGAAAAAGAAAAGATATGATATCTGTAAGAAAGAAAAAGATGTGATGGCTATGGTTATGGCTATGTGATTTCTGTTAGAAAAATATATATACTTGGTAATGCTCTTTTCCTTAACTCAAAAAAAAAATTATTTTGTATACAGACTTGATTGTATACGTGTGATATAAATTATGGGTATGCAGACTTGCTTGCATATCGGTACGTCGTTCCATATGAGTTCGGTAGTACTTGTAGATTTAGGAAATACTTGCCAGGTATCAAACTTCGGGTGAAATGACATGACACTCGATGTGGCACCCCACTTGGGTCATGCACGCTCCGAGTGGCTTCGAGGGCAAGGGAGACGCACTTGGGTGAGGTGTGTTCGGCACAGGAGGAGAGTGCGATTGTGGAAAAGAAGCCAAGAATTAAGAAAATTAAATAAAACCATTGAATTGATCATAACATGAAATTGTGCACGAATTATTTTAGCATGTACTAGGTTAGCCTTGAGGGAAGAAACTAACAGCTCATTCGAATCTTGAATGAGAACTACCTGTCTTCCTTAAGGTGAAATGTTTTTTTTTAATATTTAATTGTCTCGATTTGTAAGTTTGCTCACACCAGTATTAATATACTGACCCAAATTTTGTATTGTTTTACAAATTTGGGTGCGTTCTTAATGAGCGTAGCCCCAGAGACCTATCAGGGTTAATTGGAGTGCAAGAGTGGTATTAGCTGCGTGACGATAGCTGAGGAGTCAACACATTTTTTTTTTGTTAGATCTTTATTATTATTATTACTAGGTAATCAGATGTAGGGTTTAGTTATAAATGCTCAGTTTTTGTCAGAGATTTATTTGAAAATTGATTAATGTAATTTTCATTTACTTATAATTGTGGACCTAATTTTGAGAGGAAGAATTTTGAGGAAGGTTATTATTTCATTTATTGCCTTATGACTGTACCATTTAATTTGTCTCTGGCGTGCCTTGATTTTTGGACAATCTATTAATTTATGTTATTCAAAAATCGGGCGTGACATACTTTCTATAGGGTTTAGCTTTTAAAGAGAATGGTGATCTATCCGTTTTCCAGATATCTAATGACATATATTAAAATGGCCTGCTTAAGGTGATACAATTTACTTGATATTAAGTTACAAACTAAAAAAAAAAAAAAAAAAAAAAAAAAAGTTACAAACTATGACTTATAAAAATTCATATTTTAATACTTTTTAATTTATACATGTAGAAACTTATGCAGTGATTGTATAATTTTATAAACTCAATGTAAATGTAAATAGTAACTTGAGCCAAGCCAAATTGGCAAACACTCCAATCATTAGGGAAACATTGAAAGAATACCATGAGTTTGTCAAATGAAAACTCGTGCAAACTGCTACCTATAATTTACTTTGTGATCACACAGTGAAAGCTCATGCAAATCTACATAGAAGGTGCAAGTAAAAGGTCTCTTAATTAACAAGAAAGTTGTGACTTGTGGGCAACTTTGTTGTCATCGATCACTTCTATGAAACTGATACATACTAGAGAACATGCAATTAACCTTACAAATGAGGGCCTACTTCAAGTTATGAAAATTGATAGATGCATGACACCCCCATGAGAGGTTGTAGGACCTTTGTACAACATTAGTAGCAATGGTGAAAACAACTGTGGGGGAGCTTATCCACCTTCCCTAGATCATCGATCCTTCTCTTTCAAATATTTATTGTTTTGCATCTAAGCATACATGACACTCCTTTAACTATCCTCGAGTACAAAAAGCTCATTCTCGAAAACGATAAGAGCGAGTGCTAGTTTCAAACTTGGGTTTCGTATGAGTTTTTACAACGAGAGAACGAACAACTTGAAATAGAAAGAAATCATATGGTCCTATATGTTGATTGATGACATTTATGGTTTAAGATCATCATCCCTGATTTCTGACCAAGGTCCACCACAATACCTAACATGGTGGCAATTCTTCTGCCTAACAAGATATAGTACATCTCTTGTAATTAGGGGTGGGCACGGGATGGGATGGGATAAGATAGACCCATTTTTATCCCATTCCATTCATATGGAATCGAGACGGGACGGGATGTGATAGACCCCATCTCGACCTCGTCCCATCCCAAACGGTTTCGGGACCGGACGGGATCAGCGTGCTCTATTTGTTGATCAAGTTTTTTGATAATCTAATAGGTATAAAACTACTGCTGAAAACATAATATGCTGGTACAGTGGTACATATGTTGGAAACATAAATAGATCTAAAGAATTATTATGTATAGTGCACGAACCTTTCCACGCATTTTGTGGCAGGAAATGGGGATGAAGAAGAGGTGAGCGAGATCTGGATCTTCGGTCCGCGAATGTTCTGGAAGAAATAGCCTTCGCTGGCATACTTTCCTGTGAGCTTTCTAGGTGTCTGATAAAATGTATTTGGATCTCCGTCGGGATAGATATAAACCTTGAAATTCTCCTCCATTTCAGCATAATTCAATCGAAAAATCCTATTGATTTCAACTTTCTCAAGACCTCCGGGAAAACATGAAAATAAAGGCTCGAATGGTACGATCCCTCCGTCACCCCTTTCATTCTGGGGTGATCTCGTAGTTCTTGGTCTGTGAAGATGCGTTGTTAGGTGCTCCATTTTATTTTCCCATTGAGGCCAAACCTAAACCTGTGCTCGAGAGATAACTGTCCATACACTGATAAGGGATGTATGGATTCTCGAGAAGAGAGGAGCCGTGGTGGTCCCCCCCGGACCGCCCGGATCCCACGAGTGAATAGAAAGTTGGATCTACATTGGATCTCACCTGAATCGCCCCATCTATCCTCCTGAGGAGAAGTTTTTTTGCTTTGCGCCCCCCATGTCCCCAAAACCTCGGAAGAGTAATAGATGTCTGATAATTCTTCGAGATCTGGCTTCTTTGTCATCGTAGCGACCAACTTTATACATCAAAACCTGCGTAAAACACTGAGAAATCCAGAAAAACGAAGTAGAAATCGAAGCGAAAAGAAACAGAGAGTGAAAGAGATAGGAGATAGTACCTGAAAAATAGGAGGAGTGGGAGAGAGATCGGAGACGAAGGAGGTGTTTTGGACTGGGAAGTGGAGGGACTTGAAGGAGATGTAAGTGACGGAAATTAGGGTTAGAGTTGCGAGAGAGAGGAGGGAGGTTTAGATGGAACCACAAGGAATGAGAGATGGGAGTGAAGAAGGAAGTTTTCCCGCCATCATTGAAGATGAAGAAGAAAAGAAGAGATGGAGGAAATTGATTTGGTGGAGTGAAATGTGTTGTGTTGTCTTGTGTTTTGATTTGTGTACTAACTACTGACTGAGTGATGAGTGAAGTGTGTTATACGTTTGTCGGGCATTGCAAAGATGCTGGAGTGGTTTGGGGGTGTATAGACACAAGAGGAAATGCTCTTTGACACCACAAAGTATGACTAATCGTGAACTATTGATGTATTCCAGTAGATGCTAAGCACTTATTTGTTCATTATTCTTGTCATAATTATGGTTGAAGGAAAAAATGGAAAGATCATATGACTTGAATGTTGGCAATCCTAAAATATTGATAATAAATATTGCAATCCTAAAATAAATAATAAATATTAAAAAATTAGCTCGGAACGGGATTGGCGGGATTGAAAATCTTCATCCCATCTCATCCTATTCTAGATCGGGACGGGACAGGAACGTGATCGCGGGATGGGATGCCCACCCCTACTTGTAATAAAACCCTTAAAACATTTGTAGAAACAATGCCAACAACTTAAGGTTGTGTTTGGTTGCATGAAATTCTATGTCATGGGAATCCATGAAGGGATCCCTATATTTTAGGTTAATTTGATGTATAACTCCACATGCACTATTTAATTTTGTTATCAATGGTGGCAATGAAAATCTCATGAACATGAGAATCACATGCCTTGAGAGACCAAGGAGTGAGATTCTCATATTCATGAAACTTTTTCATTCCCACCATTGATTACAAAATCAAATGGTGACATTAGAGTGATATATCAATTTAACTTAAAATATAGGGATTCCTTTATGAATTCTCATGACATAGAATTTCATGCAACCAAACACACCCTAAAAGAGAAAGCAGAGTTTGTGATGCCTTTCTTGTCCATTGAGATGAAGACTTTAGTTTGAGGATATCCTCCTGAAATAAATGGATTATTTTCATGGAACGATCTCCTCACTTAAAAAGGTTTGTAGCATTGTTTACACAATTAGTTGTAGAATTATTAACTGTATTTCCCATTTCATTGGTAACTTGATGACAATTATACTTAAGGTGTGTTTGGTTGCATGGAATTCTATGTCATGAAAATCTATGAGGGGACCCCTACATTTTAGGCTAAAGATATATCACTTCACATCCACCATTTGACCACCATTTTATTTGTGATCAATTGTGGAAATGGAAATCCCATGAACATGAGAATCTCACTCGGTCTCTCAAGGCATGTGATTCTCATGTTCATGGGACTTCTATTCCCACAATTGATAACAAAATTAAATGGTGGACGTGAAATTATACCTCAAATTAGCCTATAATATATGGGTCTCTTCATAGATTTCATGCAACCAAACACACCCTTAGTAAAATGATTGTGACTGTCAAACTAAAATATTAGCTTGTTTTGAAATTGGAAAAGGGAGGTGGGGGATGAAATCCAACCTTCAACTTGAACAACCACACTTCAGAAATGAAAGCGATGCAAGTGCACAAGGTACGAAAGCGACATAAGAGCACAAGGCATGAAAGTGATACATACACACACACACACGTTATATGTGAACTTTAAATGTTACATTGTTACATAATTTTTG
This sequence comes from Berberis vulgaris, assembly GCA_963556465.1. NCBI lineage: Eukaryota > Viridiplantae > Streptophyta > Magnoliopsida > Ranunculales > Berberidaceae > Berberis > Berberis vulgaris. The sequence continues at coordinate 72,119,270 of OY747132.1, forward strand.
TTCATCATAGAAACTACATAATTTACCCTAGGAAGTTTACCTCATAATGAACAAATCCGTAAGAAGAACAAAAGTGACTGCATAAGAAAATTTAAAGCAAATAGGCACGACAACGGGCTCCCTTGTATGGTATCTAGCACAAAGGCTTCGAGGTTGAGTTTCGACTCAGAAACCAATTCTAGTTATGCCTATTTTTTTCTTTCTTTGTTTTTGTTTAATGAAAAAGGTCAAAATGCTTGAACTTGTACTCCAAGAACAAAGTGCAAAACCATTGCATGTCCACTGATAAAGCATACCAAGTAGTCCTAATTTTACACTAAAAGTTAACATTAAGAAGAAACAATTATTCTCCAAACCATATATGCTTCATAAAGAATTAGAATGAATGATCCCTTGAGAGGGAAGGAGAGGGTCCCTACATGAATGAAAGTGGCACATAAACAAGAGCTGTTCATGTTCTCCATTAAGAGGAGGGTTCCCTTACTATTTTAACTTGGTATCCTCTGTCAAGGGGCTCTTCACTGCCTCTGCCGACACTTCATTTACATTATCAATCACACACTAGAGGGACCAAAAGGAACAAAGAGGTTAAGGGAACAAGGGAGGGACAAACCACAAGGGGACCATGAGATTGATTTATATCTTGTAAACAAACTGAATTACTGCAAAAAATATACAAATAAACTGTTATACATCTCTCCAGTATAATTTGGTCTTGAAGAAACAAGAAACAACAATCAAACTAAAACAAGGAAAGAATAAAAAAAGAAGACTATTGCTTATAAAACTATAACATCATCATGAATTCAAGGAGTGAAAGAAGAGGAAGAATGTCTTATGTGACAAGACAGACTAAAAAAATGGATAGAATGATATAAATGGAGTAAGAAACATGAAGATCTTATCTTGGCATTTCAAAGAGGATTAAAAGACAAACATATTATTCTAATTGAGGGTTCTGTGCATTGTGTTTGCTCGCTGTTCAAGCCTTCCTCGATTGGATGTATCCAACTCTGCTGGAATGCAAATTGTAAGGTGGTGATGGTAGTAATCTTATACCTTTTTGTTGTATCTGGCTTTTTCACTTGCATTAGCTCATTTGTTCTCCAATCAGATCAAGACCCACGAGAAGAAACGACACTCCTTGGAAGAGGAGGAAGTAGAAATGAACCCCTTGGGCGGATAACAAGCTTCTGACCGAGGCAGTGAGGAGAAGGAAAGCTAAAGCAAGTTCTTTTCTGTACAGTTTATTGCCTTTCTTCACTGGAGGTGAAGGAGCTGCATCTTGTTGTTCCTTCAGTTTATTGAGTTCTGAGAGTTCGCTCTCAGAGGATCCTCTGTGAAGCTGTGGATTCATGGCCTTTGTTTCCCTTTCGGCAGCAGCAAGTAGGTCGGACTCGGATGACCTACCGGCCTTTTTAGTGACAACCCATTCGTATGAGCTACCCAATTGGAACAAACCAGATACCATGGCATTGAACTTGGTCACTGACATAGTGTTCTCGACCAGGAGATAGGGAACAATGAAGGGGAATGATCTAGGGGCAGGAAGAATGTTGAGAAATGACATGAACACAGGAATATAGCAAATGACCCAGATTGGTAACTCAGCTTCGGGAACAAACATGGTTAGAGGAAGAATAATGCAAAACAATGTGAAAGAATAGAATGGGAGGATCAATTTTCTCAATAAAAAGAATAGCAGTATCAAGTTTGCCTTCTTCATTGTTGATATCTGCATAAACAAAACATTATGGAGTTGTCAGAAAATTTAATCATGAATTAGCTCAGAGAACAATAAGACATTGGCCTAAAATAAATAAGAAATTAACCTACCTTAGCACTGATGATAGCTGGAAGGCACACCCGAAACAGTTGCATTGGACCAGAATGCCACCGGTGCTGCTGTTTTCTGTAAGCCTCGTAAGACTCGGGGACTTCACAAAGGACCTAAAATCAAAGAGGTACCACTAAGAGACGATCGACCAAAGTTACACAAAAGAAACTAGTGATAACCATTTTGTAATTCTATAAAAATAAGAACAGCAGTAGGAAGTAATCAGTATGCAATAGCAAATCAGACTAAAGGGTGAAAAAACTATTAGTACCTTAACATCATTGAGATAAATGAATTTCCAGCCATGGAGATGGGCGCGAACAGCAATATCCATATCCTCAACAGTTGTTCTTTCTAGCCAGCCTCCAGACTCTTCCAGTGCTTTGATTCTCCAAACGCCTGCAGTGCCATTGAAACCAAAGAAGTTCAAGTAAACTCCATTAACCTGTTGTTCCACTTCAAAGTGGAAGCAGAGGTTAATGTTTTGTAGACGAGTTAACAAATTCTCATCTTTGTTTACGAAAGACCACCTGGCCTGAACCAACCCCAATTCAGGATTGTCCTGCAACAACAAGCAAAATAATGCATTAAGCATATGACCAAAAGTGTGGCATTCAATAATTGAGATTGGGAAAATTATATCAACCTTAAAATGGGGGACTGTCTGCTTAAGGAAATCCGGGTTTGGTTGGAAATCTGCGTCAAATATTGCAACAAACTCGTACCCATTGACATAATCACAGTTCATGGCTGATTTGAGATTGCCAGCTTTATAACCAGTTCTGACCAATCGATGACGATATATAATGTTAATGCCTCGTTGGCTCCAGTTGGAGACCTCGCCCTTGATTAAACACTGAATGCTCTCATTATCAGAATCATCTAAAACTTGAATAAGAAAACGGTCTTTTGGCCAATCCATTTGACAGACCGCGGAGATTGATTGCTCATAAACCTGAAAATAAACAATAGCATAACATAACTATATGCTTCGGTCTAGAAACTTGACACTAATTTCTACAATTACTCCACATACTATGTACTAGAGTTTGGGAGGCAAAAACAATAATCAGATCTAATGAAGTCGAAATTATTCAATACAAGAATAGATGAAGTGAATTCCATACCTCTCTCTCATTACACATTGGAATTTGAATGAGAACCATGGGGTACTCATAACCGCATCCTTCCAAATCCTCTGACTTGAATGGTTCCGCTTCAAGTCTTGGCTTAATCTTCCTGAGCTTGATCCAGAAGCAACCAATACATAGGACCATTCTATCAATGGACTGAATTATGAAGAGAGCCACACAGAAATTCGATAGAGCTTGAATTGGGGGAGCAATATAGTTGGCTCGAATTGACAACCAAGTCACATAAATTATGTGAAGCCATCCTTGGATCTCCGAAGTTTGTGGAATGTGCAAATTCGGATTCTGGAAGTAATGCCACCCCTTCAAGTGAGCCACCACTTCTACAACCAGAACACCTAACGACAGCACTAGAAATCCTCTAAGGAATCTGAACAACAGTCTCCCCTTAGTTGACTTCTCATTCTCCATGGTAACCCCTTGCCCAAGAATCAATCTTTTCTTTATAGCTCCCAGCAATGTCCATAAGAGAGTTGCAAGCCATGTAACACAACCGACAGCTCGATGAGCTTTAAGGAGCAAAACCCATGTAAATTGCTTTGCGTTCTTGCCTCGGTCCTTATCGACAGGCCGCAATGCAGACTCTGGGCCATCAATCTCAAGCAAAGAGTAATTGGGGTTCTCCATTGTTACAACAACTGGAGTTCCATTCCTACTCTCCTTCACCCACAAATCCGAAAAATCCAAGCCTGGAGCCATTTGTCCCTGCTGGATTTGTTCCAAACTCAAAGTAACTAAATTTATCACAAACGCTTATAAACACACAAAAATCTTCACAACCCCAGATCTTTCACCAAGTAACTTCAACACACCATTTAAGGATACACAACAAATGATTAAAAAAAAAAAAAAAAAAACAAATCCCCACTCAAAATCACTTAAAAACTCAATTTCTCCTCCACCTGGTTTGATTCAAACAAAGGAGCATAATAATTAATAACCCATAGTATAACAACTGAACAAGACAACTTCACAAACTCAAACCCAGATCTCTCCACACACCCAATCTGAAGCAAAACCAAACCAAACAGATCCCACTCTCAAAACCCCATACACACACACCCCTTTCCCAATGCAGGAAGGATAGCACAAGATAAAAGAGGATGTTGTTTTTTAAACAGTTGCTCTACTCTCAAAGACACTCTCTCTGCACACTGCTACCCAACATGGGAAACCACCATTATAGAGAAAGGTATCAGCAGTTGTAAAGCCCTAAACCATGTGGGTCTTATTCAATAAATCTAAACAAATATAACCTTCTTTCCAACCTTTCCAAATGTTACCATGGGATTTGTCCTTGCATAGATTCTACCAGAACCTGTTTATAGAATGAAAGATAAATAAATTGAAGAAATCACTCCAATCCCAATTTCACACCAAGAACTACCACACAAGGAAAGAAAGAAAAATAAAGCAAACAAGACTAAACTTCAATCCTTGAAACACAGTTGTTTAGGGTATTGGGTTCCAAAAGAATTAAAGTGACAGACACATCAACAACAACCAGCTAAAAAAAATTATCCTTACAAACTCAACAGTATTAAAATAATCACACACACAAACACACACAATGAAATGGGTTGAAGAAAATGTTACCAACTTTGAGAAGATCCCAACTCCAACTTTTAACTCTTGACTCTAAGACCTCCAATACTCCATCTTTGGCTAGAGTTTCTCTACATAAAGCTTGGATTTTTTTCTCTTCAATTCCAGCTCACCCCACTCAGCAAACCAGAATATATTATATTAATTACAGTTTATAGAATATGGAATCTCAAAACAAAATACAGATTTCTTTCCTCATTTTCATTAAATTCACATCAAGTAAATTATATTATTTTTGGTGATATAGCAATGCAATCCCAGCCATGGGTGTTACAGCAAAGCTTGTCTAAAATGGTACCAAAATTGCAATTAATGTCCTGGGCAAAGATGATTTTGCTACTTGGTGGAATCAAATTCTTTTCGCAGAATTTTTTTTTTTTTTTTTTTTTTTTTTGTATGCTAAACATATGCACGTGGAATATTCTTGTGGACATCAGACATTATCCGCACACCTCATAAAGGGTAATGAATTCGCCAGAGAAATATTAGCTAATCGTCTGGTTGGGAAAATTCTATTCACACCCAGCATTTTCATAGGGCACACCCAAAATCACTCGATCTCTCGTGGTCTCCTGCTACATTATTGTTTCGCACCGTGCCCTTAAAAATGTGAAATAACTCGAGGTTACAAATGAAAAAATTCTTTTCTAGCCAATTTGATTCATTTTCGATCCTTTGATAGCGCTAGCCGCTAACGTTGAAAACAGCAAACAACACATCCCAATCAATGATCTATTGTCCATCGAACAAACCAAATGTTCTGAGCTATCCAACATGTTGGCAATCTTAGCAAAAAATGCACAAAAATAATGTAAAACTTGAATCAGTCAAGGGATGGAAAATTTTTAAACTTCCCATGGTGGGTGATTTTGCCCAATCAGTTAAAATATTGTGCTTTTTAGATTGATATTAGTTACCATTTCCAAAATATATACAACTTTTTTTTTTTTTTTTTTTTTTTACTTTGTTTGACAAAATATTTGAATATTTTTCTGTTTACTTTCTTTGACAAAGTTGTTAAAAGGAGTAGATAAACCAATTGCCAATGGATAAAGAAAAGAATAATCTCTTTTTTTATTTTTTAAATAAAACAGAGCAATGAATTATTTTGAGGAAAGAATTACAATCCCTAACTTATTTCCTTTTTTTCTTTTGCCATTATAATGGGGAAAAAGAAAGAGTGTAAAACATTTAAATTTAGCTAGAAATCGTTGATAAAAAACATAACATATAATTAAGGGAGTTGTTACGTGTATTTGACTGTTTGGCTCGATACTCCTAACTTTATCTTGTAAATTTAACTTTTAAAAATTGTTTGGTGTACTCAACCAAAATTTGTTAATGTTAAAACGTAGAAAATATGTTACTAATATTTTTGATTGGGGACTTTTTATATAAAGAATCCCTAACGTAATTGTTTAGATGTCAGATTTTTTAAGGTTTTAAATGTAATTTTTCTGAATTTGATATAATAGTTGTAACAATTTTAAAATTTATGTATTGATTTATATTTTTTATCTTTTTTTATTTTAATATGTATTGATTTTGTCAACCCTTCAACATATTGAAATTTAATGAATGCGTGATTAATTTTAATTTTATAGATGATAGTTACTATTGTTCTTTCATTCAATAACCAATTAACGTCTCAAAATGAAAATATTCTGCACCAAATGATTTTTATTATTACAAAAAATGATAAGTCAGTGTTGCATACATTAAGTTAGTGAAACAAAGTCAAAATATCTCAAATTGCGAATGTAACAAAGAGTCGGTGCTACCGAGTCAAATAGTCAGTGAAAAAATATGAATGTTAATCAAAATTACGCATGAGTAACTCGTGAATCTTGTGGCCGATCAAATGGTCTTGGGTTTGAAAAGGGCCTTGCAATGCTTGAAGCTTAAAATACTTTAAATTAATGATATGATTAATTAATTGGTAAGAATGACATAAGAATGACAATTAAATTTTTAATGAATACATGATTAGTTGTCTGATTAGATGGGGTGGTCCTACTGCTATCATTTACTAATTAATGATAACATAGTGATGATTAAAGTGGTTGTACCTTTGAAGTTTAAAAGAGCACCAAACTAGATTTTTTTTTATCATTCATGATTTAAATAGTCTTCCAAAAGACTCTACTAATAAGAGAATATGCCTTTGATAGAACCAGGGTGATTTTCCAAGATCATGCAACCTTTGAATATAAAATGGGGAATTCTAAATGTCCGAGGAAACGAGCGAGGAGAGGGACGTGGCGGGGTGGGAGTCGTCCACCCCGCTCGGGATGCACGCACAAAAAATTGCGGCACGCATCCCGAGTGGAGTGGACGGCTCCCACCCCGCCACATCCCTCTCCTCGCCCGTTTCCTCGCTCTCTAGCATTGCTCATATAAAATTCCATGTAGACCTTCGTATAATTATATATACAATTCGAAACGGTGTTTTAACGAAAGAGGACTAGGATTTAGAGTTTGGAAGATGTTGAAGGTTGAGATTCATTCTCTATAATGACATTTTTACAATTATAAAACATGTGAAATGGCAAAAAATGAATTTTTTTTTTTTTTTTGTGGAATGTGCGTGTGGCGGAGAGAGAGAATTTCATATTTTCTTTTTTCTCAAAATGAAAATTTACGTAACTATCTTTGTAGTTGTCGAATTTTGGTAAACTTAATATCGTTGAAATACATTTTTGGAGATCTTTCCAACAAAATTTATGATCAAATACAAACGCTAAATTTTAAAAATTACATATTTTATTATTAAAAAACATCTAATCCATTTCACGCCATTAGTATTTTTTTTTTTTAATTTCAAAAGAATAAATTTAGCTTCTAAAGGTATATCCAAACAAAGAACTCGAATTCTAATAAAACTAATTATCAATACAAACGCTACAATTTAAAATATATTTTATTATTAAAAAACTTCTAATACCTTTCACGTCATTAGCATTTTTCAATATCATATCAGAAAAAAATGAGATTGACATCTTAATACACATTTAAACAAAAACCTTAAACTTAATGTTTTAGCAAATTCAAGGTTTGGGAGAGAACTCACTTTAGACATTTGAATTTTCATCATTCAAATTTTGAATGAGTCTAATCCTAAAGTTTATAGTATATATTCGTAACTTAGAATAAGCTTGCACTTCAAAACTAAAGGTGGGCACGGGGCGAGATGGACACATCCCTATCCCATCCCGTTCATTCGGGATCGGGACGAGATATACCTCATTCCGATCTCGTCCCATCTCAAACGGGATTGAGACGGGACAGGATGAACACGTACTAAGTAGTTTTCCAATAAAAAATACACAAAAATAGTTTTATCTCACATTACTCACACATCAATAATGTCAAATTTATATACATATAACTTACATCATAAATAATAATAGATATTAAACTTTTTTTTTGAAAGGCAAATAAATATTAAATTTCATTTAGAATTAATGATTCAATTCATTTAGATTTCATATAGAATTTCATCTTACATTGATTTAATTTGAACACATCCTAAACTTTAATTTAGAAGAGTATTTTAATTAAAATTAATAATAATTATTAAATAAATAAATTCGGGATGGGACGGAATAGGCAGGATTGAAAATTTTCATCCCGGTCTCATCCTACTCTAGATCAGGACGAGACAGGATCGGGATGAGTTTGATCAATCCCAAAATGACCCAAAAAAATCGAGACGAGTTCGGGATCGCGAAATGGGATGCCCACCTATATTCAAAACTGCTAGTGAGGATGGTGGCGGGGATGTTCAGGACATGTTATTTAGCAAAAAAAATATGTATTTTGTGGGAATGTCAACGACACGGGTATTATACTATCTTATATTATAATTCAGAGCGGTGTTTTACTATTCATTGTTGACTGGGACAAAATCAAATTGAAAAAATTAGAGATAAAAGAAGGTTACAATTGAAAGTTGGAAATGTATTGAATTTGAGGGGTTAAGATTCATTTCCTATGATGACATATTTGTAAATATAAAACATGTAGAAGAGCAAAAATAATGAAATACTTTTGAAAAATATTGGTGGAATGTACATGTGGCCGAGAGAAAATATTGTGTTTTCCTTTTAGCAAAAAATGAAAATTATCATTATCATTTACATCGTTGTTGGATTTTGGTAAACGTAGTATCGTTGAAATACATTTTTAAAGATATTTCCAATAAAATCAATAATCAATACAAGCGTTAAAATTTTAAATATATGTTTTATAAAAAAAAAAAAAAACGTATAATGTATTTCATGTCTTTAATATCAATGAGACGGACCGATCATGCCAGAAAAAATAAGTCGGGCATCTTAATGCACATTTAAATAAAAACTCTAAACTTCACGTTTTGACGAATTCAAAGATTATGGGAGAACTCATTCTCGGCGTTTAAACATTTTCCCCAACTGAATCAAATTTGATTGAGTCCCTAAAATTTAGAATATATATTTTTACCTTAAATAGACTTACTTCAATACTGATTGATAGCGAAAATGAGGATAGTGATGGAGGTGTTAAATACAAAATATTTAGCAAGATTAAAATTACGTAGAGTGTCAATGGCACGGAGCATACTTTAGTACATTACATACTATAAATACATAGAAAAAAATGAATTACAACGTAATTACAAGCCATGCACAAAAATATAAGTATAGTTCCTCTAATATGAAAAACCAAAACTAATGATACATCAAAATAGAATGATCATGATGGCCATACACATGGCAGAGAACATCCATCATGAGGATACGACGTCTCATCTATTGGACCAACTCGTAAAATCCAAGAAGAACAAAGCCAATCACAAAGGCTCAGACAAGGTTCACTAAAGAGAAAGTATAACAAAGCCCGAAGGCCAGAACGAATAGAGTTGAAATCCAGGCCAGACACGAATTCTCTCATAAAAAAAATGAATGTTGCATAAAAAAAAAGTTGTTGAAAGAGTTACGCCTCCATGGACGCATCTTCATTAAAGAGGAAACTGTTACGAGAAATATCTCCTTTCGTTGCATCACACATTCTTAAGTCACGCAGAGAATTAACCGGGACCATTATAAAAGGTAAAGGGAACATTCGACACAGGTATACAACTTTAACTGAGTTTTATCCTGATTTACTTTCATCTTCAAATAGAGTTGCTGACTTTAGCATCGGAGTGTCTTCAATCACAAAAAAGGTGGTCCTTAGTAGTCTAACATCTGTTTTGCAAATCAAACTCACATGAGGACATGATTTTTACGCATCAGCTTGGCGCCGTCCGTGGGGAAGACTGTACAGCGTCACTTGAGAAGCCCTATTGGGAGAAAAATGAGCCTCACACATAGCTAGTGACACACAACTTAGTTTATCACTAACGAATATTGTTAAGGAATAAAGGAGCAAAGAAAATGAATAGGGAAAATGAATGAACGGACCCTAATTTCAAAGATACCATACAGAGGAAAAATTAATTCGTCACATCTTTTATACAGCCGAGCAATGAAGGGACGACACATATGACAACGTGCGAGATATTATGGTTACACGAAACCTCAAAAATGTGCGCAAAACGCAGACAAGCAAAGAATAAAGACACCAACTCGCGAAAAGTTGCTGATAGCATTAAATACAACTCAATGATGGGATTGAAAGGTAAACCGTCGCGAAGTTAGTGACCACGTCTGCATACCCACTAACTAAATGAGGAGTAGCTGATGATACATCAAAATAAACCTATCATCGCGATCATACACGTGGCAGAGAACATCCATCAAGAGGATACGACGTCTCATCTATTGGGCCAGCTCGTAAAATTCAATAAGAACGAAGCCAATCATAGAGGCCCGGGCAAGGCCCACTAAAGAGAAAGTATAATCAAAGCCTGAATTCAGGCCCGAATAAATCAGAGCCCGAATCCAGGCTCGACACGGGTTCTCTCATTAAGAAGATGAACATTGCACCATAAAGAGTCATGGAGGGAGTTACGCCTCCACGAACGCATCTCCATTAGGGAAGAGACTGTTACGAGAAACATTTCCTTTTGTTGCACCTCACATGGTAAAATGAACATTCGACACATGTATGCATCTTTAACTGAGTTTTGTCTAGATTTACTTCATTCTTCAAACATAGTTCATGACTTAAGCATCGGAGTGCCTTTGGCTACCAAAAAGGCGGTCTTTGGAAATCTAACATTTGTTTTGCAGGTCAAACTCACAGGAAGAGAGGATTTTGATGCATCATTTTGGCGTCGTCCACGGGGAAGACTGTCCAGCGTCGCCTGGGAAGTTCTCTTGGGAGAAAAATGAGCCTCACTGCTTAGTTTATCACCAACGAACATCGTTAAGGAACATAGGAGCAAATAAAATGAATTGGGGGAAGGAATGAACGAACTCTAATTTCAAAGATAGCGTAAAGAGGGAAAACAAATTCGTCACATTTCATTTTATAGAGCCAAGCAATAAAGGGATGGGTCATGGGATAGCGTGCAAGATATGATGGCTACACGAAACCCCAAATTTTTTTGCAAAAATGAACGGGCAAGCAAAGAATCGAAACATCAACCGGCGAAATTTGCTGACAGCATTAAATACAAGGTAATGATGAAATTGAAAGGTAAACTGTCATGAAGTTAGTGACCATGACAACATACCCACTAACTAAAAGGGGGAGTAATTGATAATACATCAAAATATATTGATTATCACGGCTATACATATGGTCGAGAACATCCATCACAAGGATATGTTGTCCCATCTATTGGCCAGCTCGTAAAACCCAAGAAGAACGAAGCCAATCACAAAATCCCAAACAATACCCACTAAATAGAAACTATAATCAAAGCCCGAACGAATCAGAGTCTGAATCCAGGTCCGATACGAGTTCTCTCATAAAGAAAAAAATATTGCACCAAAAAGAGTCGTGGAGGGAGTTACGCCTCCACGGATGCATCTCCATTATGTAGGAGACTTTTATGATAAACATTTTATTCTGTTGCTCCTCACATGCTTAAGTGATGCAGGGAATTAACTGCGACCATTATAATAGGTAAAAAAAACATTCGACATAAGTATGCAATTTTAACTGAGTTTTGTCCAGATTTAATTTTTTATTCAAACAAAATTACTGACTTAAACATCGAAGTGCCTTCAACCATTAAAAAAAAATCGTCATTAATATTCTAACATCTGCTTTAGAGATCAAACTCATAGGAGAACATGATTTGGATGCATAAAAAACCCATGATAATTCTTCATACTGAATTCAGAGGTCAATAACAAGAATATCATGTTCAGATTAGTCTCGACATGTAACTTTTCAAATGGCTAGACAAGTAACTTTTCAAATGGCTAGTTTAAAGGTAGCAAGGACAAAATTATCCGTCCCTTAAGTCGGCCCAAAAACGTTGATGACACTATTTTCATGCGATTCATCATCATTAGCGCAGGTTTCAAAAAGTCACATCCTTAGGTAGGGCCATAAGGGTATTCCCATTGAACCCTTGCATAAAGGAAACAAACACCTAAACCCTTCATCCATTAATTTATCTTGATTAATTTTTGCTGGCCTGGGCTTCGCTGTTTGGTTGCTTGGGAGGAGAGGGGTAAAATTACACTTTTGTATTCATTTTTAAACACATTTTTTCAAAAAAAAATAGTTAAAGAGGAGAGGCAAAAATATACATTTGCCTCCCAAACAGCAACCTCGCTCTCTTTCCCAGACCAGCTAGAATTGAGGGATTTATCTTTGTTGATCAACTATTTACACACAATTTTAAGTTATATTTTAAAAATAAGGTCATCTACCTTTTTGGATCAAATATTTTCAATTTTCAAAGAAGGAAATGATTAATTCCTCGACAAAAATCTGTATAAATAAAAGTCCATATTGACAATAATGTCAAAAATCCAAGTTTTATCATTGCCAATCTTACAAGGAAATAAATAGAAAGTCTAGATTGCGAGAAGATCGAACGGCTAAGATTAGTAACCAAAGCATATAAGGAGGATCTCGAGGACGATAGTTTATGTGGGTGCCCTAATAAGGATATGTTGCCACCGACATGCCAGCTCTAACCTAACACCTGAGATGTGACGATCCCCATGCATGCCATGATGTACCATCATTATGCATGGCATGCGCGTGGCAACAAAAGGTCTCGTAAATCTAAAGTGGGCCATCACACGTGTACCCGCATAAGCCCATGATCAGCAAAAGCACGTTGTTCTGGACCTGGTCCACATTTTATTTGACCATTATCAGGCTTATTTGTTTTTTTTAATCTAAAAAAATAGTACAAGAGAAATAAGAGATTAAACAATAAAGCAAGTCATTTTCTTAGAAAATAAATATTAAAAAATAAAGTTTAAGTAAAAGTGACAACAGCCACTAAAATAAAAAGTACATTTTGTGGGCCGAAATTTCAATTACCTCACTTTCTTCATCAACACGTTTAATAATATATAGTTTATAAAAAAAGCTTTAATAATAATTAAAAAAAAAGTAGTAGTTGAAGTCAATCTATGAAGGAATTCTAGAAGTCAATCTATGATTTGAATTACACCCATCCTTCGCGCCTCTCCCTTGCCCATTTTCTCGCTGTGTAAAAGGGCTGAAATCTATGATAGAAAATAAGTGATTGGGACTTAAAAATAACAAAATTTTGATGTATTTGGGGATGATTTAGTGTTAATCACACCTGTCATAATCAATCCGATTGGGCGACAATTCATTTTACAATAGTAGTTTTATATAAAAATTAAAGATAATCTACGCATTTGATGCAAAATTTAAACCCAAGTTTTAATAGAGTTAAAATCGTCTACAACTTCTACCAAAATAGAGTTCAAATAAGCACAAATCAGTGCTCTGGAATCAGATTCTCTAAATTTTTTTCACCATAAATTAAAAAAAAAAAAAAAACCCATGTAGCATCTAACAAAGAAAACTATCACTTTACTAGGCGTAAGCTTCTAAAAAAAGTTACAGATTTACAAGATAGATTATTAGTCTGAAGTGAATTTCTTATAAAAAGGCGGGGTAAAAACTTGCCCTACAAAACAATTTGCATTTGAAGTATTTGACCAAAAAAAAAAAAAAACTCTCATTATAAATTGCCAAACTTTTATATTAATCAACAAGTACAACAACATAATCAAATGATATAGATTAGTATACAAATTATAATATCACTAGAGTCTCGTAGAAGGGTAGAGTTCTTCAAAGAGACAAAAAAAAAGGCTTAGGTAGAATAGGATGAAGAAATTCATTAAAAATTCACACACATATATATATATATATATATATATATATATATATATATATATATATATATAAGAGACAACTAAGGGGAGGGATATTCGGAGTATCACTAAAGTGTTGTACATGATGAATCAAAGATTTTTATATTATCTAAAAACATCTTAAGATATTATATTTTTACAAAGACTTAATGCATGCATATTATGTCATTGGAGTACCAACTCAATGGTATGTAACTGTGGCGGATGAAATTACAGGTTCAAAGTTTGAACTTTGTGGACGACATTTGTTCATGCAACAATTCTAGTCAGCTAGGTTTAGTAGTCACTTTTAGTTTAAGTTTTGTATTCACAAACTAATTAAAAACTTTTCATTATATTTGACCATGTTTATTCAATTGCTCCCAAACATGGTCACTATTATGTTTATTTTCAGCAATCACTACAAGAAAACAGTAATTTAGCGATGGTGGGCAAAGGTATTTAGCGACGGTTCTGACCGTCGCTAAATAATACAGCGACGCTTGCCCAACCGCCGCTAATAAAGGCGTCACTAGGTCATTCAGCGACGGTTTTAAGCAACCGCTGGCATAACCGTCGCTAAATACTATATAGCGACGGTTTAATGTAGCGACGTTTATAACCGTCGCTAAATACAATATAACGACGGTTATAAACCGTCAACAAAATTCGATGAACAATCCAACTTTTTGCCTTTTAGCGACGATTTGCAACCGCCGCTAAAATCCCTTTGATAATTCAAATTTTTTTACCATATAAAAATCACATTTTTCAACCTGTAGTGTTTTCTTTTCATTGGGTGCAAATAATCTATCCAACATATGCACTACAACTTTTAGACTCAAATCAAAAATCAAATATAAACGACACTAAACTAAACTCATATGATACCATCATCATACATTAAGGGAAACTTTAATTTCATTTCAAAATCAATATTATACATGGTCCAGAAGAAAAATACAAATTAAAATTGTTACAAATTGTCAATGTTTACATCTAACAACCATAACCGAATTCGGGATCTTACGAAGACCAATAGCATTCATCTCTACAAAAAAAAGAAGCTTTAAAAGGTCTTGTCCAACTGCTCTATATGCTTCCCGTAGCTCAGACATCCGAGAAAGATATCAGTTCGGCATGTTGTTCCCCAAGCTAATTAGCTATCCTGCTTGCAAGAAGCCCTTGTTCCAAAAGGAAGAGAACTATTTTTTTGATCTGAAATTTAAAATGGTCAATGGAACAAATAAATTTGTATAGTTTCACTAAATAACATATAATAGACAATGCATTTACAATTCAATGCAAGGAATAAAATTATAGTCTTCGAATTCTCAATGCAACGAGAATAAAAAAATTTAAGAAGCGAAAGAGAATGTTCGTACTGAGGCCTAAATATTTCATCTAGCTTTACACCATTATGTCCAAGTAATTATATACAGGGTGCTAATAAAAGTAACAAGTTTTCAAGTAATAATAGCAACCATGGCATTTCTAAGGAAAATGAATGACAGATCTCACCAGCAAAGAAATGTTTCCCAAGACTATGGCCCTAATGATGACTTTGCATTGATACGAGTATGATTGTATGAATGATAGAACTCACCAGCAAAGGAATGTTTCCCAAGAGTCAGGCCCTAATGATGACTTGCATTGATAGGAGTTAGGATACCTGGAAAAAAAAAATCAATTTCCAGGCACCTCAACCTGCATCAATAAAAATAAAAACTTGTCATTGAGACGGAAAAACAAACAGTGAATGTAATAACAGTTCATCAAGCAAAATCAATCATTAAAATTTTCAGCTCAAAACATTTTGAAATATTGATTCTTAAGACACCAAAAAGCTATTAAGTGAAATCAGGAACCCACAACTTACTGTGTTCAAAACATGGTTTCTTTGGTAGGCATTTCATCAATGTTCCCTGGAAGATCAAGCAATCTGGCCTGTCCCATTCATTTCATGTGCATGGATAGTTGAAAACAGCCTCAATGACCATTGATCTCAAAACTGCTACTGCACATGACTCGTCACAAGGGACACACAAACACTACAAAAACTCACTGCAACAGTGCAATTTGTAAAGCCTACTTCTCCAACCCAACCAACCTATGCCACAACAGGTGCGCACTAGGTTTACTGCACTGTTTGGAGATGCTAAATTGTCTAATGTACTCTCTATAAAACAACAGTCCATCTCAGTTCCCACTTATACACATACCAACAAACTAGGATTGACAAATAAACTCACCTATTTGCTGAAAAGAAAAGACATTCAGGAATTGGAAACACATCCTAGGATTGACAAATAGACTCACCTATTTGCTGAAATTTGTCGAAATGAAGAAGAAAATGAACCAATCTCCTCTCAAATCCAAGTGTAGCATGAAAAAAATCTGAAGGGGCAAGCATATAAATAAAAATCAAGTTGAATAAAAGCCCAAATCATGGTGAATCAACTAAATAAGCTTATACATGAGGACTTACATATAGGCTTGAAAGTGATCTTGTAAACAAATTGTATTAGAAAAAAGTAATGTAAACTAATGAAAGCAGCCTTCATGTGTAAAGAACATCAAAGATTAATATCTAGTGTCTATTAATAAATAAAAGACTGATAAAAAGAATGGTGTCAAAACATTCTTATATGTTTGATGTGTGGTATATACATTATCTGGGTAAAAGACAAATAGTTGCAAGCAATTGAATTGGTTGGAAAGTCATTTAAAATGGATTCCATTTTAGAAAGTGAGATTGCTCCAAAATGACTGAATCCTAGCACTGACATGAAGAGATTTCCAAAACATACATTGACCCTTATCATCTACACATAGCAAATACAGAGATGTGAGACCAAGCAAGGTCGTTCCACTTGAAACCAAGCATATCTTTCAAACCGAGGCAACCCAAAATTGTCAAAAGAGGTAATAAGAGACGATATAATTAGACAATCTAATAGACAAATTTTTTTTAAAATATATCAATAGTTGCCAATAAAGAAATTATAGAATCACGTACTGTTGCTAGGAAACCAAGTCAATCTTTCTTCTGGAGGTGAAACAGCAGGAGACTCAACAAAAATAAGGTTAGCAGCCCTACACCACAAAATCAAATTGTAGATTTAGTAACAGTAATGACAATATATATTTTATATTTTTATCAAGCAAAACAATAAGAATATTTTTTTTTATCAGTCATGACAACAATAATAAAGGAACTACGAACATGGCTTGTGTCATTACCCTGCAAGCTTTCTGGCAAGACCCAAGATAGATGAAGGGCTTCTCAAAATTGTAATTGCTCTTTGCTGATATCTCATAGTATGGAGATTCTTCTTCCTGTGGAATGTGACTTGTTTTGCTTTCATTTGCCTATTCTTGACATCAACCTTGTTCCCACAAAGAACAAGAGTCTCACAAACCCTACATTTTTCATTATTGGAAGAAATGAGAAACCATCCAATGATATCACAACAGAAATAATAAACGCAAACAGAGTATTCTGTGTCGTGAATCTTCCATATAGGATTGTTGTTCTGGTCCGTTTGGACAAGGTTCACACTACGTATATTCATGTTCCTAAATAAGGTGTCTTTCCGTGCGAAGATGCGTCACAAGAGGCTGCAGGTTTTTCAATTTTGTTTACGGGCTGTTTTTTGGTGTTGGATGCTGCTGCTGCCTACGTTGATCTTGGGCGTTGTTTGGTTGTCTTGTGCGGACGGTGGCCAGCATTTGCAGCTGGCAACAGGAGGTGGTTATAGTTTTTGGTTGGATCGGTTTAGAAAGGCTCTGATGGGTTATGGCAGCCGAGTAGTTGGCTGTGAGGACAGTTGTTGGTGCTGTGCACAAAACAGAGTTGCACACTCTGTTTTCAGTTTGGGTTGCGATGCGGCTATACTCTGTGGAGAATGCGAGCTGCTGCAGTTTCAGTTTGCGAGGGTCTGGAAACCTGGATGCTGCTGGGCGACTTTGCTGCAGGTGGTGGGTGATTTATTTCGCGGAGGCAGGAAGGCTGGGCTGGAGCTACTGATCTAGGTGGCGGCCTTGGCTACTGCGCTGAGGAAGAAGTGCTTATATGTTCGCTGAGGGCTGCTTGGTGTGGCGTCTTGGGCAGAGATTGTATATGCTTTTGGGTCGATGTTTGCAATCACGTCGTCGACATCTCTTAAGGTTGGATTCTATCATTCGACATGTCCATCTGCAGAACTTATAGTGAGAAAAGCAGTAAACAAAGCAGTAGCGCGTAATCCAGGCATTGCAGCTGGTTTCATTAGGATGCACTTCCATGATTGTTTCGTCAGGGGTTGTGATGCATCAGTACTACTAGACTCAATGCCAGGAAATCCCACAGAGAAAGAAAGTGTAACTAATAACCCGAGTTTGTGAGGATTCGAGGTGATTGATGAGGCTAAAGCTAAAAATGAAGCTGCTACTCGAGACCCTACTGTGCCACTTGAGATTGTGATGCCAAATAGGCTAGACAATATGTACTATAAAGAGTTGATGAACCGAATAGGCTTGTTAACTTCAGATCAAACGCTTCATGATAGTCCTTTGACATCTAGGATTGTAAGGAACAATGCAAGACACTCTTCGATGTGGGCTAAAAAGTTTGCATCTGCAATGGTACGTATGGGATATATCGATGTTGTTACAGGCAGAAAAGAGAGATTAGGAAGAACTTCAGGCTTGTGAACTAGCTAGGCCTTCATTCTTGATTGATTACATGTTGAGAAAATTGAAATTATTTCATTCATTTGTTAAAACCAAGTGTGAATTACAATAAAAAAAAATGCAAACAGAGTTATGCAAAACAACAGAGATATGGGTCGTTAGGATAGAAATGCAAATAGGAATTGAAAGTGATCTTGTAAACAAATTGTATTAGAAAAAAAGTAGCAGAAAGGTAGTGTCTAAATGGTACCGCTGAGATTGGTAATGGCATTAGAGATGGCCAATGCAGTGGAAACACCTTTGCCACTGCCAGACTCTTCTCCAAGCAACAATTTTGAAGATATTTCTTTCATCCTCTCAATCTCTATAAGAAAAGCAAAGCAGACCACACCCACAAAAACATATAAGAAAACACAAGATAATAAAAATAATTAATAATTGGGGATGGGGCAAGAAAGAAATGTCTGAAGAGTTAAGTGAAGCATTTGTTCAAATATGTGGAGTTCAAGAATGAGCATTTGGTGGTGCAATGTCGATCTTCATTCCTGATGGTGGTGGTGTCATCAACATCATAATAAGAAGTTGAAGTGAAACTAATAGACTAACCAAATGCGAGGAAATCAGTCACCTTTCATGCTGAATTGGCGTAATCCCCGACTTTTATCGCCAGCTACGACTTGTTGTCTACTTTTCTTCTTTGGCCCACTATATAGACACCAATCATAAGTTAATATTTGTTACAAAACTAGGTTTAAACATCAAATTGGTCATAAAGAATTATTCCCCTAAATCTAATGAGATGAACCCCAAAACTGAGTGTTTAATTCTCATTTAAATTGAGTTTTCTTGCATTTCACAGTTGATAACATTGCAATCTAAATGAAATTCAAACGAATTGTAAGAAGCATTCAAAACCCTCAAGTTTAAAGAAGAATCAAATCAAACCAATATATGTAAACTGAATAAAAAAGACACAAAATTAGAGACTGACAAACCTCATCCTCTCCCTGAGAAAAATTGAGCGGAGAATGTGGTCTCCAGAGACCTCACAACGCCTCCCCTCGAAATGCTGGACGATTTTTTCCATTCTTTGTCTTCTTGGCTTTCCCTAACCCCATTTGGAAATCGACGAAGAGGGGTCTAACGAGGAGCTGGAGCTGCCCTCACGACAAGAAGAAGCATCGTCATCCCATTCCCCTTGGATGATAGACATGGAAGAAGAATAAGAAAACAAGGTAGTATGGGTATCTATATGTGAAAGAGGAGGTTTATCTTGATGAAACCCATCGTTTCTCTAGGGCATACGAAGGGAAGAAGAACAAGAGATTTGAAAAGGAAATCCAAAGGACGACACATGAAAGTAAGGACAGGCAATAAAAAGTTGTTTCTTAAAAAAAAAAAAAAAAAAAAAAAGTGATGTTTTATTTATAACGACGGTTAAAACAGTCGCAATTAATTATACCTGCCGTTAAACAATATTAACATGCGACAGTTCAATAACCGTCGTTAAGTAAGGTATTTAGCGACGGTGTTTTTAAATCGTCACTACATAACCGCCGCTATTTTGCTAATTTCTTGTAGTGAATCCACAACTTACTGTGTTGGGCAGTTGTTTTAATGCGTAAAAAAAAAAATCACTTTTTGTATTATGAATATAGACACTTCGACAACATATACCAAACTATAATCTCCTGATCAAGTGATCCATCCCATGCACAAAAGGTGTTACAATTAGGTGAGAATCAATCAATCAATCCAATATTGATAAGAGTAGAGTCTCGAATTGCTTGGTAGTATCAAACATAAGTTTGGCAATATGCAAATATACATACTTTGTTTAGCTATTAAATGTTTAATCTCCCCACCGACACAACAAACTCACGTTATGCATGAGACTATATATCAATCAATACCCAACTATCTATTTTTTGGACTTGTGAGAGATAGCTATCATCGAAAGTTCCTTTCACCATCTCATTTAATGCCACGTGGATTTTAAATCCAACAACCATTAAAAATTATATATATATATATATAAAGGACCCCCCTAAGTGATGGTCTCAATTACTAAAATAATTGTTGATCAAATAAATATTATTTAATTAGGTCAAAATGATGCTCATTTTCAATCACAGTTTTAACATAATTATTTGCTTCAGGTGTTGCGTAATCTTGACCAACTTCATGCGAGCGCCCCAAATAATTCAACGTTCTTCGATCCAACATCGTAGATTAGGGTTTTCTCATGTGAATGAATAATGATTGGTATTATTTTTTATTAAAAATTTTATATTGGCTCAAGTCTGCAGGTTTTATGCTAATCACACTGTCAATCAATGTAATTGAACCTACTTGCAAATTATATATTTACTTGACAACCACATATTATTAATTTTTTTGTTAATAAATGTCGTATAATAGGTTCGATACTCAAAACTCATTGCTAGTGTACATGTACAGTGAAGTGAGTGTATGTTGATCCCTGTATCATGGATGGATCAAATAAAGTTGTATTCTATGATTGAATTATATAAGCAAGTTGAGGAAGATACAGTCTCATGAAATGGACTAACTAATAATGCATATGGATCTATTCTCAAGATTGCAACAGTGATTTATCACATTCTTAAGAACTGTAGTCAAAATATATATCAAAAGCCAAGGTATATAATAGAAAGAGAGTCAAGGGTAGTAACATGCATGGTCATCATCATCGCTTACAGGTATGGAAGACCATCTGATGGTTTCAATGGCAGGATCGATGGCTATTTATTGGGCAATTAAAGGTTTGTTTGATATGAGATTCATAATCGAGATTGAGATGTTTGCAATACAAGGACATCATATAAACAACTAGAACATGTAGAGTGGGGTTCTTGTGCTACTCTTTAACTGTTCAATAATGCCTAACACTTGTCTTTTTAAACAAAAGGAGTCTAAATCATCTGCAACATGCATGGTGTAGAGTAGAGATTCCATCTTTAATTACCTCGTAAATATGGGGATGTCTGAAATACATGGTTTGGTTTGGTTTTGGGTTCTGAAGTGAATTCGCTTGAATCCTACACTACAACCTTGATTCAAATTAACGATCTCAATTCTTTATAAATCGAAACATTAGATGATTCTCAAGATCCATTCAATAAATTAAAACTGATGCTAATAATAATAATGCGTGTCTTTTCAAATTTAGTTGTGAAGAGTCCTAGAAAAGGCAAACTTAATAATCAAAATGGTTCTTGGGGATCTTGCATGTGCACATATTTCGCTTGAATCCTACACTAGTGATGATAGGAAGCTAATAATCATCTTTGTTCATGGAGATGTAAGTTTTAAGTCTCTCTTCTCCTTCTCTCCACATGCATCATGTTTAAAGATGCTCAGTTAGAAGGGAGCACTCACAAAGAGTAAAGCAATAGGCAAGCAGGAGCAGGAACCATCCATCAAAGTACAAGTTCGTCACTGTGTGATCACTTTCTTTTGTTAGACAAATTGGCTTTTGCATTCATTTTAATCATGGTACTTCTATCACTTCTTCTTTTTCCCCATATTTTTGTGTCCAATGAGTAACATTTTCCTCACTTGTTCGAATCAATTTTTCTAGAGAGTAAGGTCCGGGTCATGCCAATCCAATACCATCCATCATCATAGAGATTAGGCCATTTCCATCTATTTCTAGGATGATAGTTGGTATTGGGCTGGCCTGGCTCTCTAGATTTTTTGTCTTCATATAGAACTGTCCATAATTCCACTGTCATTTTCAGATTACGGAGAAAATGATTACAGGATGGCTGGCAACAAGTATGGCGCCGGTTTTCATTTATACTTAGGCTCCGCTTGGTATACGGTAAAAGAATGCATGTGCAAAAATTTACGGTGATTACATAAATTTGGGTGCTTGATTGACTTTGCAGAAAGCATTTATTTAAATTTGAATGCAGAACCTCTATATCTTCTAGTTATAAAATTTTTCAAAACTTTGCGGGACAAAATCTCCCGTATTATTTTGTGAAACTCTCATCACCTCCTCTTACTTGAATTCTACTCCCAACTCCTTAAAAACACTCCAACCATCACCACCATAACCACCGCCATTGCCACCATCATAGCCACTGCCATCACCTCAGCAACCATATCATAATTGCTTTCACCACAACCATTGTCACCACCACCACAACTATCATAGCATAACCACCACCACCACCACCACCACTGTAGCATAATCACCACAATCACTACTACCACCATTGCGATCACCATAGCCACCAAAACCATCCACACACCATTATATCCACCGAACCACCACAACCACTGTCATTGCTACCTCCACCGCGCCCACATTTGCAGTCACCGTCTCCACAATCACTTTTTTGAATTGTCTTTGATTTTATTTAATTACTACCAAACGCTTGTAAAGTAATGCATTGCAAACCAATGCAATGCAAATTAATGTATTTGCATTAACTTGCAAAATACATTATTTACAGTGTACTAAGTGGGGCCTTAATTCGGTAGCTGCCTATTCAAGATTTACAAAATGCTTAATCCTTATTCATCATGTTGCTATTCCTATTTAGCAGGTAGTCAAAATTTTCAAAGGAGATACAATTCAGTTTCATATGTTATTACAAGCATTATATATATATTTTTTTGTTTTTACGTTTGATATTCAACATCGGTGATTGCTTTATAAAACAGTTTGTGTGTGACTGGAGAATAGAGAATAGAGAATAGAGAATAGAGAATACCAGTTGGCAAGAATAAGCTTACGTTGAATGAAAGCCCTTGATAGTGGCACAATATATTTTGCTACTTATAAAATAGAGTGGATTCCATAGGGACATGAAATGTCATTTTTATCAAACTACTAGGAGTCGGAATTTTACTAAAAATGGTGATAACAAATTGTTGAGTAGTGCTTATCAATGAAATTGCCTGATTGATATATTGTCCAATTGAATTTAAAAGAAAGTAATTAGAAAATTTGATCTTATTGATTTGAGTCAAGTGATCGTTACATATCTTGCTAAAGTACATCCAAAATCTAATCTAATGAAATGAGGATAGTTGCTTTGACATGCCAACTACTCCTTGTCTGAATAGGGAGGGCATTAGGGGTTTAATTAAGCAAAAGAAAGATTTTCACGGAGATTTGTGCTTCACGAGTGTCTTCTTCTGTGTCAATTAGGGTTGATGTGAACATGTTGGGACCAATTTTTCCATGGTTGAGTGTGTTATTTTTCCTTCAACTTTAGGACCGCGTGTTAAGCCACTTTTAAAGGCAAACAATGGGGTCTGTTGATGTTCAACCATCAATTTCAACGAATTTGGAGTTTCAAGACAAATAAACATGACGATGGACAACAAAACCAGCACAAATTCAATATAAAATTTGGCATGGGTACTTGCTAAAAAAAAATCGGTTCCAAGAGTTAACAGTGAAGAGGAGATGAACCAGGACATAATCACAATTGAATTTAAACTTGGGCTTTCTTACCAGTGACCGCTATGGTTAGTTTTATGACTCAAACTTGACAAGAGCTGTAGGCCCAAGAATCTTGCAACTCAAATTTCCTTTTCCTTGTTTCTCTTTTTCATAACAAAAAATTGATTGCTAAGAACCATCCAAAATTCCATGAAATATCACGAAAACTGGATATTCCTGGGTCGAACTTAAGGGTAGTTGGGTTGGAGCATCAGGTACCTTCCAGGTTGTGCAAGGGAAATTTAAAATTTACCAACCATTATTTGACAAATACTTGTCAACAAGCGGACAGCTGGAAGTGTCGCCATTAAAAAAAAAGGTTGAAGACGAAGAAACATTTGATACATGGAGATCAGAACTATCTACACAAGAATTGAAGCGGTGTGTATAGAATGCACCAACGATCTTACAAGTAGTTTTGCTAGCACAATTGATAAACAATAGAGAAAGGTAGCAAATATTAACTAACCGATGAATTTCAGACCATGGCATGACAAAGTAAATACACAATAACACATCCGAAAACACAATAACCTGAGAGTGACAAACAATAAGCCCGGTATTATCATATAAAGTTTAACAAACCATGAACAAATGGATCTCATCCGGAGACCAAGATCCATGAGGCGATCAAGTATATGGCAGGCAAACTGATTTGCTGCCAACTAAAGAAGGTAAAGAGTACCTTTAGTAATACTAGCAGCAGCAAGAGAACGTTCACTGAATTGAACCTCGTAAAGGAAATTTGGACATTTTTATGAAATTTCTAGCATGGGAGCAAAATTATAGTGGAAGAAGATGCAAGAAACAAAAAAAAAATGTCTACTACTCAAAAGCAAGATTAGTTATCAGATCTTTGTAAGCAATACAAGACAACGAAATAGCAGAAACTGCATAAACACGAGATATGTTGACTGCAGCTAAAATGTCACTACCAAAGACCCGTGGATACAAAGTTCAATATCAGTTCACTTCCCTTTGCTTCCCAAGAAAATGTCTACACTGCTCCCTTAGGATAGATTTAGAGATATAATTACTTACATATAAAACTAAATTGCACTTCCTGACTACATAAAAAGATTTCGATGAAGATCATTATCCATTTCAACCGAGTCATCAGGCTAAAGACCAACTCAACCACAAAGGACTAAACGATTCAAGCTTAGACCTATGAACAGTACACCTTTCCAACAAACTTCCTTCTTAATAAGATTAGCTGTCACTAATCAGATGATCGAAATGTTAAACAGTGGCCACTGCCAATAAATTATTAGGACAATATTTGAATTTTTACGACGGCCAAATTGTCAAATCAGGTTGTATACATGAAATGGAAATTTATTTAAGCATTTGTAATACTGTTCATATAGATCTATTGCTAACAAACAAAATTTTGCATGCCCTATACAACTGTAAATTGTAAAAGTTTCATCAACACAGAGACCAATATTAACTATTTGTTGTGAGCCTCCACGTCAGATGTTGAGATTACCTTATATGGCTTGCTCCTTTTCTGCTGATATTTGGCATATGAATACCACACGCCACCAGCAGTGTTGATAACCAATCCAGTCACATTCAAAGCATGCACTTGCACACCACCGAGTAAGACAAAACCAAGGCTCTGCATCATTAAAAAATACATTAAGCATTCACAAACCGACCCTGATTCTGTTGTTGGGGAGTTCATTGTATTAAGAAACTCCATACTCACTGTGGATACGACGCCCTTAAGGACTCCAACAATAGTTGTTGTGAGAGCTGAGTTGACTATGGTACACAAGAACATGGTGAAATTGAGAACAATGCCCATCACCAGTGAAATAATAAGAACCGCCAAAAATGTTATAGAATTTGCCTGACCATCAAAAGTTACCTTTATGTTAGAAACTGATGGTAACAGTGAATTCAACAGAAAATCAAGTAGAAGAAATCACATGAAATTAAAAGAAAAGAGAATTGGGGAGGATGCACCAATCACTGATTTAGTGCAACGTCTGTACAATCATAGATAGTAAATCATTCAAGTATGGGTTAGAGTTAGACTATCAAGAAATTCATAATGGCCTAACTCTAGTCCATAAGTTCAATGCATCACCCTCTTGAGTTCTTAAGCATGCCAAGAGCTTTTCTCAAATTTGCAAAAACTTCACATTCATTAATCTCTCGAAGAATCAGTGGCACTCTTAACTAAAAAGTCTCAAGGGTAAGCAAACCCAACAATCAAGCAACTAGTCTATAACGGCTTTCAAAAAATCTTAACAAATCCACTCAACCAATTCTTAAAAATTGAAAGCAATGAATTCAAGGAAGAAGAGCTTAAGAGCTGATGGAAGGAGATGGAGTTCTTTCAATTGAGTAAGACTTGAGATGAGATCTTAAGATTTTTTTTTTTTTTTAAATTAGTCTGGGAAAGGAGATGGATTCCTCAGGATAAGAATAAGCGAGATCTCAAGATTGCTGAAGTTGAAAGATGACATCATGCATGCTGAACAATGAAATTATGAATTCAAGGGGAACTACCTCCACTCCAAATCTGCAAAAAAGAAGTGGAAATATCCATTTTCACCTCCATTCGCCTCTCATACTGCTTTCCTTTTGAACCACCCATCACCATCCCCACTAGACCATATTGCGGGTTCTCATGCCATAAATAAACCTGTACACTCAAGAAATCTGGTGGACAGGCGGATTCACACCTTTTACAACCTACAGAGTCCTCTGATTCTGGTCCATCAAATGACCTCCACAAAACTGTCTTTGAAAGCATAAAATAAGAGCAGCTCCATGAGCAGTAGCAGTCAAACACCCGATGGAACCAAGAAATTTTCCTTTCTGCGAGTGTTTGTTAAAGAGAAATATGGGTCAATTGATCCCTCCAATGCCAGTAACAGGGAGGTAGAAAGGTCACCTCTTGAGCACCACAAATTTGTTCTCTTTTTGCGGAGATTTCATGGGTTATTTCTTAAGATTTTCTTTTTGGAAAAGTATTTGCACTGACAGATATGGTGTGGTACAACTCTGTTTTGGTTTCTAAATGAAAGATGGGTTGCATTAGTTGGTTTTTTGAGGAGAGAAAACTGAAATTGTCACTGCCAATTGATGGTATAAATGGGTTTTTTGATAGATTAGTAATGACTGGAATCCAAAATTGATCCAATGAACAGTCCTGTAGCGATGTAATGAGTGAGTTTGTGGAAAGGGGAGGGGTCTCGTTCGTCTTCCACACCGATTCGTTTTTTGAACTCAGTACTGGTTTGATGATGATGATGAGGGCAAGACGATGGGTAGTGATGATGGAGTGGTTTGATAATTAGGAGAGGATGGTGGTGGTGACGGTGATTGTTGGCTCTGTAGTGGCTGGTTGTGGTGGTGGGGGAGGGAATAGAGAGAGAAAATGGAGAAGCTACTCATAGTGGAGTAAGAGAGGGGGGAAACAAACAAAAAGAAAGGGAAGATGACAATGGGGAAGAAGATGATTTTTTGTCTTTTTTCAAATCCGAGCCTGAACATTTCCTGAGCTGCGAGTTACTTGAGACAATGTTTTGTATGTAATGATGTGCGAGATGATGGAATACACAGGCCCGACAAGGTTCCGCCTAAGTGAAACATATGAGACGAGGCGGAATAAGTCCAATGGACGAAATTTTCATATATTGATATATTTTTCTCCCTCGAAGTGCTTATGCACTCTTTCATTGAAAGTTATTCCCTCCAAAGCAGTACAAAGAATGAACTGCTCTAGTAGGGATGGCAACGGGTCAGGATATGGCCGGCTATGCCAGACCTAGATCCGGCTGGTATACTTAATGTACCATACCCGGCCCAATAGCTCGGACGTATACCCAGACCAAGACTAGACCAACCAACTTATGGTAACGATGAAAAAATACATGCAATTTTGAACCCCTAACCTTCTGCAGATAGGTATAGAACACTCTCTAACCACTTAACCAAACCAAAAACATGATCCTTCCATAATACAGTTTATACACAAATCAGGTCGGATATTGGTTGGGACCCAGACCCAAACCCGAGTCCCCAGTCCCATACACCATTCCCGCTAAGGCCGAGTTGGGCCAAATTGTCATCCCTATAATTTGGTAGTGGGAATGAATCACGTTAGCACGATTCAGCTAGCTGAATCATACTGTGCTTTGGAGTCGTATAATTCATTGTTGAAGATAAAGAGACCACGCCCAAGCTCCATAGCTATAGGTATATTCTCTCAACAAACCCCCGTCCAACTCCCTCAAGATCCTTCTCATAAGTGCTCAAGATCATTGATTCTTAGGGTAGGGAAACCATAATATACCCTCCAGTTTGATATAGCAATAACATGGAAATGTGTCTGGTTATTTGGAAAGGAAACTTTCTTTTGGGCAAATTAGTTTTCCAGGTGTTTGGTTGTAAAAATTGGCCTAAAAGATTTGGTCAATTCATTCCATTTTTCCCATGCCTCTGTTGAGCTTCCCACTAAACAAAATAACATTTTTTTTCCAAGGGTGTGTTTAGTTTTAGAGCTGACAATTTTGTCGAGAAAATTTTGGTTAGAGGTTAGCTAAATTTTTTTTTGCGACCAACAATACTCAACAAAAATTTCCAGATTGAGTTCTGCAACCAAACACATGAAAAACTAATTTGCCTAGGAAATATTTTCTTTTGTAGTCAACCAAACACCCCTTAGTTAATTTGAAAGTTGGTATGATCCAGTGTAACCCTAATTGGTTTGGTGTTTGGTAAAATAGCCCACAAACTATCTGTTCAGTTGATATCAAATATGATGATAGTTCGGTTCGGTAGTCAGTTTTCACTCAGAGCCAATCCGAACCAAGCAGGCAAAAAGTTGAAAACTAACAAAGAAGTAATAAAAAAATTACAGCCTAAAGATTCTGACCTTCGCAAATAACAATGACAGTGATTCTGGAAATTCTCCTGTCACAATAATAAGTACGAGCAGGAACGGAAGTGACAATATTCCATTATAAAACATTTGTTCAATTGAAGAAAGACCATCCTCTACACCAGACTTCTCCACCAACACCAGGTACATTGTCTACACATGCAAGCAAGATTTAGTATCAGTAGCATGCAGAAGTCCCACTGATGCAAAAAAAAAGGGTAAAATTTACCAAATATACATTATACTAAAAGCATATAACATGTATTCAAAATATTTTAAATACATTTAACAAAGACATCAGAATACAAACCTAACCTGAAAAAACACAGAGGTAAGTGCCATGCTGTATCCAAAGAGATCAAAAGAAAAATCACCTATTGCTGCTATGATGACCCCTACAGCAGTCAAAATAACAGAAAGAGACACCTGAAAAAAAAGACATGCAAGCAAGGAATTAAAAGGACTTCTCAATCTTAAAACTAGAAGCTCGTGAAGACAAATTGATGTTCATTGCATAGTTATTGAAAGATCAAACAAACAGTTTTCAAGAATCCTAGATTACATCATTTGTTACCTTCTTTAACTGAATTTTGAAAATTCAAAAATAAAATAAAAAGGTTCTAAAGCATGGCAAACCATGTACCTGTTTTGGTGGCCTTCCCTTTCCAGAGAAAAATCCAGCTACTAAGACAGCAAGTGGTGTAAGCCTTTTCAAGGCAATGTACATGGGAATATTAACCCCTTTTAAGCTTGCTAAGGCAAATGCTACATTTGCATTGTAAAAGAAGGACACTGGCAATAGCTTTTTTGCTGTAGCCATGCTAAATTCTTTAGCTTTTATGTATCCCATCATACGCCCAAAGTGTATGAGCAAAGCTGTTGCCAATTGCTGAAACAATTTGCAAATAAAAACCATTGCTATCAGTGCATGTGATATCACAAGTTGTACCAGAACAATCAAAATTCTTACTTGAGACTAATACCTGTAGAGTGAGAAGTGTCATTGAGTGTGCATACTGCATGAGAACAGCCTTGTTGATGAAAACCATGGCCATAGAAGCAAACCCATAAGATAAGGCGGCCAAGAGGCTACGGTCCACAGTCCAGCCATTTACAGAATAGTTAGACAGGCCAATAAAAAGTGTTTCTGACAAATTCAGATATTACTTATTTTCATCTCATCCTCAAATCATAAAACTTGGAATGTGAAGAGAAACTATGGCAGCATGCATAACCATTAATTAAGAGCAATATACAACAAAAGCCGTGACGTTAAAAAAAAAAAAAAATGAACAGATGAAAGCCCTGCATTATTTTATTTTTAAATTGCGGATTTTTGCTGTAAACAAGAAGGTTACGATGCTTAACCATGATCGTCCAATAACTGGCAGGGAAAAAACAAAATGGCTTAGAGAGACACATATAAACTAGACTCGAGGATTATGATTGTAGAGTTCCAGGTGTTGGAAGAGAAACTACGGATACAGATGAACAATCTGATGTTGTGTCTGTAAATCCTTGATAACTTTTGAGAGAGCTCCAGGAAACATAAATTGAAAAAATAAAATACATGCAGAATTTAAATAAACTAAATGCGTAAATGAGATGTACGGCCACATCAAAGCTCGAGGCAAACTTCCGCTCTAATATGATATTAGAAATTTTTTTAGTGCAATTAGAAATACAAACTTATATATACACACTTCGAATAAAACTCAAAAAATATTGTGAGAGATATAAGGCCAAATGAGAGCAGCTCCAAGAGAACACACTTGATAAACTTTACTCCAAATGAAATATTTTTTTATTATATTTGATATAACTTCTGTGATACATACAAAGCTTCCAAGCCAAACATTTCTGAAGGCATGATATACCATTCCAGATCTCTTCAGATTCATCTCTTCACTTACTTCCCTATATTGAACATTGCTATCTGCAAGCACTCGACTCCCACTCAACTATTCGACTAACACATCAATTCTAAAGAAGACTCAAATAAGACTCTTGCACTCCACTACTTAGTACGCTTAGATTCTTGATTTATTGACTTGGAATTTAGAATTTTACCTAAATTTTATACAATCATCATCCATTTATTGCCTCTGGCATTCACTTGATTCTTCTTTTCTCAATATTTTCTTGACTTGGATTTCCTGCCCTCCATGCTTTGCCTATCCCATAACACTGTCGCTTGATTTGAATATATATACTTCCATCACACAACACTGTCACTTGCTTACTTTGATGCTCGACTTGAATATAATACTTCAGGAATTTTTGGTTTCTCCATTTTGGCCTTTTTGAAACTTGATGTTTTGTTTTCCATGGGCCCTTGCCTATTTGCTTCATGGATTATATATATATATATATAAGGGTCAGGATCCGGGGCCTTATTGTTTTTTGCCACTAATTATCTCACCATTTGTAGACTTTTGATTTGTTATATATATATGGGTCAGGATCCGGGGCCTTATTGTTTTTTTGCCTCTAATTATCTTACCAATTGTAGACTCTTGATTTGTTATTTATCCAATCGTCGGGAATTCTGGTGAGTTGGTGATAGAAACTGTTTCTTTTGTTTTTTCCATCACGTTTCCTTCTTGTTTACCCACCCCTTTACTTTCATAATCATTTTCATAATCATTGATTCTTTGCTAATTAATTTCAAAGGGATTCATTCATTTTTCCTGTAAACGTAAAAGAAAATTTGTGATTTTATACCAATTGGGAAGTTATAAAATTCCAAATTTATAGCTCCATTTGTTTATATTGTGTTGATGAAGCACTTATTATGTGTTTTAATAAGAAAATAAAAAGGTTTAAATCAAAGAGTTTCACTATGTTCTCTTGATCCTCTCTCTATTCCCAAAAGTATGGTTAGCCACTTCCATGAAAGATGCTAGGCTGAGTCAATGTCGTAATGGATTCAAAATGGTCCAACTTGGATTTCAAAAACTTTGAAAACAAAACCTGTTTGTATAAAGAAGATTGAAATTGCAATGTTGCTGAAGCAAGAAAAGCGTGATTGACATAAAACTTTAGTTGGTTTCCTATTTTGTAGTTGAAAATAAGTATAAACTCCAAGCGACAACTCAAATTATCACATCCACCGTTGAATATAAAGCTAATCTAGGGCTTACAATTAGTGAAATAATTAATGGCAAAAACAATAAGGCCTCGATTCCTAACCCTATATATACATTCATATATATAGTGAGTGTCACCAATGTTGTTGATACGACTACACACGTTTCCCTTGTAGCGTGTATCCGTACCTTCGGCACAACTACCGAGTTACTCAGGTTGTGCCTTCGGCACTAAAAAAAATAACGTTGCGTTGCTATAACTTGGGCTATTTTCCTGTCAAAATCTAATTCACACTCTCTTATGTCAAAGCAAATTATTCCAACAAAAACAAGTCATAGAGAGTAGAGAAGAATGTTATGGATTAATTGAGAAATAATCGGGATCTCTGTATTTTACTTAATTTGAGGCGGCCAAGGAGATATAACCTGCCACCCATTTGCAAAAATGGGGAAAAACATAATTTAATAGGCACGGTACAAAATGAGAAAATTTGAATTACACTATGCAAAATTTTGGCAGCTAATAATAAATTTCTCAAAAACATATATTACTATGAATTTTTTTTAAAACATATGGTACTATTATATATACAAAACAGGATGGTGTTTTGGTGGGAGATAAAAGATGGTTGAGATTTAACCAAATATATAAATCTAACGGATCACATAGAACTTAACGCACCAAGAGTGCATGGGTTCGATTCTCATACCCAATATTTTTTATATTTATTTATTTTTCTTCAATTGTTGATAATAGTGGTGTTGAAAACTCAAGGGTGATTATATTTTTGACAAGTTTTAAACTCTTATCGTGCCAACAACATGAAAAATACCTTGGTCTATTTTACAAATCAGAATGGTGTTTTAAGGAATTGGAGATAAAAATATTATGATTGAAAGTTGGGAAATATGTTAAGGGTTGAGATTCATTTCCTTTAATGACATGTTTGTGAATGTAACACAACTATAAGGGCATAGAAAATGAAAAATGGTGAAAAAAGTAAGTGGAATGTACATGTGGAAGGGAGAGAAAATTTTGTGAGTTTTTTTCTCAAAATTAAAATTGTCATAATTATTTACTTAGTTGTCAAATTTCGGTAAACTTGTTATCGTTGGAATGCATTATTGAAGATCTTTCCAATGAAATCAATGATCAATAGAAACGCTAAAATTTTCAAAAATATATATTTTATTGCCAAATAATGTATAATGCATATCATTTATTTAGTATTTTTTTCAAATAAATGAAATGGGTCGATTATCCCAAGAAAAAAAGAAGAAGTGATGAGACAGACATCTTAATGCACATTTTAAAAAATAATCTTGAACTTCATGTTTTGACGAATTCAGGGTTTAGGGGATAACTCACTCTCGGCGTTTGAATTTTTTTATATGTGCAAAATAGGATGGTGTTTGGGTGGGAGATAAAAGATGGTTGAGATTTAACCGAATATATGAATCTAACGGATCACATAGAACTTAAAGCACCAAGAGTGCATGGGTTCGATTCCCATACCTAATATTTTTTATATTTATTTATTTTTCTTCAATTGTTGATGATGGTGGTGTTGAAAACTTAAGGGTGATCATATTTTTGACAAGTTTTAAACTTTTATCGTGCCAACGACACAGAAAATACCCTAGTCTATTTTACAAATCAAAATGGTGTTTTAAGGAATTGAAGATAAAAGATAAAAGATAGTTAGGATTGAAAGTTGGAAAATATGTCGAGGGTTGATATTCATTTCCTTTAATGACATGTTTGTGAATGTAACACAACTATAAGGGCAAAGAAAATGAAAAATGGTGAAAAAAGTAAGTGAAATGTACATGTGGAAAGGAGAGAAAATTTTGTGTTTTTTCTCAAAATTAAAATTGTCATAACTATTTACTTGGTTGTCGAATTTCAGTAAACTTGTTATCGTTGGAATGCATTTTTGAAGATTTTTCCAATGAAATCAATGATCAATAGAAATGCTAAAATTTTCAAAAATATATATTTTAATGTTAAATAATGTTTAATGTATTTCATTTCTTTAGTATTTTTTTTCGAATAAATGAAATGGGTCGATTATCCCATGAAAAAAAAAAGTGATGAGACATGTATCTTAATGCACATTTAAACAAAAATCTTGAACTTCATGTTTTGGCGAATTCAGGGTTTAGGGGATAACTCACTCTCGGCGTTTGAATTTTTTTCCAACTGAATCAAATTTTGACCGAGTTTAACCCTAAAGTTTATATTATATATTTTTACCTTACAATAGGCTTGCACTTCAAAATTGATTGAGGGTGAAATTGGGGATGGTGGCGAGGGTGTTAAGTACATGATATTTGGCAAAACCAAAGTACGTAGAGTGCCAACGACACGAGGAATACCCTAGTCTATATTACAAAACAAGATGATGTTTGAAGTTGGAGATAAAAAACGGCTGAGATTTACCCAATTATAAAATTTAACGGATCACATAGAACTCAAAGCACCAAGAGTGCATGAGATCGATTACCATACCCAACATTTTGATATTTATTTATTTTTCTTCAATTGTTGATAGTGGTGATTAAGCATGTAAATATGATAGATGAAAACTTAAGGGTAATCAATAATATACTTTTGAGAAGTTTTAATGGGGTGTTGAAAATAAAGTAGAATAAACTCTATGTATCATGTTAAACTTTTATCGTACCAATGGTACGGGGAATACCCTAATCTATATTACAAATCAGGATGGTGTTTGAGCTTAGACATAAAAGACGACTGAGATTTACCCAAATATAAAAATCTAACGGATCACATAGAAATTAAAGCACCAAGAGATAAGTTTGTAGATAAACATACTTCATGGTTGAGATTTGTTTCATCTAATGGTTGAGACTTAATGTTAGCCTTTATGTCTTACCTTCAATCAATCCCCAATAAGAACAATGCATGTGTTCAATTCTCATACCCATCATTTTGATATTTATTTATTTTTCTTTAATTGTTGAAAGTGATGATTAGGCATGTAAGTATGAAGGATGAAAACTTAAGAGTGATCAATAATATATTGGCTTAATCAAGTTTTGACAAGTTATAATGAGGTGTTGATGCTAGAAAAATAAAGTAGAATAAACTCTATTTATCATGTTAAACTTTTATCGTGCCAACGGCACAGGGAATACCCTAGTAGAAAATAAAAGAGCATAGGTTTTTTGTTTTCAAATTTTATAATATCATAAAATAATTTTGTCCAATGACATATTTAGAATTTGTGAATGCCTAGACCAGTGTTAATTATAATTATTGAAACAACCAACTCATCCATAAAAGAGTTATCTTCCCTAATTCCCCCTCAAGTGATACGTTATTTACAAGGAAGCACAGACTCTTCAGAAAACTTGTTGTATCTGTGTTCGACATGTATCCGACATCGACACTTGCTTGACAAACGTGTCGGCTGGTTTAGATACATGGTCAATGCAGTCAACGTGTTGGACACGCCTTCGATACACCTGAAATTTGGTCAGGACACATTCAAGACTCGGCAACCGACTTCGTTTTATTTTACTTTTAGACGTGTGCAAATAATCACCTACTTTAATGGTTGTTGATTCATCTGAAGCGAATGACTTTCAATTGAGATTCAAGTAAATAGGGCAAAAGGCCACTAAAACAGAGAGATAGTCTATGCTTCTTAATTTTTGCGTCTTCTTCTTCACTCATTTGTTTTTTCTCTCATTTACTTCTTCTCTACATATTTTTTCTCTACTTTTTTTATTACAAGATAGTGTCATCTACTTCACCTTTGCACATCTTCTTCTCTACGTTTTTTGTATTTTTTTTCCTACTTAGAACAAAAATGAAGACACTCTAGGAAGACATTTCATTAGATTACTGTTTATATTTATGTTTATATGACTTATTAAAAACAAATAGTATGACGTGTCAACACGTCCCCGAGTCCTAGTTTTTAGGAAATCGTCAATTCGGTGTGACATATGCGTGTCCAACAGACACGATGCGCGTCTGTGTCCATGCATCCTTGGTTATTTATAAACACTATAATATCAATGATGGGTGAAAGCAAAACACATTAGTTAAAAATAAAAAACTTAAACTTTTGTAATGTTCCCTAAACACCCCTACTAAAGTCTAATAATTATATACAACCCAATTAAAATCAAAATCGTTCAATTTTTAACTTTTACTGATGTAATTAATTTTTAACTTTTACTGATGTCACCCCTACTAAAGTTCAATAATTATATTACTAATGTCACACCAAATTTCAACAATTAAACGTGTATTTCGATGCCCCTCCAAATATTCAATAACTGTAAACAGATTCTCCATTGTAATTATTTAATACTCCTCTAAGCATTCATAATTATGTACAAACCTTGGGGCAAAATTATTATAAATTTTGAAGAAAAAAATTATTCCCTATCCTTCATTTCCTAGTGTACAATTTTCTTAAAAATTAATCATATTATTATACTTAATTGGGAATTTTACATTTAAATGTTACAGTGTATTTTAAAATTATTCTCAATCATTATTATTATTTTTTTCAATTTTTAATAGGTAAATAGATTATTATTCATATGAAAATATGATTAAAAAAAGCTTGGGAATTTTACATTTAAATGTTACAGATATTTTCTTAAATGTTACTTTTAAATATTACAGATCTTTTCTTTTTTTCAAGAGTTAAAAGATGAATTTTACGAATGATTTAGATTTTCACAAGCTATGAAGGCGGAAATGTCGAAAAAATAAATTTTTTTTTTTTAATGTAAATCATGTTTTGTACCAGCTCAATGCCCCAGGTATAGCAACAAAAGGTTATTTTTGGGGGTGCCAAAAGCAAGACTAAGGACCTAATTGACATGTTGAAGGCCCAAATAGACACTACAAGAGAAAAGTGTATGTGACACAATATATACATAAAACTAATAAATATATTGGCAACTTTGGCTTGATATTCTTCTTTTTGCAACATATTGGTGGAACAACCATTAAACAAAGGTTTTCGTGAGTGATGAATGCCTTGGGACCACTTGCAAAAAGAGTGATCTTCGACTCAAGTATATTGGCACTCGATTATGTGTTTTGTTTCTAAATTCCCACCTATGTCTTCTCATGGGTGGCTATCCTAGGTCATCTCTAACTCGCTTTCTTTCTCAAAACCCATCTAGAATGGCTCCCGTATGATTCTCCAATATGATTGAAGTTGGTCCCGCAATCCCAGACTTATCCTTGTTATCCTACTTTAATTGTCGCTTATTATCTAATTTACCTTTTAAATTAGAGTGTCATCCAATCTCATTTGTTTGGTTTGTCCGGATACACATTTGAGTTTCAAAAGAAACATTTGATGCCAAAACGTGGGAAATATTCATAAACCTTATTGTTTGAATGTTGCACCGACATTGTTAATACCAATGTGGCCTTTTACCTAAGACCTAAAAGCTCAATTCAATAGAGAATACTATTTCTCAATAAGAGCTGACATGCTTGTATGTTTACTCAAATAACTATTTCTTATTTCCAAAATAAATTATAAGTTAATCATGTATATTTAAAGTAATCAATTGTAAAGATCATACCCAATATCCATGAAGATCTGCGAGAACAATTAATTTTGTATCTTTTTCATCTCACATAAACAATTCTATACTAGGCACCACTTTTGATTTGTGTTTCGAAATTCAAATGGTCATCGAAAGATGGTTTCATTATTAATGATTTATGACTTTGTCCTCTAAATCCTTTACTTCATTCTCATGTTTCATATGACATCATCCCTTTTATCCAAGAATTGCAATAGTTGTTATACTGACCTCTCTGGTTAGTCAGTAACTAGACCAATTATATAATTTTAAACTTGCTTAATCAGTTTCAATCCTGTCAATGAAATAATATAATCAATCTCCTAAATCAGCAAGGACTTTCATAAGGATTCATACGAAGACGATCTGAATCAAAGTTTAAAGTAACAACAAAAAGAAGCAAAAACTAAATAAATAACCC
Source organism: Berberis vulgaris (assembly GCA_963556465.1). NCBI lineage: Eukaryota > Viridiplantae > Streptophyta > Magnoliopsida > Ranunculales > Berberidaceae > Berberis > Berberis vulgaris. The sequence goes on from OY747132.1 coordinate 72,157,317, forward strand.
ATTGAAGTCATTCATTTATTGGAGAGCAGGTTAACAATTATGTGCTGGAATTGAATAGTTCCTAAAATTCTTTTGGGAATGTGGGGATATGTTGGAAATTTTTTAGTAATTCCAATGAATGGAAACATCCCTGCTTTATGTTATTGGAATAGGCTTATCCCACATTGAATAAAAGTGGTGTTGTAAGTTACTTTATTAGTAATTACAAATTTTTTTATGTTGCATCCAAACCTGATACTATGATACAAAGTGCATATCGTATCTAAGCCTCAATCGTATGGTACATCTTATGATGTACCGATACAGGATGATGCAGGAATCTCATTGCTTGAATAGTCTTACTTATGTATTTCATAGTCTTACTTATATCAATATATTTATTTATTGCACCATATCTTACGATACACGATACGTTAGGATACATGTATCTTAAATTTAAGTTTTCGATATATGCTACGATATATGTATTGAGAACCCAAGCAACCCTAAAAGCCAGAGGAATTCAAATAATCCATAAATTTATTATCCATATTAATTAGACAAGTTCATCTTATTCAAAACACTAATTATGTCATCCATTCTCTCCCACTTCAAACCTTGGAAAGCCTCATTCCTATAGAAAAGAGAGAAACGTGTTTTCACATCTTTTTAACTTAACCCGAAATGGTTGAGGAAAAGAAAGGTTCCCTTTTACAATACTCCAAGGAAGAGATCCAATAGAGATGGGGTAGGGAGTTTATGATAAATTATGAAATGTTACAAAATATAACAAGCAATTAATAGTCCAATAGTGTTGCTCTTGCACTAGGATGAAGTAGGTCATTGGTTCATCATTGACTTCCACCTTCATAAGGGTTTTTTTCTTTTTTAAATTTATTAATCATTTGGGAAATTCGGGTAACCCGAACCCACAAAATCACTTAGGTTGAGCTTGGTTACCTTCCTCAAGCCCAAGTTTGGGTTGGGCAAGCTACGGGCTGACCTATCAAGACTTTGGGTTGGGCCTGGATTGAGCTCCTAGCCCGCCCAAGTTGCAGCCTTATCTTAAGCTCAGTGCTCGAAAATAATAATATGGAAGAGAGCTTACGACATCATTGTTTCACCATAAATAAGTTCCTTGCACCATGGGCATGCGACCTTGAATGCTAATGTAAGGCTATTCGGATCTCGTTGTCCTCCAACCCTAAATCCTCGTATATTCCCTACTTAAGTAAACATCTAATCCTATGATGTAAATGTGATATGCTCATGATTTTACAACATTTGCCGAGTGATTGTGAAAGTTAACAGATCCCTTTAACACTAAAGTTCTCAGACCTCCAATAGCATAAAATAGCAAAAATGTCAATTATTGAAACCGAGCCCTTGAAGATTTTGTATAGTCGATAATTGTTGGTTCCTTTCACCCCAAAATGGTAATACGTAGCTGAAAGAATTAATGGAGTTGAATTTCCAAGTGGCTATATCCCCGTCTTATCACTTACTTGTTATGCATGCCACTTGCAAGTGGCGAAACACTAACCAACACTTATAAATGGTGTAAGCATTCATGCAACTTGTTGTGATACTTCCACTACCGTCTTCAGGGGATAACAAAATTTAAGCAAGCAGGAAACATTTAACCCAAATCAAACAAATGCCAACACCTTGACTACACTGCCTAAGATCCGATCATCCTAAATCAGAAGTCAGAACTTCAGCATCCTATTTCTTCCAGGGTCAATGATAATAGATGACTGATGGCCACTTGACTTAGTATACCTAATAAGTTTTAGCATTTAATAAATTGGTAGTGCTCTACGCACATCACTTCAAGTAGCATACCATTAACAGATCTTATAAATTATGTAAACAAACATAAACATGTTGTGTCACACTGTCTCAATATCCCGCGGAAATCTACAAAATTCGATGGGGAAACAAATTTTAAGCAGCAATCAACCCAAAATCCAAAATTTTCAAATATACTAAAAATGTCATTTGATTAAAAGAACTTCTATTTATAGACAATGCACTTAAAAATTCAAACTTGAAGAGAACCAATTCAGAGATGCAAACCTCACTAACGGACTCGCCTCTGCAACAGAAACAACTGCACTGCCTGCCTCCATTTCAAGAATTGCAGCAAACCCTCAATTCACCAATCAATCAACTTTATCAGCCCCAATTCACATCAAAATCCACAATAAACTCTGCAAAAAACCACCAAATCTCATTCAATTTCACAAATTCAAGACCTAATTTAACCAATCAACGATGGATCACCAGTTACCTTGTAGAGAGAGAGAGAGAGAGATTGAGGAACTGTTACATCACTCGATGGATCGGATCGGTTACAGAGAAAACTCGTTTTTCTTGAAACCCTAAAACAAGTGTCACGTCTGTTGTCAAGATTCGGTTTTGAAAAAAAAAATGAAAAAACAAAATGAGATTTGTGTGAGAGAGTGAAGAGAGAGAGGATCAGATGATGATGGTGGACGAGATTATTGACTAATTTTTTACGAAAAGCTGGCGCGAGTAAATAAAAAAACATCGCAATCAGCTTTGCCCAATTTGTTTCCAAAGATGCCAACAAGTAACGAGAAAAGAGAGAGCTTGACGAGGAAAGTTGAAAACGCGCGTGAGCACTGAGTAATATTTGGTGCTTGGCTGGTTTACCGCCATGAAATCGTGAGGAGGTGATCGAGTTGGGTTGTGTGGAGATGGATGGGGCATAAAATGGGTCGGATACGGTTTAGATATACAATTTGGTATTTGGCTTGGAGTCCCTCAATTCCTTAATTTATATTTACTATGACATCCTTTGATGATTTCATGTTTCGAGTAGGGGTGGGCATCCCATCCCGCAATCCCGATCCCGTCCCGTCCCGATCTAGAATGGAATGGGATGGGATGAAGATTTTCAATCCCGCCAATCCAGTCCCGTCCCGAGCTAATTTTTTAATATTTATTATTAATATTTTTATTTATTTATTTATTTATTTATTTTTATTCATATAAACTTACAGATGACTGACAGAAACTCATGGTGTTTTCAGTGGTAATAGAAATGTTACTTCAAGAAATAAATATTCATTAAACAAGAGAAAGATAACAGACTGTTGCTTGGATTCCCAATAAAAGTGGCTCCAATTATTTAACTTACAAATATTGATAATACCCAGGTGAAGATGAAAAATAAAAATTAACTAATAATACATATTCAAAAGGGAACATTCAGGGGCGGAGCCAAAAATTTGAGATGCCCCGGGCTGTAAAAATATTTTTTTATAATTACAATATATGTATTGATGGTAAACCATTATGAATATGTTAGAGCATCACCAATATGTCTATATTCTTCCCTAACAAAAGATGAAATGTCATTTTGTCAATGAACTATGAATTTTGTTTCCCACAATAATGAAATTGTAAAATCAGTTGGGAGACCATCACAGCGACACAATACTCTTAGTGGGTCCCATTTATCATGTCATTTTCTAAAAGGCAGCCCACTCGACTTCATTGTTAGGAGATTTAGTGGCTACCCTTATATTTGCATGTCACATCTATATCTAATTATAAGAAAATTATTTTTCACGCTCTTATATAATGATAATCTTCGCAGCAGTCACAGGCAGCACGCTGATCCCGTCCCGTCCCGATCCCGTATGAACGGGATGGGTATAAATACATCTTCCACAGAGAAGAGAAAACTGATCTCCCTCTCCCCAAACGAAGAAATCGACCGAAGCTGAGCCCGAAATCACCCTCTCCCCAAATGAAACTCGACCGAAGCTCGACAGAGAAGCAAGCAAAGGATCTTCTTATTGTTCCGTTTGTTAGGGTCATCAGTGCTTCCCCATAGGATCTTTTTCCTTCTTCAAAGCAAGCAAACTTAGGTCGATACACAACAGATCGTATCCCTTGTCCAGATGTGAGAAAACCCAGTTAAGATCTTTTGTTAACAAGGTTGGTTCATTCCCCCCCCCCCCCCCCTTCTTTTGTTGATATTTGTTGCTAAGCCACTGTTAATTTCATCACACAATGACTGTTTTTCATCTTCTCTGTTCGATTTGGTGATAAAAATCAAGTCTTTATCTTCTTCTCCTTCGGTTTTAGCTTGGGTCGACTTGCTTGAGTCTGATAAAAAGCAAACAATGAAAGGGGTATTAGGGTTGGGTTGGGTTTGAATGATTGTGCTTCATTTTGTGATTTTGAGGATTTTTGCTTCATCTTGTGCTTTTCCTTCTATTGTGCTTCATCTTGATTTTGCAGGTTCTTGAAATATTCCTTCTTCAAAGCAAGCAAACACTATAGTCTTCTTACAGAGGCTTCAAAGATATGTATGAAATTGCTACCATGTAAAATTGCTATAGTCTTCTTGTTATGAAATTGCTACCATGTAGAATTTATGAACCCATGGTAATGGGGTTTTCTCAGTTTTTCAAATCCCAAGCTGATTTGAGACATGGGTTTTAATGATTTTGTGAAAAAAAAAGGGCAGGAGAGACTGTAACCCATGATGGGGTTATCTGGTTTTATGAGAAAAATCTCACTTTTGTAGATTTTGGTGTTTTTGTTGGAAATGGGAATCTGGGTTTTGTTTCATTTATTTTGTTTGCAAGTTTTGGATCTTGAGGTGGGTCTAGTTGGGTGTATTTTGAGTGTTGTTGCTTTCTTCTCTCAAAATGGGAAGTACTTGAATGAGCTTTGAGATCTAGGTATGCAGAGGTAAGTTTTGTTTTAGAGTTTGTATCTTTATGTGGTTCAAGAGGTGAAATTTTTATATTTTCATGATTCATTTTGTAATTGTAACATTCCATCTTTGCAGACTCAGAAGGAGAGCTCTTTAAAATGTTTAAAATGCTCAAAGAATGAAAACAAGGGTGAAGGCGAGGCAGTGGATGATTTGAAGCTCAAAGATAGCAAAGATAGTGGTGATACTCATGAAGCTGAATCATGGACTGATGCAAAAACTCTACTTCTTTTGGAATCTGTTTCGAAGCATGGAGATAACTGGAACCTTGTTGCTCAGAATGTTCAAACCAAGAAGATATCTGACTACATTTCAAAGCTTATACAGTTGCCTTTCGGAGATCTTATGCTGAGTACAGTTAATGGAATGTGTGATTACAGTAGCTCAAAGATATCAAAGATAGTGTTGTAACTCTTAATTTGTTCAAATGTTGTAACTGTATTTGATGTTATAGGCTGTATTTGATGTTATAGGATGTAAATGGATGAGATTTTTATCTGAAACTGATAGTGTCGAATGCACTTTGGGATTTGGTGTAATAACTACGTGTTATTGTTCCTATACTACTGTCATAATTAATAGGAAATCCATTAGTTTCCTCTTTTTACAGGCTTTGTATGTGTTGTTTATGTTCAAGTAATGAGAACAAAGATGTGTTGTTTATGTTCAAGTAATCAAATTTGGATTCATGGCTGGTGCATCTGTGGGAGCTCATTGATAACAATGTATGGAAAATGTGGGAGCTTTTCTGATGCACATCTAGCTTTTGAAGAGATTCAGAATAAGAATGTGGTGTGTTGGACAACCATAATTGCAGCTTCCCAACAACATGGTTATGTACACCAAGTGATAGAATTGTTGGGGAAAATGTTGTCAGAGGGTAACCAACCAAATTATACGACTTTTGTTTCTGTTTTTGCAGCGAGTAGCCATGCGGGGAAGCTGGATGAAGGATTTAGGTATTTTGATTCCATCAGTAGTTGTATGTATGGGATGAAACCTGCGCTTGAGCACTATGCTTGCATGGTTGATATGCTCAGCCGAGCTGGTGTATTGGACAAAGCAAAGAAGTTTATTGAATCAATGACAGCTGATCCAGACCCATCAATCTTGGGAGTTTATTGAATCAAAACATGAACATTAGACTAAATCATAAAGTTAAAAAAATAATGGGAAAAATTTGAAAACAAAACATACCCATTAGAGTTTTCTTAAGAAAAAATTTAGACCAGAATAAAAAAAAAAACATAAACATTAGACTCTAAACCATCAACTAAAACACAATCACAAATCAAAATGAAGGATATCCACTGTAAAATTTTCAAAACATTAATACCCAAATCAGTGAAACACCCAAAAAAAATCAGCATCCAATTCAGCAACATTTCAACATCCAACAATATTTTAGCAACAATTCAGCATCCAACAATTCAGCAACAAAACTCAGCGACAAAAACTCTGCAAAAAATTTCAACATCCAAATCCAAAATTTCAGCATTCAATTTCAGTCTCATGGCATACAAAATAACAAAACTCAGTCTGCAACAAAATTTGAGACTTCGTTTCAATACACCCAAGCAAAAATGACAGAATTTACAAAGTTTCAGCAAATTCAACCACTTAGCATCAAATTTCCAGCAAATTCAACCACTTAACAAAGTTTGACAGAATTTACAAAGTTTTCAGCAAATTCAACCACTTAACTTCAGCAAATTTTCAGCAAATTCACATTGTTTTCAGCATTCATTTTCAGCATCTTCATTTTCAGCATTCAGCATTCACAGAGTTTTCAGCATTCATTTTCAGCATCTTCACTGCTTAAACTCATCATTTTCAACATCTTCACAACATTTGAATTTTCAGCAACTCATCATTTTCAGCAACTCATCTTGAAGGTGGTGGCTGCAAAAAAAAAAAAAAAAATAAAAAAATAAAAAAAAAATATATATATATATATATATATATATATATATATATATATATATATAATAGCACTGTAAAAATAACAACAGTACTAAGAAATAGTGTGACCCCTTGGTTTATATACCTGTGACATCAATGAAAAATATTGATCCATGAATGAGATTGGAATACCAGATTGTGACCCCATTTTTTCATCCTTCAAGTTGACAAATACAAATCATAAGTGAACAATCATAAGTGATAGTACGCGTCAGTAAATATATTAAATTCAAACCTGTGTATTTGGATTTAATGAATGAGGTGTCAAATATTCTGACCCAAGCCTTCCAATCTGGGAACAACCCTACAAATGATGTGTACATAAAATTTAATATTCTAGACTTAAAAAATTAAATATTCATAAAAACATATTGCAAAACATACCACATTCTTCTCAAGGGCCTGATATTTATTTTCTTGTTTTTTTTTTTCTTCTGTATCTTTTTACAAAAAATTTCGGTTGTGGATTGCATCCTTGAATTAGATTGTCGGCCTTTGCTATGAACCGGTAATGGACTATGAATGTTGGATTGCATCCCAGAACTAGTAGTATTGGAACCAATTTCAAATAACCCATGTGAATCAACATCCTCATCACCATCATCAGTTTTGAGTTGCTCCATTTTCAAAGTGATCCATTCATGAACTTGGCATGTCTTCTTTTCATCCTCAGCGGCGTAGTCGGCCATTTCATTGAAGTGACTGCACATCTTGTCAAACCTTTGATTTTCAGGCTTCATTCCCCAATCTGAATAAACAATCTTAACCTTTGTATGCACCCTCTTCACATCTTTCCTCCACCTCCGAAGAACATATTTATCTGGTACAACATGAATATCTCTTTCAAACAATACTTTCAATACATGTCTGCATAAGATCCCCTTGAACTCAAACAATTGGCAATTACACTTGATATTGAAGTCAGCAACTTTAAAATATACTATATAATTGACTGAACGTTGTCTATCTCCTATCACCAAGTCTTGTCTAACAGTGTATACCTCAAAGCCACTCTCATCTATAACTTCACTACGAATTGTACAACATATATTCCCTGCTATCTCTTCTTGGAACTCCTTAAATTTTTTTGTACTATAGGCTGTTTGAAAAAGTTTTCTCTATTGCATAAGGAGTAATGCAAGGGATCTGTCGGTTAAACGATTTAAAGTCTGCTTCAGTTTCCTTTTGAACCTTACTTCGTAGTGCATTCTCATATTGTTCAACGAATTGCTTCAAAGTGGTCTTCGAATTTACATAACCATCAAAAAAAACATTCATGCTTTCACTCCTTTGAGCTGAAGACATCCCCGCCCAGAAAGTAGATCTTTGATATGTTGGCACCCAACGCATTCTTTCAAGATATAATCCTTTCAACCAATCATTTTCTTGCAGACAATATTTCTCAATGAAACCATGCCAATTTACTTCAAACTCTTCATGAGACAAGGAATCGTAAACTGCTCTTTGCATTGCAAACTTTATTACCTCATATTGATTGCAACCGGACAACTTTTCAGGCAACTTCTTCATAATATGCCACAAGCACCATCTGTGTCGTGTGTTTGGAAATACAATTTCAACGACCCTCTTCATTGCCCTATCTTGATCAGTGATTATAGCTGTCGGAGCATTGCCATTCATACACACAAGCCAAGTTTGGAAAAGCCAAACAAACTCTTCAATGGTCTCACCACATATCAATCCACATCCCAAAAGAATTGACTGACCGTGATGGTTCACCCCAACAAAAGGAGCAAATGGCATCTCATACTTATTTGTTAAGTATGTAGTGTCGAAGGTAACAACATCTCCAAACTCCTTGTAAGTTGCTCTGCTCCATGCATTAGCCCAAAAGACATTTCTCAATCCACCTTTATTGTCCAAATCCAACATATAAAAGAAATCAGCATTGTTAGCTTGCATTTTTTGGAAGTAGTTATGAATGGCCTCCACATCCCCTTCCCCAAGCCTCAACCTCCTCATTCTATCCAGATAATTGTAACAATCTTTTTGAGAAAAAGGCAGAATATCATGACCACCAGCTTCAACAACACATGAATTAAAACTCTTATTTGGCCTAATACCCGCCCTATCATTATAATCCAGCTTCTTCTTCACATACGAGCTCATAACTCTATTTTTTGGATAAAATCTAGATTTTCCGGGGCTCAATTCATGATTGTGATCAAGTGTTACTTTTGTCACTGACAATGTTCCATCAGAGTGTATTTTACCTCTAATTTTAGCCAAACATCCACATTTAGCTGTACCCCACTTTTTTACAACATTTTTTGATTGACTTTTATGCTACCCAGACCGACCACATGCAAGCGTAATGAATATAGGTTTTCCATTTTCATCTTTTTTCGTATTCTTTATTTTCACTGGAAATCCTATTTTATTACCATAATCATGAAAATATCGTTGGTACTCATTAATGTTGTTGAACTGCATCCCTTCGGTAGGATCCATTATCTCTTCTAAATTTTCTTCATTTTCCATCAATTCATTATCTTCTACACTATCCATTCCTGAAATATGTGTTATAACATACAACAACTGTTATAACATAAATGCACAACTAATAGCTTGAGGGATTTTAGAGATAGAAAACAAATAACAGGAGAGAAAAGAAGATAGAAAAATAGAAACATACAAACAAAATAATACACTACTGTAAATAAAACAAGATTTTCAAAAGACATTTCTGTAAACTATTCGAGAGAACGGTGCCGATACTAGGTGCGAGCCAGTATAACGAGATGTTCAACAAGAATAGATCTTAGAAAGTTTTGAAAGAAAAGAAGAAGATAAACAATAATGCATGCTTTATATATTGAAAATAAAAAGAAATTACAGAGGAAAGACTTAGGAGATAGAGATAGAAATTTACAAGTAGAGAGGGAGAGAACTTTGGTTCAAACATTAATTAGCATAACTGACAAACTTCCATTAAAAATTTTAGAGAAAATTTCAATTTACCTGAGTAGACGAGAGATGTGTTTGTCTTATAACGCAACAAGCGAGCGTATGATCCTTGGATGTGAGACTCTCTGTTGTCGTCAAAGCCGATTTGGGAACTATGAGAACCACTTCAGGCTTCTTAAGGTCACGAACAGCAGTTAAACCTCTCCTGCATACGATAAAAAAATCGATAAAGGATGCATTTTTCAAAAAACAAAAAACAGTATAGAGAAGCATATTCACGGCTTTGCTTCAAATTCACCCAAAACCATCCAAAATTCATAAAAAAAAACTGTAGTCATTGCACCACATCAATTAGTCCTCGTCCAAGTCAGAGAATATTGTCCAAGTTCAATATTAAAATACTTGTAAACTCTGATCTCTACTACTTGGCCTTGTGTTCAAACCCCATTATTAGTGCAAGATATGGCATTCCCTCCTCAAACCTATAAGAAAACTCATTTCTATAACTATAAGAAACAATAGTGTTGGACATTGCCATATATGTTATGTGCCAGACAACGGACAATGCACATCAATTGGTTTGTTAACAAGTTTATAGGGGTCTCATCTGAAATTGCATCTGTTAGAAACCTCACGTTACTTTTATGAGCTATAAGTATTTCACATTCTTGATGTAATGCCCAACAAGTTTCAAGCTCAAAGACTGACTATTCAATTTGAGGACAGTGCATAATAATATCCAACATTGGTTTGTGTTCATAGCAACTAATAGAAACTTTATCAAGGAGACATTGGCATGTATGCAAGTATATTAGGCTAAAAATTTTCTGAGCAAGTTGAGAAACACAACAAAACTAAACTTAGATGTTGTAGGATAGAGACCACTAGTTCATCAAAACCCTGTGATACAAGTAGACCAGTAGTAAGCTTAGTATAGAGACCACTAGTTCATCAAAATAAGTAATGAACTTTACTTTCTCAAATTTGTAGTTCTATTTCGACATTTCAAAACAGTTTTTGTTTGTCAGGAACCCTAGATCTAGAACCCCACAAGAAGAAATGAAAGAGGCACTTACCTTCTCTGGTTTCTTCGTGCGATGGGGAGCTTCTTCTCTCGATTCTTCTCTCGGTAGAGTCGACGATGGGGAGGGAGGATGCGATGGAGCCAAAAACCAAAACCAAGCTTCGAAATTTGGTTTCTCTCGATTTTCTTCTTCGATGGGGAGGGAGGATGCGATGGAGCCAAAAACCAAAACCAAGCTTCGAAATAAGGTTTCTCTCGGTGGAGTCGACGATGGGGAGGGAGGATGCGATGGAGCTTCTTCTTCGATGGGGAGGGAGGATGCAATGGAGCCAAAAACCAAAACCAAACTCGAAAATGGGGAAAAATATGGGTTGCTGAAACTCCCTCCAAAATGCTCAATCACGTGCCTTGGACCCTCCCAGGCGCATGTGCCAAGGAGCGTCCAGGCAGGGACCCAGGCGGTCGACCCAGGCCAGCTAGAATTTCTCAAATAGGTAGTGTTTAAGGACAACTCCTTTAGGTGATTTGGGACAATGTGTAGGTCAGTTTGTATCACACTCAAGGTGATTTGGGCCTTCGCTCACCTAATGATTAAGATAGAGGAATCTAACATAAAGCATATCATATCATAATGTGTTGACATGCTATACGACACATATATTCAGAATGTGTGTGTGTTTTTTTTATAAGAATTTAATAAGTCAATTGATATGTTGTGGGAGTGGCTTCCGATGTGAACAAATCAAGGGAGTTCGATCTGCCATGTTGATGAGGGTGTGAGACTGTTTGTGTTCTACATCATCAGTTGAGTGTAATTAGATATGCAGTGCGATGCAATGTTTGGTGAAAAGTTGGAAATGTCAAAGGGTTGGATGTAATCGAATATGGGTGTTCGATCACCTAATTATAAGAATCCAACGGACCGTATAGAACTCAAAGCAACAAGAGTGCATGAGTTCGATTCTCATACCCAACATTTTGAGATTTATTTATTTTTCTTCAATTGTTGATGGTGGTGATTAGGCATGTAAGTATGAATGATGAAATTTTAAAAGTGATTATGTTTTGACAAGTTTTAAACTTTTATCGTGCCAACGGCACGGGGAATACCCTAGTCTATATTACAAATCAGGATGGTGTTTGAGGTTGGAGATAAAAGACGGCTTAGATTTACTCAAATATAAAAATTTAAAGGATCGTATAGAACTTAAAGCACCAAGAGCGCATAGGTTTGATTCTCATACCTAACATTTTGATATTTATTTATTTTTCTTCAATTTTTTTATGGTGGTGATTTGGCATGTAAGTATGAATGATGACAACTTAAGAGTGATCATGTTTTGATAAGTTTTAAACTTTTATTGTGTCAAGGACATGGGAAATACCCTCCTAGTCTATATTACAAGTCAGGATGATGTTTAGGGTTGAAGATAAAAAAAAGGCTCAGATTTACCCAAATATAAGAATCTAATAGATCGTATAGAACTTAAAGCACCAAGAGTGCATGTGTTCGATTTTCATACCTATCATTTTGATATTTATTTATTTTTAAGTATGAATGATGAAAACTTAAGGGTGATCATGTTTTGACAAGTTTTAAACTTTTATCATGCCAACGGCGCGGGAAATACCCTAGTACATTACAAATGAGAATGGTGTTTTGGGTTGATGATAAAATACGGATGAGATTTACTTAAATATCACATAGAACTTAAAGCGCCAAGAGTGCATGAGTTCGATTCTCATACCCAACATTTTGATATTTATTTATTTTGATATTTAAAGTAGAATAAATTTTATTTATCATGTTATAATTTAATCGTGCCAACGGCACATGGAATACCCTAATCTATATTACAATTCAAAGTTATATTTTACTATTCATCTGACTTGATAAACTAAGGATTGCAGATAAAAGATGACTATGATTAAAAGTTGGAAAATGGGTTGAAGGTTGAAATCCATATCTCATGATGGCATGTTTGTAAATATAAAACATTTAGAAGGACAAAAATAATGCAAAATTTGTGAAAAACTTTAGTGGAATGTACATGTGGCGGAGAGATAAAGTATTGTGTTTTCTTTTTTCTCAAAATGAAAGTTATCATAACTATCTATGTAGTTGTTGAATTTTTGTAAATTATATCGTTGAAATACAATTTTGAAGATTTTTTCAACAAACCAAAGATCAATGCAAATGTTTAAAATTTTAAAATATGTATTTTATTATTTAAACATGTAAGTATTTTTAATATTTTCATGCTTAAGTATAACATTTTTCAAAGAAATTGACGGACATTTTAATGAAAATTCAAACAAAGAACCCGAACATTCAAGCAATTATAATTTTAACTGAAATTGACCCTAAAAAATTAGTATTTTTACCTAAAATAGGCTTGCACCTCAAAAAAATAAGTTTATATTCTAAAATATGATTTTTGTATGGAGCTGATTGAGAGCAATGGTTGGAATGGTTGCGAGGGTGTTTAGTGCATGATAATTAACAAAAAAAAAATGTATGTGGAGTGCCAACGGCACGGGTAACATGCTAGTTATATATACAAAATATGATGGTGTTTGGGGTGGGAGATAAAAGACGACTAAGATTTAACCAAATATATAAATCTAACGGATCACATAGAACTCAAAGCTCCAAGAGTGCATGGGTTCGATTCTCATACCCAATATTTTTTGTATTTATTTATTTTTCTTCAATTGTTGATAATGGTGATATTGAAAACTCAAGAGTGATCATATTTTGACAAGTTATAAATTTTTATTATGCCAACGACACGGGGAATATCCTAGTCTATATTACAAATCAGGATGGTGTTTAGGGTTGGAGATAAAATACAATTAAGATTTACCCAAATATAAGAATCTAACAGATCGCATAAAACTTAAAGCACTAAGAGTGCATGAGTTTGATTTCATACCCAACATTCTGATATTTATTTTTCTTCAATTGTTGATGGTGGTGATTAAACATGTACGTATGAATGATTAAAACTTAAGGGTGATAAAGTTTTAATATTTTATCGTGCCAACGGCACGGGGAACACAATAGAATTTATTTATATATACAAAACAGAATGGTGTTTGAGGTGGGAGATAAAATACGGCTGAGATTTATCCAAATATAAGAATCTAACGGATCACATAAAACTAAAAGCATCGAGAGTGCATTAGTTCGATTCTCATACCCAACATTTTGATATTTATTTATCTTGATATTTAAAGTAGAATAAATTTTATTTATCATGTTAAACTTTTATCGTGCCAACGATATGGAAAATACCCTAATTTTATACACACAAAACATTATGGTGTTTGAGGTGAGAGATAAATGACGGCTGAGATTTATCCAAATATAATAATCTAACGGATCACGTAAAATTAAAAGCACCAAGAGTGCATGAGTTCGATTCTCATACCCAACATTTTAATATTTATTTATTTTTTTGTCAATTGTTGATGGTGGTGATTAGGCATATAAGTATGAAGGATGAAAACTAAAGAGTTATCATGTTTGGATAAGTTTTAAACTTTTATTGTACAAACGACACGAGGAATACCCTAGTACATTACAAATCATGATGGTGTTTTGAGGTTGGAGATAAAAGACGGTTGAGATTTACCCAAATATAAGAATTTATCTGATCGTATAGAACTTAAAGCACCAAGAGTGCATGGGTTTGTAATGCGCTATTTTAGTAGCACACAACTTAATACCCTGCTTTGTGATTGTAGTATAGAATAAGTAGGGATCGTTCTAGACTGGGGATTAGAGGGCTTGTCAATTAACACTAATAATAACTAAAAGACAACTAACAACCTAATTAATTAAATAATGGGGGATTGAATTTTCTAAATTAAACTATGAAAATAACTATGAAAATTACTATAAAGATAATAAAACTAAATGGATGACAAATGTTAACAATTAGCTAAGGGTTTATCTCCACACACCAAACATATGCTTAGAAATCAATCTTCAATAATCACTTGCTAACTCGTGAGAGACAATGCTCAAGACTAACCGTGATCGCACTGCATTAACCTTATTATTTTCCCAAGTTCGTTGAATTAAACTAAGCGTCGCTTTCAAACTATTCTTATCATGCTATCTAAACAGGAATCGCAAGTTAAATAACAATCTAAGATCATTAAGTTTTGTGGAAAATATGAACACTGACTAGGCAATTACAAGTATGATCAGCATCTTGTTCTTGCGTAGGTTTTTACTTAACCTTACCAACGTTCCTTGGTATTTACTACTTGTGAATACATGATTAATTATAACAATTAGGTGAAACTCTCCTATACTCTAGGCCCAGATCCTAACATGCTTACTAAGTTGGCCACCTTAACAAACATACAAAGAAAAATTCTCTATAAAGCAGTTAAGCAAAACACAATCACTAATAGCAAGGAAGATTAAATTCAATTAGTTTATAAAGCACATGTTCGGGGCTTCGAATCCACCCCTAACTAAGAGGAGTTTAGCTAGACATATTAATTATGTTCGAATGGAAATACATAATTAAATAGCAAACTAAAATAAGAGAAAGAGTTAAGAGATGAAACAAAACACTGCCGCCTGATCTGTGGTGGTACTGAGTAGAAGCTGGGTTGCAAATAGCGTGATATCTCTTCCTTCACCTTCCTCACGTGGTCTGCTTCACTTCAGCTCCTTGTGCGACTGTTCTGGTGAGAGGAGGTTGCGAGGGATAAGGCGACGGTGGTCGGTGTTTGCATGGCTGGAGGAGATTGGATAATCAGGTGAGAGAGGGATGAGGTGAGAGGATGGAGGAAGGGACTGTGGTTGTGAGGAGGAGGAGATGAACAGAGGCCTACAATGGTGGTCTGTGACTGTGATGAGAGGACGATGAAGGTGGGTGGCTCTGGTTGCAAGCGTGGATGATGATGAAGAAAAGTCTGCGATGGTGATGAGAGGACGATGAAGGGTCAATCGATGGTTGATGATGGGTGTTGGCGAGGATGTTGTGCTGGATGATGAACTGAGACAGAGATGGGGGACGATAATGGTTGCGGCTGTGGATGAGGACGGTGATGATGGGTTCAGGACGATGGGCTTGATGGTTGTTGTGAAGGCTGTGGATGGATTCTGGGTGACGGCGGCTAGGGTTTGGCGAGGTGACGATGGGTGTGATGGAGGCGGTGGATGAATGCTATTGCCGGATGGGATCCCTTTAAAGTCAGGTATCGTCCCCTTTTTATTCTTGTTTTCTTCTTTCTGTGGTTTCCTTCTTGGCGTGGGTTCCTTGTTTCCTTGTTTGTGTGATTTCTTTGCTTGTGTGATTTCCTTGTGCAATTAGTATTCCTAAATTGCCAATTTGCTTCTATTTTAAAATATTGTAATTGAAAATCTACACAAACATGAAAATAACAATTAGTACCATAATTAATAAGTAATAGCTAAAAATATATATAGAAATATGGTACTAAAAATAGCCTAATTATGCCCCTATCAAATTCCCCCACACTTATCTTTTGCTAGTCCTCGAGCAAATCCAAGAAACAAAAATAAAAGACTCAAATGACTCAATCTATACTTTCCAACATTTGTCTCAGAGATTTTCAACGGATCATGACATGTTAAGATTCTTTGTAAACACAAGATTAAATCCACATCATTCGAAAATTAATACACGTTCATAGCAATGATATAAAAATTTACAATTAAATCAATCCAAGTGACTGTGAAACTCAAGCGCGTGCCAAGAAGAATTAATCCAAAAATCTCACTGGATGCACTCTTTTCTTTTTCACTGATTGTTTGGTAAAATCACTCTTCCTATTCTAGTTATATGTGAGAGGATTGATGTAAAAGGGAAACAAATAACTCACATATGATATAACAAGAAAGAATGACATTTTCTGACTTTTTATTATTATTATTTATTTATTTATTTAGATATATGATCTCATGGAAGGAATGCTACTACTTGAATGCAAGAACTAGGGACACCATATGCTCATACCTCATTCGAATCTCCACATCGTGACATTGCAAGACACACTCAATCAAAAGGTCTTAATTCAGGTTGTAATGGGGCCAAAGGTCAAGGGAAGAGAAAGAACGGATATGAAATTTTCAAAGGACTTGAAGAAATGGTGAAAGCGTGTAATAAGATTAGAGACATTAGCAAAGAATCATATGGTTCAAGACATAAGTGAAAAAATGACGAGGTGGCCCATTGATAATGAAGAGCTTCAACAATTATTTTGTATCTACTGAAAAGAATTGAACTATCTGTATGGTACTGTAATACTGAATGGATATAGATAAGGACTTGTATCCCTTTTGTACCTTTTTTTTTTTTTTTTTGCAACTCTTTCTTCTTGAACTGTTTACCACAAGGGTCTTCCCCCACACTTGCTTTTCAACATACCTTGAACCACAATAAAGTCTTTGCAAATCAAATTATGCTCCACTCTTTTATTAGGTTAGGGATAGAAAACGAGGGTAATGAAACAAAATGCTTAATAACAGGCTCAATGGGGTTAACCTAAAGGAAATATATTATGGATCAGACTTATTTGGCAATGGTGGAAACTAGGTGCCTTTATCATGTCATGCAATTCAATATGATGATTTGAACGAAATTAATACAAGTTCTAGTGTTTAATTCTTAATTTTGAAAGCAATCTAAGTAGCAACCAAAGCAAACAAAATTGAGATCATGTAACAAATTATTATTGACAAAAGAAATAAAAGATGACCTAACTAAAAAGTAAAAACTTTCAAAATCAAGAGAACAATAGGCTCAAAACTCACATATGAGTTATAATGAGTTAAATTCAACTAAGCATGCTATGAGTACCAATTACTAAGTTGATTACATGTGAATTTGCATATGATAACCATAAATAAGCATTAACCAAAGAATAATATTAGATCTTAAATCATGTTTATAAATCACCTTAAAGTCATGCAATTAAAAGCCAAATCTCATCATTGTGTTGGAAAGTATCCTAAGACTCAAAACAACTATAATTTTATTTTATTTTATTTTTATGACACTAATACCAACAAAGAAAATAAAAACCAACAATTTTTTTTTTTAATTAAGGGACTGACACTTTTTTTTTCAAAATAAAACAATGTTTTGTTCCCCTCACACTTAAACCTAACACTGTCCTCAATGTTAATAGATTATAGCACATGTAATGAAAGATTTAAATGCGGAAAAACAAACTACTAATAAACAAAAGCAAAAATAAAATAAAGGGATAAAGAAAACAAATCTGATTGGGTTGCCTCCAAAGAAGTGCTTGTCTTAACGTCGTGCAGCCTGACGGTATCTCCAATTAATCCTCAGAATAAGTGGGAACATGGAGTGGTACGTCCTCCACGTCATGTTCCACAAATGACTCATAATAGGGCTTAAGTCGATGCCCATTCACCTTGAACTCATTTCCAGTTGTGACACTTTTCACCTATATAGCACCATGGGAAAAAATATTAGTAACAATAAAAGGACCAACCCATCTAGAACGTAACTTACCGGGAAAAAGTTTAAGGCGTGACTGAAAAAGTAAGACTTTATGGCCCACCACAAAAGTCTTTCCACGGATCATGCGCTTATGAAAAGCTTTAGTTTTCTCCTTATAAATCCTGGCACTCTCATATGCGTCATTCCGAATCTCTTCAAGCTCATTCAGCTGCAATTTCCTATGAAGGCCAGCATCATCAATGTTCATATTGAAAGTCTTAATAGCCCAATGCGCCTTATGTTCTAGCTCAACCGGTAAATGGCACGGTTTCCCATATACAATCCGAAAGGGAGACATCCCTATGGGTAGGGGTGGGCACGGGACGGGATGGGACGAGATATGCCCATCCCTATCCCATCCCGTTCATACGGGATCGGGACGGGATGGGATGGGAAAAACCTCATCCCGACCTCGTCCCATCCCAAACGGGTTCGGGACGGGACGGGATCAGCGTGCTAATCTGGACATATCAAATAGAAGCCTGCTGGAAGGCCTGCTGCTGCTGGAAGGCCTGGGCCTGCTGGAAGGCCTGGGCCTGCTGGAAGGCATGCTGCTGCTGGAAGCCTGGGCCTGCTGCTGCTGGAAGCCTGAACATTTTATGCAAATGTTCATAAAATAAATAAATAAGTAAAAAAAATATTAATAATTAATATTAAAAAATTAGTTCGGGACGGGACGGGATTGGCGGGATTGAAAATCTTCATCCCATCCCATCCCATTCTAGATCGGGACGGTACGGGATCGGGATGAAATTATTCAATCCCATTAAGACCCGAAAAAATCGGGACGGGACGGGACGAGATCGGGACGGGAACGGGATCGCGGGATGGGATGCCCACCCCTACCTATAAGTGTCTTATGTGCTGTTCGATATGCCCATAAAGCATCATCAAGTCGCATGCTCCAATATTTGCGAGTGGGCTTTATTGTTTTTTCAAGTATTCCCTTGATTTCACGATTTGAAACTTCGGCTTGTCCACTTGTTTGGGGATGATAAGGTGTTGAAACCTTATGTGTGACATTGTATTTCTTAAGCAAACCTTCAATTGTACGGTTGCAAAAATGGGAACCTCCATCATTTATAATCACTCGCGGCATTCCAAATCTTACAAAAATGTTAGAACGAATAAATGCTGCAACAACTTTGGAATCGTCAGTACGGGTGGCTTTTGCTTCCACCCACTTTGAAACATAATCCACAGCAAGCAATATATATATGAAACCATTAGAAGAAAGAAATGGACCCATGAAATCAATACCCCATACATCGAAGATTTCCACATTATATATAGGATGTTGTGGTTTTTGATCTCTAGGGCCTAAATTACATGTTCTTTGACACCGGTCACAAGTCATGCAAAATAATCTGGCATCCTTAAATAAAGTGGGCCAATAAAATCCACATTCTAAAACCTTACGAGCTGTTCTTTGAGTTCCAAAGTGTCCCCCACAAGCATAGGAATGACAATATGTCAATATTGAATTAAATTCAGAATCGGGTACGCACCTTCTAATCAGTTGATCGGTACAATGCTTCCACAGATATGGATCATCCCATACAAACTGTTTCGCCACTTTCTTGAGCTTATCCTTCTGAACTCGAGTTAAGGTGTTCGGAATCTGTTTGGATACAAGGTAATTTACAATATCAGCATACCATGGTTCACTTACCTCGACCAAAAATAGTTGCTCATCAGGAAAAGTTTCAAGAATTGGCTGGGGTTCCGCATTGCGCACCAAACGGCTCATGTGGTCAGCTACCACGTTTTCACTCCCTTTTTTATCCCTGATCTCCACATCAAACTCTTGAAGAAGAAGTATCCACCGTATAAGTCTCAGTTTCGCTTCTTTTTTCGTAAGCAAGTATTTTAAGGCTGCATGATCAGAGAAAATTATAACTTTAGTTCCAATTAAATAAGATCGAAATTTCTCTAAAGCAAATATAACAGCTAAAATTTCTTTTTCAATTGTGGAATAATTCAATTGAGCGTCATTCAAGGTTTGGGAGGCATAGTAGATGACGTGAAGACGTTTATCCCTCCGTTGGCCTAAAACTGCTCCTAAGACATAATCTGATGCATCACACATAAGTTCAAATGGAAGACTCCAATCCGGTGGTACAATGATAGGTGCTGATGTCAACAACTCCTTAAGCTTGTCAAACGCTGTCTGACAGTCATTATTGAACTCAAATGGCACATCTTTTTGTAGGAGTCGACATAGTGGTCTAGAAACCTTAGAAAAATCTTTGATAAATCACCGATAGAATCCTGCATGTCCAAGAAAAGAACGAACCTCTCTCACCGAAGTAGGAGAGGGTAAGTAACGTACAAGATCTATTTTAGCTTTATCAACCTCAATACCCCTAGCTGAAATCACATGACCTAAAACAATACCTTGGTTAACCATAAAGTGACATTTTTCCCAATTTAATACAAGGTTAACCTCAATGCATCGCTTCAGAATCAATGCAAGATTATCTAGATAATGGTCAAAAGAATCACCTAAAACACTAAAATCATCCATAAAAACCTCAATGATTTTTTCAATAAAGTCTGAAAATATACTTACCATACATCTCTGGAAGGTAGCCGGGGCATTACACAAACTGAATGGCATTCTTCTATATGCGAAAGTGTCGAATGGACATGTAAAGGTTGTCTTTTCTTGATCCTCTGGAGCGATGACAATCTGATTATATCCTGAATAACCATCAAGAAAACAATAAAAAGCACTACCGGCCAACCTTTCAAGCCATTGATCAATAAAGGGAAGAGGAAAATGATCTTTCCTGGTAGTTTGCATTCAATTTTCTATAGTCAATACAAACCCGCCACCCTGTTTGTATTCGCGTGGGAACCAACTCATTTTCTTCGTTCTTTACCACAGTTATGCCAGGCTTCTTCGGCACTACTTGCACTGGTGAAACCCATTTGCTATCCTTTATGTCTGCCAATGTCCACCCAATTACAGTCTTGTATTCCTTCAAAACTCGAATAAGCTTTTCCTCCTCTAAATTTGTGAGTGATGATGATATGATGAAAGGCAATGTCTCATCATCTCCCAAATACGCGCACTTCAAATGATCCGGTAACGGTTTAAGCTCAAGTGTAGGTGCCTGAATCACAGAAGGTAAAAGTTTATTAGTAGATGAGGGAATAATAATTGGTGGAGGTAACTCACTAACAATTCGTGGCATTGACTCAAAGGTTGCCACAATCTCAATGATCTCCTCCCTCATGTTATCGGCCGAGATCTTCATATTGTCACAAAGGACTCCATTTCTCTCATATCCGGCGCTAGTAGCAATGGTGATTTCAAGTTCATCATCGTTCATGACGTCAAGAAATTCCTGGGACAAAATATCCACCACATCAATAGAAAAACAAGAATGATTATCAACAGGGTACCTCATGG
The DNA here is from genome assembly GCA_963556465.1 of Berberis vulgaris. Classification (NCBI taxonomy): domain Eukaryota; kingdom Viridiplantae; phylum Streptophyta; class Magnoliopsida; order Ranunculales; family Berberidaceae; genus Berberis; species Berberis vulgaris. Next base: position 72,178,907 of record OY747132.1, read on the forward strand.
CTTCAAAGATGTTGAAGCCAATCACATCACCATCAAATTCCATTGTCAATTTCCCTACATGCACATCAATATTTGTTCTTGCAGTTTTCATGAAGGGGCGCCCTAAAATAAGAGGCAAAGGTGTTGACAATGCCGAATCTTCCATTTCAAGCACATAGAAATCTGCTGGGAAGATCAAATGATTAACCTGCACCAACACATCTTCCAACAAACCTCGCGGATATGCATTAGAGCGGTCAGCCAATTGAATAATTACACCATTATTTTTTAGTTCCCCAAGATTCATAGAACGATAAACAGAATATGGCATAACATTAATTGAGGCGCCTAAGTCTAACATTGCATTGTCAATTTTAGTATTACCGATAACACAAGGGATAGTGAAACTACCTGGATCCTTACACTTCGGGGGTAATTTCCTTTGAAGAACTGCGGAGACATTCTCACTTACCTTAACTACCTCTCCGTCTTGAAGTCGTCTCCTTGTTGTGCAAAGCTCCTTCAAAAATTTTGCATACTTAGGCACTTACTTATCCTGTTCATATTTTCTAAATTTGGCAAACCTACCTGGAAAAGGCACAAAAGGTGGAACAAGATTAGCAGAAACTGAATTTGGAATGCTCACCTTCTTACCTTGGAGCTCTGGTGTTTCAATGATGGCTGGATCATCCTTCTATAACTCAGCTTTCTTATTTCGACTCTGTTCAGGGACTATTGGATCATTCTCAATTTGCCTACCACTCCTCAATGTAATTGCTTTTGCGGTTTCAAACCCACCTTTCGGATTTTGAATGGTAGAACTAGGAAGTTTTCCTTGCTCGCGAATTTGTCCAATAAACTCAGCTATCTCTCCCATTTGTAGTTTCAAATCTGCTATATCCTTTGATTGGTTCTGCTGAGAAATAGTCAACGATTTCAAAATCTCATCATAATTAAGGGGCATTCTTGAATTGTGCTGAGGTGGTTCTGGTTGCCTTTGAGCGAAATCAGGGGGTGGCCGATTCGAAGTCTGTTGTTGAGGTTGTTCTGAATTTCTCCATCCAAAACTTGGGTGATTTCTCCAACCTTCATTGTAGGTGTTCGAATAAGGATTATTCCTATAGTGATTTTGCCCCTGAAAACCTATTGCATTGACATTCTCCCAACCGCCAATCTCAATCAGTTGAGGACATTGATCAGATGGATATCCTGGCTTTGTACACACGCCACAAACTTGTGCAACTCCTAGCATATTCGGCTTCCCTAGGGCCTGAGTCACAAGTGAGGTAAGATTAGCCATTTGAGCTTCCAAACTAGAATTAGTACTTACCTCATTGGCTTGGCGTGAAGGCTCTCCAATTCCTTCATATTGCTGGGCATTTAAGGCTCGGTTTGCAATCAAAGTTTTTGCTGCTGTTGGAGTTTTATCAACCAAAGCTCCTCCTGCCACCGCATCTAACATCTGTCGCTCAAGAGGAATCAATCCCTCATAAAAGTATTGAATCAGGAGCTCCTCCTTCATCTGATGATGCGGGCATGATGCTATGAGAGTTTTGAAGCGCTTATAGTAAGCCGAATATGATTCTCTTGGACTATGCTGTATGCCACTGATTTTCTTCCTCAACAAGATAATTTTGAAAGTTGGGAAGAATTTCTCTAGAAACACCTTCTTCATGCTCTCCCAAGAATATACTGTTTCGGAAGATAGTTCATAGAGCCAATCCTTAGCCCTATCAGCCAGAGAAAAGGGGAATACTCTCAACTTTAGGATGTTTTCATCCACATTTATTGGCGTCATACTGGAGCATACAACTTCAAATGCCTTTAAATGTTTATTTGGATCCTCCGTAGAAAGACCATGATACTTCGGAATATGATGAAGTAGACTGGATTTCAGCTCGAATGACTTAGTCTTGCCCTGCGCGGTTAATGGATACTGAATGCACAAGGGTGCGGCATTGCCCAAGGTGGATGCCGAAAGTTCTTTAATAGATCTATTATCTCCCATGTCAAACTCTTCAGATTCAGATTCAGAGCTAGATGTTTGTGGCTCTTTTGTTTCTCTCTTTCGTCTTCTAAATGTTTTCTCAGGCTCGGAATCGTATTCTACTAAGTTTTCGCTAGATCTTCTATTGCGCATAAACTGGTACCTGAGATAAAGAAAGAAAGAAAAAAATCAATAAAAATAAATAAATAAATAAAAACTAATTAAGTAATCAACAACTTTTCTAATTCCTGGCAACGGCGCCAAAAATTGATGTGCTATTTTAGTAGCACACAACTTAATACTCTGCTTTGTGATTGTAGTATAGAATAAGTAGGGATCATTCTAGACCGGGGATTAGAGGGCTTGTCAATTAACACTAATAATAACTAAAAGACAACTAACAACCTAATTAATTAAATAATGGGGGATTGGATTTTCTAAATTAAACTATGAAAATAACTACGAAAATTACTATAAAGATAATAAAACTAAAGGGATGACAAATGTGAGAAATTAGCTAAGGGTTTATCTCCACACACCAAACATATGCTTATAAATCAATCTTCAATAATCACTTGCTAACTCGTGAGAGACAATGCTCAAGACTAACCATGATCGCACTGCATTAATCTTATTATTTTCCCAAGTTCGTTGAATTAAACTAAGCGTCGCTTTCAAACTATTCTTATCATGCTATCTAAACAGGAATCGCAAGTTAAATAACAATCTAAGATCATTAAGTTTTGTGAAAAATATGAACACTGACTAGGCAATTACAAGTATGATCAGCATCTTGTTCTTGCGTAGGTTTTTACTTAACCTTACCAACGTTCCTTGGTATTTACTACTTGTGAATACAAGATTATAACAATTAGGTGAAACTTTCTTATACTCTAGCTCCAAATCCTAACATGCTTACTAAGTTGGCCACCTTAACAAACATACAAAGAAAAATTCTCTATAAAGCAGTTAAGCAAAACACAATCACTAATAGCAAGGAATATTAAATTCAATTAATTTATAAAACACATGTTCGGGGCTTCGAATCCACCCCTAACTAAGAGGAGTTTAGCTAGACATATTAATTATGTTCGAATGGCAATACATAATTAAATAGCAAACTAAAATAAGAGAAAGAGTTAAGAGATGAAACAAAACACTGCCGCCTGATCCGTGGTGGTACTGAGTGGAAGTTGGGTTGCAAATAGCGCGATATCTCTTCCTTCACCTTCCTCACCCGATTTGCTCCTTTGCGATTTTCTTTACTTCTGCTCCTGATCTCTTCAGCTCCTTGTGCGACTGTTCTGGTGAGAGGAGGTTGCGAGGGATAAGGCGACGGTGGTCGGTGTTTGCGTGGTTGGAGGAGATTGGATAATCAGGTGAGAGAGGGATGAGGCGAGAGGATGGAAGAAGAGACTATGGTTGTGAGGATGAGGAGATGAACAGAGGCTTACGGTGGTGGTCTGTGACTGTGATGAGAGGACGATGAAGGTGGGTGGCTCTGGTTGCAAGCGTGGATGATGATGAAGAGAAGTCTGCGATGGTGATGAGAGGACGATGAAGGGTCGATCGATGGTTGATGATGGGTGTTGGCGAGGATGTTGTGCTGGATGATGAACTGAGACAAAGATGGGAGACGATAATGGCTGCGGCTGTGGATGAGGACGGTGATGATGGGTTCAGGACAATGGGCTTGATGGTTGTTGTGAAGGCTGTGGATGGATTCTGGGTGACGGCGGCTAGGGTTTGGCGAGGTGACGATTGGTGTGATGAAGGCGGTGGATGAATGCTATTGCTGGATGGGATCCCTTTAAAGCTAGGTATCGTTCCCTTTGTATTCTTGTTTTCTTCTTTCTGTGGTTTCCTTCTTGGTGTGGGTTCCTTGTTTCCTTGTTTGTGTGGTTTCCTTGCTTGTGTGATTTCCTTGTGCAATTAGTATTCCTAAATTGCCAATTTGCTTCTATTTTAAAATATTGTAATTGGAAACCTACACAAACATGAAAATAACAATTAGTACCATAATTAACAAGTACTATCTAAAAATATATATAGAAATATGGTACTAAAAATAGCCTAATTATGCCCCTATCAGTTTGATTCCCATATCCAACATTTTGATATTTATTTATTTTTCTTCAATTGTTGATGGTAGTGATTGTGCATGTAAGTATGAAGGATGAAAACTTAAGGGTGATCATGTTTTGAGAAGTTTTAAATTTTTATCGTGCCAACAGCACGGGGAATACCCTAGTTTATCTTACAAAACAAGACGGTGTTTGGAGCGAAAGATAAATATGACTCAGACTTAACCAAATATATGAATTTGACGGATCTTATAGAACTTGATGCACCAAGTGTGCATGGGTTCGATTCCCATGCTCAACATTTGATATATATATATATATATATATATATTTTGGGAGATAAAAGACGAATACCCAACATTTTTTATATTTATTTATTTATTTTCTTCAAAAGTTGATTGTGGTGATTAGGCATATAAGTATATTTATTTATTTATTATACTCAAACATTTAGCAAGTGAAGTAATGCTATAGAATGGTAGATTAGTGACACAACCTTGGGGTGTGATTAGTGTCGCAACTTTGGGGTATGATTATTGACACATGTTTTGAATGACAATATATATTTATTAAAGCACCAAATCCGATTTAAAATTATTATTATTATTATTATTATTATTATTATTATTATTATTATTATTATTATTATTATTATTATTATTATTTTGCATAAGTTCAGTTCGTTGACAATCCTAATTATCATGGTGATTGAAATTTAAAAAAAATAATTTTGCTGTGAGATAATAGGTCAAGTTATTTCAACAACCACTTAGTTTATTCTATCGAGAGGTCCATGTTTTGCATTAGCACTGAAATCAGGATAGATAATAGGTTAACTTATTTCATGTTTTGCATTAGTTTATTCTAGTCACTGAAATTCTATTGAGATGTCCACTTAGTAATTAATTAATAAACCTCAATTGTAAATGCCCCAATTAGACCCTAATTGAAAATTTCCCTTTTTTGAACTAATTTCATTTAGTATAAGGTGTTTGTTTTAATCTTTTGAATTACTTTTTAGGAATTATATGAATAAAAGAAAAATCTGGTCCTTAAAAGGATAATATTCATATGCATTGGATGGTTAGATCAATTGGAATGAAATCAACAACGCTTTATTGAAATATTATAGTGCTCTATTCTAATTTTTTTATTGACATTTGCATACTCATGCTATTATTCAGTTATTTATTTATTTATTAACATGTACAATGAGATTTATTGACAAGAATAATATGATTTATTGACATGTACAGTGGGACTTCAATGTTAGAATATTCCTAAACAGTGTTGAATATCATAGCATGCATTTGTATACAATGTGATTTACATATGCATACAATGAGACTTCAATGTTAAGCATGTACACAATGTGATTTACATTTGCATACAAAATGTGCTACTCTGGAGGTACTGTATTTCTTGTTCATTAGTAGACTTTGTCAAAATTTTGTTGTCTACTCAAACATTTAGCATGTGGAACAATGTTGTAGTGGTTCATTTTATATAATTGTATTTTGAAGAATTACATATGCAATATATTGTGTATGACAGGTTTTAGTGTTGGAAAAAAATTGAGAAAACAAAGTAAACTTCGTCGAAATTCTGAAAAAAAAAATTATATTTTGTTGCCTACTCAAACATTTAGCATGTGGAATAATGTTATAGTGGTTTATTGTATTTTTTGCCATTTTGATGAATTACAAATGCAAATTTATGAGGTATGACAAATTTTAGTATTGGAAATTTTTGTAAAATAAGATAGACTGTTAAAATTCAAAAAAAATATATTGTAATTAATTTAGTTTAAGTTATCATTACAGAAACACCAAATATTTGTGGTTGAGATAATACTCCAATGGATATTAAAAGATGAATGACAGGACATGTATTAAATAAATATGTTGAGTGGTAATGGTACATGTGCCGCAACCTTGGGGTATGATTAGTGAGACGTGTCTTGAACGTCAATATAAATTTATTAGGCAACTTTTTTTTAATGGCAAACTTTTTATTCTTTTTTTATTATTATTATGGTTTAGTTTAAGCCCATGTACCAGTAGCTAATAACATATTGACCTAAAATTTTCAGAGCCATGCCAAGTGATTTTTCAACACAATTAAAGCCATGAGAAACACGATAGAAAGATAAGTCGCGATGAAAATAGTTAACACCGTATGGTAGTGCCAACGACACGGGAAATACCCTAGTATATTACAAATCTGAATGGTGTTTTGGGTTGAAGATAAAAGATGGATGAGATTTACTCAAATATAACAATTTAATGGATCACATAGAACTTAAAACACCAAGAGTACGTGAATTCGATTCTCATACCCAACATTTTGATATATTTTTTTTATTTTTTATTTTTTGAAAGGCAAACAGGGTCATAAACTAATAAAGATGTCGTAAGCTGGGTTTGAACCCATGACCTAGTGGTATCATCCGCCAAGCTCTAACTGTTGAGATGTCATGCCATTGGCTATTTATTTTGATATTTAAAGTAGAATAAACTCTATTTATCATGTTATACTTTTATCGTGCCAACGACACGGGGGATCTGATGACAAATATTTTTTACAAAGAATGTTACACGCACCTAGAATTTATAGTAAATAAACTCATTTATAGTTTCAGAACATACTTCACAAGGTAGAGAAATTTCAACCATTCAATTCCACCATGAATTCGATGACTGCACATGATAGAATTAGAAATTTCAAAAACTTACGATTTTTTACGAGGATGATCTATATGACAAATAGATCATATCCCACAAAATTTCTTCTCATTCTGAAATTTCTAGGCGGGTAAGATATGCATGTGTAATTTCTTTGTAAAACATCTTTGTCCCCAAATCTCGCTCGTATATATATTAAAAACTATTAAATTCACTCTACTTCTTTTCATCTATTGAATAGAGATCAATTGTCCTTTTAACCCATTCCCTTGAAATGAGACCAAATTACTCGTATATTACTAAAGAAGATGAGTACCAAAGATAAGTACTCATAAATTTGTAAGGGTAAAACTACAAAATATTAAACTAACTCAAAATGCCCAACTGCGGATTTCACAGTAACGAATTTTTCGTTTTTAAAAAACACTCATTGGCATGTCTCCTAGTGTTGATCTTGTGGTAGACTTGGTTTTATTCACACGATGAGGATCTCGTATGAATTTTTGGTAAAGAGGGTCTTATAATTATTAATATTATTGTTTTTGCTTTATTTTTAGGCATGAAAGGTTAACTTGAGGGCAAACTAGCGATACCCCTATTTTAAATAGATAATTAGTGATGACTGACCTAGATTTCATAAATGAGTGTTACCCCCATTACTGACAGTCAACGTCTGAGACTTTTATTTGAGACAGTTGCCCCTAACTAAGTCAAGGGCACAAATTTCAAGAAAAAATAAAAGAAACAAAAATTGCATCTCGATGGGATCTAACAAACGAAAATGTACTCCTCGAGATGGCATATACATCTCGAAGCCAATCTAATAGTAATGTGATCATCTTCTCCAATTGAACCTGAACCCCAACCCATCCTACCTCCAAGGCTCACACCTCTGATGTAGGACATAGTATTTTAGTTTGAGATCATTTAGGTCTCCAAAATAGCACTTTACTGTTTTCGAATAGAATTTTAGTTTCTATTTTTCAATAGATTTTTAGTTTCTATTTTCCAATAGTTTTTAGTTTTTATTTTATAAATAGTATTTTAGTATGATTATAGTTTATTTCCCAATTGACCTTGAATTTTCAAAGGCTACTAGGACAATCCAATGTTGAGTTAGGTCTTTAAATAGTCTCATGTATTGCCCAATGAATTATTCAATCAATTAATATTCAAAAACCCTTTTGTGTTTTTATATTTGCTGGTGGATTCCAGATTATTCTAGCTTGTGTTGCGTCAAGTGGTATCAGAGTGAGTTTCTTCCCTCTTGCTATCTTGATTTGTATCCATGGGTGATCATGGTGGAGATGGCGTTCCTATTACTCGAGTAGATTTGGATGACTAGAATGCTCGCATAGACGCGATGAATAACCAATTTGGGGAGATTCGTGAATTATTGTGTGTAATACCCGCCTAATTAAATAAATATAACAATTTCTTATTTATTAATTGTGGCATATGTCGTAATCTCAATTATTGGGGAAAAGATTGTTTTGTTTGTCATTGCTAAATAGAATAAGGTGTGTGTGTGTGTGTGTTTCGCCAAAATTTGAAAACCCAAAAAAATAAGACATTTGCCTTAAGTAAACTAATTAGTCACACTCTAAAAAAAAAAGAGGGTGCACATATACTTTAGTTAAACCCTAATCTTGATGGGTTTTATTCAATTTTCTTGGGCTTGAGTTTGGGCTTTCATGAAAGTAATGGTTAAGATATTGGTTAGAGGGAAATAAAGGTTAAAAGAATAAGAGATGAATGATGGTTGTGTTTAGCTAAATAAACTCTAATTCAAAACTCATTTAAGCCTTAGCCTCTTTTTTTTTTCTCTCTGGATACACACAGAAGAAAAGAAAAACTTACGTTGAAAAAGGTGGGAGGTGCTGAAGGAAGAAATTTGCTCAAATCTTGGGATTCTTGCAAAAAGAGGTGAGTAAAACTCAATCCCTAGACATTTTGATTTTATTTACATCTTTAATGGAGGAAAACAAAAAATCGATTTGACATTGTTGGTTTGATTTATATCTTTAATGAAAAATCGATTTGAAATCATGGTTTGATTTAAACCTTAAATGAAAAAAAAAGAAAAAAAAATTGACATCATTGTTCATGTCGATATTACTGTTCCTGTTCCTGTTCCTATTCATGTTTGACATCACTGTTCACTGTTCTGGTTTAACATCACTGTTTCTGTTTGATATCACTGTTTACTGTTCCGGTTTTACATCACTGTTTCTGTTCATGTTCATGTTTGACATCAATGTTCACTGTTCCTGTTCCGGTTTTACATCACTGTTCACTGTTCTGGTTTTACATCATTGTTTTTGTTCCTGTTTGACATCAATGTTCACTGTTCCTGTTCCGATTTTACATCACTATTCACTGTTCCGATTTTACATCACTGTTCATGTTCCTGTTTGACATTAATGTTCACTGTTCCTGTTTGACATCACTGTTCCCTATTCCTATTTGACGTCACTGTTAAAAAAAAAGTTATTGTCCTTATAGGGATAGTTTGCATGACATCATATGAGTATGTGGCTATTCCTACTACTCAATGTACATTTTAATATTAGTTCTTTTTTTTATTTTTTTTTATTATTTTTTTTTTATGGAGTATTAGATATTTGTGCACAACAATGTTTTAAATAATAATATTATTTGCTTTATTAGTATAATAATCAAGTTTGTTTGATGTATGGTGTAAATTCCTTGATTTCTGGGTATGTTGATGTGGTGTAACGATCCTAATTATAGCCCATTATAAATTTTAGGGCTTTATTAAAAATTTCTAAAGCTATGACTTTTGTCAGTGGAGGCAACTTTCTATGTGCCTCCACTATAGTGTGAATACTGACTCTATAGGGATTGGTGTAGTGAGTGGGACTTGGTACGTGGGCTCAGAATAGGTTGAATGGAAGTTTATTTTTGACATACAAAATAGTTTTGTACCGGTGGTTGTGAACATCTTGAACTCCCTTGCTATATGTTGTAATGTATGATAATGAGAATTTGAGTATGGTTTCATATATATACATGTGTTGGCCTTTATATAGATAACAATGTTATTAAGTAATGGTGCTATTTAATCGATTGAATTGGGCTCAATAAGGAGCTATGATTGAAAGTGTGATATTCTTCATGCGCATAGGAAGATGAATCTTATATTGAATGAGTTTGATCCCTGTTGGGTTATAGAAAATTTATTTATGGAAATATTATTTGTTTCTCCAAAAGAATGGTGGATATTGTGGTTGATTTATTTATGGTTGACAAAGTGTCACCATAAAAGAGTTTTGAGTTTTAGTTTTTTTTTTTTTTTTATGCTCTTTTCCACAACTCCGAAAAAAAAATGTGAAAAATGTGATTTGTATACAGACTTGCTTGTATACGTGTGATAGAATTATGGGTATGCAAACTTGCTTGCATATCGGTGCACCGTTCCATGTGAGTTCGGTTGTACGTGTAGATTTAGGAAAATGCTTGCCATGGATTGAACTTCGGGTGAGATGACATGTTCCTCGAGGTGGCACCCCACTTGGAACATGTAAGCTCCGAGTGGTTTCGAAGGCAAGAGAGGCACACTTGGGTGAGGTGTGTTCGACACAAGGAGGATAGTGCGATTGTGGAAAAGAAGCGAGATTTCTTTTTTGTGTATGTGCATGATTACCTTAAAGGAAGAAACTAAATGCTCATTCAACCATTGAATGAGAAATACATGTCTTCCTAAAGGTAGAAAATGTGTTTTGTTAATATTTCAATAATAGTCTAATATGACTATGAATTGTATCATGGTTTGAAAATAAATCACATTCGCGAGGACTGATAACTTAGAAATATTATCTGGTTGCTTTTAACTTTTTCATGCAGGATGACAAGTCTACTCATATTTCTGCAGGTCAGACTTGCCATAGTCAATTTCTATAGTTATGATGATAACACCTTTGCCTCATTGAGGAACTACCTGATGTGTGGTTGTTTATTGTTTATTGTTTATTGTTCTGTTTATTTTGATGTTGTCACGTGCGGATTTATTGATTTTGGGATGAAGATTTCTCACACCAGCTTTATTGCTGACCCAAGTGAGCTTTTGCTTCTTGGGTACATTCCTTTTGGAATGTAGCCGATTAGCCTTTCAGGTTTAGAGATTTTTGGACAGCGTTACTGGAGTTTCATTAGTAGGACTAGCAACGTCAAAGTCTTTCCGGGTTAGAGTTTTATTTATTTCAGTAATTAAATCATGTTTAGTTGTTGCTGCTATTTGTTTCTGTTGTTATTGAATTTTCACGTCCCGAGTTTTGGGGGAAACGAATAATCCTACGTGGATTTTAGGATTTTCGTTTTCTTCGAAAGTCGGGGCGTGACATTGTGACAAGTTGTTGGAGGCAATACCGAGGTAACAATGGAAGAGATAACAAAGACAATAATCAAATAGATAACCATGGGGGAAATAGAAGAAGACTTCATGTTCAGGAGAGTGAGTCTAAATCAGAGGAGGAAGTCGGAAACCCACAACCATGCAATTATTCGAATCATCAAAATAATCGTTACCACCAACTTGATTTTGATGATTATCAAATCAAAGCTGACATGCCAAACTTTTAAGAAATTTTGAAAGTTGAAGATTTTCTTGACTGGGTGATGGAAATAAAGGGGTTTTTCGAAATCATGGAGGTTCCGGAAGCCAATATGGTGAAGATAGTTGCTTTCCGATTCAAAGCTTCTGCAGTTGTTTGATGGGATCAACTACAAAATACCCAACAAAGACAAGAAAATAATCAAGTTCGAACATGGAGGAAGATGAAACAGCTTCTGATGGATCGATTTTTACCTGTTGATTATGAGCAGATTATGTATCGTATGTACATTAGTTGTGCACAAGGTATTAGAACAACAACAGAATATACAGACGAGTTCATGCGGCTTGCAGAATGCAACCACCGAACAAACGACGAAAAATTAGAAGGTTGCAAGGTATGTGAACGGACTGAAACCCTACATTCAAGAAAAAATTGGATTGCAGAATTTGTGGACTCTATAGAAGCCATTAACATGGCGTTGATGGCAAAATTAATGAAAAAAAGAGGCGTCAAAGTTCCTTTCGGATGAATACGACAGAATATTCAGATGGCCTTATTGTTTCACCTACATATAAAGGGAAAATCGTGCAATATAGTCCTGAAGGGTCGAAACCTGCAGATTTTTCTTTCCGATGTTCTAGGGAAGGAAGAAGTAATACTATCAACATAGGGCAGAACAAAAACCAAATACGAAGGGAAAATCCATATGCCAAACCTACAACAAATATTTGTTATAGGTGCAACAAATTGGATACCGTTCCAACATTTGTCCCGAGAGAAAACAAGCCAATTTACTAGAGGTTGACAGTGAAAATCATGAGGAAGAAGAAGCCGAAGGGGATTTCAATGATGACTATGCAGGGTCTGAAAATCGCTATCGAGAAGGGCATGAAAATGCTTGCTTTGGTCTTACAGCGAGTGTTATTGGCACCAAAAAAAGAAGGGCAATGACATAGCATTTTTCGATCATTTTATTCAGTCAAGAATAAACTCTGCGATGTGATTGTAGACAACAAGAGATGTGAGAATTTTGTGTCAAAGAAATTGGTGGAGTACTTACGCCTACAAAGCCACATAGCGCACCATATTCACTTGAATGGGTGAAGAAATGACCCTCCAATCGTATTACTGAGACGTGTCGCGTGCCATTAACTATTGGTAAACATTACGAAGATGATGTATTATGTGATCTGATCGATATGGATGCTTGCTATGTTTTATTGGGTCATCCTTGGCAATATGATGTGGGTACTACATTGAACGGTTGAGATAATGTTGTGATTTTTAATTGGAAAAATCATAAAATTGTTAAAGCTCCTACATCGAAATCTGAAAGTTTGTATAAATGAAAGAATTCTAGCTTTCTGATTTTGACTGACAGTGAACGTGAGATGACTGAGTCAATAAAAAACTCTGACTTTTATATCCAGTGGTAGTAAAGGGATTGTTGGACAACAAACAAAGAAGAAAAAACAAATCCTTTTGAAGTGCAACAGTTGTTGGGAGAATTTGAGGAACTTATTTCCAACATAGCCAAATTGATTTTTAGGGAGGTTGTTCGTTTACATGGAGTTCCTAAATCGATTACTTATGATCGTGATATGAAGTTTTTATGGCTTACTTTGTGGAGGTTTTTGTCATCGACTTGCCTGATTCCTTGGAAATTTCTAATATTTTCAATGTTGTTGATTTGTATGAGATCAGTAAAGATGATATTATCTATCTTGACAATAACTCGGGAAGAGTTCTTCTGAAATGGAAGAGGTTGATGTAGGACATAGTATTTTATTAGTTTGAGATCATTTAGGTTTCCAACAAAGCATTTACTATTTTGGAATATAATTTTAGTTTCTATTTTCTATTTTCTATTTTCCAAATAGTATTTAATTTTCAAATAAGATTTTAATTTCTATTTTCTAATAAGTTTTTAGTTTCTACTTTCCAATAGTTTCTAGTTTCTATTTTACAAATAGTATTTTAGTAGGATTATAGTTTATACCTAATAGACTTTGGATTTCCAAAGGCCACTAAGACAATCCAAGGTTGAGTTAGGTCTTTTTTTTTTTTTTTTCCCGGTGGATTCCAATTTTTTTTTTTTGGATTTCAAATTGTTCTTGTCCTGCATCAACCCCATCATGACCACCACCATCACCATCCCCTCCCATTCTCCCCCTCTTTTCGATCTCCGTGAGAACCGCCGCCAACCCTGCCCTCAACCCTTCATCTCTTTGATATTTGCGAGAACCGCTACCCAACCCTATCCTCACCCCCTTCATCTCTCTAATATCTGCAAGAACCATCACCAGAACCGCCCCTCCGCTACCCCTTCCTTTCTTTGATCGCTTCCTCTCTTTGACCTATATGAGAACCGCCACCTACCCCCTTTCATTTCCATTCACTCTCTGTTATATGCGACCACTACCTCCCCTCCCACCCCCTTTTTCAATTCCCTACAACCATCGCCCCAGAGTATTGGAGTTTTGGAGGTGGGATGGGTTGGGGTTCAAGTTCAATTGGTGAAGACAATCACATTACTATTAGATTGCCTTCGAGATGTGTATTGTCATCTCGAGGCATTTTTTTCGTTCGTTAGATCCCATAGAGATGTGATTTTTGTTTCTTTTTATTTTTTCTTTAAATATGATCCATTAACTTAGTCAGAGGAAATTGTGCTTCAAACAAAAGTCTCATGCAGTCAACCGATTTTGACTGTCAGTTCCGAGGGTAACACTCATTTAGGAAACCTAGGGTGGTCATCACTAATAAATTATTTATAATAGGGGGTATTTCTAGTTTGCCCTTAAGTTAAAAGGTTTAAATGATTGTGGATACTAGCTCTAGGAGTTGAATTGTGGTGTTGGTAAATGGGTTGAAATCCTGGTAATGTAAACAAAGTGGTAGAAAGAGTTTGCATTGGGAATGATGGTTTTGAAGGGGTTTTGAAAAGAGGTAGTGATCGAGCTTTTAAATTAAGGATGTGGTCTGTTTTTTTTTTAAAGATGAGCGTGCCGCCGGTGAGTATAGAATTCAAGATGTGAGGGTAAAACCATCATAGCCTTAACCATCCAACCAAACTACCATTGGCTAAGGATGTGGTCTTAGGGAAGAGTGTTGGGATGAAGTTGGCTTGAATAGTCCCACATCAAGTAAGGCGGAGTTGTTACTAAGGTTTATAAGGGAATGATCCACTCCCTAATAGTAACGAGGCCTTTTAAGGAAAAACCCCACACCACCTAGGCCCAAATGGAAGGCCTGACCCGATAGGTGGTGTTTAAGTTAAGGGACAATATCGTTGCTATGTATAGTGGACCAAGGGGTGCGCGCAAGTGCACGTGCGCGGCGCCCCAACAATTGGTATCAGAGCCGATGGTTCGGCTGGGACTTGGTCGGCGAGGTGAAGGTGCAGGCGGCACATTATTCAGGAGATAGGCGTAGGCGCAGGTGCGCGGTCCGCCAGATGAATGATCCAGATCCTTGCCGAGATGGTGTCCGAGAATATCCTACAAGTCTGGACGAGGTGGAGTTAGTGCGGAGGTTGCGACTAGGTGGAGCCAAAAACGCCGGAAATAGTCGAGCCCGTACACCGAGTGCTACCCACAGGATCGTGGTTACACGGTTGCACTTGAGACTCGAGGAGAATGTGTACTTCGAGATGTTGCAGACCGGTGGATGGATTGTAGGATGTGTGACGATTCGCGCCAAGGTGGAGATTGTTGGGATGAAGTTGGCTTGAATAGTCCCACATCAAGTAAGGCGGAGTTGTCACTAAGGTTTATAAGGGAATGGTCCACTCCCTAATAGTAACGAGGCCTTCTAAGGGAAAACCCCACACCACCTAGGCCCAGATGGAAGGCCCGACCCGATAGATGGTGTTTAAGTTGGGGACAATATCGCTGCTATGTATAGTGGACCAAGGGGTGCGCGCAAGTGCACGTGCGCGACGCCCCAACAAAGAGTCACGGATTTTAAGAGAATTGAAGCATTCGAGTCAATGTATTGGGATTGGGACAATCAACATGAATTCAAGGGCTAATAGAATGAGGGTTGGACTCAATCAGCCATAAAATAATGGGGCCAAAGCAAACAAAAAAAAAAATATGTTTATGGTATATTTTATAAACTAATGATATTGATGGGTTTTTTTATTTTTTTATTTTTTTAAGTTTGGCCTTTACTAGTTTATGTCTAATAGAGTCTAGCCCTCATTCTTGACAAACTAATTGAGTTTAACTCTTAAACGCACATTGACTATCCCACTCAATGATAATTAAATACGTCGACTTCCCTTGATTGTTTAAAATCTTAATAAATCCACAAATACCCTTGACTTGATTGGCATGTGCAAGTCACGTGCTAAGTCCAAAAAGGAAAATTGAAAGAATAGTATAGTTTAATTAGTTAAGTGCTTTCAAAATTGAACAAATATAGTTTGTTGATTAAGTGATTATATGACACCAGGTTTTGGCAACCAAGTTAAGGACAAAGGTGAGGTGTTTATAGTAGCAAGTTATAAAACTTCAAAATTCTTATGAACGTATCTCGAGAGATCCATCAACTTTCACAAATTAAGTCTCCTGTTGCCTAGGATTTTTGTGGTTTACATGGTTTTCAAAAGTTTGGATATCTCAATTTGTATATTGCCTTAATAACTCCTGTAATATGGATTGCATGGTAAGAAGGCCACGTCTATAAATCCTCCGAAAATAGTATGTATAATTTCTCGTATAAAATGAAATTTATCTCCAATCACAAAGATGTTATGATTTCTTTGCCATGATTACTTTATTAGCCAACAATAAAGTCCAATTAATCCTTCTTACTAATCACGTACGTCTATATAGATGGAGATCTTAATATAAGGAATATACAAGAGGATAACTTGAATTCATTTTAATACTATGATAAGTAACATTCTCATCATATTACGTACATTTCCTTTGTCACCTTATCCCTTAGCTCTCGATAGAGACAATGCTAAACAAATAGATAAAGTCGGTACAAGGCCACAATCAAGAGTTCAACATATATAAAAAAAGCTACAATAACATCCATCCCACATGTGGTATTTATTGAGGCCACGACAAACATCATAAAGAAATACGAAAAATTAAGATCGCGACACGACATGCATGACACATATATGAGTCATCATAAATAAGTAAATAAAATAAAAAATAATTTTTGCTCGACCTGAATTTCAAAGAAGATTTTAGTTGAACGTGAAGAATCACATGTGTGATCTGAGCCAGCCAATTGTAACAGGTGGCAAATCTTTTTACCATAGACCGTACCACTCGATCCGCACTCTTGTCTGTCTGGCTGTCGAAATGTTTCTAAAACAAAACCAGAAAACCATAACAGTAAATGTTCTATTACAAAAAAATTTACCTCTCTGTCTGGATTCTTCCACTTTCGTCTTGATCTCAAATTCTCTCTTTCTCTATATATAAACTGTCTCACTGTTTCGTTATTTGTTAGTTTTCCGTAAGCGATGGAGGAGAAGAATTCGACGGAGTTCTTTATGGAGAACGAGGAGGAAGCTGAGATCAGTAGCAGTAGTAGTAGTAGTAGCAGCCAGGGTGATAATGATGCAGGTGAATGTGAGATGGATAGAGGATCTTCGATGTCGTCAGAGCATGCTCCGTCGTCTCCTTTTGCTTCGCAGCAATGGCCGCAGAGTTATCAGTGAGTATTCTATCTTGTTCTTCTTCAATTTTAGTTTCTTGATTGTTTGTTGCATTGCACTTGAGTGTGTGTTAAAGTTCATGCAAGTTATAAAGTTGATGCCAATGGCATGGCAGCTCAATGGTTAGAGCTTGGCGGATGATATCACTTAGGTCATGTTTATCAGTTTATGATGTGTTGATCAGTTCTAGTCTTTGATAGGTTATGGGATCCGGAAAACCAGCTCGCCTTTCAAAAAAGACAAATTTTGGTCTTTGTGTATAAAGTGATCATATAGTATATTGGAGAGGAATTTGCACCAGAATAAGAGTTAAAGATGTTTGTAGTTCATCTATTTGATTTCGGGGTTAAAGGGTGTTAGTGGTTTTTTTGGTACACCAGAGATTGAAAGTAAAAAAGAACTTATTTTTGTTGATCAAGAGAAAAGATTGTTTTTTTTAACTAGGAATATAATTCTTGGTTTGTTTTATGGTGTAGTTTACATGCTTTTGATTTAATAAATTTTGAAAAGGTGACGATAGCATAGTTCCTCTTAACCTAAAGTAGATCAAAAGGTTTTGATTAAAAAATAGAGTTAAAAGCTATACTGCTTTAGTGTTTTTGCATAGTGATTAAGGTGCCCTGTTTTGCTTATGTAATTTTGCATCGGTGGAGGTGGGGTTTGTGGACAGATTGCCCCCACCACAGAGAGGTATAATTTCCTAATTATTGTGTTTGATTTGATCTATGTTTTCTTTTTTTACCATATAAGTGTTTCACCAATTCTAAGAGGTAGTTCCTGATACATACGAATAGGACTTAGAAGTGTTTTATAAGTGATAATTGCTATGACCATTGCTAATAGAAACTCATAAGAATGTAAGAAACACACCTTAAAGTTATTTGCAGCTTATAAGAGGTGATAAGTGGATCGCCACTTATTAATTGCGAAACTAATTCCCCTTGCCTGTAAAGAGTACAATATAAGGTTGCAAGCTTGCAGCAATACACTAAAAATTGCATGGATGGTGTAAACAATAATTGGAAAGAATGTTTATATGAATAAGTATGACATTGAGTAACAGAATATGGGTCTCTTCTTATTGTTTGCCCTGTTTTGTTTTAGTATTCCATGGACACCCTCTTTAGATGATCATTAGGTTGTGTTATTAGATAGAATTTCATATGTTTCTCAAAATTCACGTGTTCTTGGTTGGTCTGAAATCAAAGGGAATGATTAAAGATGGGATAGATTTTTTTTTAAGACCATACATGGTATATGTTCATTATGTGAAACAAGGATGCTTGTCTGATGAGAATTATAAATTGGAATTGAAGTCCACCGGACTGTTAACTTGACATTGTGTTTGTGATGAAGACAATCGAATACCAAATATATTCCTGTCTTCATGTTACAAACATTCAGCTTGCCTTTGCGTTTATGTATTTAGATTTTGTTTCTGCCAATAGTGGCATTTTAAAGAAGTAGCTGCTGTTTTGAGGTGACCTGCAGTTGCACTAGCTAAAGAAAAACACATATTCTTGTAATGGAGGTGTCTGATTGTTTCCTATTCCAGGCAAACTTATTGACTAAATATATACTATTAGGTTTTTGGCTTCTGTTTTTTTTTTCTCTGCAAGTGTGATTACTATTGATGAGAATCTGTCTGATTTCGAGTGAGGATCTTGATCATGGCCTTTCCAGAAGATGGTTTTGTGTTTCTTCCACCTAAATGGCCTTCGACTTGACGTAATTAAGAGATGCACCAAATTTCCTGTTAGGATATGTAGTCTTTTGACTATTTTCTTCTTCAAGCATTAATATGTTATTTCACACATCTACATACATTCCTTTTTCTGCCAGGGAAACAATTGGTTCTCTGATAAGCGCTGCATCACCAAACATAGCAAACATTCTTCGAGTCCCTAGTCTTCGATATTCAAGTGTTCTAAGTCAGAGTCAGGACGTAGAGTCGAGTCAAGCATTGCTGTCTGAGCATGGGAGTGTACTTTCAAAACAAGATTCCAGACCAGTCTTCAGCAGACTAACATCATGGGCACTAGGAGAAGATAAAGCTTCCTTGCACGAAGAAGTAATAGGGGAGGGATACATTACTTATGGATGTAGTTTTACTCAGACTGTTTTCAATGGTAACCTACTCTACACATGATTCTTTAGCATTGTTAATCTTGTTATTTATGTCATACAGATGAGAGTTTATGAAACTTCAGTTTAACAAGTCAGAATACTCAAATTTTGTTGAGTTTCATGTCATTGTAACTTTTGGAGATTTAAGATGAATATGCTACCATTATACGCTTACTATAATTTTAACATGTTGGATTATTATCGTGTCTCTTCATACCATTCAATTGTTATGAACAGGGGTAAATGTATTAGCTGGAGTTGGGCTTCTCTCTACACCTTATACAGTGAAAGAGGCTGGTTGGGTTAGTTTGGCACTCTTAGGCCTTTTTGCAGCTGTTTGTTGTTACACTGCTACTCTCATGAAATACTGTTTCGAAAGCAAAGATGGCATCGTGAGCTACCCCGATATTGGAGAAGCTGCATATGGAAGATTTGGACGTCTTTTAATATCTGTGAGTTGACATTTTAAATAAATTGGCTTTAAGAGATAGTGCGATATAGAGATATATTTAGCAACAAAATTGTAAAACATAGGAAACAAATGGTCTCTCTAGCTGAGCTTAAATATCATCCCGCAGCTAGGTTGAATGTGTAGACCAATATCATAAGGTGTTAATCATGGTCAACCTGCAAGACTATATTTTAACTGGTTCAGTTTTTGCTCACGAATTATTAGAACCTGTTTATTATGGTGGCCACATATCTACAGCTTTACCAATTCTACTTTGTCACTATATTTGTTTTCCAAGCTCTTCTGATGCTGTGGCACTTCTATGTCTCTATGCAGATCATTCTGTACACAGAATTATATGTAAGTGGAGCATAATGGCTTTTTCATACCTTGGACAACCTGCTTTTATGAACCCTCAAGTGGATTGATCAGATATTTATTTCACAAATGCAGTCTTATTGCGTGGAATTTATCAATTTGGAAGGAGATAATCTCACAAGGTTGTTTCCTGGAGCTTCTTTGGACTGGACTGGGATTCATGTTGACTCTTCACATTTCTTTGGGCTTGTATTTATTTTGATTGTTCTACCAACTGTTTGGCTGAAGGATCTCCGCCTTATTTCTTATCTTTCAGGTGCAGCGTCCTTACTGTGCCTCAATCTCCTCTATTATCAGTTTATAATTGATTTTAAAATGCAAGTTCTTGCTCATTATAACGGATATGTATGCAGCTGGTGGGGTGCTTGCAACATTTGTAGTATTCTTTACAGTGCTTTTTATTGGTACTGTGGATGGGATTGGTTTCCATGAGAGTGGTCCCGTGGTGAACTGGAGTGGTGTACCATTTGCCATTGGAGTCTATGGATTTTGCTATTCTGGGCACTCTGTGTTCCCAAATATCTACCAGTCCATGGCTGATCCTAAACAATTCAGCAAGGCATTGATCGTAATGTATGCATAATAATCTTATGTTTTGGCTTCATTAACATTCTCAACTTGGTAAAGGTTATGCCTTCTTGTTCTGCAGCTTCGTGATATGTACCATGCTATATGGATGTGTTGCAGTCATGGGATATCTCATGTTTGGTCAAGCCACGCTGTCTCAGATAACTTTAAATCTGCCAAAGAATGCAATTGCATCCAAAGTCGCGATATTGACAACAGTGAGTATCGTGGCCTATGATTTCGTTCTCATTCTTATTCTATTGATGTTTTCCTATGGACTTCTACATAGTTCTTAAATTCGTGGCTCCTGTTTTCTTTGCAGGTTATCAGTCCCATCACCAAATATCCTTTTGTTTGTGAAAACTCTAAGCACTGCTTAGTTGAGACTATTGCTTGAATAATATCTTGCATTTTATTCCCAATGGCATCCTTAACTTCCAGCACATATGCATTAATGATGAATCCATTGGCTAGGGGTTTGGAGGAGCTACTATCCACGAGAATCTCTACTAGTCCTTGGTGCTTTTATCTCTTACGAACAGGACTTGCCATTTCAACCTTATGTGTTGCGTTTATCCTGCCATTTTTCGGTAGGTGTTCAGGAACTTGTAGAAAATCTGCTTTCCAGTCTAAAATGCGTCCAGTTATTCTGGAAATCATGTTAGGCCCCAATGCTATATATCTGTTGGTTTAGCAATCATCATCTTATCTTCATTATACTATAGGGTCCTAAAATAATGCAAATTATTGTGATGTGTTATGGACAAAGGGCATTCTGCATGGCTGATGGTAGCTGGTATCGCTTTAAAACAACAGCGAAGCTTAAAGGTTCAATGGTTATGTAGAGTTTAAATGTAAGTGTGAGGGCGCGTGTTTGCAGGGGCCATCTGCAACAATGGCATTTTGAAGAGAAGTCGCCCCAACTGCTAGTATAAGTTAGTAATCATCTATTAATGGTCCGGAGAATTTGCATGGTTTGAAACCTGCAAACTGGTGTAGGATTAGGGAGGTCCTTAAAGAGATACTATATCTATTGATTAAGAGTTGAGAACAATGCAACTAATTGCAGATTGTTTGGCGGCATAATGTCAAACTAGCACAGTCACGCAGGTTGAAAATCCACACTCAAGCTAAGGTGAGGCAGAGCTGGAAGAGGTTGAGCACAAATAAAAGCAATTTCACTCGAGTATGGGCTATAGAGAAAAATCTATTGCGAACCTTAGTTTGAATGATTTGTGAGCCATGATCTGTTGGTGGAAGACTCCGGTTTGACAAGGGTGATCAATCTGGAACACATGAACATGGATCTAGCTAAAGATGCACTGAACATAGAGTTGTTTTAACTTAAAAGAAAAGATTCGGTGCTTTTTGGAACACGACGAGTACAAAATTGCATTTAATATATCACTATTCCTAGGCAAATTGGTGTTTCTCATTATCAAAGTGTAATAGTTTTTATCAAACAAAGTGCCATTGCTGTGAATATTTCCTTCACTATTTCCCTCACTTCTTGTATGTATATTTACCAGATGCAATTTTCTGGAGTCGTAACTATCCATTGAAAAGATTCAGTTTTGACATGCTAAGTGATATTCTGAATTTGAGGAACATGACCATGTTGCTTTCTAGATTCTATGCTTTAAGTGATTGCCTGGCTTAGAGTTGCAGTATATTAATTCTTATTTGTTCACTTCCTTCTTTAGCTTGTTATTTCACTGCTCCTCACAGAGGTAACTGTGTGCTATCTGATTTATTTATTGTAATTTCAGGTCTTGTGATGGCTTTAATTGGTTCTCTCCTCAGTATACTTGTGGTAAGCATGTGCCTCTACTTCATTTTACAGTTCGTGCATACATTCCTCAACCATATTATTCATTGATTCCAAGTAGTATTTTCCGATTCATAAGGTTTACCTCATAATTCATAAATAGAGTGGAAGAGAGGAAGAAGAGTATTGGCAAACATTTAGCACTTATTACCTCAATGGAAAGTCTAGTATTATAATAATCACAAAAAGGTAACAGTACACTCTTTCTTTTGGCTAGACCTGAGGCGATTATATGATACTGCAAAACAAAATGATAAGAAGTATACAACATATCACATAAGCCATATGCTTTTTATCAGAGGGCAGAAGAAAAGGCATGTCTCCCGGGTGTAAAGATTTTTCAAGTTTCAACTTCTCTGAGGGAAAGGGGCTTTCCATAAAACCTTAAGATGGTTTTCATGAACTTTACCTTCAGATGACTTTCAGGGTGCAAACCTCTAACAAGACACTTGTATTGCGACATATGGATTACTTTGTATGCTTAAGGTTACTGTACATTTAAAAAGCATAGTCTGTCTTATACCGGAACATTTTTTTTTTTGTTAAAGCATTATGCATAGATAATTAAGAAAAGTTATACAATCCATGCCCAGCTCTAGCTGCCAATTGGTGAGCCTCCATATTGAGGTTTCGGCTAATATATTTACAGTGCCAATTTGGAAACAAAAGGAAAAAACACTTAATATTCCAAAAAGGTGGACGCCAAACCCAATCCAAAGCAAAAGCTGAGTTAGTATCCTCTGACGAAAGCGCCTGAAGCAGATTAGTAGAGTCACAAAAGATTAAGCCTGTCCGCCATCTTTGGGCTTGAATCAACAAAAGGACCGCCTCACCTGCATCGAGTTCAGCCATAGTGCTGTCCAAAACCTTAGCATCAAAGTTAACAATAACTAATTCTGGATCCACAAGAACTGACGGCTCAGGAGAGGGAGATAGGTGAAGGTTAAGTGAATGTGAGCTCGCGAACTTGAGTTGAGCTTGGATAAGCTCGCGAGGGGGGGGGGGGGGGGGGGGTACTGAAAATGAGAGGTACCAAGCTGATGGTGAGGTTGGTACCATGAGAATCAGGAGTCAACCGAAGAGAGGACCGCTCCCTGTTTTGTTTCTTTGTATCTTCTTTCTCTTCTCCTTTTGGTTTTGTTGTTTTCCGTCAGTTGGTCAAATGGAAAGATGGATTAACTGATCCAATCACCTTGTCGAATTACAATGTCCCACAATTTCCTTTTCTTTATGAATACTTCATATTTCAAATACTGCTACATGATACATTATCTTATTTTTGTCTGCCAGGCAATCATAATGCCCACAGTTTTCTTCTTGAAGATTGCGAAAAAGAAAGCGACAACGTTTCAGGTAAAACATTTGTAATGGCTGTATAAAACTATAGGTCCTATATCTTTAATAATGCAATCCAATCTGTTAAATTTGTGGCCTTGGCAAAGGCCCTTTCATATCAGCAGAATATAAACACTAAATGGCTGGCTGTGTAGTGAAATCACGAGAAAATATTTGATGAAACAGACTTGTTTCTGACACTGCAAAATCAGAGGGCTTTTGCGATTCCATGAATGTTTCTTCACTATGCATCTATGCCAAACAATTTAGAGTTAGAAGCAGAAATCTAATTGTCACACTGCTTGGCTTAGCTTAAATGTTCACTGCTGCTTATATATAGAGTTTATGGCATATGTCATAAGCTACTACCGCTAACAATTTCTTGAGCAGTAACGTATGTATAAGCCAGATAAATCATATTTAGAGTGGTATAAAATCTAACACAAACTAGCTTAAGTTGTTTCCTATCTTTTCCCCTTACCGATTACCAATTGTTCTCAATTCAGGTTACATTGAGTATAGCAATTATCGTATTGGGCGTTGCAAGTGCTGTCATCGGGACCTACACATCTGTGTCGAAGATTGTAAAACAGTACTGAGTTGCTGGTTATTTTCCAGTGTCCCCAGTCACAAAAAGCAAAATTCTTATTAGATTCAAAGGTGATGTATTAATAATGAGCGTCTCTTTGTTCTCACAGTATGAAAACGTGTTTTTTTAGTAGTTAAGACTTCATTAGCTCTTTTATGTGATGTAGTTTCCCAACTTATTTGTTATCTATTAGGTATTTTTATTTAGATTTATTTGGGTGTAATTTTTAAGGTCTCATCTATTTTAATCAGTGTTTTTAAGTAGCTGTTGCAATAGGAGGCTTGTTCATTATTCTGATACAAGAATCGGATGAGCTGAGTGCCTGAGTTTTTCTTTTTGTTAAAAGATGAACTTTGAGTGAAAATTGGAACATAAATAAATAGACAGTGGAGCAAATTTCGAACTATTGTTTTTTTTCAATTTACAAATCCATATCTTAGAATATAGTTTAACAACTACCATTATTACTTCAACTAAATGCATAAATTTAATTTTACTTAATCCAGAAAACAACTTAATTGAATACTCCATTAGCATTAGGGTTTAAAGCTCTACACTTTTCTTCTATCTCAAGGATGATTGGTTCGGCCCATGGAATCCGTAACAATAAATCTGTCTACGAAGGCGTAAACATTACCCATGCACCAAATGACCACCAAAACAGCCCCCGCATACCTTGCCATGATAAACAATGTAGGATACCCCAAGTTTTGCATCTCGGACCACACCTCTGTCATTCGATCTCTCTTGAAAATTTTGAATGAAACACCTACAGAATCCGTGGTGAAACTACCATGAACTAGCCATAGCTCCCCACATGATTCAACGGTAAGTATGTCGGGTGAATTGATATATTTCGTTCTTGTAGAGAGACCAATGTCAAAAACTACAATGGTGCCGGTGGTAGCTACGGCATAGAGCTGACCATTGCAATATAGGACCTCAACAAAAAAAGGCTTAATTTTATCTTCAAGTTCAACAGTGCTCCAACTAGTATCTCCTAATCTACAGAATGTTAAATGAGGTAGCCATGACTACACAAGTTTCAGGAGAAGCTAGATTTGAGTGCGTCGATAACAAAAACTTATCATTTACGTATCTCTGATTTACTTTGCAAATAAAAAAAGATAGGGATTGTAAAAATAGAACTGAAAACCTATGAGTGGATTCAGTAAGAAAATCTCAAGGCCTCTCCAAAGCTGCTGTTCACCATGATGTACAAACTGAACAAAAGTGAATATGATCAACGATATCAGAATTTGCTAGCCATGCTAGAATAACTTGTATGAGTTCTTTGACAGTTACGCCCAATAAACCTTACAGAAATCAGCCATGGCGAATAAACTGATCATCCTTACACTGACTTGCGTTTGTTTTAGAGAAATAAGCCATGATGACTAATACGAAGCTTGCGTTGTGCGCAGCTGAACAGTACTATTAGGGCTGAAAACCGATCCAAACCGACGGTTCGGTTTTTCACCTAAACCGTGAATCGAACCGACTTAGGTCGGTTTTGAAATTTTCAAATCGAAACCGAACCGACCATTAACAATACCGAACCGATTCTAATTTATGCAAACCGTAACCGAACCGAACCGACTAAAATTGAACCAAAACCGAACCAACCGACTATTTTAAACATATTGTATTATTTATATATAAAATATATATTATTTATTATATATATTCGGTTAGTTCGGTTTGGTTTGTTAAAATCATATAGAAACCGAAAACTGAATCGACCACTTCGGTTTTGAATTTTTTAAAATTGAACCAAATTTAAACTGAACCAATCAGTTCGGTTTAGATCGGTTTAATCGGTTTGATCAGTTTTTTGTTCAGCCCTAAATACTATTTGTTGATTTTTGTGTCTTAATCCAGTGGGATTGAGCACCTCTTTCAAGCCCACTGGGCTTGGTGTTATTTATATGGACCATACTGGTGGGAATTATAGTCTGAACCCTAACTTATATATTGACAAAGTAACGGCATGAGTAACACACTAATACATGATAATGTAACACTCTATAAGGCACTTAGCATTGTGTTCTTGGAGTTCAAATTTTTGTGTAATTTAGTAATTAAGCCCAAAATGCTATTAAAAGGGTTTATCCCAATTGAGCCCAACACAAACTAACAGTCATTCATTTGGACAGAATAAAAAAAATCAAGAGCAGCTCAAACCCAGATCTCATCATTGGTGTTTGCCTGTGCTTGACCTAAGCCAACCTCATAGGGAAAGTCGGTCAGTTGGATTATAATTTACTTGCATTTGATGCATCATAAATTATCACTAGTTTCCTAAACATCTATAATTTATAATGTGTACATAGTCCCAGGGGCGGATCTAGGATTGCAGACAAAGGGGGGCAAAAAAATTATATATAATTTAATTTCTAAAATAAATAGATAAATATGATTGAAATAGAGTTTTAAAAGTGTTACAAGATCTAAAAAGGTAGCAACACAAGCAGTATGCAGCCTCTTTCTCTATGCTATACTCTAACCATGTAGGAAATTCATCAAACCATGAAGGATTGAAACGCCGTAAAACTTTTCCTTGCAAAGTTTGTTTAAAGTTATGTGTCCGAGGTTGGCAAGGACCTTTTTGCAAGTATGTTCTTCGAATTTCATCCCTTATGTTGGGATGATACTCCTTGATTGACTTACGTAATCCAGGGTCTGCTGGAAGAGTTTTTGGATCAAACTTAGTCTCAATACAACTCCTTTTGGAACTAGGAAGCTCTTTATCAAACCTATCAGTGACAGCTTGAGCAGTAGAACTAGAACTCACATCATTTATTCTTTTAAAGTATTTATCCATCACTCGTCAGCACAAGTGCTCAAATATTTAACTACACAAATACAACAACACAATCCCAATATTCATATTAATAAATGCTATCCCAGATTCCCAAATTATCAAATTTGTAATGTAAATCAATAATTAATACATGAAAGAGAAGAAACTTTACCAAATATTAAGAACTTGAGATAATGGCCTTTTTAGGAGATGAAATTAAATACTCACTTAAGCTTTAAGGATCAAATACTCGCTTTGTCAAATCCTAAACAAATAAACAAATTAAATTAAATTAAAAATCAAATATAAAATATTCCTATATAAAGATAACATAATAAATTAAATGCTTAAACAAATATGAAATACCTCATTAAAGCTTAAACAAATATGGTACAAAAAAAAAAGAAATTTACCATATATTTGAATGATTAAAATAATATTTTAAATAATTTTAAAAATAACACTCCATTCATAATTTCATTCTCTATCTCTCTAATTTCTCTTTTTTATCAAACCCAAGTCACGCAACCCCATAGATTACGCCAAACCAAACCCATAGACTATAACCACACTCAACCCTCACGCGTCACTTCACTCTTCTTCATATCAATCAAAGTCGAAGCTATTCATTTCATCTCACTCAAACGGAAGGAAAGCTGAAAGCCCTTCATTTCATTTCACTCAAACAGAACGAATGCTCTGGAATTCTCACTCAAACAGCAAACAGAACAAATGCTCTGGAATTCTCACTCAAACTCAATCTTCTTCGTCTCAGTCAAGATTCAAGCGAATCAAGCTCAAGCTCAAGCTTCTTCATCTCACTCAATCTTCTTCGTCTCAGTCAAGACTCAAGCTCAAGCTCACTCTTCTTCATATCACTCAAAGTCAGTCTTCTTCATCTCAATCAAACAGAAAGCTCAAGGTCAGTCTTCTTCATCTCACTCAAACTCAATCTTCTTCGTCTCAGTCAAGCTCCCTCTTCTTCATCTCAGTCAAGCTCACTCTGCATCTCACTGAGAATCAGGGTTTAGATCAGTGTTTAGATCAGTGTTTAGATCAGTGTTTAGATCAGGGTTTAGATCGGGGTTTAGATCAGGGTTTAGATCGGTGTTTAGATCAGAGTTTCTGATCAGGGTTTAGATCAGAGTTTAGATCAGTGTTTAGATCAGAGATCAGAGATTCGATCAGAGTTTAGATCAGTGTTTAGATCAGGGTTTAGATCAGGGTTTAGATCAGGGTTTAGATCGGTGTTTAGATCAAAGTTTCTGATCAGGGTTTAGATCAGTGTTTAGATCAGAGATCAGAGATTTGATCAGAGTTTAGATCAGGGTTTCGATCAGTGTTTAGATCAGGGTTTCGATCAGTGTTTAGATCAGGGTTTAGATCAGGGTTTCGATCAGTGTTTAGATCAGAGTTTCTGATCTAGAGTTCATATGGGTTTCTCAGAAGTTTCTGATCTAGAGTTTCTGATTTCAAAGTTTCGATCAGAGTTTCGTTCAGAAAGATCAGAGTCTGTGATTTCAGAATTTAGATCAGAGTTTCTGATCTCAGAGTGTCGATGTCAGTTTCTGATCAGAGTTCATCAGAGAAAGATCTGAGTTTCGATCTCTCAGAGTTCATCAGAGACAGATCTCCATCTCTCTCTGATCTCTCTCCATCTCTCTCTCTGATCTCTCTCTCGAGTTTCTGATCTAGGTTTTTTATTCATCAGAGCAATCCAAGGTAAGAAGAGATGTTAAGATTAAAGATGATTTTATTGTTCAATTGTTCTGTTGATTTCATTTAGAACCTATAATAAAAAAAAACTCACCTTGTCTCACAGGGATGGAGAAGAAGCTATTGCAGAGTACCGAAAGCGTGGAGGCGGAGATTAGAAGCGTCAATTTTTTTTGTTTTTGTTTTCTTGAATTGTGATTGTAATTGTGATTAGGGATTGTAATTGTGATATGTAATTGAGATTTTTGTTTTTATAAGAGGGGCAAAATAAAATTTCTAAGGGGGGCAAGATTGAAAATTTATATTACTTTGGTAGATTTTTTCCAAAACCTAAGGGGGTCAATTGCCCCCCTTACCCAAGCTGTAGATCCGCCCCTGCATAGTCCTACCAATTTTTTTTTCTCAATTCCTACATCTGATGAATAGTTCCTACATAGGATCTAATAGACATAACGACCTGGTTAGAATTATTCTCGTGGACAAGAATTCAATCCAAGCCCAATAAGATCCAATGAAAACCACTAAACCAACTTAAGATTTTGGCAGCGACTGTTTAACGCCACATCTTATACTGTTTAATATCACCCACTTTTTGTCCCACACCATCACTTACCACTATGTCTCTTCCACACTACCAAATTTAAACCTGTAAAAACTCTGTCTCTCCTCTTAAATTCATTTCTTCCTCATCTTCTTCTCTCTCATTCGACTGAGTCTCCTACTTCCACAACCGTCACTCTCTCTCTCTCATTCTCTCAATAGTTTCCCCCCAAATTAGAATCATTTTCTTCCCCCGTTCGTAGTTGCTCTCATTCAAACAAAATGAATGTATCGTCCTTGAAAATAGGGTATTATCTCTGACTTTGAACCAATTTATACGTCCAATTGAGACCAATTCTCAAGCTCATCATAACATAAAAATTGTATTATTCTTAGTTATCTAATCAACACAATTTTGAATGAGTTAAAAATATTTTGCATTGAGCAAGTTATGATCATTTTACTAGAATCACTCAAATCTGTCCAACAATGATTTACAACAATCACTCAATCCTGTCCAACAATGACCAAGTCGCAAAGGATCATGCAAATGTAAGTCTCCCACACGCATAATCTACTGCGAATGTAAGTCTCTCACTCGCATGATACGCTGCGAAGGTGAGTTTTCTGCTCGCAAGCGCCGTTGCAAGGGCCAAATGTTTTTGCTATCGCGCACACCACCACGAGTGGGGAACCCATTATCGCATATGGCGCCGTGAGGGAGATGAGGAAAAAATAACAAAAAGTGACAGGGGTAGTGCGACCGACAACTGCATTCTGGCGAGGTTGGGTGGGAGAGAGAAGACGACGATTGATGACAATGAGAGAGGGAAACGTCACTGCAAGGGGAAGCATGGTTCTCGCCCTAAATTTGTCGACATTGACTTTTTTGTTAACATAAAAATTGTTTGGTGGTGTGGATTAGCAGGTTAGCAGGTAAAAAAAATTGATCTTGTGGGACAGTAGAATATGTGGTGTTAAAAAGTCAGTGCCTAAGTCTTTTATTGTCTTATTTTTCAAGTCTTGATAATGACACCCATTATTTTATGTCTTTTTGGGACCATAACATTTTATGTGAAATAATTTTAATGAATTAGCCAACTATATAGGATGGGCAATAGTGTTGTTCAAGGTTCGATTTTGGTCGGTTCTTATGAAAACCGTTGACCAAACCAAAACTTTCAATTTGCATTTTCTTTAAACTGAAACTAAACCGGATAATATATATATTATCAGGCAAGCTGTCGCCGGTGGGTATAGAATCCAAGACGTGAGGATTAAACAACTACAGCCTTAGCCAACTAACCATACTACCATTGGCCCAAGTATACATGTTATTCAAAAAATGTAATCACTAATCTTGTCATTCCATTTATTGAAACAATAAGTTTTGTGACATTTTCTATTATACACGTTATTCAAATTATTAGCCACCAATCTTGTCATTCCATTTATTGCTTTGCAAAATATAAGTAAAGTTTCTTTTATTTTATATTCATGGAATAGTAATTTTAAATATGGTGTATTAAAATCTTTTATTTTTAAATATTTTCCTTATATATACTAGAGTACGCCCCGTGCCTGGCACTCCACATAATTTTATTTTTTAAAATTATTTTGTACTGAACACCTCCGTCACTATCCTCATTTTCGCTCTCAATCAGTATTGAAGTGTAAGTTTATTTAGTCAAACTTGAATCAGTTGGGGAAAAATTTTAAACGCCGAGAATGAGGCCTCCCCCAATCTTTGAATTCGCCAAAACATGAAATTACGTTTTTGTTTAAATTTGCATTAAGATGCCCGATTCATTTTTTCTGGTATGATCGGCTCGTCTCATTGCTTTTAAAAATATTAAAGACGTGTAATACATTATGCGTTTATTTAATTATGAAATATATATTTTTAATATTTTGTCCCTTGTATTGATCATTGATTTTTTTCGAAAGATTTTCAAAAATGCATTTCAACGATACTAAGTTTATCAAAATCCGACAACGATGTAGATAGTTATGATAATTTTCATTTTGCTAAAAGGAAAACAAAATATTTTTTCTCTCCGCCACATGTACATTCCACCAATTTTTTTCAAAAGTTTTTTCATTATTTTTACCCTTCTACATGTTTTATATTTATAAATATGTCATCATAGAAAATGAATCTCAACTCTCAAATTCAATACATTTCCCAACTTTCAATCATAACCATCTTTTATCTCTAATCCTTTCGATTTGACTTTGTCCCAGTCAGCAATAAATAGTAAAACACCACTCTGAATTGTAATATAGATTTTTTATATTCTGCTAGAAGAATATCTTTACTTTTCCTTAAAATATGGCTATGTGTTTACTTTTTATTATTTCTTTGTAAAGAGCCCTTCTAGGGAGTGAGGGAAGGAGCGAGGAAAGGGAGTGAGGGATGGGCCTTCCCTCGCTCCCTAGAATTTTCGCTTTGGAAGTAGGAGCAATGAATTTACTTTCTTGGAAGTTGGAGCAACCAATGGTATTTTCAAAAGGCCCACGGTTTACAATTTCAAATACAACATACATGGCATTTACACTTGGTTAAGTTGTAATCGGTTTTTAATTGGTCGAAATGAAAAACCGAACCGTAGATATCAGTTTCTAAGAAGTTGAAATTGAACCAAACCGTTTACTTAAAAAAAAAAAAGAACTGACCGAATCAGTTTCTGTGATCGGTTTATTCGATTGAATTGGTTATTTGGACAACAAACCTAATGGGTAGAGACTATCTCACACCACATCTTTTATTGTCCCACACCACTCAAATTTATTTATTTATTTATTTTAATTTTTTGATTTACTGATGGAGGGTGTAGACGGAGGGGACGACCGTGCAAGTGAAAGACTTACATTCAAAGCGAATCGTGCGAGTGAGAGACTTACATTCAAAGCGGATCATGCGAGTGAGAAATTTACATTTGAATGATCCTTTTCGACTTGGTCTTTGTTGGACAAATTATAGTGATTTTAGTAAAATGATAATTACTTGCTCAATTCACAACATTTTTAACCGATTCAAAATTTGTAAGATAACTCAGAGCACTATAGTGTTTGTGCTTTGATAATGTTGAGAATTGATCTCAATTGAGGGTATAAATTGGCCCAAAGTCAGGGACACTACCCTATTTTCTTTGCTGGACAGATTTGAGTGATTTTATTAAAATGAACATAACTTGCTCAATTCACAACATCTTTCACTGATTCAAATTTTTTTATAAGATAACTCAAATTACTATAATGTTTGTTTTTTTTTTTTGAAAGGGACTATAATGTTTGTTATTTGATACTATAATGTTTGTTATTTTCTTTGCTGGACAGATTTTCTTTGCTGGACAGATTTGAGTGATTGTAGTAAAATAACCATAAATTGTTCAATTCAAAACATTTTTAACTTATTTAAATTATGTTGATTAGATAACTAGAGTAGTACAATTTTCATGTTGATGATCTTGAGAATTGGTCTTAATTGGGTGTATAAATTGGCTCAAAGTTAGGGATAATATCCTATTTTTACGGACGATACACTTCATTTTATTTGAATGAGAGCAACTACAAACGGAGAAAAAGATGATTCCAATTTGGGGGAAAAACTGTTGAGAGACTGGGGGAGAGAGTAATGGTTGTGAGAGTAGGAGACTCAGATGAGTGAGAGGGAAGAAGATAAATTTGGGAGGGAGAAAATTTTCTTTTGCAGGTTTGAATTTGGTGGTGTGGAAGAGAGGTGATGGTGTGCGATAGAAATAGGGGTGTATGGGAAAGAAAAATTAGGTGATGGCGTGGGATAGTAGAAGATGTGATGTCAAATAGTCTCTGCCTTTAGGATGTGAGCACCAACTTTTAAGTGACTTGGGTCCATAACTATTGAAAGATGAAATCTTCTATAGATTAGAAGGATTTGAAATGATCATGTGGTTATTTTATAATCTAATTTGCTCACACAAATCTCTTTCTTCCATCTTCTTTTCACCTTCATCTTCCTCTTAACCTCCACCCCTTCTTCATCTCTTCATCCAATGTTAATCACACTCCCTACTTTTCACTAAATCTTTCAACCTAAATTCCCCCGCCCTTCCCTCTCACTCTCATCCCCTCTCTCTCAATCTATTTTTGATGTAATTCTCCAATGGAGAATAAAGTCGGCTCTTAAATGGGTTTCAAAATTCATACAATACTGATTTTTATGAAAAATATTAATTTTTAACGACATAAATTTAAGTGGTAATTTCAGATGAGTTTTAGGGGTTCTTAAAGGTGCATCGGTGGATGCTCTAAATTCAAAGCTAAATTTGATTTAATTTGTTAGGTTCTAATAGTTTTGCCTCACATCCACAAAATGCTTGTCAATTTTAGTTTCTAAAACACTAAACGATTTTCTCTTTGGAGCTTCGTAAGAAAAGTTATGATTTTATTTATAATAGGGTGTCAATATGATAATGCTTGCGAATGCATCAATTTTGAAGTAAAAAGGATTTGTTTGGTAGCACTCCAATGTGCTTGCTATATATGGTTTGAAGCGTTATCGAGTCTGATTTCTAAAACACTAAACAATTTTTTATTTGAAGCTTCGTAGGAAAAGTTATGATTTTATTTGTAACAGGGTGTCAATTTGATAATGATTGTGAATATGTCAACTTTGAAGTCAAAACTGATTTGTTTGGTAGTGTTCCAATGTGCTTGCTATATATGGTTGGAAGTGTTAACGACTCTAGTTTTTAGAACAATAACTGTTTTTTATTTGGAGTTTTGAGAAAAGAGTTATGATTTTATTTT
This sequence comes from Berberis vulgaris, assembly GCA_963556465.1. Lineage (NCBI taxonomy): Eukaryota > Viridiplantae > Streptophyta > Magnoliopsida > Ranunculales > Berberidaceae > Berberis > Berberis vulgaris. Next base: position 72,213,029 of record OY747132.1, read on the forward strand.
TAACGGAGTTTTAATACGATAATGTTTGCGAATGCATCAACTTTGAAGTCAAAACTTATTTGTTTGAGAGCACTCCAATGTGCTTGCTATTTAATGTTAGAAGCATTATTGAGTCTAATTTCCAAAACACTAGAGAAGTTTTGTATTTGAAGCTTTGAAGGAAAAGTTATAATTTTATTTGTAACATGGTGTCAAGCTGATTTGCAATTTCATAGCAAAAACATAATAAGGCTTATTGTAATTTGCCTGACTTGGTTTTGAAAAGCGAACACTTTAAAGAGTGGCATGATTTGTCTGGCTTGGTTTTGAAGACTGGACAATTAAAAGAGATGCATTTTTAAAAAAAGATAATATGATTTGATAGCCGATTTTTAAAACCGACTCAAAGTGAGCAAAAAGGATAGTTTTCTTCGACTTCAAGTATCAAACTCATTCAATACATACTCCCTTTTGTAAAAGCGAGTCTCTCTAAAGAGTTTTTTATTTTATAAACCGATTCTCCAACCCCACACACACACACACACACACACACACACACACACACACACACACACACACACACACACACACACACACACACACACACACACACACACACACACACACACACACACACACACACACACACACACACACACACACACACACACACACACACACACACACACACACACACACACACACACACACACACACACACACACACACACACACACACACACACACACACACACACACATTTTAGATTTAAATATTTTCTAGTTTTATGATTTGCTCAGGTCTCTTGTTGTTGTTATCGATTTTAAAAAACGACTCTATAAAATGGCGGTTTTTCAAGGTTCATCCCTAATAACTTCATAATCCTCAATGAAAACTTACTAATTACTTCACAGTAGCCTTGGCACACTTTAATTCGTGTTGGAGAATAGCAGTATCAAATACTAGAACTTGTTAAAGTTCATTAATAGTCATTGCTGGTATGAATAGAAAAAAATGAAAAGTTTTAGAGAAATTAAGATACTTCGAAATGGGTTTAGCAAACTCTTCACAATTCGAAGGATTTTGAGAGAGAAATGTGCTTAAGACTTCATCAGTTGATCAACAAATCGAACCCTTCAAATACCCAACCAAACAAACAAATTTGTGGAGATATTGATTGAGGATGAGGTAGTGTGAACGATTGAAAGCGAGATATATAAAAATAGAAGAGTGCAGGTTGAAAGCAAGATAGAATAGAGAGAAGGGTTGGAAGAGAGGGAAAAGGAGAAGGAGAAAGAAATGTAGAGGTTTATGGATGATTCAAGATGTGAAGAATGAAGTTGAGGAGTTGGAGATTGAAGAGGTAAATGTGGGTTTGGTTGGAAAGGAGAACACAAAAAGGAATTAATTTTGTTTGACATTATAAAATTAGATGGGTGCCCTGGAATTGTTGTCTTTAGAAAACATTTCACTTGAGAATTGGGTCCATAGTTTTTTTTTTTTTTTTTACTAAATTAACTTATGATCCAAATTGTGGGTGTCATTATCACGATGACCCTTGTTTCTCACTTATCAATTACGTTATCATTTTAGGTAACTTTGAGTGTAGCAATTATTGTATTGGTTGTTCTAAATGTTGTCTTGAAGACTTACACATCTTGGTCGCAGATCATAGACCATTACTAAGTTGCTGGTTGTCGTAAATAGGATCATTCTTACTAGATTCTAAGGTAATATATTGTTGTATTATTAATACCAGTACCTTCACGCATACTACATATGCCCATATTCAAGAAGATTTTATTTTTACATACAAGATCATTTCCGCATGTTAGTACCACATGCCCAAGTTTGGTCTTAAACATTTAAAAAAATGCAGCACACACTTTTAAAAAAAATTGATATTAGTTGATGCAGTCTTTTTTCGCCTTATGCTTTGACCTAGTCCTGCTGACCTGCACAAGTAACGCACGTGAGCCACAGACCACTGTGGGGTGGTCGATGACACTTCGATGCTAAAGTCAGACAGGGCTCTGAGGAAGGTGTAATGCTGTAACAGACAATTTGTAGCGTACCTTAGCTTACCAACCTCGTGTCTTATTTATAGTGCAAGGAGTCTTGGTTCTACCAGACCATCCCTTCCTAATTAGGAATTGTCTTATAGCATTTTCCTTTTAGCCTTGCAGACATCCTTCTATCACATAATACTCTTGATGTCATTCTCCATTTCATTCGATCAGCTTTAATCTTATGGTTTACATCTTCTCCATAACCCTATTTTTTTTAATTATAGATTCTAGATATCGAAAAGCCTCACACTCTAGGACTTCAATCTCAATTGCATTACTTTTCCCTCGTGATTCACAACCAAAGTTGCACACTAAATACTTTGTCTTTGAATGAATAATTCTAAAACCCTTGCACTCTGAAGCTTCCTGCCATATATCTAATTTCTGACATAAACTTTCACCAGTCTCATCAATTAAGACAATATCATCTGCAAATAACATGCACCAAGGTATATCTTCTTTCAGATGTCTCGTCAACTCATCTATTCCCAAAGCAAAAAGGTATGGACTTAAAGTCGACCCTTAATGTAGTCCTACTGATACTAAAAATTTACTAGACATCCCACCCACTGAGCGAACACTTATTACAATTTGTGCAATCTATACTGTTGCAGTCTGAAGTATTGGAATTTTCTCTACAACAACCATTTCCAAGCGAGGCTAGTGGCCAGCCTAATTTATTGTAGTTAAAAAATTACCCTAGAATTAAGTGAAGCCATTCTTTTGATGTGAGGGCAAATATGAAAAGCAAAAATGTGTGTGACATGCACTCAAAATTACTATTCATCCACTCCATTTTCATTATAAGGGTTAGAAATGTCTATTTGTTCTTGCATGAGCGAAAACATGTTTTTTTTAGTCAGACTGCATTAGCTCATTATATGATGCAGTTTTCCAATTTCTTTGTATCCCTATTAATATATTTTATTTAGACTACACCCGTAGACACACCTATTGTAACGATCCAATCCGCACAGTAACAATATTGTCCGCTCTGAGCCCAACCGGCCCGCACGACTTTAAAAAGTGTCAATAATAAAAACTAGATTTGAGTGCATCGATAACAAAAACTTACCATTTACGTATCTCTCATTTACTTTGCAAATAAAAAAAGATAGGGATTGTAAAAATAGAACTGAAAACCTATGAGTGGATTCAGTAAGAAAATCTCAAGGCCTCTCCAAAGCTGCTGTTCACCATGATGTACAAACTGAACAAAAGTGAATATGATCAACGATATCAGAATTTGCTAGCCATGCTAGAATAACTTGTATGAGTTCTTTGACAGTTATGCCCAATAAACCTTACAGAAATCAGCCATGGCGAATAAACTGATCATCCTTACACTGACTTGCGTTTGTTTTAGAGAAATAAGCCATGATGACTAATATGAAGCTTGCGTTGTGCGCAGCTGAACAGTACTATTAGGGCTGAAAACTGAACCAAACCGACGGTTCGGTTTTTCACCTAAACCGTGAATCGAACCGACTTAGGTCGGTTTTGAAATTTTCAAATCGAAACTGAACCGACCATTAACAATACCGAACCGATTCTAATTTATGCAAACCGTAACCGAACCGAACCGACTAAAATTGAACCAAAACCGAAATAAAACTGAACCAACCGACTATTTTAAACATATTGTATTATTTATATATAAAATATATATTATTTATTATATATATTCGGTCGGTTCGGTTTGGTTTGTTAAAATCATATAGAAACCGAAAACCGAACCGACCACTTCGGTTTTGAATTTTTTTAAAATCGAACCAAATTTAAATTGAACCAATCAGTTCGGTTTAGATCGGTTCAGTCGGTTTAATCGGTTTTTTGTTAAGCCTTAAGTACTATTTGTTGATTTTTGTGTCTTAATCCAGTGGGCTTGGTGTTATTTATATGGACCATACTGGTGGGAATTATAGTCTGAACCCTAACTTATATATTGACAAGGTAACGGCCCAAGTAACACACTAATACATAATAATGTACACTCTATACGGCACTTAGCATTGTGTTCTTGTACTTCAAATTTTTTTGTAATTTAGTAATTAAGCCCAAAATGCTATTAAAAGGGTTTATCCCAATTGAGCCCAATACAAACTAACAGTCATTCATTTGGACAGAATAAAAAAACAGAAATTCTAAATGTCGAGGAAGTGGGCGAGGAAACGAGCGAGGTGGCGGGGTGGGGACCGTTCACCTCCCTTGGGATGTGTGCCATCTTTTTTGTGCACGCATCTCAAGGGAGGTGAACAGTCCCCACCTCGCCACCTCCCTCCCCTCGCTCATTTCCTCGCTCGTTTCCTCGCCATGTAGAATAACCCAAAAAATCAAGAGCAGCTCAAACCCAGATCTCATCATTGGTGTTTGCCTGTGCTTGACCTAAGCCAACCTCATAGGGAAAGTCGGTCAGTTGGATTATAATTTACTTGCATTTGATGCATCATAAATTATCACTAGTTTCCTAAACATCTATAATTTATAATGTGTACATAGTCCTACCAATTTTTTTTTCTCAATTCCTACATCTGATGAATAGTTCCTACATAGGATCTAATAGACATAACGACCTGGTTAGAATTATTCTCGTGGACAAGAATTCAATCCAAGCCCAATAAGATCCAATGAAAACCATTAAACCAACTTAAGATTTTGGCAGTGACTGTTTAACGCCACATCTTATACTGTTTAATATCACCCACTTTTTGTCCCACACCATCACTTACCACTATGTCTCTTCCACACTACCAAATTTAAACCTGTAAAAACTCTGTCTCTCCTCTTAAATTCATTTCTTCCTCATCTTCTTCTCTCTCATTCGACTGAGTCTCCTACTTCCACAACCGTCACTCTCTCTCTCTCATTCTCTCAATAGTTTCCCCCCAAATTAGAATCATTTTCTTCCCCCGTTCGTAGTTGCTCTCATTCAAACAAAATGAATGTATCGTCCTTGAAAATAGGGTATTATCTCTGACTTTGAACCAATTTATACGTCCAATTGAGACCAATTCTCAAGCTCATCATAACATGAAAATTGTATTATTCTTAGTTATCTAATCAACACAATTTTGAATGAGTTAAAAATATTTTGCACTGAGCAAGTTATGATCATTTTACTAGAATCACTCAAATCTGTCCAACAATGATTTACAACAATCACTCAATCCTGTCCAACAATGACCAAGTCGCAAAGGATCATGCAAATGTAAGTCTCCCACACGCATAATCTACTGCGAATGTAAGTCTCTCACTCGCATGATACGCTGCGAAGGTGAGTTTTCTGCTCGCAAGCGCCGTTGCAAGGGCCAAATGTTTTTGCTATCGCGCACACCACCACGAGTGGGGAACCCATTATCGCATATGGCGCCGTGAGGGAGATGAGGAAAAAATAACAAAAAGTGACAGGGGTAGTGCGACCGACAACTGCATTCTGGCGAGGTTGGGTGGGAGAGAGAAGACGACGATTGATGACAATGAGAGAGGGAAACGTCACTGCAAGGGGAAGCATGGTTCTCGCCCTAAATTTGTCGACATTGACTTTTTTGTTAACATAAAAATTGTTTGGTGGTGTGGATTAGCAGGTTAGCAGGTAAAAAAAAATTGATCTTGTGGGACAGTAGAATATGTGGTGTTAAAAAGTCAGTGCCTAAGTCTTTTATTGTCTTATTTTTCAAGTCTTGATAATGACACCCATTATTTTATGTCTTTTTGGGACCATAACATTTTATGTGAAATAATTTTAATGAATTAGCCAACTATATAGGATGGGCAATAGTGTTGTTCAAGGTTCGATTTTGGTCGGTTCTTATGAAAACCGTTGACCAAACCAAAACTTTCAATTTGCATTTTCTTTAAACTGAAACTAAACCGGATAATATATATATTATCAGGTAAGCTGTCGCCGGTGGGTATAGAATCCAAGACGTGAGGATTAAACAACTACAGCCTTAGCCAACTAACCATACTACCATTGGCCCAAGTATACATGTTATTCAAAAAATGTAATCACTAATCTTGTCATTCCATTTATTGAAACAATAAGTTTTGTGACATTTTCTATTATACACGTTATTCAAATTATTAGCCACCAATCTTGTCATTCCATTTATTGCTTTGCAAAATATAAGTAAAGTTTCTTTTATTTTATATTCATGGAATAGTAATTTTAAATATGGTGTATTAAAATCTTTTATTTTTAAATATTTTCCTTATATATACTAGAGTACGCCCCGTGCCTGGCACTCCACATAATTTTATTTTTTAAAATTATTTTGTACTGAACACCTCCGTCACTATCCTCATTTTCGCTCTCAATCAGTATTGAAGTGTAAGTTGATTCTAAGTGTAAGTTTATTTAGTCAAACTTGAATCAGTTGGGGAAAAATTTTAAACGCCGAGAATGAGGCCTCCCCCAATCTTTGAATTCGCCAAAACATGAAATTACGTTTTTGTTTAAATTTGCATTAAGATGCCCGATTCATTTTTTCTGGTATGATCGGCTCGTCTCATTGCTTTTAAAAATATTAAAGACGTGTAATACATTATGCGTTTATTTAATTATGAAATATATATTTTTAATATTTTGTCCCTTGTATTGATCATTGATTTTTTTCGAAAGATTTTCAAAAATGCATTTCAACGATACTAAGTTTATCAAAATCCGACAACGATGTAGATAGTTATGATAATTTTCATTTTGCTAAAAGGAAAACAAAATATTTTTTCTCTCCGCCACATGTACATTCCACCAATTTTTTTCAAAAGTTTTTTCATTATTTTTACCCTTCTACATGTTTTATATTTATAAATATGTCATCATAGAAAATGAATCTCAACTCTCAAATTCAATACATTTCCCAACTTTCAATCATAACCATCTTTTATCTCTAATCCTTTCGATTTGACTTTGTCCCAGTCAGCAATAAATAGTAAAACACCACTCTGAATTGTAATATAGATTTTTTATATTCTGCTAGAAGAGTATCTTTACTTTTCCTTAAAATATGGCTATGTGTTTACTTTTTATTATTTCTTTGTAAAGAGCCCTTCTAAGGAGTGAGGGAAGGAGCGAGGGATGGGCTTTCCCTCGCTCCCTAGAATTTTCGCTTTGTAAAATGTCAAACATGTTACTCCCTTGGAAGTAGGAGCAATGAATTTACTTTCTTGGAAGTTGGAGCAACCAATGGTATTTTCAAAAGGCCCACGGTTTACCATTTCAAATACAACATACATGGCATTTACACTTGGTTAAGTTGTAATCGGTTTTTAATTGGTCGAAATCAAAAACCGAACCGTAGATATCAGTTTCTAAGAAGTTGAAATTGAACCAAACCGTTTTCTTAAAAAAAAAAAAAAAACTGACCGAATCAGTCTATGTGATCGGTTTATTTGATTGAATTGGTTATTTGAACAACAAACCTAATGGGTAGAGACTATCTCACACCACATCTTTTATTGTCCCACACCACTCAAATTATTTATTTATTTTAATTTTTTTATTTACTAATGGAGGGTGTAGACGGAGGGGACGACCGTGCAAGTGAAAGACTTACATTCAAAGCGGATCGTGCGAGTGAGAGACTTACATTCAAAGCGGATCATGCTAGTGAGAAATTTACATTTGAATGATCCTTTTCGACTTGGTCTTTGTTGGACAAATTATAGTGATTTTAGTAAAATGATAATTACTTGCTCAATTCACTACATTTTTAACTGATTCAAAATTTGTAAGATAACTCAGAGTACTATAGTGTTTGTGCTTTGATAATCTTGAGAATTGATTTTAATTGAGGGTATAAATTGGCCCAAAGTCAGGGACACTTGTTACAATTTGTGCAATTTATACTGTTGCAGTCTGAAGTATTGGAATTTTCTCTACAACAACCATTTCCAAGCGAGGCTAGTGGCCAGCCTAATTTATTGTAGTTAAAAAATTACCCTAGAATTAAGTGAAGCCATTATTTTGATGTGAGGGCAAATCTGAAAAGCAAAAATGTGTGTGACATGCACTCAAACTATTCATCCACCCCATTTTCATTATAAGGGTTAGAAATGTCTATTTGTTCTTGCATGAGCGAAAACATGTTTTTTTAGTCAGACTGCATTAGCTCATTATATGATGTACTTTTCCAATTTCTCTGTATCCCTATTAATATATTTTATTTAGACTACACCCGTAGACACACCTATTGTAACGACCCGATCCGCACAGTAACAATATTGTCCGCTCACACTCTAGGACTTCAATCTCAATTGCATTACTCTTCCCTCGTGATTCACAACCAAAGTTGCACACTAAATACTTTGTCTTTGAATGAATAGTTCTAAAACCCTTGCACTCTGAAGCCTCCTGCCACATATCTAATTTCTGACATAAACTTTCACCAGTCTCATCAATTAAGACAATATCATCGGCAAATAACATGCACCAAGGTATATATTCTTTTAGATGTCTCGTCAACTCATCCATTCCCAAAGCAAGAAGGTATGGACTTAAAGTCGACCCTTGATGTAGTCCTACTGATACTAAAAATTTACTAGACATCCCACCCACTGAGCGAACACTTGTTACAATTTGTGCAATCTATACTGTTGCAGTCTGAAGTATTGGAATTTTCTCTACAACAACCATTTCCAAGCGAGGCTAGTGGCCAGCCTAATTTATTGTAGTTAAAAAATTACCCTAGAATTAAGTGAATCCATTCTTTTGATGTGAGGGCAAATCTGAAAAGCAAAAATGTGTGTGACATGCACTCAAAATTACTATTCATCCACCCCATTTTCATTATAAGGGTTAGAAATGTCTATTTGTTCTTGCATGAGCGAAAACATGTTTTTTTTAGTCAGACCGCATTAGCTCATTATATGATGTAGTTTTCCAATTTCTCTGTATCCCTATTAATATATTTTATTTAGACTACACCCGTAGACACACCTATTGTAACGACCCGATCTGCACAGTAACAATAGTGTCCGCTCTGGGCCCAACCGGCCCTCACGACTTTAAAACGCATCATTACTATGGGGATCTGACCTCGCACATAAGTAGCACATCCCCCTCCCGCACCCAGGCGATGTGGGACTATGTCCCCATTTGTAGCTCGTCCAACCCTTCTTAGGCCTATTGGGCTCCAACCCTCACCTTCAGGTCCGCTCACTCCAGGGTCTCACAGTCCACCCCCTTAGGTCCCAACGTCCACGTTGGCACACGCTCATTGTTACATCTTTTCAGTAATTAATAGTGTGCTTGTTTAATTATTTCTTTATTTTGTTGGCGGAGAGAAGCCGACCTGGCTCCGAAGTGAATTCGCATGGCCTTTGTTGGATCGTTAATACTTTCAGTGGACTTTTGAGCTTCGCTGATGTCACTAAGGCTACTGAAGAGTAAACCTTGTGTGGGAGTTAATTTCCGTCGAGGAGTTGTGTTCCAGTTTCCATTGACTTCTCCTTTCTGGTGGGTTGAAGAGCGGATTACTTATGTTCCGTTTGATTGTCCCCCATTTCTAAAATTAGCCACCTCTGTTGGGATCTCGTGCGAGTGGAATTGTGCATCCATAGTTACAGGATCTGACTCCATTTCAGGTTGCGTTGTAGGATCTAGAAACATTCTATTTGCTTTAACGTGGCATAGTGGCAGCCTCGAGCCATAGGCTGGTTTCCACGTATTGTTCATTCAGAGTGGTTAGCAGTGTACTTAACGCACTGGTGAAGGGTGGAGACTACTACCTCCATCTGTTGGAGTTATGGTCTTCCCAAGATAAGGTTCAAGGTAGACGGCACGTCTACTGCCATGAAGTCCATAAACAGGACCTTTCTGAGTTGTGGCTCTCCTACCACTACTGCTAACCTTATCTTCCCAATTGGGAAACATTTATCTCCGCTGAATCCGATCAGCGGGTAGTCTGAGGACATCATGTTCTCCTCCTTGATGTCCATACTGCAGGACGCATTGTAGAACATGACGTTGAGTGAGATTCATGTATCTACCAGAGCTCTCTTTACCTCCCACCTTGCAATGGAGACCGATATGACAAGATCGTCATTGTGCAGAGCTCGGACTCCTTCGAGGTCCTTGTCTGTAAAGGTTTAGGTGGGAATGGGGCTTTGCACCCTCGAGTAGTAAACGCATTTGTCCTCATCTGCGAACTGAGTCCGCATCTCTAGTAGAGTCCGCTAGCGAGACCTGTTTGACTGGTCTTCATCCGGCCCGACTCCATGAAGAACATAGATTATGCTCGAAATCTCCTTTTCTATTTCCTTGACCTACTCCTCCTGGTCCCTGGGTTTTTCCAATTACTTCTTAGAGCTCAAAAACTTCTTTAGCTTGCCCATATGAATCCAGTACTCGATTTCGTACCTCGGACTCTTGAGGTCGTTGGTGTCGTGACCACCCTCATTGTGGTATGAGCAGTACTTGTTGTTGTCACATTTGGAAGGGTCTCCACGCAGCTTTGGGGGCCACTTCAGATCTTCCCAGTTTTTCATGGAATTCAGGATGTCCAACAGGCTAGAATTGAGGGGGTTACGGCCCTGGATCAAATGTAGTTGGATGTTTTCTCTGGCTTGGCCCAACCAGGGTCTGATCTATTGTCATTGTGCTTTCACATGCTTCTTTCTTCATCCTCATGCCTCATTCCTGTCCTTAGGAGTGGAGTCTTATCACCTTCTGTTTCCCTCTTGACAGTTCTCAACTCTTCTAAGGTGATGTACCTCTGGGCACTCTTCAAAAGTTCCACCATATCCAACAGGGGTTCCAAGGTGAGGCACTCATAGAACTTACCCTCCTTTAGGTCCGCGGTAAAATCCATTACGGCTGTATCGTCGTTGCAGCCATCAATGAGTATTAGCGCGTAACATACTATCTGAGTGTCTCATGGGATCTCTGTTTGAGAGAGAGTGTGTAGTGTGGGCCTTTTCAGAGGCGTTGACTTTCTACAAAACACCTCAGAAACTCCTTCGCCGGTGCCTAGAATGAATCGATCAACTTCGACGGGAGGTTGTGGAACCATGTTAGTGTTGATTTTTCAGGCTGGTGGGGAAGGTTTTTCACATGACCGACTCAGATCTTTCTTTGAGTGCCATTACATTCTAGTAATGCGTAGGTGGTCGAACAGGTCGGTGGTCCCGCCCACCTCTGGTCCAATGGGAACTAGCACGGGCTTGACTTCCTGTGTTTGCTCTTTGTGGTCTTTCAAAGATGGATGCATGTGTTGCTCCCTATCTCCATTAGCGGGTGAAGGGTTTGTTGTATGAAAGTCTCTACTGCTTTGGTGATTTACTCTATCTGAGACGACAGAAAATCCATCTTGGGGTCTATCATTGTTGTGGTTGGCGCTGAGGCGTGAGTTTGTTGCCCATGTGCCATCGGCATCGCTGAAAGCGGTGGTATAGTGCCAGTCTGGGCGTTTTACGTGTCCCCTTGTTCTCTATTGTTGCGTGAGCGGATAATCATCATCTCTTAGTATTCTGAGGAGAGATGATGCTAGTGAAAAGTTAAGAACTTTGTCGTCCCCATGGACAGCGCCAAACTGATGCAGTCGTTTTCTGCTTCCTGTTTTGACCTTGATCTGCTGACCTGCACAAGGAATGCACGTGAGCCATGGACCACCATTGTGGTGGCCGATGACACTCCGATGCTAAAGTCAGATAGGGATCCGAGAAAGGTGTAATGTTGTAAACATGAAATTTTTAGCATACCTTAGTTTACCAACATCATATCTTATTCATAGTGCTGGAGTCCTGGTTCGACCAGGCCATCGATGACGTAGTTTAGGGAAGATGATCTGCGTGCAAATCCTTCTCTAATTAGGAGTCGTGTTGTAGAGTAAATTTTTTCTGTTAGCCATGTGCTCCTAGATTTGCGGGAGATAGTTATTGTTCCGAGAGTATTCTATAGGTAGAAGTCTCCATATGTGATATGTACTTTGGAATATGCTTCCTAGTTGAAAGCAAATAGTCGCTGTAACTTCCCGTTCGAAGCTGATCCTCGAGATAATTGTCTTAACAGGGCATACGAGTATTGAAGATAGCTGTGAGACACGTGGGCCTAGTAGGCTGTAAGAATTTGAGTCCATTTGGCGGACTGCATTGGGTGAGCTTATAACCGCATGGGCTGGATCAATATTGAGTTGACTCTAGGGCCTATCTTTCCTCAAGATCATCATTACTCGTGTACGGTGCAAAGTTGGGACCGTTTTGGTGTATCATCAATGTTTATATGACTCGTTCAAATTATTTTATATAATAACAAATCATTGAAAAACAATTTGCAATCAAACAATGGAAAAAATAGGAAAACAATTCTTTTGCAAAATCAAACATTGGAATAAAAAAAAATTCATGAAAAACAAAAACTTTGTTTTCCCTTAAGGGTCTGTTTGGTTAGCCATTTTCCGTGGAAAATAAAATCCATTGCTCTTGTTATGCAGATTTTCACTGTTTGGTTGTTTATTTTCCATAAGACTATTTTTCCACTACTCATATCTATTTATTTTCACAATTTCCATATCTATTTTCCGTACAACCAAACACATTTCAAAGTTTTTTGAAAATCAAATGCACCAATGTTCAAACTGGACAAGGATTGAAGCATGTTGGTTTCTTTTCGTCCAATATATGGTCTACTCGGCAACACTTCTTTTGGGTGTGACAGTTTTGTGTCCAATGGTAGCAAGAGAAAGTCCACATTGTTGTTGCATTCTTACAGTACCATAGCACGTATGGAGATGCCTCATCCTCATAGGGCACATCTTACATTTGGGGGTATCTGAACACTTTCTTTATTGTATAACATGGCTTTGGTAGCAAGGATGTTATTGCTAGCCATCCAAAGGAATAGTTGGATTTTTCTTTGGTATTTGAAGGAAGATAGGCAGATACATCTCATGTTTTCAGTTTTATTGATAGGTGGCACGACGTATTGGTAGACTGAGCTAGTGGTAATCATCATATGACCGAAAACATATTTTCTGTAGTTTAAATAATTTAGAGCTTATTCTTTTCATGAGGTATTTATAGGAACACAAATATAATTCTAACTAGGAAAGGAAAAATGATTTGAATCCTGGTTAATTCAGTATTCCTAAATAACTACAATCTTGTGAATCTGGTATTCATAATTATATAATTAATATAATAAGTATTCATGTTAATAGTACGACCGTGAAAAGGTTCAAAACTCTCATTACTAAAATTGTACACCTCGCATTCGCCATGGAAAACAGTAAAATATATGCAATTCTTTTTTGAATCCTGGATAATCCAAAGAGTCTGCACAAGTAAAAGAATTGCAACTGATAAACAACGTATGATTCCCTAAGTTTTGCATCTCAGAGCATTTGATATCTCTTGAAAATTTTGAAAGAAACACTTACAGGATCCGTGGTAAAACTACTATGAACTAGCCATAGCTCCCCACATGATTCAACCAGGTTTACCTCTGGTGAATCAAGTATCTTGGTTCAATTGATGTATTTCTTCATTCTTGGAGAAATACCAAGGTAAAAAACTACAATGATGTCGGTGCTATCTACAACTTAGAATTGACCATTGCAATATAGGACCTCAACATAAAAATGCTTAATCTCATCTTCAAGTTCAACAATGCTCCAACTAAACCCCCACCATTGCTACCACCACCCCTCCACTTCTTGAGAGAGACGGGAGTAGTGAAAAGAGAAAGAGTAGTGAAGGGTGAGAAGGTGAGCAAAGAGAAGGGAAGGGATCTGCGTAAAGGCTGGGATCAGTGAGGCGGGGAGGAAATCTTTTCTTAGTGGATCTGCGTTTCTCATGTACACTCGTGGTCGTGCCCTTATGACTTCCATTACTCGAGGGTTTCTTTAGACACTCATGGCCTTCACCGGTCTAGTGCCAGGCGGAGAAGAGATTGCCAATAATGCAATTGAAATAGTGCATAGTGGCGTCAGAGAAGGCACTGTCAATACTCAATCCCACCTGAAGTGGGCTTACTTATTTGGTCGAAGTAGGAATTTGGATGAGGTGGAGTCACCCATTTACTACTCAAACTCATGTTTGAGGATGGTGTGTTATAACCACCAGATATTCGAGAAAATGCCAAGCTGGTGTGGTCAGATCAGCTGGTAGGGGTGTTATTTGAGAGGCCTCCCCCATTCAGTCAAGTTAAACAAGCAGTAGAGAGGAAGTGGAAACCAAAAGGAGCTCTTAAAGTGACATTGAATGAAGATGATCGAGCCAAAGTGCTTGAAGAAATTGCCATTCAAAGTCAGGGACAAACTCATGGTGACTAAACCATGGAACGAAGATTTAGGGTGTCTAAAAAGGAGATCACTACAGTTCCAGTATGGGTGCATTTTTACATTGTTCCCACCTGTATGTGGTCCAAGGAGGGGCTGAGCTATATTGCTAGTTTGATTGGGAAACCTGTCAAGTTTGATCGAGCTACCTCAACTAGAACTCGTCTCACCTATGCAACAATTTGTGTGTAGGTGAAACCAGATAAGGAGCTCCCAAATCTCATTAAGTTAGATGTGGGTAGGGAAGGAGGTGATTTGGAAGAAATTGCAATTCACCCCCTCTTCACTACTTCTACCCACCCTACCTACACCTCACTTATCCACCCTAAACCACCCTCGTCTTTTTCATTTCCCGACCACAACCCGAATTTTTTCACCAACTTTCTCAACAATATCAGCCCCAATCTTGATCATATCCTCTCATACTTACAACTATCCCCTAATTTATTGATCCCCCTAGCTCTCCCACTCTTGCACTCACACTTCAAGTTCCTATAAAATACTTCGGAGATCCACCACTTGATGTTCACACTACAGTTAAGCAGACTCTCTCAACTGCTGTGACACATGCATCATAGAACTATACAGTTTTCATTGCCCTAGTGCCTGATAGAGATGCATGTACAAACCAGCCAAGGGGTACTTCCCATACTTCTCCACTACTAGGGCTACAGATGGACCCCCCGATACTTCTCCTTTCTCTATCCAGGAGACAGATAAATGTGCTCGGTCCCAGACCGAAAGACAGTACTAGCAAGACAAAAGCTATCAGACTGGGAAAACGCAAGATTGCCCCGACTATGTCACACTCGAGGCTTGTTCACACTATCAGTCACTTTAGTCCTAAGTTGGTTTCTGGAAGGAAGAAACAACATACAACTTTGATTTTCCAAAGCAAATCGGATAAGGCACCTACTTGGACTCCCTCTCCCGCTCCCCAAGGCCTCTCCAATTTGAGGGGGAAACAACTCCATTTCAAAGACACGGTTGTTGCAGCTCATCCAATAGGTTCTGATGACTCTTCTGGGCATTCCACCATAGACAGTACTGCCCCTGCTAAGGAACTGGTGACCGCCAATAATGGGTAGCCAAAGTATGCATGATCCTCTCATGGAACGCAAGGGACACCCAGATATCATATTCATGTTTGAAACAAAAGTTGCTTCCGCTAAAATGGACTGTCTTCGTCGGAGGCTTGGAATCTGACATGGGGCCTCAGTAGCAGCGCAGGGATTGTTCGGTGACCTAGCTTTTTTCTGGAAGGAATGTATTCATCTCACTATTATTTTCTTTTGCAAGTACTATTTCAATTGTCTTATTGATAATTACTTTCCCCTTTCTACTTGGTCTGCTATTTTTGTCTATGGAGAACCAAACCTTGCTCTCCGATACCTTTTTGAAACAATCTATCACTTATCTATGATATCCAAACATTGTTTGGCCTCCTTATAGGAGATCTTAACCCAATCTTACATCCTGAAGACAAATTAGGAGGCACAAAACCTACTCAAACCAACTTTAAACTCCTTAGGAATTTTGTTGAAAAACACAATCTCCTGGATCTTCCTCTCAATGGTTCAAATTTTACTTGGACTAACAAAATAAAAGATAGACATGGAATCAAAGCTTAACTTGATAGAGTGTTAGTGTCTACGAATTAGTTAGAATGCTTCCCCTCAGCTGTGGCCCTTACTATTCATACTTCTACTTCTGATCACAGAGCCATCTCTCTCCAACTTATCTCAAATGTCAATAGAGGACCTAAACCTTTTAAGTTCTTTCACATGTGGGCTAGGAACCCTCACTATCACCCTCTCATCAACTACACATGGACACCCTGACATCATCATCTCCCCGCTCATAACTTCCATCTCAAAACCAAAAGGCTAAGCTATTGCCTCATTAGATGGAACAAAAAAGATTTTCGCAATATTCAACAATGCATATCTGACACTCAAGTGGCCTTAGATAACCTCCAAACTGAACTCCTCCCCTATGAGTTTAATGTCAATGCCATTACTATTATGGAGGATCGTCTTTCTAAATTATTCCTCCATGAAAAATTATTTTGGCGTAATAAATGGGGCAATCCTGGCTCAGAGACGGAGATAAAAACACAAAGTTCTTCCATCTAGCTTCCATGCTTCGAAGAAAGAGAAACCTCATTCTGCACCTCAAAGACGCTTCTAACAATTGGCATTCCAACCAGGAGTTGGCAGGACAGGTTCTTAACAATTATTTTATGAACATTTTTCGCCCCTTCTCGCCTGACATATGCCCTGACATCCTCTATCTTTCTAACCCGCTATCACCTCGGAGGACAATGCTTCCCTTCTGACTATCCCAAATGAAGAAGAAATTTGTGCCACCCTTTTTTGTATAAGTAGACATAAAGTCCTTAGACCGGATGGATTTCATGTCTTTTTTTTCCAGCACTACTGGGATATTGTCAAGCAAAATGTGATTGCCGTGGTGGTCAAAATTTTCACTACCAAGAAATTAGATCCCCATCTTAATGAAACCTTTATAGCTTTGATTCCCAAAGTTTCAAATCCCACTACTTCGGATAAATTTCGTCCCATTAGGCTTTGCAATGTCATCTATAAAATCATTTCCAAACTCCTGGAGAACCACTTGAAACCTCTTCTTGACAAGCTCATCTCCCCCAACCAATGTGCTTTTTCTCAAATATCGATCCATTGCGGACAATGTCAGTCTAACTCAAGAAACTTTCTTCTAGATGAAACATTGTCTTAAAAAGAAACAGGGTTGGATGGCTATTAAAATTGATATGGCCAAAGCTTATGACATGGTTGAAAGAAATTTTTTGCTCAAGTTTTATGAAAGATTAGGCTTTGACAAAAACTTGATCCAGATGATTGAACAATGCATTTCAACCTCGTCCCTTCGAGTCTTACTTAATGGATCTCCACTCGCTATTATCAAACCTACCAAAGGTATTAGATAGTGAGACACTCTCTCTCCTTACCTCTTCATCCTTTTGACGGAAGTTTTATCCAGATTACTAGCCAAATTAGATAATGAGGGCATTGTCAAAGGCATCCATATTATACGCCATTCGCCCTCCATTAACATCTTTTGTATGCCGACGATCTCATGTTGTTTTGTCAAGCTTTTAAATTCATCTTTGGTAGAACCTCACTCAGTTAAAGACATTTTCCACCTTTATTGCTTGGCCTCGAGTCAAGTTGTGAACTATGACAATTCGTATGTTTTTTTTAGCTCGAATGTTCACCCACACCACTAAAAAATTATTAACAAGATTATGGGCTCTAAATCTTACAATCCAAATGAAAAATATCTGGGTTCTCCTTTGCTCTTATCCAAGAAAAAAAATGACTAACTTGTCAATCCTCCTTGATAAAGTCTGTTTGAAACTTTCTAGCTGGAAAGCTAAAGTTCTTTCTTAGGCTGGAAGGACAGTTATGATTAAGGCGATCCTTAATTCTATTCCGATCTACAAGATGCAAACATTCCTTTTCCCTTGCTCTATTACCACAAAACTGACAACTTAACCCATAACTTTTGGTGGAATGGATATCTCAATATTCCATCATCCAGGAACAAAATTTTTGACTTAATGGCAAAAATAACCTATGGCAGGCTATTTCCTCACCTCATAACCCGAGGGTCCTCCAATTCAAAGCTCTTTACTACACAAAAAAAAAGAAGTAAATAAAAAAATAAAAAATTTTCATATATCAACACCTTTTGACACTGCCTCCTTTACTTGACAGGGCAATTGATCTATCTCAAATCTTATCGCAAGTACACGGTTATCTATTGAATTAGATAACGGCAGGTATGTTGAATTCCACAAAGAGAGCTATAAATTTTGGAAAACTAACCTTTAAATCTCTTTTGAAACTTAACCTAGTTAGAAAATAAGTGATCGGTGAAGTGTTTGAAATTAAAATGCAAATAAAACTTAAAGTAGATTCTCATGAGTAGATGGCACCATTAAGACTTTGAGTTTACCATCATGAGTAGATGGCACCATTAGGCCACTCTTACATAATCTTTTCCAAATTTATTAACACATCCTAAAGTAGATTCTCATCTCACCTTATGATGAAAAATATGGCATTATGAGCAAATTGATTTCAAGCTTAAGTTATTTTAGTAATCTAATAATCAAATGTGAATTTAAAAGCATACAAGGAAGCCATACTTAAGTGAAACACCAAATATCTAGCAAATCACAATGAAACTTAGACTAATAATATATAAACATTGTAATTGAGCTTGTTACAAAAATTGCAAGTATAGAACTAATCTTGAGCTTAAGAAGTAGAAGAATAAAGCATGGGTTGAATTCATATAATGAAATACAAAACATCTAACTTATCTAATAGGTTCATGACATAGCCAAACTACAAGACTAATATAACTAAACAAGCTTCTCTAATACATGAAAATGAAAATAAATTAATCTAAAAGAGCCTTCTTGGAGCTATCATCTCATGGGCCCACCCACACCCTAAGGTGGGATGTTAGCCAAACATGGTAAGCTCTAGGCCAAACTTCACTCATTTTTTTTTTTTCTAAAATACAATTACTTTAACTATTTCTCTCTCCAAAGTGTTTCAAAGTCTTCTCTTGTGTGGGGTATTTATAGATGAAGGGTGAGACTTATGTGTAGGGATAATGGGGTGGAAGGTGGAGTGTAAAAGTGATGGAGTAAAGATATGGAAGGGTGTAAAAGTAAAATAAGGTGGAGTGTAAAAGTGATGGAGTGCAAATGTGAGAATTAATGGATAGTGTAGTTTGTAGATATTTTTTTGGCTATGATGAAGTTTCCATGTGGATATCCAGATCTTCAAGTTGATTTCCTCGAGATTCGTAGATGATGATATTTTGGGCTTGACTTCATGGGTCTTTGGGCTTGAAAATATTTGATCTTTGACAATGTATATGTGAACTTCCAATGAGCTTTTCTATTATTGATCTTAGCCTTATTGTGTCACATTGTGTATGATTTGATATTAGTGCTTGAATTTCTACAAAATACACGTAATAAGACATTTTTATTAAATAATTGGACATAGCAATTGTATATTTAGGAGCATAAAATGTCTCATTTATATGCTTATCAGCAATCTTATTGGGTTTTTCCAGCATTAAACGACATCTCATCTAGCAAGTTTTTTCGAGAGTCCATATTGATCTATGGTATGATTGTTGGGTCAAACCTGGTCTAATCTATGTTGACTGCCCGATTCCTCTCCTCACTTCTACCAGCCCGATTCCTCTCATCACTCCCTCCTAAATGCACTATTCTTTATCTGGAAGCTATGCCAGAATATCCTCCCGACCATGACAAACCTGGTCAAGCATCATGTGCCTATTGACAACTGTTGTATTTTTTGCCACAAGCACACGAAGGAAATCTCCCACCTTTTCTTCACTGCCCTGTCATGAGTCGATTTTGGCTCCTCTCCCCCTTGCCTATTGACTAGATCAATGCCAATCAAGACTCAAACCCTCTTTATGGGTTCTTCACCTTCATGTGGGACACTGCCAATACCCATACTACTATTGGTAAAGATGAAATGCTATCTCAATTCACGGGCGTTTTTCTTACCATCTGGCGTATCCGCAATAAGACAATTTTCAACAAAACAAAACCTTCCACCCATTCTTTCCTCTCTTCCTTCCAACACACTTGGTCCTCCTGGCGCAAGCACCGGTTCACTACAAGTACTATCCCTTCCACCCTTACACCATTTTCTCTCAAGGACCTTCATTTAGTTTTTCCTTTGTGCCCGAAATTCTTGAAACAACTAAAACATATAAACAAGTTACCTCTCTTACCTTAACATCCCACAATACACTAGGTTGAGCCCCTTTCCTGAGACCCCCCATAGTGCTTTGATCCAAGACCAAATCTAGTCAACTAGGCACCACACTCTCAACCTTATAGCTAATCGACTCAAGCCATTCTCCCTACTTTAGACCCGGACACAATCATTGTCAATTTTTTACGCCTGTTTTTATGACTCTTCTAAATAGGGAGCCTTAGGGGTGTTTGCAACTGATCTTCATGGCCATATCCGAGCTACTGTTGCTTGTCTTATTACAGGCAAGGTTCTTGACAACACCATGGCGGAGTGCTACTCTGTTGAGGCACGTTGTCTACTTATTCAGGGTTAGCAGTGGAAGATCTTCCTTTTTGGTGACTCGGCAAATCTCTTTAATTTTCTCTAGGATGATGATTCCTCTCCCCTTTTTGCTATGGACTAGGTTTGACGCCTGATTGTCAGTAATATTAGACGACTTTTTTTGCTTCGTTCTTGGAATTGTAATTATGTTTGTCAAAACCTCAATATAGAGGCTCATAACTTGGCATCAATTGCAGGGCGACAAATCTGTAATAGGTCTTAGTCTTCTAATTATAATTTGCCTCAGGCTTTGCAAAAAAAAAAAAAGGCATGTGAGATTGAGAATTTTAAGAAAGATAGGAGTGCAATGAGGAAACACCTAAAAAAAAGATTCTTCATTAATTTATAATGCAGTCAAAATAATAATAATAATAATAATAAAAAAGGCCAATGCTGTTGTGATGATGAACATTAAATTAGGCCCAAAGTGCTTCTTAAAAGGCTTATCCCAAAAACACACAACATGGGTGGTCTTGAGTTTGAGCCCAGACCTAAACTCTAACCCTTTCATTTGAGTTTGAGCAGCTTGATTGGGAAAGTCTGTTAAATCGATTATAGTTTACTTCTTAACATAAAATAATCCATCTTTTTCTTATCTATGAAGAATTTTCAAAATATTAATAGCATGGCAAGATGATGGATAGTTCCTACATATAAGATCTTATAGACATAACGATCGCGTTGGAATTAGTCTGGTTGAACACGAATTCAATCCAAGTCGAAGTCGAAGTCGAAGTCGGAGAAATCTCACCCCAAGTCCAACTAAAAAGTCTGAATGTGCTTAACCCAAGTCCTTCTGAAAGCCGGTAAGGCTCAATTGGGGTTCAAGAACTGACCAAGTAAATAATTGGGGTTCAATCCATTTCAATGAAGTCTTTTTTACAACATGACTTTGTAATATTAGCATGAAAGCTTGAAATATGTCTTATCTTATTTAATTAGTTAATACACTAATTGATTGAAAATAAACAAACATTGTTGTTAAGGGAGACCTCGTCCCTTCACATGGTTGGGCAAGCGTGAATTGCTACAAGCCTGCAAGCAAATCTTCAAAAAGATTGTCAAACTAAAGCATGTTTTGCTTTGTCATCTATATGTTCCATTGGTTTTTTGTGTAAACATTATCTTAATACGTACCTCAATTTGTGACTTTGTTTAATATATATATATATATATATATTATCCTATTATTATCTCTTTGATTATTATCTCCTGGAGAGGAACAACTCGAACAAAACAGCAGGAAGAATAGAATAGAGAAGGAGGAACTATGGATCTTTACACAGCCAACCATTTTTATTTTTATTTTTTTAAATTCTCTTGGATCTAAATCTCAGCTTTTTGAAGATAGGGAAAAGCTGATTATTATATTCCTTCCAAAACCAACAAGCTTTTTGGAGGTTTATCTAATGGTTTAGTTCCAAAGCTACCATATCAGCTGGGGTCTACTATATATAATCATTTTTAATTTTTACACTTGTTTTTTTCATTTGAAAATGAGACTTCTTCCTCAAAAAACTGATCAACTGTTGCATTCAACCATGATTTAAAAGGTGTAGGTGTTGAAAGAATGAAACACTTAAATAGTTGAATTACGACGTTTGATTGCCAATCTATCAGTTATACATTCATTGAGTTAGCAATAAGAACGTACTCGATCAAAAGTCAGAACTATACATTTTCCTATTGTTTTCTAGTCTTATGGTTTTGCTTCCACATAAAAGTTTTTTCGTACAAGTTGGCAGCAGAAGTTGCCAAATTATGAGCCTCATAATTTAGTTCACGAGGAATACAGTTGCAAATTCATTCACTGTGACTGACAGAAATTGATGAATACTGCAAATTAGAGGGTGCCGTATTACTAACTTCAACTGTAGGCAAATTTGGTTATCTTTTATTGGCTCCACAAAAATCCAATGTCATACACAAATGTCATAGTCATTCATGAAGGTAGATAGATGTTGTAAATGAAACTTTTAGGTAAGATTAATTATAATGGATGTAATCCTATCAACCACTACTTATAATTTGTAAAGATGATTATCTCTAATCAATTACTACAAATCCACTTTCTCCTCAACAAACAAAGCTCCAAAAAGATGATAATGGAAAGAATGTGAAAGAGAGAAGAGTAAGAAGAAAGCAGTGACTCATCCTTCTTATCATAAAATGAGAGATGCTGTGAATACATCCAAAAGGTGACGTTTTACATGCAAATGACAACAACACCAAATTATGAAAAGAAAAAAAAAAAAGCATTAAAAAAGATAAGATTTTCCAGGGACCCTCACATGTTGATGATCTTCTTCTTTTCTTTGAATTGCTTTGAAGAAAAGATAGTGAAAAAGGGAATAGGGAGGAAATTAAAGGTATGGGAAGAGTTGTTGGATTTTTGTTTCCATTCCAAAAAGGTTGATTTGACAGAAGAAGGAGTTGAACCTCTCTGATCTGTTTGTTCCATTACAGGGTTACATGCAAAGATGGAAACTCAATTAAAGAAAGAGAAAGGGAGGGTACCCCATTGATTAAAGATATAAAGTTGGGGAGGTTGGAAGAAAAAGGTATCTAGTTAATTCATCACCAGCTTTTCTTTAAATTGGATTATAGATAGATAAATAATAAGAATTTCTCACATTATCTGTTGGGGTATTGTGTTTTCGTGAATTTTTCAGTAAATTATGAAAAGAAAAAGTGCGAAAGAAAAAATTGCAAAAAAATTTGGGTTTTTTTTTTTTTTTTTTTGGTAAATTTCATTTTTCGCAAAAATACAAAAAAATTATGTTTTTCGAGGGTTCTTTTGAAAAATTTTGGGGTTTTTTCATAAATTTCTAGGTTTTTTTTTCTAATTATTTATTGAATTTTGAAACCATCCCCTGATTTTCTAAGTATCGTGTCTTCTACCTATGTATTGATTTTTGAAAACCACCCATTTATTTTCTAAGCTTTGATTTCATGTTTGCTTCATTTCTTGGTATAGACTTTATTTAATGTGATTAATAGATTTATTTACTTGCAGTCTTTTTTTTTCCACATATTTCATACACTCTCAAAACTTATTATATATGTTTCATGAATCCTCGAAATTTTTAAGTTTTTTCTTTGCACACCAAAATATTTCTTAAAATAAGAAAACCGAAATCATTTCTTTGCACACCATAATACTTGAATCCTTACGAATAATCATATATTTTTCTAATTATCATTTCTTTTACGGTTCACGTCCATAGTGTCTTATAATGCGAGCTTCTATGCGTCTTCTCAACAGGGTGTTTTCAATATTTTTACGATAGATGCTCAGGGTGAGATTTAGGAGCAGATAGCTAATACTTTTCCTGGTAGGGTACACGATAGTACCATGACAGAGTGTCTAACAGTTGAAGCAACTCTTATTCTCATCCAAGGCCGCAACTGGAAAAAAAAGTTTTTTGCGGGGGGGGGGACTCTGGAGCTCTTCATTCTATGTTGCAGACTGATCTAAATGATGATAAGGTTATCACAAGAGACACGGACATACTTTTGTTGGATGTGGCGTCTGATTATCCGTAATATTAAATCTATCATTTTGAATTATAAATGTGTATGTAAGTTTATTCCTCCGGACCTCAACCGTGAGGCTCACGAGTTGGCTACTAGGGCCGGACGACGTTACTGTAATCAAGTTATTTAATTAAAATGCATCACGCTTTATTAAAAAAATATGATAGATTTATTTATTTGCATCTTATTTTTTCACATATTTTATATACCATTAAAATTTATTATATATATTTCATGTACCCTAAAAAATTTTACTCTTTTCTATACACACCAAAATATTTCTTAAAATCAAGAAACCGTATTTAACCCGAAAAACAAAATCACAATCCTTGGTCTTAGTTTACCTACTTCTATCACGACTTTATTGGTTAAATTCAGATCATCTTTGTCCTTATGCCAAAAACTGAACAGTTTACTATATTAGATTCCCTTCATTTTTTTTAAATTTAATTTTAGTAATTTTATCATTAAGAAATGGGGTTTTATCTCAATGATAAAAATATATATATATATATAAATAAAAAGCAAGACTTTTAAAATATTTAGAGCAAACAATTTAGAACATAATCTTTTATGTGTAACTATGAACAGATCTCATCGTGAATTCACACATCTCGAGGGAGATGAAGGGTTCCACCCCCCTCCCTCGCCCATTTCCTCGCCCATTAGACAAGCCCTTTATTTATTCACAGTAATTCAAATCATTGCTCATATGATACAAAATAATCAATAAAGTTAGGGTTTCCCTTTGATTCTATACAACTACCATTCTGTTACTTTTTGTCATCAATATGAATTATGAGTGAATAATTAAAGGGCTTGGATAGTCCATGATCTACTAAAACAACCAATTATAATTGGAAAAGAAAAAATTCAAGTAGTTGGGAAAGAGAACATTATCAAAAATCAGTTTCAAGCATTATAAACACTAATTCTACATTGAAACTCCTCATAGATATTAGATAGAAGTTTCAAGTACCTCCAATCAGATTCAATACCAGTACTCAACACCTCCATTTCATCCCCATAAGTAGCTTTCAATTATTGATTGGTCTCATATCAATGAAAGGTACTTGAAATAAATGTAGATAAGTATGCATTAAAGATGTTGTTGAAGACAAGAAACCAAAACCCTATTTTGCAAATTGTGTCAACCTCTCTCAATGCATTCAAATTTGTGGGCAAGAACTTTGGATGTATTCGTTATAAATGCAATTGGTAGTGAATGAGATCACATGCAAGGTGGGTGTGAATGAGGTCCAAGAAAATCATGTACTAATTCTTTGCATTTTCTAATAATGGAAATACTAATTGTCTCGCCATTTTGAACATCATTTTAATATGTATACGCAAATGCAATGGTCCTTGTGTCACGAGGTGTGCTATCAACCACTTTTCAAGACAAACATATAGGAAGTCCATGGTCGACCGATGATTCGTTTCCCTTGTCACAGACTAGCTCTTCGTGTTGAAGAGGAAATTTTGGACTTCTATTTTCTAGAATACATGACATAAACATGAATGAATAACAAATATTTTTTAAGGTGTGTTTGGTTGCATGAAATTCTATTTAATGAAAATTCACAAGAGAACCATTTACATTTAAGCTAAATTAAGGTATCAATCACCAATCTAACGTTAGATTTGTGATCAATGATGGAGATGGAAGTTCCATGAACATTAAAGAATAAGAAATGTGATTCTCATTTTCATCGAATTTTCATTTTCGCCATTAATCACAAATTCAATGGTAAATAATGAGTATTACCTCAATTTAATTTAAATGTAGGCGGTTCCCTCTTGAATTCTCATGAAATAATCATGCAACCAAACACCTCATTAACTTATTATTATGTAATAATTAACTTGAACTAATTCACTTGACAAGATTATTCATTAATAAAATCACGTGTATAAATGCTTGAGCTTATCGTCAAATATTAGAGACATAGGAGATAAAACAATGCCAAGTAACATAATATTCTCAACATGAGATTTTCTATTTTATTTTCGACTTTTAAACTAAGTTGTAAACTAAACATGTTACATTATAAATGCCTCATATATCCACCATTTATAGACAAACATGCTTTTTAGTTGATCAAAAGAGAATCTAACAGCTTAAATTGTGTTATACTTTCCACATATCTTAGAATTTAAGATTTTGTTCCTTCCATAACTCTCCTGTCAATTTATTTTGGAGGAAAAAAGAAGAATGGAAAGTTGGGTTTATAGAAACATAATTAATAGTATGGATTTTGATTGAGCAACCAACAATCCTTCCTTTGTTTATGGTTTCAACTTTCAAGGGTTTGAATTTGATTAATAATGTTTTTAAGTTGAAGGGGTTTTGTCTGCTAAAAGGTGTATGACATGCTTTGGCCTTTGGCTTTGAGTAATGTTAATCATGCATGTAAGTGGCCGGCCGGGGTTACTTAATTTAAAAATTACTTGTTTAATAAGGAAACTTTTTTAGGTTTTTTTTTTTCTTCACTCAAAAACATCTTTTTGTTCTTGGAAAATGTGATCATTCTTCTTGTGTGTGTGTTCACCTCGAGACAAGGCCACGAATGTAGTTTTTTTTTTTTTTTTTTTTTTTTTTAAAAGCGAGTTGGGTTTTTATCGGATCTCATAACTTATCAACAAGGTGCGACCTACAGGTCAACACCATAAGAAAGTAACGAGTGTAACCCTTTTTATTTGATTGGATGAACTCAATTAACAACGGTGTTTCTTTATCATATTTTTAGACCTTTTGAATGGTTTGAGATTGAATAGATAGAAGCTAAGGGTGTAATGCGAAGTAATTTGTTTATGATTTATCACTCGAAATTTTAAACTCAATGTGATGTTGTTAATTGCGAAATTCTGTTAGCCAGCTTATTTGATAAGACTTGTGATTGTAGTGAAAATATTAACATTAACTCCGAATTTCACGCATTTGGGATTTCACGCATTAATGAGTTTTAGTTTCAGGGTGCTTGTATCTCTGTCCAAAATTGACCAATACCTAAATCTTTATTCTCCCAAGTACATCTCCATGAACTATTTTGAACGTTGCAATCTACCAATATCAATCAGCTTATATTAAATTGAATATGGGACCCTGGTAATTAAAATGGTGTATATAGCACACCCACCCCAGAATATAAATTTATGCATAGTCAATGGCAGCAATTGTCATTAATTTCTATAACAATGACATTCAACTGTCAATGTAGGTTGTGCAACTGTACTAATTAGAAGCTTTATTATCATCTAAAAAGGTCGTGGCATGGCAAACTTACTGAAGGACAAAACTCCCGAATAAAAAAGTTCGTAAGACACTGAGAATGTATATAAATCGTAAACAACTTGAAACTAAAACCTACAACCTTAATACTAATGATCTAATGTGGTTTGGTTTTAATCTTATATAGTATATTAGATTAGATATTGCAATCCTAGCTAACTTTTGAAAACACTAATGAAAGGGGTTTAAGTCCAATTCAACAACTACTCATTTCTGATATTCAAACTTAGATCAACTCCATATCATATTCATTGAACACACTATGTGACATTGACAGTCACAGATCCCCTCCCTTGATAAATATATATATATACACCAAATAAAGGGCCCAACTCTAGATTTGAAAGTTACTTGGACAAATCACAAAGAGACCACTCCCCTTTGATTTCTTCCACTTGGACATAGAAGAAAAACTTGCCTATTGTCAATTTGTCATTCCACTTGGATGGAAGAAAGGAACAATCTCCTTATTTGTTGATGCCAACTTGAAACACAAGTCAGGGAATCACGCTATCTTAATTAGGGTTCACCTCTTGAAAAACGACTCGAAATGAAGTTATGAACAGTCTAGACCACAACATAAGAAAGAAAGTCGTAAAGCTAAAAAGATTTTAATACTTCATAGATTCGAAAGCATTTCAGAGGATGCTTCATTTTATTAAGCCTGATTTGATTTAATATAAATATTCACTGTAACTATGAAAAAACAGACAAGGAGAGACTTCTCTTGTTAAGCATTCTGTTGCATCCTCTCCTTCCTTTTAACTGTCTCGACTCACCGTATCTCTTCTTCTTTACTGGCTCTTCGGTACATATTTACAGTCTAACCCACCCCAATTGACAAAACAGCAACTGTATCATCCACCGATCACAAAACATCTGCAGTTGACAATGTAATTTTACTTGGGAGCCATTCTATGCTGCTCCGTCTCTCCAATTCTGTTACTGATATAAGCTTAACATTCTTGTTGCTGTTTTCTGCGGTTTTCAAAACATTCTTCAGTCTGTGAAAGCTTGGGACCAAAACCTTCTCAACCCAGTCATCCAATTCAGTCCCACCAAACCAAACACCACCAACAATCCGATCAAGTGCTTTGCTGTCTACTTCTATTAGTCTTCCATCATCAACGATATTGGTGAACTTTGAGACAATGGTGCTTGCCACTTTGCTCTGAATTGGACCAAAGTCAACAGGCTTGAACACAATTGCTTCATCCACGCTACTTACAAGCTCATGCGGTATTGGTGTTGAAAGAGACTGGCTGTTTGTTTGACCATGTTCCTGATCGTGTTCAAAAGTAAGATCACTTGAATTACGAGATCCTTCTCCTGCATCATCTTCTACTGAGGCCGCTTCATTCAAATCAAATGAGAAACCAGAAGTCACTTCTGTTCTAGACTTAGTAACCCTGTTTTCTTCTTGAATAAGCCAGTCTGGACGCCGTTTAACACTTTTCTCAATAAATGATAATTGCAACTGCCAGCTTTTACTAACAGAATTTGCGATCTTTTCTTCACGAACAGCAACAAAATTAGTCTCATCCTTGACATTCTCCGGTAACCCTTTTGCTGTCAGGATGAAAATAGCGTTTTTAAGACTGACTTCTCGACCATGGGAATCAGGAAGCCGACCTCTTTCAATAGCTCGTTTAATGCTCCCATGAACAAGCATATCCGCTTGATCAATATCTTCAAGGACAATCACGGAAGATGGGTTCCTCTGAACTGCTTCTGCAATTCTATCAAGTGTGGTTTTTCCTCGGAAACTCACATCTAAATCATCATCATCATTACCCCTTGATCCTAGGCGAATTGTTATTGGACTACTTCTGCAAATCAGCTCTGAAAGTGCCATTGCCATTTTCTTCTTTCCAACCCGATCAGGACCAGCGAATAACAACCATGTGTCACCCTTCAAACCCAAACCCTGTCTCCTGTTGTTGCCCGATCTGCATTGAATCACATTTGCAGCTACGGCTGACGCCGCCTCCTTCTGCCACCAAACCTTATCGGCTAACCCCTTTAACAGACTTTTGAATGAATCTGGATCCAATATACTAGCCAGTTTCTCCCTATTAGATTCAGAGAATCTATCTTGTGGTTCAGCAGTAATGTAGTCCCTTATGGGTTGCTCTTTTTGAGTGGTTTCGCTGACCTTTTCATGGCCAAGGGCAAGGTCAGTCCTTACAGGGCTCCCTGGCGGGGTAAGTACACGTTGCAAAGGTAGTTGTGATGCTGCATTCGGGGTCATTTGTATCGGTCCACTGAGGTTCTTTGTTAACTGTAACTTTGGCTGAAAAGCTTGACGACCAAGTGGGTTTGAATTGAATGGGCTCATCATGGAGAGAGCAGCTGGTGCTATTCTCTCAGAGCTCAAATTCTGATGGAAGCGAGGGTGAAGGCGAGAACATGTCTCGTTCCATTTCTTCTGCAGTTCTTCAGTTTTCTGCTTAATCATCACTTCTTGATCATTGGTCTGTTGCACATAATACAAAAGTAGATAATTATTAGCACAATCAACTCAAACTTTTCTCTTTTGCATAAACAAAATTCAATTTGCAATTCAACTCCACACACCTGTGATTGATCTGTTACTTTAGCGTTGCCATTGCTGGGCTTTGCCATTTGCAACCACTGAGGCAAGGGTTGGCGAGTAGGTTCTTGTTTGGCTTCAGGGGTCTTCTCAGACTCCTTAGACACCAATTTTGCTAGCTCTTGCTCATAACCTTGTGTGCATAGAGGGCAGCATTTCGTCCTCTGAGCAGGATCAATATTTTCAGATGACCGTCTTAATAAGGTAGGATGTGCACTCGAGAAGCCCTTTAATGGCATGAAAAAATCAACTGAGCCGCTCAGTATTCCATTGCCTCCAACTCTGTAATTTCCAAAATAAACATAATTGAGTTCAATCTTCAATAATTTCATGGCGGTTTTGGGATTCTAATGAAGTATGTGCATATCAATTAATTGAAAGATTCAACTGGACACAATTTTTATAAAGTCAGGTCTTCATTATGGTATGTATATATGTATCATATTACGCAAACGATATAGAGAAAAATTGGGTTCCCTTGTCAATAAATGACAGAGTTACCTTGATACATCAACTAAAGCAATTCAAGATCGAATCAATTTCATGTAAATCTGTGTTTTATCGTGGTATACATGTACCAAGAATTCGAAGTCATGCAATTTTAGGATGGACAACAACCTGAAATGATAAAAACAATGCTCACCAGACCAGACATTTGTATAACAAATCAAATACCACAAAAGCTTCAACGAATCGACAACTTGAATATAGCAATTCAAGCTAGTGCTCAAATCAAAACACACAAACTAATGAATGCAATTCATACCTAGGAAACATCCCCGGTAGCGGAGCTTTCGCTGTGATTGGAACTGCCTGTAGATCCCAATCATTCTCCATTGTAGGATGATAGACCTGGCACCTCAAATAAGTCTCACAACTCGCAGTTCCGATCAACCATAACTTCCCATTACCTTGTCCGAACCTGGCCAATAATTTATTCATTTCAACCACAATTGCCTTCCCCATCTCTGTCAACATTTGCGAGGATGAACCTATTGGACTAATTCCTTGTGATTGCTCTACTAACCATTTCAAATCACCCAAATTAAGAATCACACCACCACTACTGATTCTACCATCAATCACCCCTCCTAACTCCTTGATCTTCGCTAGCATCTGATTTCTATCCGAACCGAACTCCTTCTCTAAATGGATTATCTGAACATTTCTAAGTGAGGCTTCTACCATCTCCCTCTTCTCAATTCTCTGTAACAAATCCTTCACCATCAATTCGGGCTCTCGATCACCGACCAAAACCGGGTTCTTCTTCTTACTTTTCAACAATATATCAATCACCTTGCTTACTTCTTCTCTCCTGCTCTGCCCAAAATGATCCGAATTCAAATTCCCCTGTTGCAACCTGGGGTTCAAATACAAATTTCTATTCAAACTCTGCGAATTACTACGGAACCCCAATCCAATTCCGGGTGAAGGACTAACAGAACTCGCTGAATTCGTGGTCGAAGAATTCAGTAACTGTTCTATAGTTGCCTTCACTGCCGGGCTCGAAAAGCTTGCCTCACGCATCACTCTACTCACACTTGGGTCATCAAGAATTGAAACAATAAGCTGTTCTAGCTCCACCTTGACCGCCAAAAGCGGTTGTTGTTGCTGCTCCGGGCACCCTCTCCGCTGATGAGCCTGTGCCCGCTTCAGGGCTGCCATTAGAGCATTGGATATGGGAGGCTCAAAAGAAGTGGAAGAAGAAGAAATGTTTTGTGCAGACGGTAGCCGGTCTAGAGCCACCGAAAAACAGAGCTCCAGAGCTCTGCATTGAAGTGGGTGTGATGAATTCGGGTGAGATCGAATACATGCTTGGCGAAGATAACCAGATGGGGAGGCCAGGAGTGTGGCAGCCACGTGGAGTGGGGTGGTTTGGCTATGATTGCGCCGCCCCGCCTCGCCAATTGATTGGCTTAGAACACTTGCAGCCTCCGGTGTTAGTGTTTGCTGGATCGTACTCAACCCTGCTCTCATGATTCCTAAAACTTATCCAAAACCCACTATCGATCCCACCTTTCTGAACAAAACCCAGATTCCAGTATCCCTAATTTCTCCACCCAAATCGGCAAAACAAGACCCAATTCAAGCTCTGATGTCGCTTGGGATTCTCAAAAAATAGACAATTTTGTTGAGAAATTGAAGTCAATTGTGAAAAAAAGTAGGAAGTCTAATTCTCATAAGCAAAATTCAAATCTTTAATTGAATTCGACAAACAGGGATAAAGTTAGAATGAAGACGCCAATGGTAACCTGGTTTGATGGTTAAGGCTGTGGTGGTTTGAATCCCACGTCTTGGGTTCTATACCCACCGGCGAACGAAGACAGAGAGGTTGAGAGAGAGAGAAATAAAGGTGAGATTTTTGTGATTCATTCGTTCATTTCATTCAACTCTTCACTCTCACATACAGAAAGAAAAAGAGAGAGAGAGCTTTTGGAGATAAAGACTCTTTCACCGTCCTGTGAATCTACAACAAAATAGAAAAGATGAAAACTTTTTCTTCTTCTTCTTCACCTCTCTGTTTCCTCTGTTTTATTTTCATCTTTTACACAGAGAGACTCTGTTTTTTGGAAGAAAATTTGATTTTACAGAGATGGGTTTTGCGTGAGAAGAACATAGAAGATGAAAGGGTGAAATTTTAGTTAGATTTGAATTTATGAGAGAAGAATTGAGACAGAGAGAGAAACCAGAGGATTGATCTTATATTGAGGTTGGTTGTTGTAGTGTAACTCAGGTGGACTAAATGTGGTGTGGCTTCATTGAAAAAGAATGGTTTTTTGGAGCCTTTTTAATACCTAAATTTGGGAAAGGTCAAGTGTTCCTTTATTGGTACTAAATGCACCTTGTTCTATGGACTAATTCTTTTTTTTAGGTAATTTAGAGGGGCTTGTCTAATTGGCGAGGGACAGGGGTGCAACCTTCTATCTCTCTTGAGATACGTAAAGGCTCACATCTCGAAGGGATGGAGGGTTGCACCCCCTTCCCTCCTCCGTTTCCTCGCCAATTAGAATTCCCCATTTTAGAGAGTTCATCATTTGTCTAAGAGAAATAATTTGAAATTGGATTTGATTGACATGTATTTGGAGATTTAAAAATAATAATAGTTATAATTATTATTTTTCAAATGAATTATAGTGTCTACATAATGTGATACGATAATTCTTCGTGCTAGTACCGTCATGGTGAAATGTAAGAGTTTTTGTAAGTAACAAAGTATGCATAGACTAGAAGATGTAACGGACTTTTATTAGGAAGTTTGACGAAATTTATTACCTTTATTGACAATTATATGAAGAAGAATAATTTATGTGCTTATAAAGTCAACACAATATAGTCTGGTTAGTTGGCTAAGGCTTAGGGTGATTTACCCAACACGATACTAAATGTTGGTGAAGCTATTGTGAAATGTAAGAAAAAATGCTCATATATTGTGTTGAATTTTTAGTTTTCAAAAATAAGACTTATTATTTTTGTTAATGTTTATTTGTAGAGCGTTAAAAATAATAATTTTCATTAACGTAATGGCATCACAAAACAAAAAACATTCACGTACTACGTTTATTTTTTATTTGTTTTTCAAACTAATGTGGTAAGCAAAATCGGAGGTTGTAACAAACTTTTATTGAAAGGAGGTTGAAAAGATCATTTAACCATGGTGTCGTTTTACATCAATAGTCAATTATGTAAATGATAACGAAAGCTTTTTCTTTCTTTCTTTCTTTCAAGTAACAACATTCTAATTCGGATGCTCAATGTGAATTTCGTCAAACATCTCTTATACATTTATAAGAAATGAGAAGAGTTTATTATCGTCATTACTAGCTACACCCTATATTGAATTTAAGTCTATGTTAGAAATAAGAGACCGTAGCTTTGACTCGTTACAGTTCAAATGCTAACGTTTTTGGTTTTATGTCGCAATTGATGGTTGATGTGTATTTTGTCACGAACCCGTCTAATTGTCGAGGGACGCAGCGAGGAAAACAGCGAGGGACCCCACAAGGGGGATGGGGAGCCATCCATTCCCTTCAGAATGCGTACATTGAAAATTCAAACACGCATCCCGAAGGAATGGACGGCTCCCCTCCCCCCTATGGGGTCCCTTGCTATTTTCCTCGCTGTTTCCCTCGCCAGTTAGATTTTTTCTTTTGTCACATATCACTTGCAAATGGTTGAGTATTCATTATGGTCATTATTACATCCTAAAATGAATTGTTAACTTGGTGTCAAAGTAGAAAGTGTGGCTTTGGCTCTTAGCCAGTAATAATAATTAATAAATAAATATTGAGAAATATTGCCTGGGAATTATTATTTTTCCTTGCCGGAAACTATTTTACTCATAACGATATTATGCACATTTTCTTTGCCGCGTCCACATTTAAACCTAACATCAGAACATCATAGTAAGTTTTAAAAAAAAAAAACAGAAGTTCATTATTTTGTTAAGATTTATCAAACTTACCATTTGCGTCTTTTTTATACTCATAAAGTAAGCCTGTTAGAGTTTGTAATTTCAGTAATGTAAATTGGTCTATTATCAAAAAAAAAAAAAAAAACTTATAACTTAAATTTGTCAATAAATGTTAACAGAGTAAAATTAATAATCCCACTTCAAATAGACATTTTGGTTTCATTTCTTGCAAATATAATTGATTAGGTCAACCACCACAACTAGGGGTTGTCGTGCCTTATCCAAGATTGTGGTTTCTTTCAGGATTTCACAATGCAACACTACAATTGCTATAAGAAAATGTATATTTTTAAGTTGATTGAAATATTAAGAGCACGAACAAGAAAATATTAAGAGCAACGCTAAAGGGGTGGTGTAATCTCCTATCTATAGCCTTTTTTAAATAAACTATTTTGATTTTCTTATTCTAGTTTTCATATTTTTGTATTTTTCTTCTTGTAAAAATAAATCAACCTTAGACTTGAATTTGACTATGTTGAGTACAAGTCCTACATATCTTTAAATCATGAAAGGTCGAGAATAAATAATAACATATGAAAATACTCCTACATAACTCAAACAATAGAAATATTTTGATTCAACAAAAAAAAAAAAACATTTAATTCAAAGCCATAGTGAAAAGTACATACGCTAATGCTAGTTTAACGCACAGAAATTGATCATTCATTTACACCAAACTTCACCATCTTCTTCTTACTAAGTATCATCATTTTTTTGTTTTTGAAACTTGTTATGTTATTTTAAAATGCATCCAACCATTTTCTTCTTCTTCTTCTTCTTGGATTTTTCCAATACAGCTAAAAGATAAGACCAAACTCTTGTGTTTACATGAACATGTATATAACCCCTAACACAAGGCAAAATGACTAGGAAAATCCGTATGGCTGACCCCAACAAAGAGGTCAAGTGCATGGAATACTCTTCCCTCTCTCTAAAAAAAATCTCTCATGAAGTCCAAAAAGTAGAGAGGATCGTTTGGTTTGAACCAAATATTTGTTTTTTCACACGGATTTCACTATTAACTTTCATGCCAAAAAGCACTTTTTGAATCTGCTTTTCTTCTTCTTTTCCCTCACTTATTTGATTTTTCAACATTTTTTTAATTCAGCAAAAATGAAACCATCATTTATCACTCCATCATCACCAACGGTTCTATTCGTTGCGATTATGCACGCTTGTACGTAAACCTTGTCTTTTACGGCTTCTCCAAGAAAAAAGAGAATGAAAACTCTCACTGTTTATGCTAGCCTTTTGAAGGGTAGGTTTTATTTATTTATTTATTTAAAAGCATCAGTGCAATTTAGAAATTGAGGAGAGTACAAGGGCCTATTAGAAGAGGCTAAAGTATGCGCCTCATAATTGAGGTTTCTAAAAATATAAAGAAAAATCCAATCTGAGAGCAAAACCAATAGATGTTTAATATTACACAAAATATGGTTCCAAACCCAATCTAACACAAAAGAGGACTGGATTTGGAGATTGGCTGAGCCCCTGAACAAAAGACTACACTTCCATTGTTGAGTTTGGATTAGCATAAGGGCGGCTTCACCTGCAGCAAATTTTTCCATCGTGCTATCGATCAACTTACTATGAATCATACTTGCCACCGTCGCAAAAACACGACCTTGAATATCCATTGCTATAATGCCAAGAGAGTCCTGCTTAAAATGGTCACATAAGCATGCATCAAAGTTACTATCACAATATCAAGGTCAATTGTGTCAAAAGAACCAAGATGAGCTGGAAAGGGACTGTTGGTATTGTGGGACCTAGCGAACCAAAATTGGGATTGGATAAGAGGAAGGAGATATGCCACGAGTACTAATTGGTGACCCACACTGGGGAGTGATGTGTCATTAGGGACAATAGACGAGGGAGACATCGTCCGGGCAATTAATAGTCACAATTTGAAGAGTGGAGTTCAGTGCAAGGGATTTAGCCGGATCAGCGCGACTGAACCATCGAGCTGCCCAAGGAGCCCAAATGTTTTAAAAGGTTGAAGTGAAGTGAGATGTGTTGAATTTGGTACCATTGAAAATGATAGTGTTCCTTAGTTGCCAGATAGCCAGGAGTGTGGCTAGAAATTGGGCGAACATTTCTTCAGTGGAGGGGTGATGTGCCTTAGCTGAGGACCACATAAAACTGAAAATGTGTGGTATTGAAGCCGGTTGGAGATAAGGGGAATTCCAATCCATAGGAAGAGAGGAGACAAACCAAAGTCGTCTAGTGATGGGGCACATGAAGAAGAGGTGTAGGGAATCATCTTCATGGTCATTGTAGAAGATGCAGTTATTATCAAGTAGAACATGAACCCTTGCCAAGTTCAACATTGTTGGCAACAAGTTTTGACTGATCTTCTAGAGAAAAAGTAGGGCATTGGGGGGGAGCTTTTATATGTCAGATGTGGCGCATGATTTTGGGCTCCCACTGCGATAGACGAGGGGGGGAAGAAGTGCTAGGGATGGAGGTGGATGAGAATATCCGCATGGCAATTTTCACCTAGAAGAGACATTTTTTGTTACCAATCCAAACAAGGCGGTCAGGTTTAGACATTCTACGGATGCAAATATCTAGAATGTCATGAACCACCGGAGAAGGGAGTAGGGAGAGAATGAGGGGCTCATTCCAAGAAATGTTCGAGGAAGGTGTATCAAGCCATAAGTTGGAGAAGCGGAGGGTGGCACTGGAGAGTGCCAGTAAGCAATCTTCCAACACAAGTCCCAGTTTGACCCATGGATTTTTCCAAGGATTCGCCCCTTCTTTAGAAAACACTTGCCATTGAACAAATGGTTTCATAGCATTGATAGCTTTGAGAGCTCATCGTTAAGCAAACGATGTCAGTGTCGGGGGCTTAGCGATTTGGAGAATGGTGCTCGATCGGTAGTAGATGGTTTGAAACAATTGGGAGCGAAGGGAAAATAGGGAAATGATGGTATTCCAAACATTTTTTGCCATCAGGGCCAAGTTCTTGTTCCTGGTAGCAGGAATATTGAGGTCGCCAAGATGACGAGGGGAGGTAATCTGCTCCCAAGTGCAAATATGACGTGCACGTCCAGCTTCCTGGCTATTCCACCAGAAATTTCGTGCCAAATAATCAATACGGTTTGCAAGACTATTGGGCAGAAGGAATGACTGTATGGTATAAACTAGAATGGAGTTAAGGACTACTTTAATCATAACTGTGCGCCCAGCCTTAGAGAGAACCTTGGATTTTCAGGAGGCTAACCCCAGAGAGATTTTATCCAAAATGAACTGAAAGTCCAAGGATTTCCTGTTGGAGAAAAGTAAAGGAGAGCTCAAGTATTTTTCGTTTCTATTGAAAGGTTTAGCGCCTAGGATTCTAGTTATGAGTTTTTTATGCTTGGGATGCACATTGGAACTGAAGAAGACCGAGGATTTAGCAAAGTTAACACCTTATTCAGAAGCAGAGCAGTATTGTGCAATGACGTCTTTGACAACATGAGCCTCGGCCAATGAAGCGCGGCAGAAAATAACAAGGTCATCCGCATAGAAAAGATGGTTGATCGAAGAGGAGTGACGCCTGATCTTGATGCCCTTGAGGGTCCCATTCTGCTCAGCCCTAGCTAGAAGCCCAGAGAGCGTCTCTGCCACAAGGAGGAAAAGGTAATGAGATAGAGGATCACCTTGTCTGAGTCCTCGGGATGGAGAAATAGGGGGCAAAGGAGATCCGTTTAGGAGAACCCGAAGGGTGGTCGTCGATATACATTTTTCTATTAGGGTAACCCAGTCGGGTGAAAAGCCAAGTTGAGGGAAGATCTGGAGCAGGAATGACCATTCCACTCCGTCGTGTGCTTTGACCATATCTATTTTGTAAGCCATCCACCCTTGTTTCATTTTCTTGAAATGTTTCATTTGAAAAAATGTTTCATGGGCGATGAAACATTATCTGTAATAGAACGACCTTTAAGGAAAGCTCATTGATTAGGAGAGATGATGGTATCCAAAAGGGGTTTCAGTCTATTTGCCAAAATTTTGAAATGACCTTATAGATAACATTGAGGTCGATAGGACGAAATTTTTCTGGCAAGGTATGGTTAGTCACCTTAGGGATTAAGGCTATAAAAGTTTGATTGAGTTTTGGATCCATACGCTTGGTGGAGAAGAAAGACTGAACGACCTTGATAACATCATGTTGAACAATGTCCCAGTATTTCTGAAAGAAGGCACGAAAACCATCCGGACCAGGAGCCTTATGACTTCAAAAAAAAAACATTGTTTCACAGATAAGCTCCGCACTCTGAATGGCCACAAGCAAAAGATTATCCGAGGCAGAGATAATAGGTTGGAACAAATTAAGGAGTTGGGTATCTGATTGGGGCTGAGAGGATCGAAAGACATTAGAGAAGTAGTGATTGAGAGTCCTAGCCAAGCCAGATGGTGTAGACTGCCAAGAGTCATGATGGTCCTTGAGTCGCATAATAAGATTGGATTCACGACGCATGAGGGCAGCAAGATGGAAGAATTTAGTGTTGCGATCTCCCTCACCCAACCACGAAATTCTTGACTTATTGCGCCAGAAAAGTTCCTCACGAAGGAGTAACTCCTCTAGGCAGGATTCTAAAAATGATATCAAATCGGCATTATGGGTGGGTAAGGGATCATTCTGGAGAGCATCCAAAGTTGCGCTGGTTTCAAGGATACTTTCGTGGATATTACGAAAGTCCTTTTTGTTCCATCTGGTGAGAGCAAAGCTGAGGCGATGGATTTTAGAACAAAAAACATGGGACGGAGTGTGCAGTCCGGGGGCATTTCAAGATTTTAAAATGACATTACGACAACCGAGGTCCCTTGCCCACATGTGAAAAAAAATTAAACGGCTTAGGGGAAGGCGAAAATTGGGAAATCAATTGGAGTGAAAGTGCTCTGTGATCCGAGGCAGGGGCATGGATGGACCGGCAAGTGGCTGATGGAAAAAGAGCTAACAATTTCGGAGTGACCAGGGTCTGATCAAGCTTAACCTTAATATCAAAGGAACCCTAGCGTTTATTCGACCAAGTGAACTGGGATCCTTTGATGGGGAGGTCAATTAGTTGACAAGTGTCGGCAAACATCTTAAGATGGTGGAGAGAGGTCAAGGACCGGCGCACACCACCCATTTTTTCTGATTGGTCATAAAGAGCATTAAGGTCCCCAAGAACAATCCCCGATAGTGTTTGATAACTATAAACCTGTAGCATATTCCTCCATAAAGCAGTCCGGTGTGTCGGGTTTGATTCACTGTAGACAAATAAAGCAAACCAGATATTAGTAGCATAGTAATTGGAGATAGTACAATTAAAATAATATTTACAAAAAGAAAGAACTGTAAGGTTAATACCTTCCTTCCAAAAAAGAGTGATCCCACCTGACTGTCCTAGTGTAAGAACTGAGAGTCCTTGTCTAAATTGTGACGAGTACGGTCCATTTTAGCGAAAGTGGCTTTAGTTTCGGAGAGGAAAATAATATCTACATTGGACTGTGTGGAGAGGGCATTTATTTGCCGGAACATTTTGGTAGACCCGACACCGCGAACGTTCCAGGCAAGAATCATGGAATGGGAAGCGACTTTGCTGAGGAAGTCGTCGTAACCTGAGTAGCCTGAGGAAGAGCAGGAGCACCTGGACATGTAAACGGGCCCACAATAACATTAGCTGAGGAGTCACTGAATGAAGTAGCATAAACCAATGGGCTCGTGACATGAACAGTTGCCGATGATAAGCAAGTAAACCCGATTGCTGATTTTTTAGTACTCCCTGATTGTCATCACTTTCTAGTTGAGCGTACAACTTTCTTTTGCCTTTTTGTATACCAGCTTCTCTACGGATCTAAACCATGGTGCTAGCTATAATAGATTTTTCGTGGACTCGGCTCATCGCCAAGGGTACAACTGTAGTAGCATGCTCACTGGTAGTAGTGTCCTCAAGATCGGAGGTCCTAGTGTTAGATCTTCCTCATTTGTTTCGAGATGGTTGCCTAGTCTTAGCACAGGGGTGAGCAGGTTGACGTTTAGTAGTGGTGGACTTAGGCATTGGAGCCAACTGTGGTAGATCAGCATTGATGGAAATAACCACAGGGGCGGCCGCAGTGATGCCCTGAGTAATCGAACATGTTGTAGCGAAGGAAAAGATAGCCGCCAAAAATTGACTAAATTCCTATGAAATTGTGTGTTGCAACGATTTTGGGAGGGACCCAAATGATCGGCTAAGTTGGCCATAATTAGACTGTGATTGGACCATAACTCCCGAGTTAAAATTGTCTGGAAGAGAGGTGACAATGCCTGAGAGCGCCATTTAACGCCGGCTGAGGACAACGCTAGTGGGGGAAGACCAATTTGTAACGGGCCTGAGCGCAAGCTAGTGAAGTCAATAGAGTCCAAGGGACCTATGGTTAATATGCATTGACTGAGGGGCTTTGTGGTAGAGCAATTAGAGCCCAATGCAATAGAGTCCAAGCCTGTAGGCATCAACAATGAGCCTGACAGAGAGTTGTATGTAGACGTATTTGCTAAACTGAGCGGGCCCTGAAGAACTGATTGAACCAAAAGTTCCAAATCTAGCCCACGAATTGTGGAATATAAACCCCTAATTGATTGGGCTGATTTGTTGCAATAATTGGAAGGAGCGGATCTGGTAAGCCAGAGGTAGCAGTAGTATCTTGCTATAGAGTTGATTCATTCTCAGACAAATGTGAAAACTGAGGCATTGCAGCCTTTTCTCTTTCCTAAGAAATAGGACCGTAACT
This sequence comes from Berberis vulgaris, assembly GCA_963556465.1. Taxonomy (NCBI): domain Eukaryota; kingdom Viridiplantae; phylum Streptophyta; class Magnoliopsida; order Ranunculales; family Berberidaceae; genus Berberis; species Berberis vulgaris. Next base: position 72,254,168 of record OY747132.1, read on the forward strand.
GCACGCGAAAAAATTGTTTCTCGGGAACAAAAGTCAACCATGTCACGTGCCTGTGTTGTAAAATTAAAAACATGCAAAGTGCATGTGCCTGGGTTACCCGCGTGTGCGTCTTCCTCAGGAGAACTAGTGGCCGAGTGAATTCAGACAGTGTCCCCGCTGCTCTGACCGGAATGGTGATGGGGCACTTGTAAATGAGGACGAATAACAGGATGTTGAACGTAATGTTGTCGCTGAGACCAGACCGGAGTGGGAGACGGAAAAAAGAGGCTCTGACCGAGTTTTGATGCAAACTCGGGGAGAATGGGAGCTTTATCGAGTCCGACGACCGACCAGGGGGAAGCAGCCGGATAGCCTCATAGTAGGTGGAACAACTTTTTTCCGAAAACATGTCTGATAAGGCCGCAACATAAGCAAAACGTAGGGGATCCTCATAACAAAAGTTCACCGCATATTGGCGGTGAGACTGGACTCCGAAGTTCGTCGTCATGGAGCATGGAAATGGTTTATTAATATTAAACCACACTTTGAATCTAATGTAGGGAGAACTTCAATCCTGTAGCAAGGCTAAATCAATTTCCATCAAGTCACCAAAGTTTGTTGCCAGAAGTTGAACGTCGTTCTCCTCCAACTTGTCGAAAACTCTTGAAATCGGACCCATATCGGGATGTCGGAGTAGTGTAGGGCAAGATAGTTTTCGTGCCAGGGTTTCGTGATCACGAGCCAGCCGAAGAGCACCGAGGGACCTGAAAGTAGCACATGCACCATGTCTGACATGTCCGGGAATTGCACCATGTAGAAGTTGTTGTCAATATCCCAGTGGCGAGCCAACAACTCAACTTCGAAGGAATGTTTCGTACCCCACTGGCTAGCCATGCGTTGGGCGAAAACTTCCTGTCGTAAACCGCTACTGATGGCAATACTTAGCCACAATGCGAAAATTTGAGTCATCGCCGGTCGGGGTTGAACGTCGGGAAAAGGGAAGGGGAAGGATGGTGAGGTTCTTCTTTAGGTGTTCTTCAAGACTGAGGGAAGTGGAAGGGGGCGGAAGGGCTGTCGAAGATGGAGCATAGGAGAAGGGATGCATCAGTAACAAAGGCTGAGGGGAATTGGATGTGGTGGAGGATGAGGGAGAAAGACGAGGAGTGGGAATCATAACTGGTAGGGGCGCAGTGGAGAGCGTGTCTGAGTAAATATGAGAGTAAGAAGAACTAAAGAGATCCATTTGCAAAGCTCGAAAGCAATGGTGTAACTGCCATGAGAGTAGTGGGTTTAAAACATGAAGAATTTGACTGAGTGAAGTGCGCAGTGCGTTAGCATGCATGCGACGTGAAAACTCAGAAGGAACAATGACAAGAGCTAGTGGAGTGGAGGTAGGTATGGGGAATCGTCGTAGTTGCAATACGATAAGAGGTGCACAAGGCCTGACAAGGGAGGTCAAGCAGAAATGGAAGTCGCAATGATGAAGGAAATGCTCTACTGGACCGTTCCGTCGAAAACCTGCATAAACCAACACGTACTAACTATCCCGTGACTAGAATAGAAGGGGGAGAGCCAACAGGAAGGGAGGGGTTGAGAGGAGAAAACAAAGTGAGATCAGAGAAGATAAACAGATAAAACGAGAAGGGTTGATTGGGAAGAGAAACATTGTTCACTTGTATGTGGAACAGAGAACTTCAGACTCTGAACGGAAACTAAAGTTGAAACTCTTAAAAGGAACCGCCTTTTGAAAGGAGTTGGTAAAGTGTTTTTGGTTTTATCATGAACCTCCATATTTAGGAAGGTTTTTTATTAGCATAATTTATTTACGAAAATGTTAGTAAATCAGGTTTTTGCAACCGGATTTTATAACTATGGTGACATGGCATGATCTTGAAATAATTATGAAATACTCAAAGTATTTATGTATATCTCGAGGTTGTGAAAAAACTCCTCTAATGATACCACATCATCCTGGTTACAAAACCCGATTCCCTGGCCCTACTCATTTATTTATTATCATGATTAACATAGTATACACTTGATGAATGAATGAAAATGTCATGTGGACATCAGTGATTCATTGCTTACAATCGCTAAACCAAATTAACATTTTTGTAACGATTCCCAAAACAATATCAATTTCAAAAATGGTTGCTAAAGGTTATCATTATGTTTTGCATTTTGGAATCACTTTGAAAATACATTGTTGCATGTCGGAAATGATTCATCTATTCCCATGGTCACCCAAAATTGCCAAACTTGTCATGGACGCACTTCTAATAATTCAATGTTTGAAAATGTTTATTTTCAAACATTGTTCACATCAACACCAAAAACCATTGTCGAACTTTACTTGCATCACAATCACAAATTCGAATCAAATTTATTCGAAAGTCTTAAACTTAGCCAAGTATTCACATTTCCAAAACCATCGAACTCCCCCTGATTTCTCCTAAAAACCAGTTTTAATTTCCATTGTTAACTTCGAACCAAGCAAGACTCATTCATTTCATCCATCTGAATTGTGTTTTTTTATAAGTCCAAATACAGTGTTCACATCACTGTAAATAAAACGACAATTATGGGCAGAAAAGTCTTTTTCTCGTCTCAAAAAGTGTTGCCAACTCATCCTCCGTTCCAAAGCCGCTGACGCTTTGGCCTTTTCCAAACCAGTCACGACTTCTGCAAAAAACGACACTACTTTCTGCATTAATTACAGTCTGTCCCTCCGCGTTTCCGCAAGGTATCTCACGTACAATGACGATAATGCCCATCACAAGTATGTAATTACCACGGCTGTCCTTGGTCGTTTTTTCAACGAGTCAAACGTGTCAGGAGTTTGCCAAGTGTGGTATTGATTGTTGTCGGGCATAGGTGATCAACAGGAACGTCATGGTTTTGATGTTGTGAATTGCAGAGGAGACATCTTGAGGTTTGGGTGGGAAGCACCTGCTCAATCAAACAAAGAAGATGCATGAGTTTTTTTTTTTTATGATAAAAAACAAAGATGATTGAGTTAAGTTAATTCCAAGAGCAATGTGGTGATGATGCCATAAATTTGGGCTGATCACTTAGGGCATTTTCAATGGGGTAAAAGCTAAAATCATCTACCATTTTAATCAAAAGTTAATTTTAGGAGTTTTTTTTTTTTTCTTCATCACTCCAACCATATTTTTCATTTAAAATTTTTCATCATTATTTAAATATATATTTTCCTAATTTTTGAAATTTTCTATTTAAATTTTAATGATTGGAGAAGAGAATAAAGAAAAGTGATTTTTTTAAAATATTTATTACAATTTGGGAGATGGAATGGATGCCCTAAAATATAGGAAGAACAAAGAGGCAAAGTGAAAATGGGGGTTTGGACAGGGAATCCCTTGGAACAAGATTTTTCTCACATGACTATTTTAGGGGATCCCTTGGAGATGCTCTTAGCATATTTTTTTTTCTTTTAATTATTATTTTTTTGTCTAGATAAGTCCGGACTTTGTTTCGTGTGCAGTCGAACTCTGTAACTCATCATTCCATTCACTTCGGCTTTGCAGTCGTGGATTAGTTGGTTATGTGCCGCCGATGGAAAGGGTTTGAACTTGTATGGATTGTTCCAAGGGGATGGAGGAGTAAAAAGGATATGAAAGTTAATTGAAAAAAAGGGGAATTTTCTTAGATAGGAGTCAAGGAAAAAATGTCTATTTTTTTTTACTTAATCGAAGATCAGACAATCAAATCACAGTTTGACACCATAACATAAATAACATCACTTTTGTGGACCAAAGTTTGAACTGAAGTGCCCTATTATTGTGGGGGGCAACCTCTAAATTCCCCCAAAAGAATTAGGGTTAGAATCATTCAAAGATCTCTCCCTAAAGAGTTCAAATCTCAAGAAGCTTGAAAATGTTGTATCATACGTGTTTGTTTGTTGTTGTTGTTTTTTTTTTAAAGCCATAAGCATAGATTAAAAAATTAAGAGCTATTACAAACAAGTCGACCTGTGACAGTTGCTAAGATATGAGCCTTGATATTGAGGTCTCTATAGATATACTTACATTGCCAAAAAGGGAGCAAAATAAGTAGTCGTCGAATATTACAAATAAGTGGATGTCAGGCCCAATTCATAACTGAAGACGGGTGAGAGTCCTCGTCATGAATGAGATCAATCATATTCACTGAATCACCAAAAAGTAAACCAATTTTTCACCGTTGTGCCTGATGAGAAGTAAAGCCGCCTCAGCCGCGTATCCCTCCGCGATCGTGCTATCTAGCACTTTGCCTAATATCGGGCAAACAACTTATGTCAAAACATGCCCAAAGATGTCAGTCGCAGTAACACTGATGGTTTCCCATTTAGTGGATTAAAAAAAGCAAGCGTCAAAAGTGGCAATGATAGTGTCTGGATCCAAACTAAGAAGTATTGGTGGTAGATGATTAGATATAAGGTTAAGCATGTGGTTTCGGGCTGACTGTAATAGGGCATGGATCAATTCCAAAGGGGATAAGTCACGAGGATATGAGCTAAAGAGGCCTGAGTGTGAGCTATTGAGGAACGAGAGGCAAGTTGGTCATCTGTTCTAGTTGTGTCAAGAATACGGGGGATCGATGAGAAATGAAATGATGGAATCCCAGTCCTGGTGAGGAACCAGTGCTTGTGCCAAGGTAACCAAAGTTTAAGAAAATGGGACTGGAAGGTGTTTGTTGAGACTTTGGTTTTGTTAAAAATAGTCTAGTTGCGAAGTTGCCATATAGTCAAAAGAACTGTTGTGCACGAGGAAAACATCTCTTCGGTCCTCTCATAATGGGCTTTGGCAAAATCCCAAATGAATTTGAAGAACTCCGAAACGGAGCGAGGATTGAGGTTTGTGACACCCCAATTAATAGGAAGGGGAGAGAGAAGCCAAAATTTGATGATGACAAGAAAAAGAAAGAAGAGGTGGACGACATCTTCCTCATGATTATGGCAAAAGGTGCACCTGTCCTCAATGGGAGAATGAAGCAACACAAGATGGGTTATCATGGGTAGAATGTTTTTTACTAATCTTACAGAGGAGAAAGAGAACGTCGGGTGGAGTTTTGATTCTCCAAATCGTTCTCAGTTGTGTAGACTCAAAAGTTGGAATGGGCTAACTTGGATGTGGAGCTTTCCAACTGATCCAAAGTAAACACACGAGTGCCACTTTTAACCGAGAAAATACCTTTTTTGTCAAAGATCCAAAGGAGCTTGTCATAACTGCTCGTAGGTCAAAGCAAAATGTCCTGAATATATTTAGCCACTGGTTCTGGGAAAAAGGGAGTTGATAAGATCTACATCCCAAGGGATTGTATCACCATAAATCGATATCCAAAGATCGGGAATAGATTTAGGAAGGAGGGGGTCTGTAGGATCGAAGATGCAATCAACAAGTAGAATGCCTGGCTTGACTCAACAGTCCTTTCATAGGTTAGTCTGGTCACTAGACAAAATTTGCCAAAGAAGACAACATTTCATTTTGTTTAGGGCAGTGAGATTGCCCCTTCAAGTGAAGGAGGCCAGGGAAGGGGATTTGCCCAATTGGGAGATACTTTTAGAGTTGAAGTGTAACACTTTGAGTTGGCGAGTGCGAGGGTTGTGAGGAAATGAGATAACATTCCAAATGTTTTTGCCATCAAGGCAAGATTTTTGTTCCTATTTGAAGGAACGTTGAGCCCCTCATGATGTCGGGGCAAGCAAACTCGGTCCCAAGTGCACATATGTTTGGCTTTACTATTCGCCACCCCATTCCACCAGAAATCATTAGTAATGTGATCAAGTTTAGTGGAAATGGCACGGGAAAGGAGGAAGGTTTGCATAGTGTAGATGTGAAATTGTGAATCGAGTTAAGGACATATTTGATCATAACAGTTCTACCAGCTTGTGAGAGGACTTTAGACTTCCAGTTAGCTAGTTTAGTATTAATTTTATCAATAAGGAATTGGAAATTATTAGTTTTCTTTTTGGAAAACAGTAGAGGTGAGCCAAAGTATTTTTATCCATAGGGTTGTAGGCTCTTAATCCCAGAATCCTATTAATCATCTTTGGAGTGCTTAGGGTGCACATTAAAACTATAGAAAACCAAGAATTTGTCATAATTAATTCTTTGGCCCGAGGCGAAATAATATTGCTTGAGGATATCTTTAACTGTGTGGGCTTCAGCTAAAGAAGCCATACAGAACAACATATGATAACCTACATAGAGCAGGTGGCTGATGGAAGGGCAATGTCTTTTTATTTTGATGCTTTTAATACAACCTTCAGCTTCTGCCCGAGTGAGAAGCCGAGAAAGAGCTTCCGCAACCAAGATGAAAAGATAATGAGAGATAGGGTGCCCCTAGAAGGTTTAATGGGAGGCAGAGGGAGCCATTGAGGACTTGGAAAGAGGTAGTAGAAACGCATTGGGAAATAACTTTAATCCATCCTTCAGCAAAACCTAGTTGTTTGAGAATTTGAGACAGGAAAGACCATTCAACCCTATTATAGGCCTTGTCCATATCTTTTTATAGCCATCCACCCTTGTTTTTTCTTAAGAAAATGTTTTATTTGGTATAAGGTCTCATAAGCGATACTAACATTATACACTATAGAACAGCCTTGTAGAAAGGCTCCCTGATTGGGAGAAATAATATTGTCAAACAGTGGTACGAGTCTGTTAGCTAGATTTTTCGAGATGACCTTGTATATGATATTACATAGGCTGATAGGAAGAAATTTATCCAGTGTGATTGGGTTGCCAACTTTAGGGATCAGTGAATGTCTCATTTAACTTGGGGTCTAACTGCTTGGAAGTGAAGAAATGTGTGACAACCTCGATCACATCAATTTTCACAATGTCCAAAAAATATTGAAAAAAAAAATGAAAATCATCCAGTCCTGGAGCTTTGTGAGTGTCCATATAAAAAAATGATGGCTTGGATATCAACAACACTAGGGATAACCAAAATGGTGTCATTGACCTTAGAAGAGATGACCGGGGTGAATAAGGAACTGATATCTGGATTAGGGGTTACAAGTGTTAAAGTTGACCATGATCTCAAGGACGAGCTAAGTTTTTATTAGATCAATGTTACAAGTATTAAAGGGGTTTTTTTTTTTAAAAAGGATAAACAAGGCTTTTGGATCCCAGAGTCATTAAACATTTTTCGGTATGGTTTGAATTCTGGACTTGTGATACCATCTGGCACAAATCTCCAACTAAGCTAGTGCTTTGTCGGCCACGTATTAAAGTTAATCACCATGATCTCTAGGAAGAACTAAGTTTTTATTGGATCCTACAACAATTTGAATGTCTTTGGCCATGGCTTTTCAAATGTGATATGAAGAAGTTCGGTCGTTTGCTACTTATACAAATGAATGTAATCGCCGTAGTATTATCTTTGGTTTGTTTTATTCAATGGTATTTCAATTTTTTTTTTTTTTTTTGCTATGAGTGTAGTTTCATGTCCATCAAAATGGTATAACTCTATTATTGAAAAAATATTAATTATCTGTAAATTGTTATTCTTACTGGAACCAATTAATAATATTGAAATTCAAAGTATCACACAGGTTGGAACCCCTGCCAGAGGTATTTAACAATGGTGAAGTCCAAACACAAGGTGTCATGTACTGATTTTATTTTATTTTAATTTGTTTCGATTATAAAAAAAAAATTCATGTACACTAAATTCATTTTAAATCCAACTTATGATAATCACTTTCCTTATGGTTAACGATAAAAGAAAAAAATCATTACAAACACAACCTAAAATTATCTTTCTTCTTCTTGTTGTTTTTTTTTTTTCCATTTATTTTTTAAATTTGTTGTTTTTCTCTGGTTTCTTTATTTTCCACTCTAAAACCAAACACAACAGTAGCTTCAGTTGGCTATAAGCTGACAACATGAACAAAGAATATAAATATGGATTCCACACTGCTCAAAGTTCAGCCTCAATGAAAAATACATTTTAAGGAGATAAACTCAAAGTCAAATTAGGGGCCGGCATCCCATTTTATGATCCCGATCTCATCCTATTCAGTCCCTAATTTTTTTAGATTTTATTGGGATTAATAAATCCCATCCCGTTCTTATCCCATCCTGATTTAGAGTGGGATGGGATCGGGATGAAGATTTTCAATCCCGCATATCCTGAATCGATTTCTTTTAGTATTTAATATTAAATATGTAGTATGAAACTATTTGTTGACATGACTTTTATTTGTTGTTTTATTTATTGACATGACTATTTTATTCTCACAAGCTTTCATGCGACTCACCTTGATAATGAATCTAAATCAAACCATCTTCATTCTTTTTTTTCCTCTTTCTAACTCTTGACAACAACAATGTGTGATCCTCGTAATTTTTAAATGACAAACTCATTGATCATTTTCGTTAGCAATGTACAAAAAATGACTATTTTAAATAGTGGTTCTAAAGAAAATGGAATAAAAGCTAATGAAATGGAGAAATAATAATCAATGAATTAAAGTTATGTATTTGTTCTTAGAGTTGTGTGTTTGGTAAATCCAAAATTTTCAATCTTGCATGTAAATTTTTAATACAAAATTTAGTATATGCTTATCCAGTCCCGAACCCGTTTGGGATGGGACGAGGTCGGGATGAGATAGACCTATCAAAAATTTTCTACAATTTAGATTTTATTAATGGTTTGTACTTTAGATATTAGGGACTTGTTTAATTTAACCATAAAGTTGGGCTTTCAAATTATGTTTTCTAAAGTTAAGACAAATCCCTAAGATCTATCTCATTAGTAGACCCCCTCATTATTATTATTTTGGTAAATCCAAAATTTTCAATCTTGCATGTTAAATTTTTAATCCAAAATTTAGTATATGCTCATCCAGTCCCAAACTCGTTTGGGATGGACGTCTATCTCATCCCATCCCGATCCCGATCCCAAACAAATGGGATGGGATAAGAATGAGGTCCATCCCGTCCCATCTCATCCCATTCCCACCCCTAAGTCAAATTAAATTTGAAAATAAATAAATAAATAAATAATCAATCATACATAGTCAGGCTAATCTGCATTCGAGGGGCAACGCGTAAGCAATTTGACATGTGCGAAACTGTTGTAATTTACGATAGCAAACAAAATGGTGGAGGCGATCAAACATGAACGTCATCCTTTGTTATGTCATGAATTGCAAATCAGACTTCGTGAACCACTCATTTGGTTTCTGTGCTTGATCAAACAAAGAGGATGAGTAATTTCTGATGAAGAACAGAGAAGATGAGTTAATTCCAAGGAAAATGTCTCGATGATGCATAAATTATAGTCTGAGGGAGAATGAAATTCTCTTATTAAGGTTATCACATACCAAAAAAATCTAATTTATATTTAAAATTCTAATGCATCGACATTAAATTCTTACTGATATTTTTTAAAAAAAAGTGGTCATTTTCCACCTCAATCTCAAATACATATACCCTATTATTTTATTTATTTTTTCTCTCTTCTCATTATCATTCTAGAACCAAACAGGACCTTAGTTTTAATTAGTTGAGTTATAAGTTGAAGAAAACTTGAGCGAAAGAATCCATATTCTTGACAACTATATAATTCAACACTCTTCAAAGTTTGGTTTACAAAATATAGATACTTGAAGCAATATTGAAAAACACATTTGTAAGGCAGATAAGTAATGTTGATTTGTGCTTACAAAAGATGTTGTTGTTCTTTAACTAAGTTTTCCAAATGATTGTGAGATTTCATTTGGTATTTGAATTTGAATCATCATGGAAGGAAGCTTAGAGTCACATCTCCTCAGCAAACTTTACAAAAAGGGGGAGTAGAGAAAAAGAGAGCTCCTACTTTTGGACTTTTTGATTGTGCTTGGTGAAGGAAGGGCTTGCTTGAAGAAACATCCTTCTTCTTGTCTCTACCCCATGCCCACCTATCTTATGCCTCATACTATAATAATTATTTTCCATGCTAAAAGGTTCAACTGAGCTCATTACATTCTCAACCAAAACTTTTCAGAGGTCCTTATCTCCTTCTCATCACTCTTTTTTTTCTCTCAACCTCTAAGAATATTTATGTGTGGAAAAGAATCATAATACCTACCCATTAACTTCTTAGATTGATTCCAAATTGTCATCTTCCCCAGTTTTTATTGACTTCCTCAAACTTCCAAATTAGTGTTAGATTATCCATCAAAGTGTAGATTAGTTTAGTGACCGGTGAAATGGCATTGTCGACTAGCTTAATTGATTAGATTTGTGACATGTTAAAACGTGTTACGGTTAATGATTCATAATGAAATCTTGTTTACCTTTTCAAATCAAAATGACTTGGTTAATATTGCGAAAATGCTTTTTTGATTGATTGAAACAGAGGACAACTCTAATCTAGAAGCAAAGGATTTTATATGTATGAATATGACTATTAGGTGTCAACCTTTATGACTCCTTAAGATGGAAAAGTGCCCACTACAAAAAGTTTATGGCTTTTCACAACCCTACACTATCAATAATTACATTCTGATCTTGTAATGAAAAACCACGCCTATGATTCAAGAAACCCTTAAATTTTCAGTCAAGTATTGCTTCCATCTTTTAAGGCTCCTTTTAATATGTGGCTTGATGACATTGCTGAAGAGGCAAGAAAGGGGAGCTTGGTGTGGACCAAATAAAAGCTTTTTTTCACTTCTCAATGGCTTAATTGATGGAAAATAATGAGACATGAGGGACCATTAACCTTTTTCACTGGTGTAAGCCACCCCCCCACTTACTAGTATTTATTATTAAATACATTCATATCTAAAGAGGGTCAAACTTTAAGCAACAATCTCATTCATAACTAGGATCCCCCTTCCCCCTCTTAAAAGTTTTGTAGGTTCTTGCACTCAAAGGAAGTGGACTTGCACTACCCTAACTCATCTAGAATGAATAAAGTGGTCTACTTTTCATAGGAGATGAATTAGGCATGCATCAGAAGCAATATTCATCACGAAAAGATCAAAATTGGTTCATTTTTATTGGAAGAAAAAATGAAAAAAAAAAAAAAAAAAAAAACCAACCAGATTTGCATTTAAATCTCAGTTTTCAAGGTCGAGTAGAGTTTTTTTTTTTCCAATCCCAAAATGTCCGTTAAACTAATACCATCAACTACAAGTCTTACAAGATGAATTAACACATGCTGACAGAAATTGAGGATAAACTTGTTTTTAGTGAGACCGGTAATTCATTATTCTGGACTTATGATACCATCCGAATTGAAGGTAGTCCGATTTTTAATAATTATAAACCAAATCAATAATCGAAAAAAGCTTGAATTGATTTTCTCACAATTGTTTTACTTCTATAATTAATAAATAATAAAGAATATTTATTATCAAATAAAAAAAATAAAAAAGGAGGTAGAATTCCATAATGAAAGTGATTAGAAGAGAAAAAGTTGAAAAGTGACATAGCTAGATCATCCAGCAGGATAATTAGATGCCCCTCAAAAGCTCCGTTTGAATGTGTTGGGCATCTTTTCTCCTATAGCTTTTTAGACTTTTAGAATCCTTAAACATTCCATCAATAGAATACTCACCACATGCAACCAAAACTTACTTGCCACTAAGTCTATATAGCACCACCTTTTTTTGTTTTAAAAAAAAAAAAAAAAGCATTCATACTAGCATTATTGTTGACATATTAGTTTACTTGGAAAAAAAAACTTTACACACAAGCACTCAACTTTTTAAGGGGGAAAAAATAGACCTATCAAAAAGGTTTCCAAGAATAACAAGAGATTACAAGACTTCTTTAGCAAAGTTTTCTACATTTTAGATTATATTAATGGTTTGTACTTTAGATATTAGGGACTAGTTTAATTTAACCATAAAGTTGGGCTTTCAAATTATGTTTTCTAAAGTTAAGACAAATCCCTAAGATCTATCTCATTAGTAGACCCCCTCATTATTATTATTATTATTATTATTATTATAAGATTAGATTACAAGTTAATTAAAGTGTAAACATGTCACTAATGTTTTGCTAGAGTGTTCAAACTTCAGAATGAAGCAGTTGGAAAGTTTATTGTCGCGTTGTTAGATATTTGAGTACAACAAAATGACAAGGGATATTACTACACTTAGAGAATAGATTGAAGGATTATTACAAGTTAATGTCAAGACAAAGTTAAGGAGAATTTGTGTTCTTTGGAACTTCAAGGGTTGTTCGTGTGTACATGATGGTCTTCCACACAATATAACTTTTCAGCATGGGTAAATCTGAAGCTCACATTGGACAATGCCATAACAACTACAAATGTTGCTTCACAGGAAAGATGACTTAACACCCTTTTGAATTTTGTTGCATAATAGGCTATATGAACAATTTGATCAGTTACCTAAAAGCTTAAAATTAGAATTAGTAACTACGGTTATCACAGTTGAAGTTTCAAAGCCATCCTAATTCAGAAATTATAGTGGAATGCATGCTTTGATGATTAAAAATGCAGACAAGGATGACAATATTGTCTGCCTGGGTTGATAGAGAAATTTTTATAGGCAGCTTTTAACAGGCAAGTATTTACTAGACAAAACAGGGGGCATGCTTACAACCCACCTTTTTGGTGTAACCAATACCCATAATTCCATAAAGTCTCTATTTTTTTTCTCTCTGTCTTCTCTGCAAGTGAAGAGAGAAGAGCAGCAGCAACAAAGTGATTGATGAAAAGGTGTTTCAAGAAATAAAACAACGGGAAGTGACTTTTTCATCCATAAAACAATAGAAAATCCAAACACCAAGAAGTGACTTTTTCATCCAACCATCAGCTGTGATCATGCGCGTAGGTGGTGGGGTGTTTATTGTTTGAACTTTTCTGTTTGGTATGGTAAAAAAGAAAAGAAAAGAAAAAGCCTGCAATGGGCAGATGAGTGCTATCAGAGTAGTTGATTTCAAGCATGTGAATGAATGCTCTCAAAAGTGAAAAAGCATCTCTTTCCTCCCTCTTTACTCCATTTCCAGACTTCATATTCCACAACCTTCTCTCTCTTCTTTTCATTTCTTTATCCTTCTCACTAGGATCAGGTGATTGTAAACCCATTAGTGTTTTTTTACTGTGCTAGAGCATTCTCCATAATGGGAACACTCCAACTCAAGACCTCAAAACTCTAAACAAATTTCAGTCTCCTTATCACAAAACACCCTAAAAAAGCATTGATCCCCTGATTGTAGAACTCCATTCCACATTAACATTGTTACACAAGTTGATAGGGCACAAGATGGAGTTCCTATTAGAGATGCACTTGGTGTAGTTGATTTACATATATAGAACCTCCTTGATTACAGTCACACTACACCAAATTGACACTTTTGTAACAACTCTCAAAACAGTATCACTTTTGAGATGTTACAATCCACCAAACAATTTCAAATCAAAACTAAATTTAGTCAAAAAATTGAAAAACAGTAACACAAAAAAATGATACAATAAGTTGGATCACCATGAATAGTATCACTTTTATAACGATACTCTTCATGGTGATACTATTATTGTATCATTTTGTTTGTGAAAATGTGTAAGATTGTTAGGTGAATTGTTACACTTCAAAAGTGATACTGTTTTGGGGGTTGTTACAAAAATGCCAATATGGTGTAGTATCAATTTCCAAGAAGTTGAAGGCCCATAATTAGCCTCAAGATGCAGGCCATCTGGTTTGTAATAGCTCTCAACTTTCCTTTCCTGTTATATTTATATATGCATAATGCTTTATTAAAAAAAAAAAAAAAACAATAGGGCTATGCAGATGTTGAAAGTAATGTTCAACATATTTTTTTGCATCTCAGGGATCATCAACAATGTTCTAATCACTTTAAAATAACATGAAATTGTTGATAGAGATGAGGGTTAGCATATAATACCATGCACATTTATTCACGTTTCAGGCTTTTAAGTAAAAAAAAAAAAAAGGCCCGAGACAATTAGCATTGACACAATAGAGAATAGACTGGAATTGGAATTATTTTGAATCTGAACCCAACCTCAACTGGCTTGAGCCAGCAGTTTTCTGTTGTAATGCACTCATAGAACTGCAATTCAAAATGAAAATCATCCTCCAGGGTAAAAGCATATAAGAATGTGCCACGTTTCGCCAACAGAGTACATCATAAACTTCTTTAAAACAAACAGCTAAGGATAGTGTAACGCACTGAACACAATCAAACTTCAAGCAGAATTAGTTTCTCCCAAATGGGGACGGGGCAAAATTTTCATGAGATCCATAAACACAAAATGTTTCTAGGGAATTCAGGTTTCCTCACAAATAATAACAATGGGTTAAATTTGTCAACCAAAGTATTCAGAGATCAGTTATTTCATACTACGAGAATGGCAATCATTAATCTCTATATTCATCTATCCAGTAAGATAAAGTAGCAGGTAAGAGAGTAAAAAGAAAAATAAGTTTGACAAAGATATCACAGCATCTGAGAACTTTTGGAAATAGCCAAGACTCAGATGCAAGTGGAAAGAATGAACCTTAAATCATCACTGAAAAACGATAATCAGCAGGTTGACTGTTTTGTGTTCTGGGAAACCAACATTCGGCAGACAGAAGCACTTCAACTGAGCTTTACATGATTGATTATACTTCTGATTCCTTTGTGAAGTTCCTTCTTTGTCAGACTTGTAAAAGTTAATCGTAACAAGTCCCACTATAATCTGCTTGTCCCAAGGCCTGTCAATGCATCATGTTACTCCTGGAAGTTGGTTCTTCAATATGAACTCGAGAAATCCAGGATTCCAGGAGAATACGAGCTAGTTGTAAAATTTGAACTAGAGCTCTCAGCCGTTTATGCAAATAAATTCCAGTGTCCATCAGCCATCTCTCTGTTTGTTGCGATCATGCTCAGATAAAAGAGTTCCAGTCATGTCTCGGTCTTCTTTAGACCTTTTTAATGATTTTCTTTGGTGAGGGTCCGTCAAGAAAACCACGAGAGAATAAATCTTTCTGATTCCCCCTGACTATCCCTCGTGCAGTACAGTTTCCATTAATGTCAATGGCTTTACCATTTCCATTGCACCGAATCTTCTGAACGTTACCACCTTCACCCAGTTCTTCCCTGGTCTTTTTGGTCACATTTGGACTATTTCCATTGCATTGAATTTTGACTAGATTGGGAGACTTTGAACTATTACAATTGGCCATCCAATCATGATCAGAAACCTGGATACTGGCATTGGCAAATCCATTAGAATTGCTGACCTTGAATAAATTACTTGCTTCACCATCTCCTATTTCAGGATTTCCATTACTATTTTGAGGCTTTAGTCCAGGGCGCTTGTCAAGAAAACCAGGAGAGAACAACGGATTCAACTTAGTTTTGGAGCAAAAACTGTTTCTGGTTGCCCCCAAAGATTTGACTTTTGAAGTCCGCAAAGCAGGGTGACCATTACCTGATTCAACTGAGACTACCTGCTCTAACCCAGGGTGTTGGCCATGCGAACTATCAAGGTTTGATCCATCCAGCATTATAGCATCTGAACAAGAAGCATCAACAGCAGCAGTGGCTGATTCTCGATTAGTTTCACAGTGATCTTGATAAGAGCAAAATGTTACTGATTCAGGTCGAACAACCTCTACAATACAATTGTTACATGATCCATTTCCATCCCCAGGAGTGCACTCCATATCTGAACTGGAAAATCCTGCATTGGCAGGATCAACAATTTCTGCTGCATGAGATCTCCCATTGCTGCAATTCTCTACAAGTTCTATGTTACTCATCTCATCGCCATTACATTGCTCGGACTGCTTCTCAATAGAACTGGAATTTGGCTTTGTATCACAATCCGAACCATTGTGAAGAACACCAGGTTTGGTAAATCCATTTATATTATTGCCAGTCTTGCCGGTCAAGCCTACTTCACGAGATCTCACCAAGGTTTTTGCATTCCTATTTGAAGATCCAGATCTTCCACATTTATCAAGAAAACCAGAAGAAAAGAGTGGCTTCATCTTTACTTGTGAGCGAGAGTTTTCTTGGACCGATGATGGAGCTTTGCCTTCTGCATTCTGGGCTACAGAAAAAACTTTGACAGAACCAGTCTCTTGATCCAACATGGGGTTTGTTGGTCCCTCAAAACTTCTAGAACTCTCATGCGGACCATGGGTAACTGAATTTAAAACAGCAGACGGAAGACTTGTAGATACCATTCCATGGGTATCACTCTTATTTGACAAACTGCAATCCAGTGGATGTTCCAGGGACATAAATTCTTTATTATTGATAGCCCCTGCTTCATTACCATTGTCAAAACAGCATTGGTTGGAATTATTAGTAACTGATACTTCAGATTCCACACTGTAAGGATTGTCTGCAGAAGAAGCCATTCTTATTGGATGAGATAGCTCGTTTCCTTGGTCATCAGACTCTTTGGAGGCAACAGAACTTGACTCGTGATTGCTCAAACCCCGATCAAGTTGGTCACCTCTAATAGACATGAGATTAACCTTAATGTCCACATCCATATCTACTGTATCCTCTGGCCTTGATTTAACCTTCACAAGGTCGTCTGGACTTGTATCCGAGTCCGCTTCTCCTGGTAACTCCAAGCTAACCTTGTGGTGATCATCCATATCCATACAAACGGGAATTTCATTTTTGGAGACGGATCCTTCTGCCAGTAATTCCATATCGGAAGTCATGTTCACGATGGCGACAGAATTTGTTGGCCCTTCAGTGGGAATAGGTTTAACTGGTTGCTCTGTACATGGTTCTGCTGCTTTGACAATTTCCACCTCTTTGACGACTTCCACGGGACACCTATCATCCTTACTTGAAGTTTCCAGGAGATTGACAAATGACGGCCGTACAGATGTCCTGTTCAAGAGCACAAACATGAAATTTATCTATCACACTCCGCATGTATTAGTGCGACACAGAATCAACGGATTGGAAAAGAATGATACAATAAAGGAATGCACATACCAATCCCAAGAAAGGTGTCTTGGAAATGGAATAAATGTTTGGTTTTTCCTTTTACGTGAATAAAAAAAAAAAAAAAAGGAGAGGAGAAGAAAGACAGTGGGGGTGTGAGAATAGAATTGTAACCCTTCCACCACTTCTTCTCTTGAAATCTGGAAATAAACTTCAGCAGTGTGAGTGGTGGGGGGTGTGGTGGTGGTTGGGAACTTGGGTGGGTTTGTGTTCGGGGAAAATAGCTCTCCGGGGGGAGAACTCAAGAAACATAGCTATCTCAACATCATGGGCTGAAAAGTTGATAGTCTTTTTCTTGATGAACCAGATATGAAAGCACTGTTATTCAAGGATCGTGTGGTACAATATATGAAGATGAACTCTTTGAATTTTGACTACTAGGGCAGTCAGGGTTCATTTTGTTTTTTATTTATGACTTGTGATTGTAAAATGTAATTAACAAAGTTAGTCATATTTTTTCATGCACGTTTCTTTCTGACTTTTTTTGGACATGAACAGTATAGTAGACTGTAATTGAAAGAATAGAAAATTGAACGCTAATGCGAATATAGTTTGATATTTGTGAATCATGAATGTTTTGGATTTAACCTTTATTTTAGTATGGATGAACCATTAAAAGAAATTGTTATGTATTTCCAACATAGTAAAGATAATTACCTGCTATATAAAAGCATATATGCTCCCTCGGCAAGTACCTCCTCCAATTCGACGGTCATGACCTGAGAAGAAGGCAACCAAAATAGATCAAAAAAATTGTACATCCAAAAACATGTAATTCTTCACAAATTAAAACATAAACAATATTCATTACCTTGCAATCATCAACCCGATACCATTTTCCACGGAAGTCTTTTGTATAACAAATGTAATGGCCAAAAAATGATGCATTGAGCATGTCAACATGCACGACAACCGCATAAAGTTGATATAAATCAGTGCCATGTCCTGGTTTGCTCATGTACGGACCCAAGTCTAATGTCTCGGGGAAGGTAACTCTCTTATTCAATTTCCCATATCTTCCGCTCTGCACAAGTTTTGGAAATAATAATAAGTTTCGCAGAAAGGGCTCCATAATAGAAAATAGAAATGGGAACCTAGAATCACAACCAATAGCATTCATTTTCCTCATACAAATAAAAAGTCCATTTAAGCTAGATCTTAAAGTGATCTTTGACATCATTGAAGTTGAATGCAAGAATCATTCAGTTAATCTCTAGGAAGCACGGACTCTCAGAAAAACCCTCCGAATCCTAGTAAAACGCATGTCGATACGAATACGCGTGCAACACGCGGCTGACACGTATCCGACTCGCGGTCAACCTGACTTGGTCCAGATACAGCCTGGACACGATTCAAACTCGGTCCAGACTCGGTTGGGTGAAAATGGTTGCAAATAAATTTTTTTCAAGATCTTGATAAGATCGAACAGAGGAGATTAAAAGCCCCAATATAAAACCTAACTCCACGATTTTATCCTTTGCAGACAACAAACGAAGAGAAATAAAGAGAAGGAAGAAAAGAAATAAGAAAGAGGAAGAAGATAAAGAAGGAAGAGAAAGAAACTGTCGGACTGAAGCTCCGTTAGACGGTTGCGTGAAGAAGACGTCTTGAGAAGAAGAGGAAGAAGAAGCTTCCCAATAAAGCAGACGACGATTGAAGCAGTGAAGCTCCATCTCTCAGGTTCGTCTCTCACTCTCTGTCCTTCAACTCTTCTGTAACTTATGTTCTTAACTCTTCCACCTCTCAATACTACTCTGTTGTCATTGTTCAACAAACATAAATCAACCTTGTAGCTATGTCCTTCAACTCTTCTGTAGCTTTTGTTCCCTTCTTTATCTTTAAAACAACTTCATATATGGTTACACTACACCACATGATGCACATCAAGATCCATCACGATTATCAGTTGATGGACCCATTAGGATTAAATGTATCAAACTATCAATCTATTATGTTTTGACTAGATGAATTGTGAGTTGTGACATGATGTTATAAGCTCCTTAAATTTATAAATTATTATGCATCTAGATGTTTTATATGTTTGAATTATGACATTATGTTAATAATTTTTTAACAAAATATAAAAATAAAAATATGGTTTGACGTGTCACCGAGTCGTATCCGTGTTCAACACGACACGCGTATCCGAGTCTGTGCATCCCAGATTAATCTTGATAGGTTTTCCATAGAAAAATGTAAAAAAAAAAAAAATGATATCAAAGTTTTGGAATCTTCACAAGACTTGATTAAATATGATAAGCTTTCATTACACAAAAGTAAAAGTAAAGTGGGTCATAGTTAAGACCTGAAATCTTTTAAGAGCAATAGTGAGGATATTTGGAGCCTGATGAATGGTCAAACGCTTGCAAGCCTTAACATAGTCATTGCATCTGCAGAAATTACAAAATTTAAGACAAAGTTCAGATAAATTAGTAGTGCACCATGAATGAGGATACAGCTTAGCTTCTAACAAAACATCTCACCTGCTTCATATTCATAAAACAATGGCAAATTGCAAGTAATAGTTATTAATGATTAGACCTAAAGGTACAACTTTGACGTATCATATGTTAAAGTGGCGGGAAATCCAGTAAATAAAAGATAGTGTTAATTATACTTGCGAAGTTTTACGTATTTGTTTTGATGACTCAACGGCTGAAGAGGAGAAAAATGTACCTATTGTTCACATCTTGATCAGTCACATTAGGACATAATAATAGAAATGGGTGATTCTAATTTGCTTTACATGGATGGTAATGCCATTTTTTATTTTTCCCACAAAAGTGGAGTAATCTCATTATTGTCTAGATGATTGGATGAACATTAGATGATTGGATGAACATGTGTGGGTTTAAGGGTATGGGATGGGATTGAGATTTATTCAAATTGCATCCACCTATGTTGTTTCCACATTTAAAACCAAACATCTCGAGGCACTGCTCTATTTAGAGCTTTTGCAACAAGCAAGATGTAGCAGAAGATACTTTCAACAACTTCCATATTATGACAAGAATGGCACTCCAATTTATAGATAGTTAAGGTTTGACTCCTTACTTTATGCAGAATATTTCTCCCTACAGTGAAGTACACTCCAGAAGACAATTGCTAAAGAAGAAAAAGATGGAGAAACATGAGTAGGACAACTAGTAGATGAGCATCTTTTCACAAAGAATTGAAAGTACTAGATCTTGAAACATGGAAGTTCTTCATATTCTAAGTTAACAGTGATCTTCTATGATGAAACATACAAACAAATTTAATGATAGTCAAAAGGAGAACCATGTCAAAAAGAGAAACAGTACCCGTCACATTTATACATATTCTCCCCATCAAGCCACTCTACAGCAGTAAACTGGACAAGGCAATCCTCCAAAGACGCGGCATCCCCTTGGATTTCAACAGTCAAGTCCATCATATTTTCATACCGATATGAGATCTTATTGCATTTTGTACATGCAACCTGAAAAGAGTTGGGTAAAAGAATGTTTGTGTCAATGATGCAAGATATATAAGCATTCAGTTTAAGAGATTATCATCTTCTTAGCATACAATTGTGTCTACCAAACTAACATATCCACATCATCCTTAATGGTAGAGAGCAACACAGTAGAATTCATTCACAATCTAAACCCCCTAAAATTATATAAAGATCTCAAAAGAGAAATGGCAAATCGTTGGAAAACCCTACTGAATTTTCATGATCATTTTCAGATACTACCACTTTAAAACTAGGCTTTAGAGAAGTCCATTCCAAACACAAGGAATTACAGTCACAAGTCTTCTAGGATTCACTTTGTTCCCTTCAAATATAGTTTCTTTTTAATATATCGTTCTTTCGTGTTCAAAATAATGCAACAAATTGCATTCGGAGACAACTTCCACAACACCTTTGACTTCCCTTTTGAAGAAACATCAAGCTTCAAACCATCATTGACAACCTGAATGCACCCAACATAAATTTTGATTCCACATCTTGAGGAAAGGACAAGGGGAAAATAAATACTCTTGAATGTTGAAACCACAATTCCACATCAAAGCACCATGACCACACTATATTTCTCATACACTACTATTACTTCTCTTTTATAGAGGGGTCTGGAATTTTACATTGGACGCTCTAAAAAACTTCAAGCACATACAACTTCCTAAGCAAAGCAATGAAATACCCGGCATTACCAACCATTCTAAAGTCAGAACTTCTAAAGTAATGCCCTGCCTATAGAACCAAAAAGATAGCCAACTTGAAGTTCAGAACACAGACAAAATCACATAAATATTCAGCCAATTATGACATAACTGACCACTCAAATGTACTTTACATATCCATTGCCCAGTATCTGTTCATGCATTACTAACAATCTATTGCATGACGAAAAAGCTTACAAAAGTAGGATGGAACGGAACCTGACTCCAAAAAGTTAATGAACCACTATCAACCCTGAAAGCCTTGTTGTTGAAGACTCTCAGATGCACTCTTCCATGAAGCCCAACAAATAGTGCAAGGAAGAATCCTGCAGTGTTTTAAAGGGCGTTTGAGGCGACCGAATCGACTCGTGAGTCGACTCGTAGCCTTAAGAAAACGCCCCAAATCGTACGAGCTAAGGGCCTGTTTCAACTTGCTTGCCCTTCTGTTTTGACTCAGCCGAGTTGAGCCGTACGAGTTAAAAATAAGTAACTCATCAGATCTGTTTCAGAAACAGATCCAATGGCTGAGTCATTAGATTCGAAAACAAAAACCCAATCGACCTCATTTCACCGTTTCATTTTCAGACAGAAGAAGAGAAAAAGAGAAGATCGAAGTCGACCATCGACGATCTCGGTCCAACTGAAGAAGGCGATCGAATATTGAAGAAGACATTGTTATCTGTCAAGACGGCGATCTTTGTGAAGACGACGATCTCTGTGAAGATGACGATATCTGTTTCTATTTGAGTGGAACTGAAGATCTGAAGAACTGTTTCTGAAGAACTAAAGCAATTGATTTCAGGCGAAGTGATTGTAATCGAAATGGAGATGATGAGCGATTTGAAGAGAGACGCCATTAGAGAGCTCTTGCATAGAGAGAGCTTTGTGTTTGGGAGGGTTTTTGAAGGGTGTTTGAGAGAGTGCTCTGTGTTTGGAAAAGCTTTTCAGGTTTTCAGGTGTTGGGGAGTGTGAAAGAGGTTTTCGAGTGTTGGGAAGTGTGAAAGAGGTTAATGTCCATTAGTTATTTCAATTCATGATGACGGGAGGGAGGGCATACAATGTGGTTTCGGTGAAAGAGGTTAATGTCCATTAGTTATTTCAGTTCATGGTGACGGGAGGGAGGAAGGTCCATTAATAATATTTCCTTGGAAAGTTAGGTTCGACTGCGCCTTCCAAGACCTCACAAGTACCTCATCGAAGCAAGGCATGACCCAGCTACCCAAAGAGAAATAGTACAAGGAAGAATCCTGAAATCCTTTAGGAGATACAAAGAGAAATAGCACAAGGAAGAATCCTGAAATCCTTTAGGAGATGGGTACCACTGGACCTTCCAAGGCTTCAAAAGCACCTCAACGAAGCCAGGCATCACCCCAGCCACCCCAAAGAGAGCCTTTATTGGCACCAAATGTAGCTAGCCATATTGCAATATTTCCTTTACCTGGTTTTGACTCGAGCCTTTCTAGATAAACTCCCAGAAGATCTTATTTGGGTATGTTTATCAATAATTTTGATGTTCTTGGTGGTGTCGAGGGTGAAAGTGCCTCCATTTGTTTATCCATTGTCCTTGTGTGAGACCGATTTAAAAGTCCCCAAATAGATTTAATGTGGTTTCGGTGACTCCTGGATCTATTGATGTTCTTACGAGTAATTTGCATCCTCCTCATAATCTCACACTCATTGGTAAAACTCCTAGGACCATATGCATTTTATAAAATTTAAAAAAAAAATGGAAATAAAGAAATCATCATGCCTTCAACAAACATTCTGTGATGATGGAGATCATGGGTAAATAATGGCATTGGAGGTGTTTATTTTCATCTCGTTAAATTGGCACTCAACATCAAAAAGGATGATAGGTGCATACACTTTCTTCAAGAAATATGGAATCAAAATTGTGCAAACACATAATATGAAATTATATTTTACTATCTACATGCAACCAATAATAATGAGGGTAAGCTTGAATGAAGCTCTAATATTATCATCTGTTTCCCCCATAATGAGCATCATATCATTTTCACAATTCTTTTAGTTTATACTTCCAATTTCAAACATGCAGTTCTGACTAATAAAGAGAAACTTGCTCCTTTTTTTCTCATTGAGACCGGTTTATAGACTGTAAAGCATGTCATAGTTTTCAAGGTGTCATCCAATTTATTATTCTTCCATTATCCTAATTTTTGAAATGTCCCTGAAATTTGTTAAGTCTTGCATATCAGTTTCCACTTCCAGAGATACTATAAGCTAATCCCACTGACATTTAACATCTTGCAAAATCAAGCATTGGAACAAAAAAAAAAAAGCTCAAAGTTGAGAACAAAATATGAAGCTTAACCTGAGATTGGAGGTGACCACCAAATGTGTATTGGATTAGGGTTGTCTCTTGGGAGCTAGGATGGAGGACTTTTTCTCCACCAAATTCATCAAGGCAAACCGACTGCATCGTATCAATCACAAACCTACAAGAACCCAAACAGTTTCATCCATCAGATTAACAAAAGTTCTATAATTAGAGATTTTCGGACATAGATCTAAAAAATATTGTCGCACGCTCAAGGAGAATGCAGGAAATGCAACCTCATGAACTCGTGAGCATCCTCCTGTTTTCCATATCCAAGATTACCACCAATATTAGGTAACCGGGAAAGAATGTTGATTGGGGAAAAGGGTTGCAAAAGCTTCGCTCTTTCAACATGGAGTTGAAGCTCGCACAAGAAACACCAGTCATTTCGTCTGCCTGAAGGAAAAGAAGCACTAGATACAATTAATAAATGAATGTCAAGCAGTCCTAGCAAAGAAATTTAAGAAGGATAAAGATCTTGTTTGGGTGATTACATTCTCTCCGGTGGTCTTTCTCCAGCAAATAGGCAATAAGTGGCCGAGTGCAAGAAAGACACTGTAGAACAACATTGGCGAAACAGCTACAAGATAAGAACAATAAAAGCATTGAGTAACTAAATAAAGACATCATATTGAAAATTGATAGAGTAGCCTTAAGACAATAAGACATTGACCTGTTTCCACAGTTCAAAAGGCCACAGGGAGGGAATCCTGTTTTTTCCCAGTTATATAGCCTCACAAATTCTTCATATGGAAAAAGAACCTGTGAATTCCACAATGCAATAAGTCAAACCATTTCTCACAATGAATAAAATGAAAAGACAGTGATAGTAACACACCTTCTTTAACTGGTGACCCTTTGCATTACTGTCGCAAGTAGAAGCTTTTCGACATTTGAACTTGTGACCGTCTCTCCAATGCTTGGACTGGCAATTATGAGAGCTGAGAAGACCAAATAAAGAGTCATCAATTGTAACCGGGGAAGTACAAACATGACACTGCAACACAATGAATCTCAAGAAAGAAGGACACGACAGAAATAATATAATAATTAATAAAAAAATTACTATATGCTAAAAAATTGTTCGATACATAAGACCTCAAGCAAAATGAACAATGGTTCAAAAATCATATTAAGATAAAGGTTAAGTCCAAAACATTCAAATACTCATGTCATCGGACGAACTCTTACTATGTTGACATTAATGTTCAATTCTCCATCTCATACAACTTTGATAACTACATTTGACAATCATAAGTTATAAACAAAATCCAAAACAACCCCACTAACGCTCTACTCAAATTTCATATAATTCATCTTTATCTATCATGCATGATTCCATATCCAGATCATCAAGAGAAACATTCACAACTTCAATTCTTCCTACACCTAAATTTTCAAGTGTATAACCTCCAATATCCCACATCATAATCTCACCTCGAAGATATTCAAGGGTTTTCCTTTGATGGAATGTGACTATTGAAATGCATATATTAAGTCATCTCCTCTTTGTGGTGTGATCTTGTTTCTCTTCAAAGAATAAGAGTTAATAAAAGAGTACGTACTCCAATTTTTATCATAAAATGTGGGTGCATTTTGCTTACTTACACCTATTATTGAAATAAATTGAAATGTGTACATAAAAGCTTTCAATAACGTGTCTAACCAGGTCAACATTCTGTACACGTTCACCAAATGTCCAACACATGTCCAAGGAGTGTTGGTGTAACACTATATGACATGGACATTTTGGAATATTTGTACGTGCTTTGGTGGAGATTGTAACAAGTTAGAGTTTTACTAAAGATAAAAGGTCAAAAAAGTCTTTTATTTTTATTTTTTTGGAAGCTAAGCTGGGAACATATACAAGGGTTTTGATCCAACACCAAAGAATTAAGAGCAATAAACAATGCATGCAATCAATATTGTACATTATTCATGTTTATAGCAGTCCCTGCAAATATTACCAATCTAAAGAAAATCCTACAATACCTTTGATGTTCATTTTTCAAGTTTTCAGATGATTATGCCCATCACATTTCTCATGGGAGTACCTCCATCCAAGCAAAGGCTAACAACAGTCAGCATGCATTCCAACCCCACCATACACAACGCCTTTGAGCAATCGTGCTTACAAACCATTCCAAATGTCATTAGCACCTATGCCATCAACCACTCACTCAACATGCCTCCATGCTAAACTACAGCAATCAGTGGCTTTTGGAACCCAATGTCCCCAAGTGATTCAACACTCTATATCCCTTCAGACAACATTGCCAATCAGGAGCGAATCTACCCTTTGGCTAAGGGGGTCAATTGCCCCCCTTATATTAAAAAAAAAACACTCACTAAGGTAGTCATATTTTCCATCTTGCCCCTTTAAATTTGTAGTAAATTTGTAGGTTGCCCCCTCGTACGTTCAAAAAATGGCTTTTATTCATTGAATTTCTCAACTTTTGATTGGCAATAATGCATTTTGAATCATGTTTGTTATAATATATAAAAATCGGGACCTACATCTCCTCATTGATTGAATTTTGAACTTTTGATTTTGAGTCATGTCTGCTCACCAACAAAGCCGACAAGCTAATATATATTATAATAACCATAGAAATCGGGACAAGACCTGTTTACTCAAAATTAAATTATTCTCATCCAGTGTCTTCTTCTTCGCTTATTTTTCTTTCCTTCTTTTTCTTCTTCTGCTGTCGTGTTCAAGAAGATGCTCGCGTGGCTCGAGAATTCCACCATGGACGTCTCCTGGCTCTTCCATGTCTCCACCACGTCCGATAGATATTTAGGACTCTCACCTATTGCTGCGAAATGAACCAAGTTAGTGCCTAATCTGGGAGTAAATTGCCACACTCTACACTGGATAGCTCGATGACCAGTTCGATGCGGTAGCCTCGCTCATTACGCTTGCTCGTGACAACGATTGGTATTGGATGTGCCACTGCTGAAATTGGTGTAATTGATTAGTTGTGTATTGTTTGCAATCCTGGCTCCTCCCATATTGCCAATAAAAACTTTGCATGCATTCAAAAACCCCTGTGCCTTTCGGTCTCCTTTAGAATTAAGTAACAACTCCGTAATTTCGTGGTTTGGGAGTTGCATACTTCTAGCTCAATTGGAATAGGACACTAGCATAGCATCCTATCATAAAATTCTCTTTACCTTTGTATCCTTTTCAATGAAATTCTAGCTCATCCCAACAAGTAAATACATATAAAACTAACAATCTACACTCGTAACCTCAGCCCAACACACTCACCAGCCCTAGATTTATTTTAAGATATTCATCTTATTCATTTTCAAACTAAAGAGGGAAGAAGGCAAAGCATATTCTTTCCTCAATTCTTTGTGGACTTGCCACAAGCATGTCATTAAATAGTATGATCTAGAAAGAGACTGGAACACCACAAGCTAATTCTAAAAGAAAAGAAAATGAAAAAAAAGGATGGTCAAAACTTAAATCTAGCTTGACCACTCTTTACTCTTTATGAATGATAAGATGACGGAATGAGCCAAGGAAGAAGTTTTTCTGTTTTTTTTTTTTCTAAATACAAATCCCTAAAGCCAAGACACGATAACAAGGAGTTATTGGACCAACAACGAATTGTACCATTTGACAATAAACTCTTGGGTGTGGACCCCCTTGAGAAACCAATGTGCGAAGAATAACTATAGTAAAAGACCAAGTTGTTTCTCTCACCATAAAACCCACACAATAGCGTATGAAGCGAGGAGTCGGGAACACTAATCACCTTCCCCTTATTAGGGTTGGCAGTGGAGCGGATTTTCACGGATATCCGCTCCACCCACCCCAATTGGGGCGGATTTGGATTTCCTTAAACGAATTTTAGGGCGGTTTCGGAGATCTAAATGATATCCATTACAGATTTGGGGCGGATACAGATTTGGCCATATCTGCCCCGCGGATCTCTGTTTATATTGATATTTTACAAAAATAACCTTCTGCCCTTAAGACAACCCTAACCCTAAAAACTCTCCACGCATATAGACATACTCTACTCTTCGCCTCTATGTTCTCTCATTGCTCATACTCTCTTAAACAAATCTTTGGAAATGTGAATCAATAACAAGGTCAATCAAAACCCACCACCATCGCTTCTTCACTCACAAAGAAGATACACAGAGATGATCCGAGACAGAATGGACGACGATTTCAAATGGCTCGCCGAATGCATGGCTGGTCTCCAACACAACGCCTTCTACATGCATCGCGCACTCGTCTTTTAGATCAACTTTTTCAAACCCTAATTAATCATCATTATCTGATTCTTCCCTCTTTTAAATCTATCAGTAATTCTTCCCCTCCCCTCTTTTAGATCTGTTTTCAATTGAGACATCTGATGTATGGGTTTCTTGATTGTCAGATATGAAAGCGTTTGATGAGATGGAAGCTCGAGATGTTCTCCATTATCGCTTTGTACGAGCTTGTACAGCACGTGAAGAGATAGAAGAAGTTGTGAGCCACCTCTCCGCCGTCAACCCTTCCTTCTTCGACTGTTGCCAACATGAAAGGAGGGATCGAAAGAACAAAATGTAATTCAGATCATCCGATTCAAACTTGTTCAGTAATTTTTTCTACAACAGAAGAAAAAAAAAGTTTTGTTTTAGTATGCTTTTTCTGGTTGTAGAAACTTCTTTTTTTGTTTTGAAAAATAAATTGTTAATCGGGGCGGGGCGGATATCCGCCAATCCGTCCGGATCGGGAATAGTTTTTTGAAAAATATATAAACGGATATTCGAGGAGGGGACGGATTTGCTCAAATCCGCCCCGTTGCCATCCCTACCCCTTGTGTTGGTGTTGTCGGTTATGAACCAGTTGTCCTAGGAATGATATTAGCAACCCAAAATTTTATGGGTAGTATGGGAAAAGTGAAACAATGGTAGCCCAAGCATAAGCAAAATGTCACGACCCACCCAAATGGTATATTATTTTTTCAAAAATTTTACATGGTGAGGCCGAATAAAATCCAAAACATGTGCCATGTATTTCAGTTGGGATACTCAATCTGGCATAACATAATAACACAAGAATCATTTCCTAACACACCTCAATGTATTCAAGCCTCCCACCATGGTAAGACCCTATCGAACATGACTCCCAAATGGATAAGTGAAAAGAGTTGTGCGCAAGCATAAGTAAGGGATCATGCCTCACCCAAATGGTATATATATAATGTCTTCCTATTTCAAATATATTTTGTATGAAAGAAAAAATAACTTTGGGAGGTCGGGACAATCCAAAACACGTGCCATCCCGTGTGAGCTGATATATCCAATCTGATAATGACAATAATAAGCATAAGAGTCATCTCTCATTCTCCCAACACTTCATAATACTCAAGCCACCCACCACCCATCTAAGAGATTTGAGAAACGAAAGGAGATCAAGCTCTCAGAGCAGAGAGAAGAGGTGTGAGCTCTAAGTCGAGGCCTGAGAAAGTAGCGATTAGGGAGTTAGGCCAGAGTTGTGCTAGGGTTATTGGGAAAACAAGCATACACGTTTTGGTTCTGTTGGGTGTGGGGAACAAACACCGAAACCGATTCGGTTTTTGCCATTTGGTTTCAGTTTTTGAATCGGCTCATTTTTTATTCAATCGATTTTCGAATTTTTGGTTCAATTGGTTTTCAAATTTTTGGTTTTTTTTTGTTAAATTTTTTGGATAAAATTTTTGGTTCAAAACTTTTTAAATTTGAAATTTTCAAATTTGGTTTCGGTTTTCAAATTTTTGGTTCGGCCAATTCAATCGGTTTTCATAACCAATTAACACCCCTAGTCCCAACCCTCACATTCCCCAACTTCCATCAATGGAAAGCACAACCAACTCTTCCATTGTCTTCCTTCCTTGAGATATCACAACTACTGAAATACCCTATCTTTTTGCCCAATATTTCTACGTAACAATTCGAATCCAACAACCACCACCACAATCCATCAACTCCCACGATCATATGTTGTTGCCAACTTCCAACATGAACCTCCTTCCCACAAAAATTGCATGCAAATTGTACTACAACATCACCCATGGCTATCAAATTTCACCCCCAAACCTCCATAACCACTTTGTCCAACACCACCTCACATTAAACAAATTTTTTAATGCAGAAGCCTCTAGTTTCCTTGTTCAGTCCCAAACTATGCCACTTCACGAACTGGTACTTGTATTTGTCCTCCATGTTATTCTACTTTTAAAAATCCTGATCGAGAGCGATTACGTTGGAAAAGTAACTTCTAAGTTCTAACTAGTGTAGGTCACCGTGGTTTCAAGAAATATATACCCTTTCTACATCACTAATCTCACCCATTCCCTCGAGAACAAGCTCCAAACTGAGTTACAAGTTCGGCTCATAGCCCACATGAATAAAACAAGTACTGCTTAGGACACCATATAACTCTACACCCAATTGCTTCCAAATATTGATCCTCTCCACCGTGAGTAGTAAATTTGGCACATTAATTCCCATTCCAAAAATTTCTTTAAACCAAAAAAGAGAACCTCATAAACATGGTCAATAAGAGCCCTTCCTCCCTCTAAAGTGAATGCTCGACAGGACTAGAAATGGAACATTAGACACACATTTCCTTATCATGCAACAAGGACATAATCCAGGAAAGTTTTAATTTCACTTATTTATTATTGATTGATTAGGAAGCCCCACTTTGAATTATCATAAAATTTTCAAGGCCTAGTCCGTCCTTTTATTTTGTTCCTTTGTTTCAATTTTTTATTTTCATGCACACCAACTCAATTTGTATCTTCTTGTACTTTTTTTTAATAATTATTTTACCAAAAAAAAAAGTCAGATTACAAAATATGACAGAAAAGATCTGTAACCTAACAATAAACTCAAATTTCATTGGGGGGGGGGGGGGGGGGGGGGGGGGGAATCATTGCTAAAAGCCACTTTTTTTAATCAGAAAAACAAACATTTGTATAAATGCACTGTAAAGGAGACAAATAAGGGGTGGTATAACTAGAGAAAACCCCCTTCCCAGTATACATCGAGCAGGATTGGAGAGGACTAAATTAACTTAAACTTTTCTGTATCGTTCCAATCTTATCAGATATCTCCAAAGAGAAAAAAAAACAATAGGACTAAACTCTCCCAATTGAACATACAAAATACAAAATCAATGTCTCTAAATCTACCCCACTTTGAACACCATATCCACAAGGTGACTTTTATACCTACCCCCAACTAATAGACAGTGAACTCCAGTTTATTGTTTCTCTCTTTAACTGGCCTAAACCATAGCATGAATAAGCCTATGTACCAAAAACAGAAAGAGAAAGGTGGGGCAAATTCTTAGCTGATGAAACCATACTCTCTACCTAGACCAAAAAAAGAAGGGGTTGTTACAGCTTGGAGGTGAAATTCAGAGTGTTTTGGAGAGAGTGCCATTGGCCAAAGCTCTGAGGCAAGAGGGCAATGAATGAGCATATGATCCAAGGGTTCATCTAACAAATTGCAGAGGACACAATGATTGGGTAGTAACAGAGCCTTTTTTATAATGTCGTCCACATTAAGGACTCTACAATGAAGGATGGGCCATAACATAAAGGAAGCTCTGGGAGTAACCTCTTTCAAACACCCCAGCTGGAAATAACAAACTCTTGAGTGGGTAGGAGTAGAAGCATGGATGCTAGGAGGAAGAAGACTATACCAATTTTGACTGAAAATGGAGAATCTTTGTCATTCCTTATATTAGGATTGAAGATATTCATTGGATACAAATCAAGGTAGAATTGGATGACCAGAACCACCCTTGATGAACCTTTTTCCAGCCAAACCTGATCAATGCCAAAGATTCTTCCTTTTTTCCTTGGAAAAAAAAAACCAATTTCTTGAATTATAAACTTTTGCCAATTGATTCATGCTAAAAACTTAAACTCCTATCAGTATATCTTCTACTCCTTTCATTAACTATGTCTTTAACTACATTTAAGCACTCTATATGAACTAATTCCAAGGAAGCACGGACTCTATGGAAAACTTGTCGTACCCGTGTTCGACACGTATCCGACACCGACACTCGCTCGACACGCCTCCGACACGCATTGGACACATTGTCAACGTGTCGGCAGGTGTCATACACATGGTCAATGTAGTCAACGTGTCAGACACGCTTTCAACACATCCAAACCTTGGTTAGAACACAATCAAGACTTGACAACCAACCTTTTTTTTTTTAACTTTTAGGTGGGCGCATATAACCACCCAATTTGAAGGTTATTAATCCATTTAAAGTAAAAAACTTTCAATTGCGATGCAAAATAAGGAGGGCGATGACGCATTAAGGCATTTTATGCTTTGTTCTTTTTTGTCTTTTCCAGCACATTTTGTACTTCATTTCATCTTCATACTTATTGTTCTTTTTTACTTAAATTTTTTCTTTATTAAATTATTGTTTATATTCATATGACTTATAAGAAAAAAAGTATGATGTGCGCGTCTCCAAGTCCTAGTTTTTAGAAAATTGCTGATGTAGACACGACACGCGTGCTCGTGTCTATGCATCCTTCTAATTCACAAAGCTTTTACACCCAAAGTCGTCTCTTATACCAATTCCCTAAAATATTATGCTTTTAGCCAACGCATCAAAATTCAACGGTAAAAACTACAACACCCAAAGTCGTCTCTTACACCAATTCCTAAATAAAAAATTAGGCTTTTAGCCAATGCATAAATACTCCACAAACAAAACGCCATCAACTCGCAATCTAAGCTAACATTTATGCTTCTATCTACTCTCACTAATTAGGTATCTTTAACTACATTAAAGCACTCCATATAAACTAATTCACCCAGAAGTCAGTCTCTTAACATTAATTCACCCCAATAACAAATCTCCGAGCAAAATGCACATAAACTCAAAACTTCAGACAACTCAGCAATCAAAATCCCAAAATTCATAAAAAGGGAACAAGCTTTACATCAAGAACTGAACAACTAGAGAGCAGAACTCTATATCAATGCCAAAGATTCTTCCTTCTTTCCTTGGAGAAAGAAACCACCCCATTTCTTGAATTATAATTTTTTTATTGATTCATGCTAGAATCTTAAACTCCTCTAGCTATATCTTCTACTCCTTTCATTCATTGATTGGGTATCTTCAACTTCATTGAAGCACTCTATATGAACTAATTCTCAAAGCTCTTACACCCAGAATCGTCTCTTAACCAATTCCTTAAAAAACTTGGCCTTTTAGCCATGCATTGAAATTCAGAAATCAAAAACCCCCATCAACTCACAGCCTAACCTAAACTACATTTACGCATCTATCTACTCCTCTCACTAATTTGGTATCTTTAACTTGCATTAAAGCACTCTATATGAAGTAATTCACCAAGAAGTCTTACACCCAGGGTCATCTCTTACATCAATTCCCAAGGAAAAAAATAGGTTCTTAGCCAATGCATAAACTCAGCAATAAAAAACCCCATCAGCTTGCACCTTAACCTAACATTTACGCTTCTATCTACTCCTCTAACTAATCAGGTATCTTTATACTACATTGAAGCACTCTGTGTTAAGAACTAATTCACCCATAAGCCATCTCTACAACACCAATTCCCCCCAAAATTTAGTCTTTGAGCCAATGCATAAAATTTTCAAAACTTCACACAACTCAGCAACCAAAACCTAACAGCTATGCTTCATTCATCAAAAAGTAACAATCTTTAACTACATTAATTCTAACTCACCCAAAAGTCGTCTCTTATACTAATACCCCGAAGAACTAATCTTTAATCAAAATGCACCATAAATTCAAAACCCCTCACAACCCATCAATCAATATCCCAGAATTCATCAAAAAAATGAACAATCTTTACATCAAGAACTAAACAAGTGAGAACAGAACTCACCAATACCGAACGCTTTTGCATGTAGAGCACCTCTTCTTGGTTACCACCCCACAAATCTCACATGGCCCATCAACTGGAGCTGCCGCAGGCGTGATCATCTTCGAACCACCCACACTAGACTCTCCTCCTGCTCCTCTACCTCCCGCTCCTACAGCCGCGGCTTCGTCGAAATTGGCGTCGACGACGAAGTACTTGGAAGCAGTCCTTTTCACCAAGTGCAGTAATCCAAACCCAATTGCAATCGCAGTGAATACAAAGCGTAAGAGCGTATAGAGATCCAAGTGAAGACCAGAGACATGAAGCATCTGCTTTCGATGAGATTCTTCTAATATATAGGGGGGTCATGGAATGGGTTTTCGTCAGACACCCAAAAACCAAAACCCGATGTCTCTCTTCACTTCGCGATCTTTCGAGACTCTCTCTCTCTCTCTCTCTCTGCTTTCTCCGCTCTTTTTGTGTTCACTGAGATGATATAATCAATGGTTCGTAGTTGCTAAAACAAACTGGGGGTGCGACATAAATAGGAGTGGCCCCACTTTCTGGTCTTATGGAATCTGAACCGTAGTTTTCCTCGAGATGTGGTGAGGAGAATTAGGAGGGGCTTGGAAGTTGCATTGACTACTTCTTCCTATGCAAGAAAAGGAAGGTTGGGATGGGATGGGATGGGAGTCCAAAGCTAATTGGCTTCGCCACTGAGATAACGCCATATCTTCTCTTTGACACTACCAATAAAAGGGGCTCCTAAATATGTTTGGAACTTTTTTGCTAAAAATATTTGCATCGACCAGGGTGAGAACGAAGCCCTTTGTTGCACTCGCAGGGTCCATCTCCCTCCCAAGCTCGTCAGAATGAAACCCCATTGTCAGCATCTCTTGTCATCTTTTGACTCTCTCGACTTCTCTCTCTAATAGTTTCAGAACTTCGTCGGAAAGGAATTTGGTTGAAGTTTTTAAGTAGAAATCGATGGGTTTCATAAAGATGATGATGGTAGACTTGAGAAAGATAATGTAGGATGCGAGGGTGACCATTGTAGAGATGATGGTGTGCATTGGACTCTATTTATAGGAGGAGATGAAGAAGATGAACAATTTCAATATGAATAACAACCCACTCCAATTGAAGTAACACCCAATCACCATTGAGACCTCAGGATATGAAGCACTTTCTGTTGAGAACTTTGATCAAATGAGATAGCTCTGAACAAGAACACAACAACCTGGATTGAAGAACAAAACAATCTGGACTGAATTCACTACTTCTTATTGAACAAGCTTGGCTTTATATAGCCTTACAGAAAAACTAAATAGAAGCACACGTTCAGCATTATATCTGCTAACCGTCCCAACTAGTCCTAAAGCACTTCCGGTTATGTTTTCCTTTTAAGTTCTGGAGCAGTATCTTGGCTTTCGAAGAAACAGCCAATTGTCACATTGTCAACCACAGAGGCAGAGTTTGTGGCAGCTGCTGAGTGTGCAAGTCAAGTGGTGTGGATGAGAAGGGTGTTGGAGCAGCTGGGACATGTTCAGAAGAAGGGTACCGTAGTCATGTGTGACAACAGCTCCACCATCAAATTATCAAAGAATCCTGTCATGCATGGGAGAAGTAAACACATTGATGTACGTTTTCATTTCTTGAGAGAGCTTGCTAAGGATGGAACTGTTGAGTTATTGCATTGTGGGACTAAGGAGCAGACTGCAGATGTGATGACAAAGCCATTGAAGTTGGATGCTTTCCTGAAGCTTAGAAGTCAGATGGGCATTTGCAAGGCAGTGGAGCTAAACTAATTGTGTATCACAGTTAGTTTAGGGGAGGCATTGATAGGTTATTGCTTGTTTTTAGGAGTTTACTGAGTCCTGCTGACTCAGTCCTTGTTTTTGGTTAATAAATCCCTAGATCTAAGTCACCAGCATAGTCACTGTCTGTGTAAGCAATCAGCTCATCTGAACTTCCCTTCTTGTACATGATTCCATAATCAAAGGTACCCTTCAAGTACCTCAATATCCTCTTGGCAGCTTGTAAATGAAGCTCGGTAGGTTTAGCCATGTACCTGCTGATCAAGCTTACACTATACATTATGTCTGGACGAGTTGTCGTGAGATACATGAGACTCCCTACAATTTGCTTGTAATATGAATCATCAATTTCAGCTCCATCTTCATTCTTGCTTAACTTGCAACCTGGAACTATGGGACTATTGACTTCATGACTTTCTAGCATTCCAAATCTCTTCAAAACCTGCAGTACATACTTCTTTTGGCAAATGAAGATACCATCGGATTGTTGTGACACTTCAATGCCAAGAAAGAACTTCATTTTTCCCAGATCAGTCATCTAAAAAACTTGCATCATTGAACACTTGAAACTGCTAAGCATCTCTTCATCATCACCAGTATAGATTAAATCATCAACATAAACACTTACAATAAGCATTTTACCTTATTTGTTCCGTTTTGTGAAAAGGGTCTGCTCATTTGGACATCTTTCGAAACCCTCATTGACAAAGTAAGTCTCTATGCGACTGAACCAGGCTCGTGGAGCTTGCTTTAAGCCGTATAGAGCCTTGTGCAGTTTGTAGACTTTGTCCTCACTTCCCTTGATCTCATAACCCCTCGGTTGCTCAACATACACATTTTCATTTAGTTCACCATGGAGGAAGGCTGATTTCACATCTAACTGGAATATTTTCCAGTTGCTTTGAGCTGCCAGGGCCACTACCATCCTCACAGTTTCCATTCTTGCCACTGGAGCATAGACATCTGTGTAGTCTATTCCATGTTTCTGTGTGTACCCTTTAGCCACCAAACGTGCTTTGTGCTTTTCAAGTTCTCCATGCTCATTGTACTTGGTTTTATAGATCCATTTCACCCCAATTTTCTTGGCTCCGACAGGCAATGCAACCAATGTCCATGTCTTGTTTTTCTCTATGGACTTGATTTCGCTGTCCATGGCTAATCTCCAACTTGCATCCTTCACTGCTTCTTCATAGTATAATGGATCACTTGACACCATTAGGACCAAGTTACCTTCATCTTCAGATAACCCGAGACCCTCCCCACTAACATAATCCCTCATCCATGCTGGAGACTCTCTCATTCTCTTACCACCTTCATTATCCTCAATGTTCCCATTATTTGAAGATTCATCACCTTTACTCTTACCACAGCTAGTCATACCTACATCTTCACCATCAGTGTTTTCACCTCCCTCACCATGATTATTATCTAGTCCTATTACATCATCATCTCCCCATTCTAAATCTACCAAAATTTGCTCATCATAACTCACATCCCAATCCCATTGCTTCCCTTCTTCGAAAATGACATCCCTACTCAAGACAATCCTCTTAGAAATAGGATCAAATAGTCTATAACCCTTAGACTCCTCACTAACTCCCAACAAAACACAAGTAATGCTTCTCTTATCAAGCTTAGTCCTCCTTGCCTCTGGAACATGTACATGAGCCATGCATCCAAATACCCGAAAATGTTTGACAGAGGGCTTCACTCCACTCCATGCTTCTTCTGGCGTAACATCCTTGACAACCAATGTAGGACACCTGTTTAGAACATAGATAGCCCAATTCACTGCCTCTGCCCAAAAAGTCTTGGGAATATCTTTGTCAGATAGCATTGAACGAACCATATTCATCACAGTTCTATTCTTTCTTTCAGCTACGCCGTTTTGTTGCGGAGTGTAAGCAATGGTCAGCTGCCTTTTGATGCCACTTTGTTTGCAGAAATCATTGAATTCATTTGAATTGAATTCTCCTCCTTTATCAGTGCGCAAGCACTTAACAAACAACCCTGTTTCTTTTTCAACCATAATCTTAAAGCATTTAAAAATGTTTAAAGCTTCTGATTTCTCTACCAAGAAGTACACCCATGATTTTCTACTATAATCATCAATAAAACACAAGATGTACCTCTTCTTGCTATTGGATGTAGGAGTGATCGGGCCACAGATATCAGCATGAATCAGCTCCAGCTTTTCTGTTGCTCTCCAAGTACTCCTCTTTGGAATAGAGTCACGGTGTTGTTCCCATTGATGCAAGCAGCACATGGCACACTTGCAGCAGAGAATGGAGGAAGTCCATGCACCATTTTCTTGGACTGCAGGGTTCTTAAACCCTTATAACTCAGATGGCCGTACCTTCGATGCCAAAGATGAGAAAAACTTTGTGTTCTCGTGTGAAGGCACTGATCCGATTGTGCTTGAGCATGAGCTTGAGACTGAGCCAGCAAAATAAACATCCTATTGGTACTCATGTTGGTTTGAATGATCAAACCCTTCACTGGATGA
This sequence comes from Berberis vulgaris, assembly GCA_963556465.1. Classification (NCBI taxonomy): domain Eukaryota; kingdom Viridiplantae; phylum Streptophyta; class Magnoliopsida; order Ranunculales; family Berberidaceae; genus Berberis; species Berberis vulgaris. The sequence continues at coordinate 72,291,820 of OY747132.1, forward strand.
AATATCTTGCATATCCCTCCCTTGATCAGAATAGTCAAGCCCTTTTCTTGTAACTGTCCTATGCTCAAGAGATTAGTTTTCAACTCTGGAACATAGTACACATCAACAATAACATGACTGGCTCCATTCAGCAACAACTTCACACTTCCCTTTCCCATCACATTCATCTTGGTGTTGTTCCCCAATTTCACAGAATGCCGAAATCCTTCATCGAACTCCCTGAACATAGCTCGATCTCCACACATGTGATTAGAACATCCTGAATCAAGGAACCATGCATCTTCTCTGTTGGCCTCATAAAACTCCACATAAGACATCAGCAGCATCTCATCTTCCTCATTAAGTTCTGCATAGTTTGCTTCTTTATTCCCATATGGACATTCATACTGAAAATGGCCAAGATTGTGGCATCGGTAACACTCCACAGATGCTTTGTTGAAACCTGCTCGTCCTCTCCCTCTTCCTCTGTAGCCACCACGACCACGACCTCTTCCTCCTTCATATGTCACCTTCAAGGCCTGCTCTTCATTAGTATGTTTCTGGAACTTCTGTTCATGCACTATTAATGAGCTTTGTAACTCATCAATGGTGAGATAATCAATGTCCTTTGATTCCTCAATAGAGCAAACAACATAGTTGAACTTCTCCGTTAAAGTGCGTAGAATTTTCTCTACCACTTTAACATCCTGCATGTCTTCTCCATAAACTCGCATCTTGTTGGCCACTGTCATGACCCTTGAGAAGTACCCTGTCACTCCTTCACCAGATCTCATCTCAAGAGTTTCAAACTCCCGTCGGAGAGCTTGAAGATGAGACTTCTTGACCCTTGCATTCCCTTCAAACTTTTTCTTCATGGCATCCCATATATCTTTAGCAGTATCCTTCTTGAGAATAGTGTCAAGAACCGTGCGATCGATGGCCTGGAAGAGGTAGTTCTTGACTTTCAGATCCTTCAACTTCATCTCCTCAAACTTCTCTGTCACAGTTGAGCTTCCCTCTGCCTCTGTGTAGCCTGTCTCCACCAGGCTCCAATACTCTTTGCTTCTCAAGAAATTCTCCATGAGCATACTCCAATGGTCATAATGACCATCGAAGCGTGGTATTGCAGGTTGGACAAACCTTTTGTCACTTTCCATTGCTTTCTTTCACTGTGTTTGCAAATCACTCAAAGCTGCGGCTTGCTTTCTTCTCAGAACCAGTCCTTGCTCTGATACCAGATGTTGAGAACTTTGATCAAATGAGATAGCTCTGAACAAGAACACAACAACCTGGATTGAAGAACAAAACAATCTGGACTGAATTCACTACTTCTTATTGAACAAGCTTGGCTTTATATAGCCTTACAGAAAATAACAGAAAAACTAAATAGAAGCACACGTTCAGCATTATATCTGCTAACCGTCCCAACTAGTCCTAAAGACTAGGGATTTATTAACCAAAAACAAGGACTGAGTAAGCAGGACTCAGTAAACTCCTAAAAACAAGCAATAACCTATCACTTTCATCTTGTTCGTAGAGACCAGGTTCAACAGGAACAATTGGTTCCTCTTCAGCCCTATCCTCATCATCCCCGTCTTCATCATCCTCACCCTCCTCATCCGCCTCACCTTCACGCACAACACCCTCACTACCCACACCACTTTGACTTTGCGATTGGATTTTTTGTCTTGCAGCTTCGTCTTGATCAATTAATTTGCTTCCCATTTCATCCTTTCTCATCTTATTGGTCGCTTCTTTCTCCATCATCTGTTGTTGCTTTATTTTTTCTCTTCCATCTTTTGTTTACCCTTTTCCGCAATCACCTTTTGGTCATCTATCAACTGGATCATCACCACCACTAGAAATTGAAGAAGACACAATGTCCTTGTTCATATTTGTCGTGTTGAACAATGAAAAAAGTGATACAAAACTTATATAAATAATTCATTATCTGAATATTAAAAAGTTATATAAAAGACAGAAAAGTGGTGATAGTGGTGTCAAAGAGAAGATATAATGGTGTCAAAAAGTCGGAGCCAAGCTAACTTGATCATAACTGGGATAGCATAATTAAATGTGACACGTGTAAGTTGCAAGTGCTGATATTATTCTTTTCTTTTCCTTTCATTTTTCTTTTCTTTTTTCTTTTCTTTTTTTGAACTGAAATTTCTTTTGTGTGGAGATCTTTAAGAAAGTAATGGACGGTTTTAAGTAAGGGATTACTTGGATGATAGTTGATGAAAATTCTTGTGACATTTGGACATGTAAATGGGTTGGCCAATACTACTCTCATAGGAATTTCACTCTTGAATATTCTAGGACGTTGGTACATGACATATGAAGATCTTATGGTTGTTGAAGGAGGGAGAATAATTTGGAATGAAGAAATCATTTTCGAAGTGTTTTCTCATTATGTTGCATAGGTCATCCTCAATACATCAATCAAACAAGATAATTCAATCTATGATCTGGAAAGCCAATCATAAATGTCATTCAAAACTAAAGCAACATACAAGTTTTACCTCTATAAAGCAATTCCTCACACCTCTTATACCTCCTATAATCCCAACAAATTGATCCATCAACTGTGGATTGCAAAAACCCTTCATATATATTGTTCATTTTCTCTTTTGAAAGTGTTATCACTATTTGCCTACTAAAGAAAATCCCCATAAACACCATATGAATGTGCCCCTGGAATGCCTTGATATGGTACAAGGGTTCCAGGGGGTTGCCAAGATCACTTAAGTTAATCTCAATACTTCTAGTACTATATATCACTTAAGTATGGTATATATACACTAAAATTACACTGTACATTGAGACCATATTTAAGTAAATAATTTGCACAATTTAAAACAAATTTATTACAACTTCTACTAAAATAACTAATACCAAATCATTCAAAAGAAGAAGATGTTGTTGCAAGTCTCAAGCAATCATCTTCTTAACATCATCACACCATGCTTCCAAGGGCTTCAAACATGCTTTCAGCTCAGCAATTAAACTCAACAACTAGACTTTCTTCTAGCCAAAGGTCTACAACCCAATCTCTTAAAAAAATTCATGTATGTGATGAATGTATGAAGATAGATAATAGAGCACTTTTGAAAATTAATTGATCCTCTAGAAGCCTTACAATAATCTTTCTGAGTATGTTTAATTTTAGAACAATGAGAAAAATGTAGAATTACAAATAACCAACAAGTCATTTGCATGTAGCAAGTGTGAAAAAAACTTAGAGGTCTTTATGAATTTAAATGCCACTAATTGTCCCATAGTCCAAGTTTTGATTCAGGTTTCTAATAGGGTTTTCACCACTAAGAGAAAGATATAAACCAGTAATGGATCATCTTGTCTTAACCCTTTATTTGGGTGAAAATGAAGAAAATGATTATCATTAGTTAAGAGAGAGTAAAAAACAGTGTATACTTTTTTTATCAAAGAAATTGAAATTGCATTAAAAAGAAAAACCATTCAAATTCAAAGTACATCCCATCTTTAAATCATTATTACTACCACTACTACTACCACTACCACTACCATTACTACTACCACTACCACTACTACTACGACTACTACTACCACTACCACTACCACTACTACTACTACTACTACTACCACCACCACTACTGATACACTACCACTACTACTACTACTAGCATTGATTGATGCATCCAGTCGATGAGCTGTTAGGTTCATGTTTCTTCTAATGTGAATAGTTTTGAAACATTCAAAATATGCTAGTTTGTGTTCCAGCCGATGTTGTCAAGTAACTTTCTGTTGCCATGATAAATGCTCGCTTCTGCCATTGATCACTTCCGCAATGTCTTTGCTATCAGTTATCACTACAACCTTTCACCATGATAGTTTGTACCCTTTCGCCATCGCACATTCACTTGCTAGTCTGCCCCCTTCCAATTCAGCTTCAAAACTTGTTGTTGTGCCTTTCCTGCACCCTTTATTGATCCATATTATCTTACCGTCTGCATCAGTCGCATAGAAAGCAAAACACCCATCACACATAGTCCTGTGGAAACAACATTAGTGACCAACATAATAAGTTCATGACTTGCTAATATCTTTGCATGCTCAAAGACCGTTGAAATATGTAGATTATTTGCTTGTGGTGTGTCAATTCTGTCATCATTGGAATAAGGTTGTTGTTGTTCCATATTGTTTGAATATTGCCAAAATTTAACTGAACTATTTGCTAGTCTTGCTATCATCTGTACTCTGAAATTTTTTTGTTAAAAAATCAGACTATTTCTAGCATGCCAAATATGATCTAAGACTGCAGTTGCTCTAACCATGCATTGTTCCCTTTCATACCCGCTTGTATACATGTACTACAAGAACTCCAGAAAATCCTTATCATGAGAAATATCTACTCTATAACATCTAACAGGTATGTTAGACATACCCCACACTTGGACAACAAGAAGGCACTGAAAAAGAACTTGCCTAGACGTTTCATTTTCTATGTTGCAAAGTGGCATTCATCGCTCACTGCTATATGATGATGTCTAAGGACCCTCCACAGGAAGCAATCCTTTATAAATATTTCAAAGAAAAATTTGAACTCGATGAGGAATCTTGAGTTTCCAAATACCTTGGAGCAATTTCCTATCATCTCCTCTGGAAGAATAGGCAATAGATAAAATCGACATTTCACTCCTGAAAGATTTATAGGTCGATTTCACAGTTAAAACTCCTTTGGTCTCATGTTTCCAGATAAACACATCTTTCTCATTTGAATATCTAATGGGAGTGTTCAAAATAGCCATAATTACCTGTTGGGGAAAAACATTTCAATAGTAGTTGATCCCACTCCTTTTACCCCCCCCCCCCCCCCTTCTTATAAAATAATAGATCTTTCACATAATCAAACAAATAGAGGGTATCGGTTAACCACAAATCTTCCCACATAGTGAAGGACTCCCCATTTGCTACCATCCATAATAAACCATTTTTAAAAGTATTGAGAGTTTTCCCCAGACTCCTCCAAATGAAGGAAGAACCCATATTGGTGAAAGAGGCTTGAAAAAGGTTATAATTTTTTAAATAAACAAATTTGAGGAGTACTGGGCAAAGGTCATCTGGTCGATCCAAAATTCCGACTACCATTTTGGACAACAGGACAAAAAATTTAGGTTCAGACAACTAAATATTTACCCCACCCATATTTTTTTATGCAGACACCAATTCCCACAGCTAGAAATGGGTTTTACTGTTTTAGTTCCCCTCCACCAAAACGTCCAATTTAAAGAGTCCAACTTCTTGATGATAAAAGTTGGGAGCATAAAAGATTGCATAGGATAAATGGGAATGGAAACAGACACAAATTTAACGAGGGTCGTTCTACTAGCCTCAAACAACAATTTACATTTTCAACCAGCAAAATATTTTTTGACCCTATCAACCAAGTAGTTGAAATCTTGGGTTTTGTTTCTTGAAAGATTAAGGGGGAGAGTATTTTTCTTTTTTATTTACAGGTCTCATACCCAACACCCTAATAATCATATGCTTGTGTCTATGGTGGTCATTTGGGGAGCGGGCGGGGGGGGGGGGGGGGGGGGGGGTGTAAAAAAGAACAGAAGACTTGTCAAAGTTAATCAATTGACCAGATCATCATCATCATCAAAGCCCATTCCCGATAATTTCGGGGTCAGCTACATGGATTTTGATTTTCCAAGCAATGTGGTCTTGCCACATATCCTCGCCTAATCAATTGACCAGATACGTCACAATAATCCTTGAGGATTTCTTTCACTCGGTGGCATTGATTAAGATAAGTTTTGTAGAAAATGATAAGTTCATCTACAAACTTAAGGTGATTAATACCTGGGGATGACCTTCTAGCTTTAAAACCACTGTTGTCCCTATTGGCTTGGCTCGGGCTTTCATCAACATTCTGGAAAGTGTCTCAACATTCTAATACCTCTGTTTGGTTTGATAAAAGCATCAGGTTTTCCATCAATGAAAATATTATAAGCCACTGAGGAGATACAACAATGAAGTAGTCTATACCAATCACTAGAGAAACCCAAAACAGAACAGTGTATACACATTGCATAATAAGTTTTATAAAATCTTTAGAAAATCCTAATTTTGTAAAATATCTTTAAGAAACCCCAATTCACTTTTTATATGCTTTGGTCATATCAATCTTGATAATTGTCTACCATTTGTTTATTTTTTAAATGAAATTGAAAATTTCACGAGCTATGGTTATTTTATCTACAACATTTATCCATTTAATAAAAGCACCTTGAAAAGGAGAAATAATATTTGGAGATAAGACTTAAGGTTATTAACAAAAAAATTGAAATGAGCTTATATAAAATATTACATAAACTAATTGGTCTAAATTGAACTATGGTAGTAGGGTTTCTGACCTTAGGGATCAGAGTGACAAAAATGTGATTTAGATGTGGTAAAATGGATTTAGAAGCAAAACTAGCTTGAACTAATTTAGAAACATCATATTCAAAGAAAATGCCAACATTATCTAAAGAATTTAGAGTTAAAACCATCAGCCCCTGGCAGCGGCGGAGCTAGAATTTTCACCAGGGGCAAAGTGGCAAATCACATTTAATTCAATATATTTATATAAATTTTTTTGTCGATTTCAAGTAACTTAAAACTCATCATAAATTAAGTAAAACGCATATAAACTTCTTACAAATAACGTGTACATAATTAACTTTTATAAAATAAATAAACACATTCTCGTATATCCCAAAAATAAGAATTGTCTGTAGCGATAAACACACATTGTTACTAATAAACAATATCATTTATCAAACATAAGAAATGAAAGTTTACAGTTGGCCTCTTCGCTTGTTCATCTTCTGGAAGTATTGCACAATCACCTCATTATCAATGCTATTGAAAACACCATTTTCAATGTATGTGATTATGCAGTCATTCATCCAACATATCTCACTCTATTTCGTAGACGAGTCTTCACTATATGCATAACATAGAATGTTTTCTCAACTGTAGTTGTGGCAATTAGTAGAATTAATATCAACTTTATTAACAAGTAAACTAATGGATACACAATATTATTTTTTGTTTCAATCATTTTCTTAGCAAGTCCGCTAATTCCATCCAATATTGCAAAGTCATCGTTCGTGCACACATTAATAATATAAGTCTCTAATTGATCCTGAAATACCACAAGATCTATTTCGGAGAAATCAATCGGATAAAATCCAACTAGACGAATCAACTTTTATTTTTCGAAAGTTGCAAATAAGTTATTTGGGTTCAAACAAGCCATACAAAGTAGCAATTATGTATTTACTTCATTAAAACGGTTGTTAATCTCTTGAAGTTGTATATCTATGTAAGTATAGAACAACTTCACTTGATAGCGACGTAAATTCATGAACCCTCCAGACCTTCACCTCGACCACCCTCGTGCAAAAAATTGGTATTCTATGCGAGGGATTATGATATTGTGTTTAACACAAAATGAAGAAACCTTATTGAGAAATGAATTTCATTTATCTTCTCTAATTGTTTGTAGACACTGTTCAAATATTATCACTAAGTTCATGCATTCACTATGTCTTGATCTCTGAGCTACAATGCATTTGACAAAACCATTAGTGATTGCAAATAAATTCCTCATTACATGTGAGTTTAATACAAAACCAAAATATTGCATCGAGTCCAATAAAGCATAAACCTCACCATTTTGTTCAGAGCTTGAGCATTCTCCAATCACAATTTCCAACATATCAATCACATATGAAAATATCATAATCAAGCTTATTAGTATCCCATAATGTGAACCGCAATTGGTCTCCTAATTCAAACCTTTCCCACTTAGAAGTTCACCACTTTTGATTTTTTTCGATAACTTTAGCAACTTGTTTATTGAGAAGAATATCACGACGCTTGCAAGAGGCTCCAACAACGTTCATTGCATTGGTGACTAAATTGAAAAACAACGCGATTTGGGCATGATTTTTTGCAATATGAATTATTGCCAACTGCAATTGATGGGCAAAACAATGAATAAACACACATATTTGTTATCTTACAGAGTGTTTTTAGTCTATTAAATTCACCTTGCATATTACTAGCACCGTCATAACCTTAACCTCACGACCTCGTAATACTCAATTGATGATTGGTAAACAATTTTATAATGACAACTTTAAATGTAGCTGTTGTGATTTCTTCAACATGTCTAATGGCAATAAATCTTTCAATCACACATCTTTTCTTGCCCACAAAGCGTATGACAACGACCGTCTGCTACTTGATTGATATATCACAAGATTCACCAACCAAAATAGAATTAGTTCTTCCCCAAGATCTTTAAGAATAACATCGATTGTCTATTCAACAGCTACATTTGCAATGTCATTTTGAATCTCAAGTGCGGTCAATTTATGATTTTCTAGAGCATTTTGGAGGACAACATTCTTAATATTTTCATTGTGGTTAGTGATAAATTGTAAAAGCTTAAGAAATTTGTCTTGATTGTTTGACTTTCTGCTTAGTCATGGCCATAAAATGCTAAGCCTTGGTGTAGAAGAAAACAGACCCCAATCAACGGATGTATTTAGATGAATGCGATACTCAATTCTTGTTCAATTTGAATGCCTAGTAAAACATGTCTAAATTTGTTGGTCTTGCTTTAATAATTCTTGACTCTTCATATAAGCTAAATTATGATTACTTTTGGACCCTCCAAACATGAGCTTAAAGTTTTTCACTCTTTTACTAAAGTCTTGAACTACAAAAACATCAGCATCACCTTGCTTCCCAATGTTTGGTCGAAAAATATAACAACACAAACAAAATGCAACATCTTTTGTTATGTTATACTCCAACAAACTCTCACAGTCATCATACCAACATGGGATAAACTGTCGTAGTACACTTCTTATTTTTTTGAGAAAAAATGTGATTACGAGGCTAATACGGTCCCTTTAGCAAGTGTGCTCTTCGAATTTTATCTCGAACATTAGAGTTATGCTATGAAATTCGAGTTCTAAGCTGGGGTCTATTTAAAGATTTGATAAGTCAGGTTATATTCCACTCATCTTTGAGGTAAACTCCATTTGAGGATGGTCATCATTTTCTTGGATAGGAAGAATTTGAGGCGTTTGTTTTATTTTAAGATACTTATCATAGCTAAAAAGAAATTTACTATCAATATTAATCCTTTATATATAAAATTTATTAATGTGAACATGAAAAAGAAATAATCAAATAGATGTAGTCAATAAAAAAATAACATACATCAAAATATGAAGTCATATTGGTTGGCGTGTTAAATAACATACATTAATATTGTAGTCTTTAAGAAAAATACAAAATTACGGGATCCCTCCCCATACACAAGTTGTCACCAACCCTCGGGATCCCTCCATTAATTTCATCTCGGTTCCCCAAATTCTTGAATCAGCTATTACAGATACCCAGGTTGGCTCCCACACCTCGATAGCTCACCATGAGAACACACTTGGCCCCCTTTATACGCTTGTGACCTCCCGAATTGCAATGATATATGCCCTAATCCAATCAACATGGCATCACAGACTCAACCTCAAACCTAATCAGCCCAGGGCAGTTTCCCCTGTTTTGGACCCAGATACGATTTTTGTCAATTTCGACGTTTGTTTCTTTAACTCCTCTAAACAGGGAGCTTTAAGTGTGTTTGCAATCGATATACATGGACGAGTTCTCGCTACATCAACATGCCCTATAGTAGGCACAGTTCTTGATAGTATTATGGCAGAGTGCTATGCAGTAGAGGTGACCCTAATTCTTATCCAGGCACATTAGTGGAAGACATGTTTCCTTTTTGACAATTCGGCGAACATCATTACTCTTCTCCATGATGATGACTCTCACCCTACTTTTGCTATGAACTGGTTTGGCGTCTACTAATTAGAAATATTAGACACTTGTTCTTTATGCTTCCTTTATGGAATTGAAAGTATATATGTAGATATCTTAATGTGGAGGCTCATAACTTGGCGACAGACGTTAGACGACAAATTTGTAATCATATTTAGCATATAAATATTATGCCTAATGGCTTTAACAAAAAAAAAATACAAAATTATAAGTAGGTCACGGGTTTGCTCTTAAAATCAAAAACTTCTTAATGTGCTAATATGCAGGAGGGGTGCTTAAAGTTGAAAAACAACATCACTAACCATGTATGCTATTCTTATAATAAATTATTTCTAATTGAATTTACATTTAATTGAATGTGAGATTGTTATCTTAGAATTTTTGCTATCATAAAAAATTATGTATAAGTTAAATTTGTATAACAATGGACTTAAGTTAATGTTCATACAAAAAAAAAAAAAACTTTAAAATCACCAACATTGCATAATAATTTAGCAATTGTAAAAGTAAGTAAATATTGTTTAATTGAACAAGTTAAATACATGAAATTCTCTACTTGGTTTGTAAAAAAATCACAAAAGTCGGAGCAGAATTGAGCTTAAATAAAAAAGGCAAATATGAAAATTAATGAAGATTTAATAAAATCGTCAAGCCCAAAAGATAAACGGAGCTTTCGAATTACCCAATGGAAACCACGAAATCGAAAATGAATGAGCTTTCAATTACCCAATAAAATTCACAACATCTAAAGTCGAATAGGTTCTCTTGCAGTTTTGTTTTATATACAATTCAAACCAAACCTATATTTCAAAATGTCCACTCTTCACTCTTACCTTCAATAACCAATCCCTCTACTTAATTATCACCAATTCAACCCATCTAGAAGGTGCTAAAACAAGCTTAATTTGTGACCTTATCAAATAATCATTGAAATTAATTAGCTCATAATTTATGGTGACTCGCTAATGGAACCTAAAGGTTGGGAAACTGCAACTTAGCCATGTATTCACTTCTTATCAACACCAACATATACAATCCTTCAAAAATTGAAGAAACGACTAAATCATAATTAGGAAGAATTCTCGAATAAAAAATTCCAAATTCAAACACTCCAATTCAAGAGCAAAAAATCAAGGTTCAGATGCAAACAAAAAAATAAGTGCATAAAATCACAACAATCATCCAATATAACTAAACTTTATGGATTTTCGGATGCAAATTGATGGATTCAACATACACATTTCGATCGAAAAGTAAAAAATTTCAATAAAAAAAAAGTAATTTTTGTGTTTTTGTGATAAAGTATGAATGAAATTTGATTGAATGGGATAAAGAACCAACTTTTGGTAATTTAAAATTTTGTTTTTGTCGAAGACATGTCTCTATCTATCGTCACTGCAATTGCAATTGAGATCCCTTCAAGCTTTTCTGTTAAAGAAGTTTGTGTGTGTGAGGTGAGAAAATGAGACTTTGACTATGTGAGCATTAGATTAAGTACATTGTTATACAAATTTATATATATTTGATAGCAAACATTTTAAGATTACAATCTTATATTCAATTGAAACAACAAAGAAGTAAGAAGAAATGGTAGGCATTATCAAGATATATGACCAGGTCACATGATAGAGTGAATTTGGTTTCTTAAAAATATTTTACAAAAGTTAGGATTTTTTTAAAAATTTTATTGAACTTATTATGCAATGTGTATCCACAGTTTCTTACTTTGTCTTATTTAATGGTAATCAACATCTTACTTTTCACCCAAGACAAGATGATCCGTTGCCAAATTATATCTACATTTTAGTGGTGAAAGCCCTATCTAGAAGCCTGAATCAAACTTGGACTCTGGAACAATTAGTGGCATTAAAATTCATAAAGATTTTCCAGTTTTTCACACTTGCTATATGCATATGACTTGTTGGTTATTTGTAATTTTATTTTTCTTAATGTTCTAAAATTAAACATATTCTGAAGATTATTGTATCTTCATTTAATTATCATGGACATGCAAAAATTTTGAGGAAATTGATAGGTTGTAGACATTTCAACGATATGAAAAGTATTTATGACTTTTGTTTTATTCCCTAAATCTAAAACAAATTATTTTATGTACATTCTAAATATTATTCAAAGCCAATTATCTTCTTGGAAATCCAATTTGCTTTCCCAAGCAGGGAAGACTGTCATGATAAAGTTTGTGGTTGCTGCAACTCCTATCTATATTACGATGAATTTCCTTCTTCCACATGGTTTAGTTAATCAAATTGACACGTGGATTAGGGATTTTTGGTGGAACCATTCATCTGCTAAAAAGTCCCCACATCTTTGCAATGGAAGATTGTTGCAAATTACGAAATGAATGCAGGGTTAAATATACCACTCATGAGGTTTACTAAATATACCACTCATGAGGATTAGGAACAAAACTCTTCTTTCTACATCTGGTAACTCTTTGATTAGTCTGATAATATGGAATCCATAATACTTAGGACTTTATATTTTCCAGATCATTTTTTGTTTAATCACAAGTTACATAGAAGTACAATTTCTTTTTTGAGCCCAGGACTCAAACATATCATTAAGGAATTTCACCAACAATTTGAGTAAAAATTGAGGATAGACACAAAAATTAATCTATGGGATGAATACTGGATCAAAGGTTTTCACCCTCTTAGATCTTTTAGCTTAAGAAATCTTTTTCCAAATTTATCTACAGGTAATAAATTCATGATCTTTCAAATCGCAAAATAATGTGAAAATTTCCTTTTTTTTTAATTATATTTTGGAGATAGAATTTTTCACCTCATTGTGGTAAGCTCCAATATGTGGAGTCTATAGAGGATGTTCCTACTAAGAAGACATTTGCAAGTGGTAAAGTTTTTGTTACACATGCATAAATACGTTTTTATATATTTGAATATTTTCAATTGCTTTCTCCTTCAAATGATAATGTAGGAAAAAATTGTTTTGTCATATATGTGCTTCTTTAATTCTTGAAAGATGTAAGACTTTGTTATGGAAATTATGATGAACATAATATTGTTGAGCTTAATAGTCATCATATTAATGTAGAGAAACAATGTTAATTTTGCAATGATGTATAGGAAGATGTCAAGCATTTATTCGTCGATCGTGTGCTTGCCAAACAACTTTGGTTAGTTCCAACATGCCCAATTATTTGGATTCGTACGCTATTTCACCATTTTGCTGAATTTTTTCAGTTCTTCCTTGATCAGGAAGTTTAAATCAATCATATTTTCAGGTCTAGTTTCAATATTTTTGCCTCAGTTTGATGTTATTTGGCTTTGCCACAATGAACTTATTTGTCATAACAAAAGATGGTCCATAAACAGAGGTAGGATAAGAGTTTGGGATATTTTGCTAGTTCGGCAAGAAAGTTTTAACACTACCCTTTCAGATCAAAATATTAGTATCTTGACTGTTTCTTCCTTTTGTAAATGGTAACGATGATGAGGCCCATGCTGATTTTACTGATAGATGGTTTGAAATTGAAAATGGAATGTTTCTTGTGCTCCCAATTTGGCCTCATGGTGTAGAAAAAATGATTAGCTGATGATGACTTAGCTCACAGATTTGAACAACTGATTTGTATGTATACATTGTCTTATGACAGGGAACTTGTTAGTCTCGAGTTGTTGGAAATAATGCTCAGTTGGAGCGCGTCCTTTTGCGGGAAGAAATTATGGTTGGTCAATTCAGTTGTTGAGCTGAAAACATATTTGAAGCCCTTGGAAGCATGGTGCGATGATGTTAAGAAAATGATTGCTCATGACTTACAACAATATCTTATTCTTTTGAATGATGTTGATATTAGTTCTGTTAGTAGAAGTTGTACTAAATCTATTTTGGATTATGCAAATGTTCTACTTAAACATGGTCTTCTCAATGCTCAAATTGAGGAGAGTGGAGAATGTTGTTCATGTACAGTGTAGTTTTAGCTAATACTTCTAGTACTATATATATATATATAGTACTAGAAGTATTGTCTTCAATAGCTGAAACAAAAACAGATTGAGATTAACTTAAGTGATCTCTGCAACCTTGAAACACTCGTACCACATCAAGGCTTCAAGGGACATATTCATATGGTGTTTATGGAGATTTTCTTTAGTAGGCAAATGGTTGGCAACACTTTCAAAAGAGAAAATGAACTATATATATGAGGTGTTTTTGCAATCCACAGACGATGGATCAATTTTTTGTTGGGATTACAGGAGGTATAAGAGGTGTGAGAAATTGCTTTATGGATGTAAAACTTGTATGTTGTTTTAGTTATGAATGAACTATATGATTAACTTTCCAGATGATAGAATCAATTGAATTACCTTGTCTGATTTGTGTATTGAGATTGCCTTGTGCAACATAATGAGACAACACTTTGAAAATGATTTATTTATTCCAAATTATCTTCCCTCCTTCAATAACCATAAGATCTTCATATGCCATCTGCCAACATTCTAGTATGTTTAGGAGTGATTCCTATGAGAGTAGTATTGACCAATCCATTTATATGTCCAAATGTTACAAGATTTCCCATCAACTATCATCCAAGTAATCCCTTACTTAAAAATATCCATTACTTAGACTATTAATGGTTGTGATGATTGCTATGATTATTCACTTCACTGACCGTTGAGGCAATTGAGATGCCTCAACAATTCATGTGGAGATCATGCCCCCCCCCCCCCCCCCCCCCTGTGGAGGCTAAATACGGGGAGCCATTTCAACCCCATCAGTAGAAGAAAAGACTAAAGCTTATAGCATCTTGTGCATAAGGATCCTCATGTCTGAGTTCCATTGTTACTAAATTGAAAACATAAGGGCACTTATAAAACCGAAGAGGAGAACAACATAGAAGGTGTTGATTCTAAGCCTTGACGACCATAATTAGGTACCCAGGTTGATAATGGAAGGACCAATGGAGGCTGAGACTGATAAAATAAATGAAAACAAGCTTGATCTCTAGATGATGAGCCTTCAAAAGGCGCTTGAGAATGCTCAATAAGAGGAACCAGTTTGTTGTGAATTAAACAGAGAGCTTGGACAAGAAGTTTCGTTTATCCATCTGGGTTTTTTGTTCCTTTTCTTTTTCTTATTATGATGAAAGGAAGAAGAAGAAGGGTCTGACTCATTATCAGAGAGGGAGCGATGAGAGCTTGAGTCTAACTGAGTTTCTAGAATAGACAAATCGTTCCTCATAAGAGTTGAAAAGATAATGATCTATGAGTTAATAGTAGGTGACTCAGGTTGAGAGTTTGGATCAAACAAAATTGTGTTTTTTAATGAGGGAGGTGGAATTTCTGAATTAGGGTTAAAGATATAAAATGATTGTCCATCAGCCTCTTTTGGAAACACTTCAAGGACCGATCGTGGGCTAGGACATAGTGTAATGGGCCATATTCCACCAATGGATCTAAATTTGTTGTTTGAAGGAATTCAGGTTCTTTGGGTTTGGACTATCCGAAAATTGAAGGGGGCCTCCAACACTATCTTCTTGTTCCTCAAATAATTCTTGACAACATTGAAGATTTGGAGAGCTTGAGATTGAGCACGTGTGGTGCAAAGCTAGGAGAAATTTAGGGAAAAAAGATTGATTAACCCAACGCTCATCTCTTAACATACATATTTCTCGCAATTCTTCCACCGACCAAAGCTTAAAGTCATTAAGGTTGTATCTATCAGAGGATGGTGGGAGTTCACGGGGACAATATCTTATCCATAACTTCTCAAATAACTCTTTGGGTCTGCATTTGATATTTTTATGTCCAATGACCCCGCAAAAATAACAAAATTTTGGAACTATTTCGTATCAATTGACATCAGAAGGGTCGTTGCAACATCAAAGGTAAGCTCAAGATTGTTAATGAGTGATTTAGAAATGTTAATGAGGACTTGAGCTCTCAAATAAGTATCAGCAAATAGAGATTGAAGCTCAGTGTCAAATGTTGACCTAACTCCTTGCATACATTTCACACTTGTTTATGTCTCAACAACTCCATTGGTAGATTAAAAATACCTAAACAGAAAAGTACCAAATGGAACTGAATTAACCTTAGTGGTTGATTTTTGTCTCCATTGTTGGACTGCAAAACACCCCATCACGAATAACCCATGAGCCCTCTTCAATGACACGAGTAAGATTAGGGTTTGGGGCAAAGTAAACTTTAAAATAACCTTTAGCAAAAGGTTGAAACTCAGTAGGATATGCAGACCCCAAATAGTCCGAGGAGTAGCAAAAATAAATGATTGGGAATGAATTGGTTGGTGATTAGACGAGCTATGGCCACCAAGGACCAATTAGGACGTAAGGTACTAAAGGGAATCCTAATAGGACGATTTGAAATACAAAGTTGATTTAACAGATCAGACTAAATCTCTACAAGATGATGACAATAATTATCTGCCGACTAAATATCGGCCATGAAGCTCAGGTAGATAAACCTACACATAAAAGCCACAAACGATAAGAACACGTCAAAACAAAAAACCCAGAGCAACAACTACTACAAAGAACAGATTATAGAAATAAAAAGGGAAAATAAAAATCATCCATCAAAATTAATTCTCAGAAAAAAATTTGCCACGTAGAGCAAGAGAGTCACCACTTCACAAAATGAACAGTAGAATAAAACTAAAAATAATCACTATAGAATTTTAATATTTACATAATTAGAACAAAATGAAAGGAAAATGATAAGGGCATAATTAGGCTATTTTTAGTACCATATTTCTATATATATTTTTAGCTATTACTTGTTAATTATGGTACTAATTGTTATTTTCATGTTTGTGTAGGTTTCCAATTACAATATTTTAAAATAGAAGCAAAGTGGAAATTTAGGAATACTAATTGCACAAGGAATTCACACAAGCAAGGAAACCACACCAACAAAGAAACCACACCAACAAGGAAACCACAGAAAGAGGAAAACAAGAATAAAAGGGGGGAAGATACCTGGCTTTGATCGATCCATCCCATCCACAGCCTCCACAACAAGCCCTAACCCTCGTACAGCCGCAATCCCTCACTGTTTCACACCCATCCAGCAATCGCATCCATCCATCATCACCTCGCCGAACCCTAGCCACCGTCTCAGTCCCTCGTCCTTCCCTCTTCGTCCCTTCTTCCCGTTCTCCGCCAACAACCCAACACGTCAACCCTTCACTCCTTCGCTGTCCATCGTCATCCCCTCACTCACATCTTCTTCTCACTGGAGAAAGGAGCTGAAACAGATCGAATTCGCGAGAGGAAGGTGAAGGAGCAGATCGCGAAGAGAAAGAAGATTCTTTTTTGCTATTCACACCCCAGCTTCTACTCAGCACCACCACGGATCAGTGTTTTGTTTTCATCTCTAAACATCTCTTTATCTTATTTTAGTTTAATTATTGATTATGGATTACTGTTTGAACATAATTAATATGTCTAGCTAAACTCCTCTTAGTTAGGGGTGGATTCGAAGCCCCGAACATGTGCCTTATAGGTTAATTGAATTTAATCTTCCTTGCTATTAGTGATTGTGTTTTGCTTAACTGCTTTATAGAGAACTTTTCTTTGTATGTTTGTTAAGGTGGCCAACTTAGTAAGCATGCTAGGATCTGGGGTTAGAGTATAGGAGAGTTTCACCTAATTGTTATAATCCTATATTCACAAGTAGTAAATACCAAGGAACGTTGGTAAGGTTAAGTAGAAACCTAGGCAAGAACAAGATGCTGATCATACTTGTAATTGCCTAGTCAATGTTCATATTTTTCACAAAACTTAATGATCTTAGATTGTTGTCTAACTTGCGATTCCTGTTTAGATAGCATGATAATAATAGTTTGAAAGCGACGCTTAGTTTAATTCAACGAACTTGGGAAAATAATAAGATTAATGCAGTGCGGTCACGGTTAGTCTTGAGCATTGTCTCTCACGAGTTAGCAAGTGATTATTGAAGATTGATTTATAAGCATGTGTTTGGTGTGTGGAGATAAAACCCTTAGCTAATTTCTCATCTTTGCCATCTCTTTAGTTTATTATCTTTACATTAATTTTCGTAGTTATTTTCATAGTTTAATTTAGAAAATTCAATCATCGTTTATTTAATTAATTAGGTTGTTAGTTGTCTTTTAGTTATTATTAGTGTAATTGACAAGCCCTCTAATCCCCGGTCTAGAACGATCCCTACTTATTCTATAGTACAAATCACAAAGCAGGGTATTAAGTTGTGTGCTACTAAAATAGCGCATCAGAAAATTATGAAGCATACAATTTCAAGAAGTGGAACTCGAAAAGACTTGAAAAAGTATACCAAGGAGTGCGAAACACTAATGAAGAAAATAGAGAAAGTTGAGCTTAAATACAATAGATTCTATCAGAGAATTGAAAGAAGATAGTATATATGCTTGATATAGATTCTATCAGGGAATTGAAACAAGATAGTATATATGCTTGATTGGAGCTTCGAATTGGAAGACGAAACATGAGGTGTGCTGGAGGTAGCGGTCTTTGTAAAACAAGAAGCCGTTTACCCAATCTTATGTATGGCAAACTTCAAAAACTCTATTCACATAGTTATTTTTATTTGTTGTTCAATCTTCACCTCCAAATTTTTTATTATTTTTTACCCCTAACCCTTCTCACCCTAAAAATTACAAAATGCTCCTACTTTGCCAAGTTACAACATTGCCCTTCCCCATTCTCCAATCTAAAAAATGCCCCTCCCATCCCATTATCCAAATTACAAAAATGCCCCTGCTCATTTCCTAAATTACAAAAACCTCCCTCCTATTTACCAAATTACGAAAATATCCACCATTTGTTAAATTACAAAAATGCCAGTCCCCATTCACTAAATCTCGAATGCCCATCTCATTCGCCATATTATGAAAACACTATTCATTTTCCAAATTACAAAAATGCTCTTTTTATTTTCCATCCACTTTAAAGCCAGTTATATCAAGTTATTAAGCCTAACTACTCCACTTAGTCCAACTATCTCAATATCTATTATTATATGATCCAACCCAATAGATTTTAACAAACCCCATCATCCTATTTACACCCAACATTTCTTTTTAGGCATAGGCTCGAATAAATTGCATGCAATCCTAATTTTTGTTCAGGAAATGATCCTAACGGGTTAGGTACGGGTTTACCAAGTCTCCGATAAAGCAATTCAATACGTTTAGGCAGCCAGGCTTTAAAGCCATTTTTTTGTCAGGCTTGGGCATTTTTACACTTTACCCATTCTTTTTAAAATACAACCACAAACATTATTTATAGAAGGGGTATAAGTGTAAAAAGTCCAAAACCTAATAAAAAAAATAACTATAAAGCCTGAGTGCGTAGAGATGGGGTTTGGCAAAATGCTAATCGTACCTAAATAGATGCATGTCATGATCAACATTTACCAAGTTTAATCCCTGACGGAACTCTAATACCGGACCGCATACACTCTCGGTGAAGCCCTTTTAGGGAGCGAAGGCACCCATCCTCCTCGAGATGAGTGTCAGCGTGCATCGATCCCTCCCTCGCTTCCCTAGAAGGGCTCGCTCTCGGTGTTTGGACGTGGCGTGACGTTAACGCAACGTGGCACTCTCTCGTCTCCCTATTTTCTCCTCTCTCCATCCGCGACACTCCCTCCCTCCATTCGTCACCAAGCACCGCCACTGACACACATACACAAAGCAGAGCAGAACCCGATCTAACCTTCCAAACAAGTATCTTTCATTGGCGCATTCCATCAAACACTTTGACGACATAAAACCTTTTCTGTCTCTTACTTGATCAATTCATGATATCTCTCGGTGCTCGTTTACGCCATTGAAGGTTCGATGAAGAGGGGATTTACGGGCCTCAACAAGCGGCAACTGTCGCACTTCACCCGGCGCCACTCTTCCATACTGTCACCAGGTAATCCACTGTAACCCAATTTGAATGAATGAATTCATTTGGTTGAAGGAGGAACGTAGTTATTGGATTTAGATGTCATACCTAGAGGAGAAGAATTTATACTAACCGATCACACTGCTTTGTACTGAAAGATAACACACTGTCTATCCACATTTAGTTTTCTGAAATTCAAGGTATGAACTATCAACTATGAATTTGTTTTAGAACTCGAGTGGGTTTGATTGATTAGTAGTATTTGGAACAATTGGCCTCAATGGGTACTTGTAGAATCACGGTCTTTCCCTAGGAGAAATGAACTATCATACATGGTTCAATTGAATGTCTGTACTACTATGTATAAAGCCATCACCATGAACACTTAGAGGGCTGGTTTGTTCCATCTTCCGAAAATTAAACCCCCTTTCTCCAATTTCGTCCACCATCTTGTATGTTCAATGCAATGTTTTCGAGCAACTCCCGATAGTAGTAAAAGCAAGACGTGTGAGCTGATTGATTAATTTCGATTCGTTATGGAAGGAGATTGCTATGTGACTCCGCAGGTTGCCCTAAGTTAAATCTCATTTGAGTTGCGCCATGAATGAAAACTTGGTTTCAACACTTTGTATAGGCCTAGCCACCTCTACTCTCCTCTTCCACGGGATGAGTGAGAAGATCGTACACACCACTATGTTCTCAGCATTACTGGCAGCGTCAAATAATGTTTTACCACTAGAAAAAAAAAATGAAGCCAAATCTTGAATGCATTCATATTACTTGTTTTTTTTTTCCACTCAATGTTAGTTAATGATCAAATAAGAATGTGTCTTTATTAGATTCAGGAGAGAGTGAGATAGATAATCAAAACAAGGATCAAATAAGAATGTGTCTTTATTAGATTCAGGAGAGAGTGAGATTGATAATCAAAACAATTCTGAAAAGGCAACCAATGTGATTCAAGAGAGAGTAAGGCTGTAGAGTTCAAAATAATCACACAAAAAATTTATTTCTAGAAAATTTTGTATTTATTTCATGTAAAGAAGTGATTGACCAAGTGGTTCAATCCCTGTTCTATTCTATGGTGGTGGTGCTGGTGGTACCGAGTGGAAGATCCACGACCTTCCTTGGGGGTCCTTGACTATCCATCCAGAAATTCTCCTCCTTACTTCGCCTTTTGCTATGTCATGTGAACTTACACCCATTAAAAACACACACACACACACAAACTGCGTTTGCATATCACAACGGGTTTTCCTGGGCTTTAGGTTGGCCTACAGGGAGTCTTATGTGTAAAAGTTTAAAAAGATCAAACAATACATAAATTATTTGCAAATAGAAATAACCCCATCAACAAATCAGTAGCTCTTCTCTCATCTTTTGTCATTTTATCTGCATGTTTTCTCATCTAATCAATATTATCAATATCATGCACTTTGTTATCGGTGTATGTTATGTTACTATCATTAGGAATTATACTACTACTTATTCTTCCTACTTTTACTACAATAAACCTCTTTATAGTAATAAAATTGGGGGACCCAACCAATTTTATTACTATAAGGAGGTATGGATGTTGATGAATTGCAAGTTATAAATGAAAAAGTAGATCAAATGAGCAACAAGTTGTGTATGTTTTTATTAACCATTGCAATTAAAAGGGAAGGTGATAATCCGGAGAATGACAATATGAAAATACCAAAAGTTTCATGCCAAGAAGCTATAAACATGCTTGACTTATAAGAATTTTGGCTTCAACGACAAGTTGTTCTTGTTGATGAATATCGTATCCACAAGCTGAAAGACTTGACATCAACTCTAAATAATAAATCATTGTCCCAAACAACTTTAGATAAATATTTTATTTCGTCTTAAATTTTATTGTGAAATCGTATATATATTTTTGATTTTATTGACAATTATTATTATGTGGAGGAAATTTCTTAAGGCGGGACCTAACAAATCATAACTTATTACAATGTGGAGTTTATTTCTATTTATAACTGGCTCAAATTGGGACCACAATTTTTTATGACGAGATGGAGGTGATACTATTGTTATTGTTTTTTGTTGTTATTACCAAGTTAATATTTTTTGTTATCAACAAGCAGACGCAAACACTGGCATTGGAGGAGCAAATGGTGTTGAACGGTTATCATATTTACTACATCTTCATAAGTAAGTAATGATATTTCAATTGTATTTTTTATTTATTTTGATAATAAAAATACCAAAAAGAGGACTAATGGCACTTTTCTACCTAAGATCCAAGCAAAAAGAAGTAACTCACATTTTGTATTCATCGAAATTTTTACTTAACACCTATGACTATAAATTTCTCAGGGAATTACAAATCATTCTAACTGCTTAAGATTTCTGTTAATAACACAAACCAATTTTATAGAGAAAAGCTCTAGTATGACGCATCATGTGTGGAAGTAGTTTATTAGCCTTGAACTAGACGTTTAAACATTAAAATCGCTGCATATTCGTATAGGAGAATTTATTTGTTCTTCAAGTGTTCACATATCACATAAATTTATATTTATTTGTTCTTCAAGTGTTCACATAAATTTATATTCAAACCATACCTTGATATGATACAAAAGCCAATAACCTCCTGATAGGAACTCAAAAGTTTGAAATTACCAAGCAAAACCACACATTTGATACTTCTGAATTCGTGGATGTGCCAAGTGCCGATTCCATTATTCAGAGTATCAGAGCTAGTTTTATTTGTTTATTCGGTAATGTAATTTTGAGAGTCTGCGATAGCCTACTGCCTATGTAAAAAAAACCCTTCGTTTTAACAAAATTTTTTCCATGTCGGACATGTATTGGATACTGTGACACCTGATACCCTTTAGAAGATCAACAACTTTTTTTCACCTATTTTAAAAATTTAAAATTTTTGCAAGTTAGTAGTACATATACTAATATGAAAGAATATGATAGAAGATTTTGGCTTGTTCTCATATTGTGTTTTTAACCTACATGTTCAATACCTCGTATCGGTGTCGGTGTCACTGCTACATGGATTACAACAAAAGAACCACAAAACCAACCAAAACGCAAAAAGAAACAAAGTTGGATACCGACACCTTTTTATCCCCAGTTTAAATGTAGTCATTAAACCATAAATGACTTACACCAAGAAAAGAGGAAACTATTTCTCTCCAGGGTCTCTAGATCCACGTCATGCACTGAATCCTCAAAAGTTACTTCCATTCTGCTTCAATTAGATACTCCAAAAAAGAGCTAAGGGGGATGAAGAGCTGCATCAACTTTTTCTCTTTTGAGATGGAGTCAGTCTTCCAAAGGGAGTAAAAACAGATTATAAGGAAATAATTAAAGTACTTATTTTAGTGGAATGCAAGTATTCGTGAAATAACTGGTGACTTACAAAGAAAGATATTTATTAATTTATACAATAGTATTTAGTATCATACCGAATGTTATTGATCACTTACCTGTTGTAAGGCTTGTGCTACTTGTGCAGTTTTTCGACAGGTTTCACTAGTGTCCATGGCGAAAGGCCTTCTCCAGAGTATGCAAAGTTGAGGAGGGAATCATTGGAGAGTGAATTTGGGCATGTACTTGGAACCTTTAGCTCTAGAAGTTTTTCCGCTTATTACCGTTTTGGTCCATTTTTTGCTTTGTACAGAGCAGCAATTATCTCATTTGAGGTTGCAAAGTTAACCGTATGGCACTTTTTTCTTCAAGACATAAAAAGTCGTGCTGAAAAGGTAGTCATCTGTGCTTAAAATAGTTTGGGATGCATATTGAGTTTATATTTATGATTTGTCATTGTCTACATCATTGTCATGGCTATTGTTATTTCACAAGGTAAACATGTATGAGCAAGAAAAGAAAAGAAAACCACTTATTACTTTGTTTTCACGACTCATTCATAATACGTTTTGGCTCACATGAGCATCAGTAACCATTTTGTCTTCATCTTTCTTCGCCTATGTTCCACATGACAGCATGTGTTGAAACTTGAAAACTTCCAATTTTGTTGGGGGAATGGGAACTGTGACAACCAGCAGCTTTCATATGATAAACAAAATGATTAGCCAGTTAAGCTAGAGATGCTGTACATGTGGGTAAAGCTATCCTAGATAGTAGCTTAGTTCCCAATCCAGAAGGATTTAAATAGGAAGTCAAGATAAGGGTGTGAGCACTAGAAAAATGAAAAAGAAAGTGGAGGATGTTAAAGATAAATAAATTGATATGAAGGAAAAAAAAGCAGAAAATAGAGAAAGAAGAAAGGGAATGAACCTAGAGTGTTAAATGTCACTGTCCTGAGAGTAAGATAAATCCCTGAGGACCCTGACTATGCATATTCAAAAGCATATCAATGGCAAAACAAAAGCCCTTAGTATCAATGGCAGTATCCTCTACATTCCTTGCCTCCCCCTCAAACTGTTTCCTTCCAATCACAGCCCCACACTATTGCGAAGGTTACCGGGTTTTAATGAGACTTCTCCTTGGAAGTAAAGTAGGTAACAAGGATGCACGGATACGGACACGGATACGCGTGTCGTTTCGGACACTGACACGACACGCCGACTCGACAATTTTTCAAAAACTAGGACTCGGGATACGTCAACACGTCATATTATTTTTTTAATAAGTCATATAAATAAATATAAATAATAATCTAATAAAGTACCTTCCTAGAGTGTCTTGAAGAAGATGGCACTGTTGGAAGAAAAAATTAAAGTAGAGAAGTAGATTAGATAGGAAGTAAATGAGAAAAATAAGAAGCAAAAATTAAGAAGAAGCATAGACTACCTCTATGCTTTAGTGGTTTTATTGCCCTATTTGTCTTAAATCGCAATTGAAATAGTCATCCTCACTTCAGATGGATCAACAACCATTATATTACGTGTTATTTGCAAACATTTAAAAGTAAAAAATAAAACAAAGTTGGTTTTCGAGTCTTGACTGTGTTCTGACCTAGTTTAGGGTGTATCGGAGGCCTGTTCGACACGTTAACCACATTGACCATGTGTCTGATACCTGCTGACACGTTGACTAAGTGTCCGACGCGTGTCGGAGGCATGTCGTGTGTCGGATACGTGTCAGACACGGATACGACAAGTTTTCGAAGAGTGTGCTTTCTTGGTAGGCAAAATAATTGGTAAGCGCATCTGTGGAAAAACTAGGCATGATATGTCTTTACCTTGATTCAATTAGGAAGAGTGCCACAAGATATTAAATGTGTGTAATGAAGTGGCTGACTGCACCAAATCTGCACTGCAGAAAGTCATAAATAGTAATCAACTGAGATTTTCTGAATTTTTTTTTAAGGGTAGCACCATGTGCAATGTCATTATGGACTTGTGGAGGTTATCACTTCCACATAAATGGCATATAAGTTAACTTGCAAATACAAGCTGATGAATTCTGTTCTCATCTCTCGTAACAAGAACAATTAGGATATTAGCTTGTTATATCATTGCTGAAACATGTTAGTGTAGTATTAACTATCCATTTGTAACATTAGTAGACTTTCCATTCCTCATGTTTGTACGCAGAGTGCTGCGTCTTTGAGGTATTACTGTAACCTGGTGTTTTTTTATTGTCATCTTGTTTTAGTCTAGGAAGAGTGGAAGACAATACTTTTATAGCAATCATGGTACATTAGATGCTACCATAGTTTTTTTTATGGAAGGCACATTAAAAAATTTAGTTATCCTCAACAAGGTATTGTTGAAACTTGAAACTGCTGCTTTTGCTTTATTATCATTTTTAAACATGAAAAGTAAGTTTGCATCTATCCTTTCCCGCAAGTCAATGAAATTATAGAATCACTGTTTGGAACACCCCCCCCCCCCCCCCCCCCCACACCACCACCACCAAAAAAAAAAAAAAAAGGAACCTTCTAACCAACTGGTAGCAGGGTTAATAGAAACATAGTAGTATATTCTTTCATGTTTTATTTTTGTTTTTACTTCATGTGGAACAATTTGTTGATCTTTCCTTATCTGTGATCTTTGCAGTTTAGGGAGACACTTATCCGTTTGGGGCCTTTTTACGTGAAGGTATTAAATGAGAAATTCGGTTACGTTTTATGTATCTTCCTTTTCTTTGAGATTATTATTTTCATATTTGTAAGTTTTCTGCTTTAATCATCTCTCTTGCTCGTGTGCTATTTTTGTATAAGAATATAAAATTGCCTCGGAAGGATGGGCGTCAATTGTCACCCATATATATTATCCATCCATGTAAATTGTAGTAGTCATTGTACCCAAATTATCTGCGTATTTGTAGCTGAGTTGTGGAATAGAATTATATGCTTAATTTGTAATTTGGATATCTATTCAGGCATTCAGCCTTATTCTTTTTGGTGGTACACTCACATTTTGGAGTTTCTAGAACTCTGTATCGAGTTTCTTCTGTGCATGCGGCAATCATGTATATGAAATCACCCTTTGCATTCTGGGCGATATTATTTCGCTAGACTACATCGATTCCTATTTAACATGTTTTTTTTCCTGCATTGAGCCTTTTTTTGTTATTGAAATCCGTCTGTTGGTTTGTCCGTGTTCTAAAACCTTATTTTTTTTAATGATTATTATTATTATTATTATTTTAAGTAGGATTGTATGTATATATGTCATTTATTTATTTCCGATATTTTGATGGCGGTTTGCCAACAAGATTCCATTACTTTACAATTTTCAAGGAAAGATAATGTTTATACTGATGATGACTATCATCATCTGGTGTTTATTGAGGGAAGTTGATTCATCTTTTCATTTTGTAATCCTTCTTGCTTTATTTCAGCCTTTAATCTTAGGTCTTGACTCCTTCTAGCTTTACTTTGATTTCCCATATTGTACGGAAGGGAAAAGATTTTGAGGGTGAAAAGGTTTTGCCTCGTATTCTTTGCTAATTTTTTGATGGTCACCAAATGCCAATGGAAATTACTGGTGATACTATAGTTTATATTGGATACCTCAAATAACTTCTCTAATGGTAGAAACACTTTGGATTTTGGTTTGTCAAGTACTTTCTTCCCTATTTATTTCATCATCATTTTGATGGTTGTCTATTCATGTTTTAGAGGCAGTGCTAGGTTATTCTTGGATTCCTTGCTGGGGATATCTTACATTTTTATTTGTTTGGCCAGCTTGGACAGGCTCTGAGCACTCGGCCAGACATTTTACCTACTGTTTACTGCCAGGAACTTGTTAAATTACAGGTAAATTAGCTTCCTTGCCCTATTAACCAACTTCTGAAAATTGGGATGTGTGAGCAAGTGATTGATGTGCTGTGCAGATTTCTTAGATCACAACATTTAATGCTTGAAACTTTCCTCGATGCTAGGATCAAATACCTCCATTTCCAACTACTGTTGCCATTAAGTCCATCGAGTCCCAGTTGGGTGCTCCAATTTCGAAAATATTTGCAGACATCAGCTCTGAACCCATAGCAGCTGCATCCTTAGGGCAGGTGTATAAAGGTTAGAGAGTTTGTAATTGCTTTCCTGATGAGAGGACATTCTGTCTTAAACTATGTTTGCGTTTCTTTACATTATACTTTTATTTCCTCAAAATGTATATTAGATTTGTCATTGACTAACATAAACCCTTACATTTCTTGTTGGCATTTGCAGCTCATCTGCACTCAGGCGAGCTTGTAGCAGTGAAAGTACAGAGACCTGGTATGTCACTCTTATTGACCCTTGATGCCTTACTATTTAACATGATTGGAGGCCAGTTGAAGCGATTTGCTAAGGCTCGAAAGGATCTTTTGGTGGCAGTCATTGAAATGGTGAGCTACCATTTCACTTTTTCTTTCCTTTTGTTGAAGAGCATAGTAAACTATGATGAGTGGTATCCTGTTCCATTTTTAATTTTTTCAAACTTGCTCATCTATTGGCATTGGTGGGGCGTTTCTGCAGAAATTCATATTCTCTGGTTTGATAATTGTTCCTTTCTCTGTTGCAACGTATTTCCTAGTGGGGAATATTTGATATTAAAAAAAAAGGGTTATTTGTCGATGACATGTTACCTTGGGGCATCATGCAGGGATGTGCGACCATCATTTGATACATGTGCGAGAAACCTACAAAGTGACCTCAACTTATAAATAAATCTTCACAGGAATCGGTTTGATATTGAGAAGGATATTGTTTGAATAGGAACTACCTAGTTTGTTTGTATCTAAATTCTCCGCATTGCATAGTAATCACATTTGTTGCCTTTATTTCGCCATCTTTTGGATTGAAAAAAAAAGTTTGTTTTCAGTTTTTGAACTGCAGAATGTCACCAGAAATTGCTTTTGTGCCATAGAGCTATAGTTTGAATGTTATTAAAAAAGAAATGAAGGTTGAAAATGATGTGGATGAGGTGTT
Organism: Berberis vulgaris; assembly: GCA_963556465.1. NCBI lineage: Eukaryota > Viridiplantae > Streptophyta > Magnoliopsida > Ranunculales > Berberidaceae > Berberis > Berberis vulgaris. The sequence continues at coordinate 72,319,947 of OY747132.1, forward strand.
AAAAAAATTGAGAGACAATCATTAGTAGAAAATATGACTGCCTTTCGAGATTTCATGTATCCAAGCAACTTTGTACATAGGGGTTAACTCTTAGATAATATTTTGAACTTCTAGTGTTGTATCCATATATGTATATGTATATATATGTGTGTGTGTGTGTATTTGGATGATACACCCAGATACTAATGAAAGTGGTTTAATTATTGGTTCCCAACTCTGATACAAACCTGCAATAGGAATCAGAATAGATAGGACCCTTGAGCAAGTTTAGTAAATTGTACAAAGAAGTGAAATGGGAGAAAATCGATTGTATTGATAGTAAAGGATACAATTCCAGGAATTCGAGAGATACTCTCTTTGGATGATTCTCCCTACTCTCCTACCTTCCCCTTTTATAGCTACTACTCCTACAATACTGACCACTCAAAAATAACAACCTAACAAACTCAGCCTTCTATTCCCTTCTAGTGAATACTAGTAGTTCCCTGATCCTTCTTCCTTCTAGCATATGTGAACCTAATGGTGGGCTTATCAATACCCCCCGCTCGAACTCGCACCTTGTCCTCAAGGTGAAATGAAGGGAATTGAGTGTTGATGAGGTCAAATTCTTCCCACGAGGACTCAAAGTCAGGCATGTCTTTCCATTTAATTAGGACTTCCAGGCAGCCCTGCGCATTATAACGCAAATCCATCACTTCAGCTGGTTCTACCAGCCATTCTAATTCATCCGAGAGTTGAAGAGGGAATGGCTGAAAACTGTCTGCCTGTCCCAGGGCTGGGCGCAACATAGATACATGAAATACTGGGTGTATCTTGACTGTAGGAGGTAAATCCAGCCTGTAGGCTACCTTGCCAATGCGATCCAGCACCATATAAGGGCCAAAATAACGTGGGGCAAGCTTCTCATTCAGTCGTTTTGCCAAGGAGCGCTGCCGGTAAGGTTGGAGCTTGACATAAACCAAATCTCCCACCTCAAAACTGACCTCCCTGCGCCGCTTATTAGCAGAGGTTTGCATGCGTCTCTGAGCACGCCGTAGGTGGGCCTTGAGCTCCTCAAGCACAGCATCCCTGTCTTTTAACTGAGACCCCAGAGTTGAGTTAGCCGTGGAGCCTTCTTCAAACCTTAACACGGGGGGAGGAGGCCTATTGTAAACCACTTTGAAAGGGGTGGTGTTGGTGGAAGAGTGGAAAGAAGTGTTGTACCAGAATTCAGCCCAATGCAGCCACTTCACCCACTGTTTGGGCTTATCACCAACAAAGCACCTTAAATAAGTCTCGAGGCATCTATTGACCACCTCGGTTTGGCCATCCGATTGAGGATGATAGGAGGAACTATGTTTCAGTCCGGTTCCTTGCAGCTTGAATAATTCAGACCAGAAATTGCTCAGAAACACTTTATCCCGATCTGACACGATGGACCTTGGAAACCCATGTAGGCGAACCACTTCCCGAATGAATAAGGTAGCAACCCCAGGAGCCGTGAAAGGGTGCTTGAGCGGCAGGAAATGACCGTATTTGCTCAGGCGATCAACGACTACGAGGATACAAGAGTAGCCCTCGGATTTTGGAAGACCTTCCACAAAATCCATGGAGATGTCCTCCCAAACCTGCTCAGGAATCGGTAGTGGTTGGAGCAACCCAGCAGGAGACAGCGTCATGGCCTTGTTGCGTTGGCAAACATCGCACTTGGCAACATAGGCTTGGACCTGTTTTTTCATACCCATCCAATAGACATCCTGGGAGAGACGCAAATAAGTTTTTAAGACGCCCGAATGACCCCCTACGTGGCTGTTATGGTAAGCCTCCAAGAGTTTAGGAACCCACGGTGAAGATGATGGGAGCACGACGCGACCATGATAAAACAACCGGTCATGCTCAATGTGGTATCCTGCTGGACCCGCCTTCCCTGCTAAGAGATCAGCGTATACAGGGCCGAAGACTTGATCTTGGCGGACCTCATCATTTAGACCATCCAAGCTAGTACTCCACGAGGACAGGGCGGCCAACTCACATGCCTCGGGTCGCCTAGATAGCGCATCCGCCGCCTTATTCTCCACTCCTGGCCGGTACTCAATGTCAAATTGGTAACCTAGAAGCTTGGATATCCATTTTTGGTGTTCATCCGCCACTACCCGCTGATCTAAGAGAAATTTGAGACTTTTTTGGTCGGTGCGCACCAAAAACCGCCTTCCCAACAGGTAAGGGCGCCATTTTTGAATGGCCAAGACGATTGCCATCAATTCTCGTTCATAAACTGATTTCAGGCGAGCCCGGGTACCCAGAACCTGACTGAAATAGGCCACTGATCGTTGTTTCTGCATTAACACAGCCCCAATACCTGTACCCGAGGCGTCGGTCTCAATCACAAATGGGGTCGAAAAATTCGGAAGCGCAAGAACTGGTACGGTCATCATGGCCTCCTTTAATTGCAAAAACACCCACTCGGCCTCCTTAGACCAACCCCAATTATCTTTTTTGAGAAGATCCGTAAGTGGGGAAGCAATCTGTCCATACCCTTGAACAAATTTTCTGTAGTAGCCAGTCAGCCCCAAAAAACCGCGTAACTCCTTTAAATTTTTTGGGGTAGGCCAAGATGCCATTGCGACGAGTTTGGACGGATCTGCAGCAACTCCCTGTGTCGATACAATGTGCCCCAAATACTCCAGCTCCCTCTGGCCGAATGTGCACTTCCGCTGATTTACAAACAAGGAGTGATGCCGTAGCGTCGAAAAGATGATGTGAAGGTGCCTTACATGTTCCTCCTCATTCTTGCTATACACCAAAATATCGTCAAAGAAGACCAACACAAACTTCCGTAAGAACTTCTTGAAGACGGAGTTCATCAGTGCCTGGAAAGTGGCTGGGGCGTTGGTGAGTCCGAAAGGCATGACTAAGAACTCGTAGTGCCCTTCATGGGTTCGGAAAGCTGTTTTCGGCACATCTTGGGGCCTTACACGGATCTGATGATACCCTGATTTCAGATCCAATTTAGAAAATTTTTTTGCCCCATGTAGCTCATCCAGTAATTCGTCAATAACCGGAATAGGAAATTTGTCGGCCACTGTCACCCGGTTGAGTGCCCTGTAATCCACACAGAAACGCCAACTACCGTCTTTTTTCTTGACCAATAATACTGGGCTTGAGAAAGGGCTGTGACTTGGTTGGATAATTCCGGCAGCCAGCATCTCCCCCACTAACTTTTCTATTTCATCCTTCTGAATTTGCGGGTAACGATAGGGCCGGACACTTACAGGTTCGACCCCGTCTTTGAGTGTGATGGCGTGATCGCAACTCTGTGGAGGAGGTAACCCCTGAGGTGAATTGAGGACGTCGGAGTACTGACCCAACACGTCCCTGATGCTGCCTCCAAAGAAGTATGATCCTCTACCTCCTTCAGGGCCAATGCTCCCAACTCTAGTAACACTCCCTGACCCTGATGTTGTACTGCCCGTACTAATGCTTTGAAAGAGATCTGAGTTTTGCATAAGCTCGGATCACCCCGTAATGTGACCGAAGTCCTGCCCACGGTAAATTTCATGATCAACGCCTTCCAATTGATGTGCATCACCCCCAATTTCTCCAACCATTGCATACCTAAAATTGCATCAGTACCACCCAAATCTAAAGGTAAAAAATCTTCAATTACCTCAATTTCTGGAAGTGAAAGTACCACTTGTTTGCAAATCCCTTCTGTTCTTACCGAATCCCCAGTGCCCATCAACACCCCGTAATCGGCAGTCATTGTGAGAGGAAGCCCCAATTTCTGAACCAAATTGCGGTCGATGAAGTTGTGCGTGGCTCCTGAGTTGACCAACACGGTGACGGGCTGAGAAGAGATTGCCCCTTGAAGCTTCATTGTTCGAGAAGAAGTGAATCCAACCACCGAGTTCATGGAAAGCTCTATACTCCCTTCGATTTGCTCCTCTGAGTCTTGCGGTGGTGTATTGGGACTTGGCTCCTCAGTGTCAAATTCCTCGGCGGAGCTCTCTTCGGTTGCTTCAGGATCATCCACCAAGAGGATTTGTAGTTGTCGTTTGCGACAGAGGTGACCTGGTGCGAACTTTTCGTCGCACTTGTAACAGAGACCACGAGCCCTCTTGCTCTGGATTTCAGCTTCCGTGAGGCGTTTGAACCCCCCCTCACGACGGTTGTTGGCCAAATCAACCCGTGAATGGTTGTCTTCGCTGAGTTCCCTTGTTCTCCCATGGAGTGGAGGTGCGAAGAGGAGCTGTACTGTGAGGCGATTGGGGGTTAGGGTTCATTGTCTGTGAGGGAAACCGGGTTTGGGCCATTTTAGCCCATTGAGGACTCGGCCCATTCCTACCCAAAATGCGATTTCGGTCCTCAACCATTTGGGCTGCTTCCATCAAGTCCATTAGCGACTTGGGTCGCAACAGTCGCACTTCGGCCCGAATTTCATCCTTCAACCCATTGATGAAGGTGCTTTCCAGCACTTAATCAGAGAGATTGCGAAGAGGGGAAGCTAGGGTTTCAAATTGCTCAACGAATTCATCCACAGATCCCGTTTGTCGGATGGCCAAGAATTTCTCCGTCAAGGTTCCTTCACGAAGCGGTTGAAATCGGGTAAGAAGTAACCGCTTGAACTCATTCCAGTTTTCCACGATTCGACGACCTTCCATCCATGTGAACCAGGCTAAGGCCCGACCATCCATGCTCACCGCTGTCGCTTCGAGCTTCTCCTTCTCTGTCATCTGATTCATCGTGAAATACCGCTCAGCCCGAAAGATCCAGCCATTCGGGTCATCCCCCGTGAAGATGGGGAATTCCAGTCTCCGTAGCCCCCTCGGTTCTGAGTTTTCCATCTCCATTGGGGTCTCCTGTCTGCTTAGAGGAGATTCGAAGCACGAGGAAGGGTTCCTCTCGCCCTCCACCTGCTTATTTTTCTCCATTACTGCCGATGAAGGTCCCGCGCTGCATGAGGAAGGCCCAGCACCACCCTGCTTCAGCAATTACTCGATTCTGCTTGTCAAATATCCCAGTGATTTCTCAATCACCTCGAGGCGACTCTCCATACCAGGTAATTTCTGGAGCCCAACTTGTGCCTTAGCCAATTCTTGTTGCAATTCTCCTTGTACCATCTCTAGTCTTTCCTCTAGGGCTTCTATTTTTTTTTTAGCCATGATTAAGGTCCAAGAGATCTTGCTCTGATACCAATTGATACAAACCTGCAATAGGAATCAGAATAGATAGGACCCTTGAGCAAGTTTAGTAAATTGTACAAAGAAGTGAAATGGGAGAAAATCGATTGTATTGATAGTAAAGGATACAATTCCAGGAATTCGAGAGCCTGGTCTCTCCCTTTCAATATACTCTCTTTGGATGATTCTCCCTACTCTCCTACCTTCCCCTTTTATAGCTACTACTCCTACAATACTGACCACTCAAAAATAACAACCTAACAAACTCAGCCTTCTATTCCCTTCTAGTGAATACTAGTAGTTTCCTGATCCTTCTTCCTTCTAGCATATGTGAACCTAATGGTGGGCTTATATGTATATGTATATGTATATGTATATATATGTGTGTGTGTGTGTATTTGGATGATACACCCAGATACTAATGAAAGTGGTTTAATTATTGGTTCCCAACTCCTTCCATTTAGTACTTGCATCTTATCCTTTGCAGTTTCTTTCACTATGTCTCTTTAAATGTTTTAGTTACTGCAGTCCATCATGACTTCTCTTTTTGGTCTTTATTGCGACTTGGTTATTCTTATTACGTTTGTGTCTCTTGATTGTTAAACCATTCTTGAAGGAATGCTTATCCATAAGTACAGTCTTTGAATGATTGGGCAGGTCAGGCATATGTTTGAAGAAATAGATTACATACTTGAGGGACATAATGCCGAGCGCTTCGCTTCTCTCTACGGTTCCTATACAAGTAACTCCCATTGCCCTTCTATTTGGTTTGTGGTTTTCTCTTAAAAGCTATAGTATAACCAGGTAGTTTTCCTTGGTTATCATGCATTCAAGCATTGATTCAGCATTTAAATTTTTTTTTTTTTGCTTTTCTTTTGTTTTGGTCTTCGGATTCCCATCTTATGGTCCAGGGTGTTAATGTGGGAGTTGGAATGTGAAAAGAGAAAAAAAGAAAGATTTCAATGGTAGTTATTTTTCCCTTCCTACAGTCCATTTGGTAGTTTGTTTTTTGACCAATGACAATGAGATCACCGTGGGGTTCCTACGAAAGCAACGGGCATTTAGCACAAGCCTTTGAAAGAGGTTTTGGTTTATTATTATTATTTCTGTAATTTAAGTGCCCTTTCAAGGTTTTGAAGCTGCTTTTTAGAGGGTCAGCTTAACATGCCAAGAGCGCTTTCGGGGTACCTTCTTTTAAGCAAAAAGCTATAAATAAGTTGTGCCAAACACAACATAATTCTCTCACAAATTGCTGCCCCGGTTATTACATTTAATATCTGAGGTATTTATTAGTTCTTTATTTTGAAGTATGGAACATAGTTGAATCTTTTTTATTATTAGGAACTGTTCAGGATAGTAACAAAGGGAAGCCCACAGCTGATTATCCTGGTAGCAAGAAGGTAAACTGTGTTAAGGTGCCAAAAATTTATTGGAACCTGACACGGAAGGCTGTACTTACAATGGAATGGATTGATGGGATCAAGCTCACAGATGCTGTTCGCTTGAGAAAGGCAGAGTTGAATCGGAAGGAACTCATTGACCAGGTAATTGGAGTTTTCTTTTTGCTTACATATCTATTCTTACGTTGTAGTAGTAGTAGTAGTAGTAGTAGTAGTAGTAGGTAGTAGTAGTAGTAGTAGTAGTAATAGTAGTAGTAATAGCTGCTTGAGGAATGAAGACTGAATATTCCTTGAATATTAGTACCTGCTTTAGGAATGTTCTCTACTGCAGGAGGGTATCCCTGTGTCTAGTGGACGATTTAACTCATTGGTAACTAACCACTTTGCTAACTAATTACTGATTCAACTGATCCATTTATCTTTGTTTTATTTCTTGACAACCCTAATGAGATAATTCAAGGTTTCAGAACTTAATTTTCACATCTTTGGCCCTTGCATCTTGTGGACATTGGCCAGTGCTAGAGCCTTCTGCTTTAGACAATCACTCGGCCACTTATCCAAATAGGTTAAACCAATTCTGTTTTATTTTTCCTTAAAGCTGAGAAGGCAAAGCATGTAGTCACGTGGGTAGTGTCCTAGGCATGAGTCTCGCTAACTTGCAACCTCCTACAATGAGAAGGGGTGCTACATCATTTGCGCTAAGCAGTTGTTTGCGGGAAAAAGTAACAAATTCAGATTAAAAAGGCCGAATGCTTTATTTTCTCTACTGTTATGGTTGCATTGGCTTGCATCATTTTTATAGGGGCGAAGAAAATAAATTAAATTTTCTTGCAAAAGCTTGTAGAATGCTGCAAGTTCAATAATTTTTAATTTGATTTTGCAGGGACTTTATTGCTCTCTCAGACAATTACTAGAGGTGGGGTTTTTCCATGCTGACCCACACCCAGGGAACCTAGTTGCTATAGATGATGGTTCCCTTGCATATTTTGATTTTGGAATGATGGGAGAGATTCCTCGTCATTATCGAGTTGGACTTATCCAAATTGTAAGTAGCCTCTGAACAATCCATTTTGGAAGTATGCTTTTCTCTTCTCTTCTGTTTCAAGAAGTATCTAGTCTTAAAATCAGTCCTAGACAATGCTGTTTCTGGTGTTTGAAGCAGTCTTGTATTCTTGCTTTCCTTGTAATTCAAAACCTTCAAACACATCCTTGATAATATACTGTCCCAAAGTCATTTGAATTTTTCACTTATTCTTGTGTTGGGCTTCAAATCCTAAGCATTGTAAGAAGTGAAGACTGCTTATTTGTGTCGTTTCTAAAATTTTCCTCTTTGCTTAGTATATTATTTGTAAAAAGGGAAGACTAGTCATTTCTGTGGTTTGTAGAATCTTTCCCTTTGTTCATACTTCGTAGTATATGTGTGCATGTATGGGATATTCAGTATGTGCATTTGATGTCGACCTACTTGTAATTGTGTTATAACTTTTGTCTTTCAGCTCGTGCATTATGTTAACCGCGATTCTCTGGGCTTAGCAAATGACTTCCTTTCCCTTGGATTTATTCCTGATGGAGTTGATATACAGTCCGTTTCAGATGCTTTACGAGCATCCTTTGGTGATGAGACTCGGACATCCCAAGATTTCCAGGTCAGTGTTATTTATCTATTTTTTTTTACTTTTTTTTTTCCTTCCAAAAGAAGCTTATATAGAAGCACACCTTGTTTCTCGACATTTCTACTAGTTTCTATTGAATTTGGTGGCCAAAGTATTAAGTAGTTCTTGAACTCTTTCTACTTGTTTTCAGGGTGTAATGAATCATCTGTATGATGTTATGTACGAGTTCAATTTCTCTCTGCCTCCAGATTATGCACTGGTAATCAGATCTTTGGGATCACTGGAAGGGACTGCCAAAGCATTGGATCCCGACTTTAAAGTTATAGAGAGTGCCTATCCATTTGTTGTTGCAAGACTTCTTGCAGATCCAAATCCTGATATGAGGAAAATACTAAGGGAGCTTCTTATCCGCAACAATGGCTCCATACGGTGGAACCGCCTAGAACGCCTGGTAAGGAATATTTTCACGTTTTTCTTCTAAATCATATCGAGTAATCATTTCCTGCAAGTATTATATTATGAAAAGTTTGTCATTATATGCTCACCTTTCTCAGTTTTTTTTTGTAAGATCAAATGTGAATGCAGACATTTTCTATTACAGCTATGCCGACATTTTCTAGTACAGCATATTTTCTAGTAGCATTTGCCCTCAATCAATTTTCTAGTAGCACACTTCCCCAGCATTTTCTAACCTACCAACAGTTCTGTTTCATGAGTTGCTTATTTATATGTTTCATTTTGATTATCTCGATCTGCCTCTTTTGTTTTTGCTTATACACACATATATGGATCAAGCCTTAACTGGAAATGCATCCTAGGGGGGACCGATGAAAGAAAAAATCACATTGTATTCTAGGTTGGCACCCCAGTATTCCCACAACCAGAGTAGTTTTCATATTGACAGAGCTACCACCTTTGTTACATACACATCTTTTGTCTATTTAAACTTTAATCTAATTATGCTGCATTGAGACATAAAAATTGGGGCAAAGAATTGTCAATTTTGTTGGTTAGTGTTATTTCTGAACTTGAACATACAATTACTTGACGTGTAGGCTTTTTTGATGTTTTATACAATAAGATCATTATATTCTGCAAAAAGTCACAATTATAGGTGTCCTGTGAGCATTTATTTAAAGGACAGTCATAATTGAGAAGTAAGAACATCCATTGCTTGTAGACATAGTTCATTAATTGGAAATTCCAATATCAAATTCTGTTCATGTACTTCAGATCAAGATCCATAATTCTAATCACTATACTCTATTCCAGATAGCAGCTATATCTGATCCAGCCAATGATTCTGCTGCAAAACCTCCTGATGATTCTGCAGCAAATGCTTCAAATGTCATGGGATGGAAGTACTTTGATATGCATTCAGTTGTGAGCGCGACTGAAGATCTTTTCCAGTTTATTCTTTCCGAAAAGGGATGGAGGGTGCGTGTTCTCCTTGTACAGGACATTATTAAAGCAGCTGATTTTTTTCTATTGGAGGAAGTTCTTCCATGCATTTTCAATGAAAAGTTGGAAGTGCAACAAAGGCCGGAATCCGAGGTTGGTTTGATTGTTTCTTACTAAGTCAATTTCTCCTTTGACCTTTTTTTTTTTTCCTTCTCAAAGGTTGAGTTTTCACGAGGGTGGTTCCTTTAGTGCAAAACTGAACTTGTCGAGTTTGAAGTTGGTCACTCATGTGAGTGCATCCAAGTTTGTTGTTCAAAATTTTTCTATTCATCAGACAAATTTATAGCGGGCATACTTTTTAGAAAATTTGCTTCGTTACTACAAATAAATATTTATACACAAACTAGGTATGGGTAGATGCAAAATCGTGTTGGCTTTAGTAGCTAATTAGTATTGATGCATCTTTTGCTTGCATTTTTTCCGGTGTTCTTTAGTTTAAGACTAGAAAATCTAGGGTTGTGTATGGTTCGATTTCAACATGAATCTGCAAATCAAACCATGTCAGTCGGTTCGACATCCAAACCAAACCAATGTAATGAAACTGAACCAAAATGTAATATAATTAATCGAGGAACCGAACTGAGCCAACAAAAACTATTCTAAACCCGAACTGAATCGATAAAAATTATTTATGTTATACATTATTTATTATATATATATATATTATATAGGGAATGGCAATGGGGAGGATTTGGGCAAATCCGTCCCCGCCCCGTTAGGGATCGCAAATCCCTGAATCCGCCCTGCCAAACCGTTTAATTTTTTTATTTAAAAACCATTCCTGCTCCGTAGGATTGGCAGATATCTGCTCCGCCGTTGATCCGTTTATTGTTTGTGGTTTTGCTGGTGGATAATGGTTCCCCGCCTCGCCAAACGCTTTTTGGGCCTGAAGGAATACCCAAGCAATGAATAAGTGAAATCTAAGAAATAGAAAAACACCCAGTTGACAATATTAAAAAAAAACCCAGATGAAGAAATGAAAAACCCAACAAGGAAATTGCACCTCATGAAAGCTACAGGCAGGAGACGAGAGTACTCTCTAAAGCACTTGCCAGGCAAGCACTGGACATCGAGAGAGACATTGGGAAGAACAAGACCTTGTTTTCCTTGTGAGATTACAAGATCTTTTGTGTTGTGCTCTTGGAAACGAACGAGATGCTCGATCTGTGAGACCCAGGAGCACTCCATCAGATGCCCGATCTGACGATCTTGATTCGCGTGAGAAGGTATAGTCGTCGCTCTTGTTCTTCCTCTTTTCTTCTTTGAAGAACTGTAACGCAAATCGATCGATAATCCGCTGGTCTGAAAGCTAGATTGATTGATTGAGTTCTCTTACCCAGGTGGTCGACCAATCAGATAAGAGGAGATTCATCGAACGAATGGTAATGGAGAGTTTTTTTAGGGTTTCAAATCCAGCGAAGAGAATGAAAGAGAGGTGAAAAAGAAAGACGTGATGTTTGGTTCAGTTTTGGCGACTTCGCAAAAACATTGGTTTGTTCAATTCAGGTTCGCCCCCTCCTTTACAGAACAAGAAGAAGAAGACTCGAAGGCCATGGAGAAAGTGGCTAACTGAGTGAGAGATCGATGGTTGGTGGGTTTAGGTTTTTTTTCCCATTTTTAAGGGTTAAGGGTACTTCGGTAAATTTCACACATAAATGGATATCCGTGGGGCGGATAGGGTCAAATCCATATCCACCTCGAATATTTGACTGACGGTGTTTGGATATTTGTATTCGCCCCAAAATCCGTTTAGGCACATCCAAAACTGCCCTATTCGGGGCAGATATCCGTAAAAATCTGCCCCACTGTCATCCCTAATTATATATGAGATTTTAAAAATAAACATGTATATCAGTTCGGTTTGCTCTGGTTTTTTGAATCGAACCGACACCGAAACAAAACCAAACCAAATTGATCGGTTCGGTTTGGTTCGGGCTGATCCGTTTGTTTGGTTTTTTGTTTGACCCTGAGAAAATCTCTGGAATATAAACATTTTGATTAGAAAAAGCCAAAATACACCCAAGGATGTTATGCCTATGGAAATACGGAACTAAGGATAGAGATTAGAGCATTTGATTTCACCCATCTGAAGGAATTGTTTAAGAAACTTTTTAGAATGATCCTGTAAGGTATATACCAAATGGTATTTGCTGTTATTCTATGTAATTCCCAATAAGTTTCGAAGATTGTTACCATCGGTTTATCGGCTTAATCCTATTAAAGTGGCAGAATTCTTTAAGTTCATGTACTTCTTCGACTGCTAAGTAGGTGTAAGTTTTGTAGTATAGTCTACACAAGTTTATAACTATTTGTACAAAACACTATTACTCCATGATGATGTTTTAAACACTATTACTCAGTGGTGATGTTTTTTCTGCACTGCAGGGACATGCAACCATTACTAGAGTGGCAAAAGGCCTTCGATCTTTTCATCAAGCTGTACAAATGGCTCCAGAGGTTTGGATGGCAATGTTAGTACGGATGGCAGTAAAACCTGAAGTTTATAAGTTTATGGTAGATATTGCTTGTGCCTTGTCACAACATTCTGGCAAAAAAATACCAGAAACTTCTTGGCTTTGTATATCTAAGATTCTTCACAATCTAACAGGTGACAACAGATTGTAATAATTCATTTTTATCCATGCTATTTTTTTCGGAATTTTATTTCTGTGTACAGGTAGTTGAAATATAAATTTGTGCTAGCAAGGTTCTTCGGGTTATGGAGGAAAAGTGCAAAATTTAATATTAGAAAAACCTCTAGGTAATTCAATATTTTAGGTGAACATATAATCTAAAGTTGATCACTTTCTCAAAGACACCAGCATTTTCCTCGTTTCTGTCTAACACCACCGCCTACCGTTGACGCCACATACAAACACCAACATTTTTCTCAACACCCCCGCCTAACACCACGGACTACCTTTTGCCTCCATCTTCAATTTTGAATTTCTATCTCTTTCCATTAACTCGTGTACTAGCAAAGTAGCAATCAAACTCCTCGTTGTCCTTTCACTTCTGTCACTCATTCTTGTTACAATATCGTATTTATCATTCGTGACTACGGATTTGAGTCATAGCACACAGTTTTAAAGTAAACGGCGAGGTTCAAATGAGAAAAAGCTTTCTGTGAAATGGCTTATTTTCCTCGGTCGGAATAGGTGGGTCATTCCTTCCTTTCCTTAGAACCGTACTTGAGAGTTTCCTACTTCATACGGCTCAGCATCCAATAATTGTTTTTTGTGTACCATCTTAATAAACCCTATGAAAATCAATCTTATTTAAATTTCTCAGCTTACCAACCCAAAACCTAAGTTTTGAAACCAAAACGAAGGAGAGGTTGTTTATGTGTGTGGTTTGCTTGCCCGTGTGACCAAGTTTTGGGAGCGAATTTATTGGTTGTGATATTTGGCTTTTAGTGGTTCTTTTAGTTGGTGGTAGTTGTTCTCGTTCAACCAAAACCAAGCAATTTGATTAAATCTCGTAGAGACCTTTTGGGTACAACTTTGGGTGCGATTTAGACTAATTCTCAAGATTATCAAAAGCAAAAATTACAGTACTCTAAGTTATCTTATAAATAAATTTGAATCGATAAAAAATATTTTGAAATGAACAAGTTATGATCATTTTACCATAGTCATTCAAACTTGTCCACTTGACTTGGGGCCAATTTAGAACCTCTTTTGAGACCGATTCATAAGATTATCTGTTGAAAATGTATCAAATGAGCAAGTTACGGTCATTTTACTACAGTCACTCAAATCTGTCCAGTAAAGAAAACATGGTATTATCCCTGACGTTGGCCAATTTAGATGCTCAATCTAAACCGTTTCTCAAGCTCACCAAAAGCATGAAAATGGACTACTCTGAGTTATCTAATCAACACAATTTGAATCAGTCGAAAATGTTTTAAATTGAACAAGCTATGGTCATTTTACTACGATCACTCAAATCAGTCTAGAAAAGAAAACATGGTTGTGAGATTGTACAGTGATTTCGCAGGATAGGCTAGGTAATTATAAGGAAAAATCGTAACTAAGTTCGCAGGAACCCATGTGAGATCACTTAAATCGCAGTCACAAAAGATCTTTGCGAGGTGGCATGAATTTTTCCAGGGATATTTGCGAGATTGGTCTCGGTCAACACAAACCTCTATATTAGACGAGGGTTAGTGATATTTGATTATTTGTTAGAGGTTTGGATAACTTTGCATGGGCTATCTCCAACTAAGGACCTTGGAGATGAAACAATTTGGAATTTGGAGACCTTAGAGATGGGATAAATATATGTAGCCACTGGTCATGGGTACAGAGAACAAAAATCAAATAGATGAAACAATGAACAAATATACTGTCTCACACCACCATGTACTTTTTTTCCTACTAACCCACACCACCCAAAAAACTGTTTTTGAAAAAATAAGGTAATTTTTGACCAATTTAAACCCTCAATTGAGACCATTTTCAAGCTCATCAAAACACAAACTAATCCAATGGGGGAGAGAGTGGAGCAGCAAGAGAAGGGGGGAGAGCTATCGAACCAATCGAATGGAGGAGAGAGTGGAACAGAGAGAATATTCAATTAGGGCAGAGAGGGAAGAATTTGATTTTGAATGGGAGAGAGTGGATGCCTGTTTATATTGGTGGTGTGGGAGAGCAGTGATAGTGTGAAAAATAAAACAGGTAGTGTGAGACAATTTATATGGGTGTGGAGTAGTTGTTACAAAAAAAAAAAAAAAAAAAAAGGCTGAAACTAAAGATGAATTGATTAGTTCAGCACCAAACTAATCCAACCCCCGCAGGATCTATCAAGTTTTCGGGGAATTCTAATTGTCGAGGAAACCAGCGAGGAAACGCGAGAGGGAGGGGGTGGAACCCTCCACTCCCTCGAGATGCGCGACTGCACACATCTCGAGGGGGATGGAGGATCCACCCCCTTCCCTCGCGCGTTTCCTCGCTGGTTTCCTTGCCAGTTAGACAATCCCCAAGTTTTCATTATATCCAACTAGAGTAATTCTTCCTGGCCTGGGAAACCAGCGAGGTTGCTGCCTGGGGGGGAGATTTTACACTTTTGCCCCCCTTTTTAAATACCTTTTCCAAAAGGTTGTTAAAGAGGGGGGCAAAAGTGTAAATTCGCCCCTCAGGCAGCAACCTCGCTGGTTTTTCCCAGGCCAGCTAGAATTTCGGATCCAACTAATGTTAAAACTTGTCCCCACCAATTCACATTATTGCATCAAGTTTTATATTCCAATACCAAATGATCAAATTGTTATGTTATTATAATAAGCTATCAATGATTAATTTGATTATACTGCTGAATTTGCTAATTAATTAATTTTTATGTGGTGGTTGAAACTGAATGGTTGAGGGAAGTTTTCATGTTCTCATCCGAATGAGCTTATGCTCGATAGTCATGACATATGTTCTCTATCTCGTAGCCATGACTGTAAGATGGCAACAAGACATTTGATATCGTTCTTAATGTTGGCTATTTTTGGGTCAAGTCTTAGCATTTTTACAATTCTACCTTTTCTATAGATGATATTTGTAATTATGTTTTAAAGAGGAGATAAAAAGTATAAAAGAGCTAAAATTTGATCCAAAAGTGACCAACAAACTTGACCGACTAGACTTACTCGTTGAGAAAATAATTACACAATAATAGAGAGAAGGAAATAAATTACAAAATTTTTTAAAAGTGGCGGTGTCTAAGAGTGGCACTGGTGTCAAAGATTTATTGCCTAATGACAAAGGAGGAGGAAGTTGAAGTTGGTAGCAATGCTTCAATCCTTTCACTCTCCTTTTTGACTTTCAGAAATGTCGTTTGTTTAGTAGAAGAACACTACTACGATGCCTGGCCCTGTGCCTGATGTTGTGCCTGGTAGGGCCAGGCACCGTTGATATTGCATCGTGATAGGTGTAACACCCATTTTCAGGCAAGATCAACGGTGCCTGACACCTACCAGGCACATCACCAGGCATCCTAGAATTTCTGTTAGTAGAATACAGTGAAAGCTCTACAGACCTATCCTGCACAAAGCAATTTGATTGGGACAATTCATCCTTGAGAAAATAACACCAATAATTTCAAAATTATATAAAAAAAAAAAGAGTGATTCTACACAGCGAGGAAATGGGCGAGGAAATGAGCGAGGGGAGTGAGGTGGCGGGGGTGGGAGCCATTCATCCTGCTCGGGATGCGCACGCGAAAAGTCAAAGCACACATCTCGAGTGGGGTGAACGACTCCCACCCCCGCCACCTCACTTCCCTCGCTCGTTTCCTCGACACTTAGAATTTCTGAAAAAAAAACTTGATTGAGAATCTGATAAAGACTTCATCATTATTATTAATATTATTATTATTATCATCTTTCATGTCTTATCCCAAATACCTGGGTATTTTGTTGGGCTTAACTTTGCTTTGAGTTTGTGCAAGTACAATGCTACTAGTCCATTGATTCCTGGAAGGTCTAGTGAAATCTACATCAAATTTGTTTAATCCTCAGCCGGTCTAATGAAATCTACGTCAAATTTCTTTAATGATAAGTGGCAAACAAGATATTTTGCACACTAAAAATGTAAAAATATCAAGTTTTCATAATGTATTAGCTAGGGTCGTTGAATTCGAAGTCTTGACTTTTTCATATTTTATGCCGACCTACTCTTATGACTTGTTCCCCTTCCCCTACATAAGAAAATATTAATTAGAAGCACTAGATGAGCTTCGGATTCTGAAGGACAATTATGAAGTTGTTTATTCTTAAAAAATTACAGGTTATCTACAAATCAAAAGCTTAATCATTGTTTAACTAGATTGATTTTTTTTGTAAGAGTTTTCAAGCTTGGATTCTTTACATCTTTCTAATCTAAAAATTTAATAAAACAAAGAAATGCTCTACTCATTTTTTTTTTTTTTTTTTTTTGGTTTTCTGAAGGTGGGGTGGTCTCAATAAAGTTGATCTTATCCATTTTTTTTACTAAGATTCGTGGCTAGTGATTTAATATAATATTTAGAATCAATGGATAAGGAACCATAAAGCATGTGGATATTTGTATCTCAAATCACACAATGAAAATGTAAAACACTAACTAACAATATTAAGGTAAATTTCTTTAGAAAAAATATTGTCCCCGAATCCCACCATTTAGATCAAATTGGATGCTTCATTTCAATGGTTCTTTTTCAAATGAATGAATCGTTCATCATATCCACGACAATCAACCAAAATAAACTAGTAGATAAAAATGTTCTCAAGATCTATACAAGAATAAGGACATCCACAAACCATGCTCACGAAACTCAATCTCATTTTACTTTGTTCTTGAAGTTTGGAGAGCTATACATGCACGCATAACAATATTACAAAGATATTCTTTTATAATAAACTAGGTTTAATTGTTGTTTTAAATTGTACATTCAAATAATAATTCAACATACTCTTTTCTTATCAAATCATAACTCAAAAAAAAAAAAAAAAGGGTTTAACTCTTTTCTTAATCACCCTTCAATCTCACTCATGTATGTCAAGACTTCACAATACCGTATTACAACCTCAATGGTAAAAAAAAAAAAAAGAGTTTTTTAATTTTTATTTTAACGACACAAGCAAAAATAGGGTTGAAAATCGAATCGTCGGTTTGGTTTTTCACCTAAATCGTGAACCGAACTGACTTTGGTTGGTTAAAATTTTCAAATTGAAACCGAACCAACTATTAATAAAATCGATCCGAAACCGAACCGATTCAAATTTAAATAAATCGTAATTGAAGCGAACCAACTAAAATCAAAATAAAACCGAACCGATTGACTATTTTAAACTTATTATGTAATTTTTATATAAAATATATATATATATATATATATATATTTGGTCAGTTAAAATCACATAGAAATTGAAAACCGAATCGACCACTTTGATTTTGAATTTTTTAAAACCGAAATCGATTCGAACTAAATTTAAACCGAACCAATCGATTTGATTTTAATCGATTTTATCAATTTTTTTTCCAACACTTCTACAGGGCCTGGGAAATCAACCTGCATGACCGCCACGTGGACTGTAAACAGAATGGCTCACAAATATGGACGACTGACTTTAATAGCTCATTTTGTCTGCTTGACCGAGTCGTCCCAACTCTCTCCTACACGAACCCGCGTTGCCACGTCATCCACCCGCCCCGTTTTTCGCTACGAGGCAACGGCAAACATCACCCACCCTCTTCTTTTTCCGTTTCTTTTTCATCTTTATTTTTTTATTTTTATTTTTTTCTTTATTTTCTTCTTCTTCTTCTTCTTTTCATTTTATCTCTCTCTCTCTCTCTTCAACCAAAACCTTAATCGATCGTTCGATCGCTCGTCATGAAACGAAACGAGTCTGGTTTTGGTTTTTGAATTTGTAACTTTCTTCTTCTTCATCAGTGTTAACTCTTCTTCGTCGCTTTCTCCTTTACTTCTCTCTTATCTCTCTTTCCATTTTGTTTTGTTTTGTTTTGTTTACAACTCTCTCTCTCCTTTCGCTGATGGCATTTCTTCGCCCTTCGTCTCTCTCTCAGGTAACTTTTCTCTATAGCTCGCTCGCTCTGAATCTGTGAATTGAATCAGAGATCTCCTGGATTAGAAGGTTTTGTGAGTTTGATCTGCTTTACACCTTCTGATCTGATGCTTGTGGATGAAAGAATCATTTTAATAGATTTTGCGAATCCATAATAAAATGTTTGTAGAGATTTTGTGATTCTTGATTGTTCCGTGCAGCTCCATGATCTGGTGTTTCTGCACATTGAATTCGGTTTTGGAGACTAATTCGATTGTTTTGCATGTCTGTGATGTGTTTTTGTTTATGTTTCTCCAACAAATTTTAGATTCTTCGTTGGTTGATACTGCTTCGTGATCTGAAATTTTCGGCACATTGAATTCGGCTAGCTTCTAATTCGATTGCTCTACAATTCTGCCATGTGTTTATGTTTGTGATTTTGAAAGTTTTTGATTCTTCATGTAGAGTAGTTGTTCGGTTGGCGTTCACGTTCTGATGTTTCTGCAAATTGAATTGATTTCATCGGTATATGTTATAAAAGTTTGCAGTTCTTCATGTTAAGAATGGTTCAATCTGCAATTCTGCACATTGATCATGTTTCTGGAATTGTTTCTGATTTTACAGGTGTTTAGGTTTGGGAAATGGAGATGATGTGGTGGTGAAATCCAGATCTTAGGCTTTGATTTACATGCGCAATAGGTCTTCATTGCTTTGCAATCGTTTTAGGTTAAAGAGGTTATTTATTAGTGTAATTTGCTTGACTGTAATCACGATCATGGGCTATTTGAATTCGGTGCTATCTAGCAGCGGAGCTCATGTTGATGATGCTCCTGTCAGCGGCGGCGGTCTCAGGTTTACTAATTTCTTTCAATTAATTTTGGTTTAGAGTTTGCATGTAATCTGAGTTCCATTAATTGCTAAAAGCTTATCAAGTATTATTTAATTGTGATCATTTATTGTTTTCCTTCTTTTTATTCTCATGTTAGTTGCAATTAATGAATGATTTCCTGGTGCTGATCTCAATTTGATTGAGGAACACATAACTGTGCTATATGCATTTTTTTTTGAATTGATTGCTTATTACTTGCCTTGTGAAATAACATTACAGACTAATTGAATCTCTAATTTGATCACGTCTAAATCTGATGCAAATTATCTGATATATCAGTGCATGATCCTTCATTGTGGTTGAATATCGAGGGAGAATACCCTGTTGACGAATCTGTGGTTTTTAACTATTTTCTCTTTTTCATTGTCCTGTTGAGGTAGTTAACAGGAACATGCCAAAGAATAGTTGGTCAGCTTGAAATATCGTTATATACGACAAATCTATGGGTAATACCACGTTGAGGGAGATAGGGTTACGTATTTGATTGGGGATGGTTTGTGTTATTTCAAATAGTGTTCTCTTTCTGTTTCAGTGTTCTATTGAGGTAGTTAGCGTTCAAGTGTTGAAGAATAGGTAGTTTGCTTGAAAAACCGTTATATATGTCAAATCTACAATTTGTACCGTCCTGAGGGAAGTCCAAAATGGGACACTTCATGTGTTTTTCGTTGTCCATATCTAATGATTTTGGGGTTTCTGCTACTTTGGTTGACGGAAGCAATGTCTCAATTTTCCTTCACAGTTTGGTGGCGCATGCACCACATAACGACAAATGAAGAAAGTTAATTGTCGCTGACGCAAAGTCGAAACCGACATAAAAGAATACATTAATTGAAATAAACATTCTAGCACTGAACTGTAGAATATTGCATAGTTCATTTTTGTCCGTGCTCACGACACTTTTTAAAAACAGTCTCAATTACTTGCGCACCTTCTACTAATTACAAATTTTTTCAAAACGTTCTGTTTGCCCATTACTATTACACTATGTATTAAACTGTCATAATAACTTGTGTGTCGTTATCCTTGAGTGGAACTTCTCTTTGTTTCAAGCTTCAACTAGCTACTTGATTTTCAATAGTCCACTTTACTGCCAGTATCATTCAGTCATTTTACTTCAATGTTGTGGTTAGAGATAGTGTATGCTATAAAACTGGCTATTAATATTCAAGTGATCCATGGGTAATCACTACTCGTCTTTCACTCGATAGGAAATAGCAAAAAAATTTATTGCTTGATCAACCCGAGTTAATTGGCGAGTACTTGATTGATTCAACCACAGCTAAAACTGGTGGGTTAATTAGTCTTTATATTATTTATTATGTCTTTCTTGTCTATTCCTACAGCGTTGCGAAGTAGAGAAAAAGAAAGAAAAGAAAGAAAAGAAAGGGGGAGAGCGAGAGAAGAAGGAATAATGTGATAGGATAAGAGAGGAGAGAAGAAGCGTGGCTAGACTATAAAATAAAAATGGATGATACATTTGACCTAATGCTGCAAGTGGATCTGACTATGAAAAAAAAAAGACATTGATGAAAAGAAGTCGATCCAATTTTTTCTTAATTGAAACGGATCATAAAACCAAGAATCCAAGATCCTTACAAATTTCTGCCTATGTCAACTTTGGTCTGCAATTATTATGAAATAGGGTATATCACACGAGGATACGAAAACCCTAATTAGTCGGAGTTGTACAAATATTAATTTATCACAAGTTCATGAATTTTCATTGACAGTAAATGTTTTATCACATCTATTTGGTATAAAGGGAATTTTAGAGTCAAAGCTGGTGGATATTAATAAATGCTGTTGGTTACAGTAATAAAAAAAGCCTGCCTGCTTTGACTCTCCTAAACTATAGCTTTTAAGTCATTTAATCATTATTACAAAATTTGTTTTAAAACATGGGATTTTCTGAAAGGATACATTCTAAACTTATGAGCCCATAGAAAAGGAAATTTTTTGGTTAAAAATAGTTCTTATAGCATTCAATTGTCCCCAAAAAAAAAAAATCTTGTTTTTGTGGAAAGTTTTCAGTGTCTGCACATCTTTAACTACTGTTCAAGTGTGATATTGTAGTGCAAAAGTATAGGAGCGTTAGGAGCTTTGACAAGTGTGGTATTGGCAAAAAAACACTTTGATGATCAAGTCAATTATGATATTAGGAAGATAATGAATTGTGTAGTCAAATTTTTTAACATGAGAAAGATCCACACGGCAATCTCCGGGAATATGCCGCATGGCGTATCAGTAATATACCTGTATGTGCCCAAGTTACTATTGCAAGTAATGTATCTATATATGCTCAAGTTACTATTGTTAATACTATTACTCTCTGATAGTGTGATATTTGGACAGATGATATTTGCTTCAGTTTTCACTATTTCCGTACGTCATGTATATGATCTTAATATTAGGTTGCTTGGATACTAATTCTGGAACTTGTTTTATGGCAACAGTCATAATGGAAAGTTTAGCTATGGATATGCAAGTTCCCCAGGGAAAAGAGCTTCAATGGAAGATTTCTATGAGACCAGAATTGATGGCATTGACGGAGAGATAGTGGGTCTGTTTGGAGTATTTGATGGTAGGTGTTGTCTTTTTATTTTTGCTTTCTTAAAAAAACGGGAGTGTAGAATATGAGGATATGTGAATAATATTTGGCACTGCTTTGTATTACTTGTGCTTCACTGAGAGACCTTCTATGTTTGGCAAACCAACAACCAATTCAATCATATAGATTTAACTTGATAATTAGAGTATCCCTCTGGATAGGTAACACGTTACATATCTGCTATCTTTTCAGGTCATGGGGGCGCTCGAGCTGCAGAATATGTGAAACAGAATCTGTTCAGTAATTTGATCAAGCATCCCAAGTTCATTTCTGACACCAAATCGGCTATAGGTGTTTGTCTATCTATTTTTGTTTTTTGTGTGTCTGTGTGCTGTAATATTGGTAAGGGATGCTCAATCTATGCTACATGATGCTCATTAAACTTTAAACCTTTATCATGTAGCCGATGCATACAACCACACCGACTCAGAGTTCCTCAAATCAGAAAACAATCAGAACAGAGATGCTGGTTCAACAGCTTCCACTGCCATTCTTGTTGGTGACCGTTTATTAGTAGCAAATGTTGGGGACTCCAGGGCTGTTATCTGTAGGGGTGGAAATGGTAAGCATCTCCATCAACCTCAACTTCATGAATTTATTTATTTATATTATATTTTCTATGCAAGACACAGGGCAACACTACTGCAAACCAAAACTTCATTCTGAAGCATTAATCCTTATTAGGGTTGATTGGTGTCATACCTTACATGAAATTTTAGTTTTATGGAGACCAGTCCCCAGCCCACTCTTTTTTTTTTTTTTTCCAGGAAAAAACCAAACTTGAGAAATCAGCTCCTAGTGCATGAGCATGAGGCCATGCGATGATACACAGAATAAGTATTTAAGGATATGATGTGTCAGAGAAACTCTAGACTGTTGAAGGGATACTGGTAGAAGCATCTTGAGCATTTTCTAGTGTCTTTGACATGGATATAGTAGCGTATACAAAATATGAAGATACTAAAATATCCAATCTTTTCCATTCTAGATTCTACTTTTGTTGACAAAACAAAGATTAGCTACTATATAGTTCAATGAAACATTTGTTAGTGAATATGATATAAGATAAATTGGAAGATATAAGTTTTTTTAAATTATTCTGCCCTTAAGTATAAGTTGGGCATACTTACTTGGGTGTTCATCTATACAGTACTCTGCAGTCTGGCTAACCAGGTTTCTGATTTGTTCTTGTGGCTAGGCACATTATTTATCATGACAGAATATGATGTTAGAAGAGTTTGTCAGGACATGTTGAGCGGTCTTACTGAATGCCAAAAATGAGTGAAAAAATTAAGGTCATCCTCCTTCCCTCGTTGCATCAAGTGCAGGGGGCACCTGGACATTATACAGAAAACTATTTTAACCTCTATTCTACTTGCATGTGATTGAATATTCAAAGGGAAGTTTATTGTTTCAGTTTGCATGAACTGTAGGCTAGTTTATTGTGTTTCTCTGCCTCTCTGAAAATTTTGTATATTGCGTTGTGGTCAATTGCCCTAGTAACAATAAACTAGCTTCTATTAAGATAAACAAGATGTGCAATTGGAGACTATGTTTTAACCATGAAATTGGTATGCATGTGCGTGTTTCTCTCAATAAGTTATTGAGGGACTCGTCTTGTTCAGTTTTTCATCTTTTAACTTCTTGCAGCTATAGCGGTGTCACGGGACCACAAGCCAGACCAAACTGATGAGCGGCAACGAATTGAAGATGCTGGAGGGTTTGTAATGTGGGCTGGTAAAGTTCCATACGCCACCAGCTGTCATGACAAATTTTTATCTTGTGTGTTCATTATATGATTTGTGTTTTTTTGACAAAATAAAATTTGTCATAGGCACTTGGAGAGTGGGTGGCGTTCTTGCTGTATCCCGTGCATTTGGTGATAGACTATTGAAACAATATGTTGTAGCAGATCCAGAAATTCAGGTATGAATCTCGACATTGATATTCCTTCGCTCCCTGTTGTTTTTTCATATGTAGCATGTGGTGTGTTAGTTTTGCTTGTCCCATTCCTGTTTCTTGTACAAACTTCAGTCTGTGACTTATGGATGAAAATTCCAGGAAGAAGTGGTTGATGGCTCCCTTGAATTCCTTATTCTGGCAAGTGATGGACTCTGGGATGTCGTCACGAATGAGGTATTTTGCATTCCTGCATGCTTTTTTACATGGTGCATTACATGCACTCATTTCATTGGGATACCACGCTTGAACCCTTCCCCATGATTGGTATAAATCGACCAAGACTGATTTAGTGTGTTTGTCACCTCTTGAATGAGTGGTAGCTTAGACAGACAACATCATTGAATCTTCTGCATGAGTGGATGGTCAATATAGGTGATATCTTTCTTTTCTTTAGCACCATCAATCCAAGACTTGTTGCCACAAGAAGATATATATATATATATATATATATATATTTTTTTTTTTTTTTTTTTTTTTTTTTTTTTTGCACTAGGCAAGTAGGGAATTCATGAGACCCGTACCTTAATTTGTTGGTATTGCTGCATGGATGCCACAAACTTCATCACTGCCATTGAAATTCTTGCTTCCCGAATCATATGCCAACATTCCCCGTTTTCTTTATTTGTGCAGGAGGCTGTTTCCATGATCAAACCAATCGACGATGCAGAACAGGCTGCCAAGAGGCTGATGCAGGAGGCTTATCAGAGAGGTAGTGCAGATAACATAACTTGTGTTGTTGTCCGCTTCTTGTTTGGCAATCAAGGTGCACCATCTCAGAGCAGCTCTGGTTCAGCATCTGCTCCGAGCTCTGCCCATGGGGTTGGCACCCAGAACTCTGCCCATGGAGTAGGTAAACGTGATGGGGCAAACTCTGTTCATACAGAACTCTAATTGTAGGAAAACGACCACTATTGCATCAAAAATCTAAACGTTAAAAAACAAGGAAAGGACCACTCTGTCAGCTGCTAATGTGCTCATCATATTTGCAGTTCGTATAAATAGTAAGGATGGTGTGTGAAACTGTAAAGACTAAAGTAACTATGTCCGATGTTGTAGCTGAACTTTTTTTTTTTCCCTTTCAACCTCTGTTGTATGTTACTGTTGCAATCAGTTCTTTGTTCTTTTAGCTTTCATGTTCTGTGGTGGTTTGGTGGATGATGGCTTGTTATTTCCTATCTAAAACACACAGCAGAGCGTACTAGGATTCCAGACTCCTTAAGTGTATAGATTGGATTACGAGTCTGCAAAGAAGAGCCATAGTCAGATGCTGACCTTCATTGAGAAGATCTTTTAGAATTCTAGGTTGATGTCATATATGTTTTCGTCCAATTTTTGTGTTACTGAACTGTAATGTTGAATAAGTAGGTATTTTGTTATGCAATGGATGAAAGATGTTGAGGATACCTTCCAAAAAAAAAAGATGTTGAGGATATTGCATTGATTGCTAAAATCGGGATGCGCTATCCCCAGTTCTGAATGAACAATAATAGAACCTGACTTACTTGCCTGTGTATAAATTTGGAATGAGTAATATAAAATAGGTGAGTGGAAGAAAGTGAATTTTTCAGGAATGTACTGACCTTGTAAAGTTTATATTTCTTCCATGTTAAAATGAACCAAATAAATTGAAAATGGCGCAACCAGGGACATCATTTTCACTGTCACAGAGGGCTGTAAGTTAGGTTCCCCTATAAGCAAATGTAAGCTTCTACTTTTGAATAATATGAACATTTCCAATTGCAAGTTCTAGCGACATGACCTTGAACTATAGGAGCTTCTTATTCCCTATCAGCAAGATCACAGGATAAGCAATGAAGTGCACGCAACACACAGGAAAGAGAGAGAGAATGAAGACCTCAAGGTTGAAGATGACCTGTAAGACACTATCAAAATTGTTGTTTTCCCCTAAAGTAGTGGATATAAAAACTTCCTTCTTTACAATTATTAGCAAATGTGCTTTGTTGTCAAACCTTCATCACCGGAGACATGAATGTAATTGCTTAGGTAGACCAGAGGAGAAATAAGTCTTCATGCCTGGTGGAGTGTCGTGGTTGCTAAATGTAGCCTTTAGAATTGCATTGTAGCATCCTGAGCATAGATTAATTTTTCCGTTGAAAAATAACAGCGCAACGATGCAGTTTGTTTGATCTGGTGGGAAAAATATCGGCTTTGTGTTATGCTGTTGTAGTTATTGTTTTGCCCAAAAATATTTGTTTATGTTTGAATGAAGTGAAGAATTGAACTAGCCCGTGTCTGATAAACTGAAGAGTTTTACTAGTTTTGTTTCACTATGACAGTGAAACTGATGAATACTACATCAAGGCTAAAACTAGAGCTATGATAAATAAAATAACATAAATTTCATTTAATTAATCATCACCTATAATATTTTACTTAGTAGGCAAGCAATCACATCGTATTAACCTCAATTATACTTTGACTAATGCCCTAACTAATATGGACTTAGTGAATTGATTACAAATAACTAATGATTAATTACACGCTTACATCAGAAGCAGTGGTCCGATCTGTTTGATTTACTTAGTGAACTGAAGTGAAGTGAAACAAATCTACTTTTGTTTGGTGTAGGAAGTATTACTTTGTGTTTGATGAGGTGAATGATTTATCTAGTTTGTTTAATTGCATGAGAGTAATATATGTTGATGCTTGATGATACATAAAATCGTCACTTGATCATGGCCATACACGTGGCTCAAATCATTATAAATATTGGAGGACCGTCACGAAGGCTCAAGTCATCATAAATATTGATGAAACGTTACGAAGAAAATGGAGAGAATCACTCCATCTCGATGAAGGATGAGACCGTTACAATAAACACCCCCTTCATTGCGCCAACTGACCTTAAGTCACGCACACTATTGAATGCAGTCATCAATTCACTCATTGTATAGTGTAAAGGAAAATGTATGGAAAGGGGAGGTCGATTCGACTATTCTATCTACATAATGCAACTTTAACTAAGTTTTGTCTAGATTTATTTATTTATTTCTTCAAACAAAGTCGCTTACTTAAGCATTGGAGTGCCTTCGGCACCAAAAAAATGGTCTTTGGCAGTCTAACATCTGTTTTGCAGGTCAAACTTTCAGGAGGACGACATTTGGACGCATCAATTTGGCACCGTCTGTGGGGAACGACAATTTCCTTCATAAAAAAAAGCCTATGCTTGATCACAACTGAGCAACAAGACGGGAGAATGTTACAATCATCTAGAGTCGTTTCCAATATCAATGGTAAAAAAAAATTCAATATTCTACTTGGTTTAAAATGACTAAAATTGTGCCCTGTGTAATTCACGGGTAATCCAGGTACATTTAGATATAATGATGCATAGCTAAATATTCTATCAAATGAACACTGACAGAGTTGGTAAAAGCATTGCTTAGAGAACCACAGGTCACAGGTTTGAACCCGGCTGACGACATAATTATTAGTTTAAAGTGTTGTTTGTTGTTCTGGTCTTTGGCAGGTTCGCATGTCCATAAGCCCGAATAGAAGCTAGCCCATAAATGACGAACCCGAATGAAAATGAATCCGGAGGACAGGCCTGACAAAAAAATCAGGTTCGCATGCTCGACTTAAGACTAGTCAAACTAACTTCGTTATAACTTAAGACCCGATGACTTGTCACACTGACTTCACATAACGGATGAAGAAAACCCTCATTAACAAGTTAGTGGTCACGCAATCGAACCCAATAACTAGGGGGGGGGGGGGGGGGGGGGCGCTAGCTCATCACCCAATCATAGCTATACACGTGACTCAAATCATCATAAACGTCCCCTTTCATTGCGCCAGCCGAACTTAAGTCACGTACAAAGGAAAATGTATGAGAAAGGGGAGGTCGATTCGACTATCTTATCTACATGATGCAACTTTAACCGAGTTTTGTCCAAATTTATTTTGTTCTTCAAACAAAGTCGCTGACTTAAGCATCGGAGTGTCTTCAACCACAAAAAGGTGGTCTTCGGCAGTCTAACATCTGTTTTATTTGTCTTTTGAGTCAACCTTGCTAATTGGTTTTCATTGTCTAGTTTGTAGATATTTAAACAAACTTCTCTTGATGGTTGGAGCGAAATAAAGTTTTAGAATCATTTGGCCATGTTAGTTTTTGGGTTTTTATTCTTTTTGAGCATTCTGTAATTCTGTCCTGTTTTGCTGCTTGTCAGCAGATTTGTACATACTTGACTTTCGAGGTTCATATATAATTCTGTTAACATCTCATATGTCTGTATTTCTTCAGGATGTGGAGAAAGGAAGCATTAAGATTCCTAGACAAAGGCTTCATGGAAATGAATAGCCACAATTATATTTTGAGGTTGTATTGACCCTTATCAATACACGCAGCGTGAGCCAGTTGAAGAAAATCCCTAGGGAACTTAAGAGTTGTGGGCGCAGCTACAAGATCAAAGTACAAGAAGAACTGTTGAAAATTGCAGCAAAGAGAGAATTGCCATTCTTTAGGTTAGCTAGTAGTATGAACACTTTTATAATATTCTCGATCAATTTTCAACTACACTTTTCATTTATACTTGCATTTTTCAAGAATACAGTACTGTTGGTCTTTCGAGTACTATCTATTAGATTGATGCAATATCCCAAGAAGACTATGTCTTTACACATACAAGTTAATGAAAATGGGCTCTACTTCGCAAAGACCCTCATTAGGAACACACAGCCAGCCATATTCCCAGCCAGAAATGACCCAAAGCAGGTTTGATATCAAGCCCATGTTTCATCAAGTTTATTTATTTGGTTTTACTGAGAGTGTTCTAGGAATTCCGCGTTTGAGATTTTATTCTTAGTTTAATCCTACTCATTTCTGATTTCTAGTCGTAATAGAGGTCTAGGACAATTAAAAGAAAAGAAAAGGGGAAAACTGGGTAGAAATCTTAAAATAGTTCATACTTCTGTGGTTGCTTTGTAATAGGTTTTAGTATTCAGAAACTAATCATTTTTAGGTGTATAAGGTCACACATTTATGATTTATCTCATTTCCTTGCATTTTTTTGGGTGAATTTGTACAAAATAATATCTTTTACAGAGCAAAGTATATGGGAGAAGAAAATATGTGAGATCTTAGAAAAGCTTCAATGACTCTACAATAAAACTTTATTTACATTTGACATTAGCACAAGTTGATCGATTCATTCCCTACTTGAACTCTAAAACAAAACTCTCAATATGCGTAAATCAGTTTACAGAATAACTCTTATCATCTCAACCTTCCCATCACCAAATCTTATGGGAAACTCTTTAACACCTTGAGTTCCTTTAACATCAATGATAACGACACGTAGTTTATCACAACTCAACTGAATCCTTAACAATCAGTCTAGGTTGATCTTCACCCCCATCTCTATCTTAAATACAATTATTAACTTGGAAATAACGGAAAGAACAGTGTCTCGGCTGCATCAAAATTTATGTATTAGTATGTAGGTGGTATTGTCATAACAAACACGATGCACATGCACAAGGTTTCAGAATGTTAGACTGATGAACCACCTTTTTATATTTGGTTAATTCTTTTGTCTGAAACAATTTATTGCTTACGAACAATCCAAATTAGTTGTCTAAAGGAAAATCTACTAGTGAACATTTTTGCAAGATCTCCGTCAATTAATTGATATGACCTCTGGGGTCTTGTGTAATAAAATGGTTTGTGTCATTCTGGTTGGTATGATGTGAATATATTTGTCTGATTAATTACAGTGAACTAATTATCGTTTATATGGGTCCTTAAAAGACAGAGATGATAAAGAGATTTCCATCATCTATTTTTCCTCAAGTATCATTAAAAAGTTCATAGACAAATATAGTGTTAGCTGTCCCAGAGCATATTTTTTTTTTCGTAAAATGATGGTCATCTGCTGTTCTCTGGCCAATATTTATGAATTTTGTTGTCTTCTTTTTATTTACTTGAAGTATGCATTAAGAAAATTTTCCTCTGTGGTCCAGAATATATCGACTTTTATAAATTGTGAGCCCCATAATCCATGTGCAGCAACACGCTTTGTTTCAACCTGTGTAACGTGGGCATGTGAATCTGTGTCAATTGGTCACAATGTGTCAGCTCCGGTGCCCCTGGAAAGATCAGTTCATTGGCATCTTCTAACGTTACCTGGTAATGAAACGAAGAATGTCTGTTCTAATATTGCTCTAACTTGAATATGATGAATTATATTAGGAAAAGTTGTGCTCTATAAGCTTGTTGACATACTGTTTTGTTATGCATTAATTAGAGGATGAATCTGTGCATTTTGATTTCTAGAATAGTTTTGATTTTGACTCTTACTCATGGTTATAGATTAGTTATATCCTCATTGTTCTCATGTATTAGTTATATGCTCATTGATTGGGAAAATCCATTGACAGAGTTTGAGAATCTTTTCCTGCCATGTAACAAGCATAAAAATGAAGTAGCAGCCATGTTTATGAAGGTTAAGTTTAAGTTCTGTAAAGAAGTAATAAATGAGGATATGTATGTATGAAAGCTTTGAAATATTGCTTCAGAAGAGCCAAACAGAATACTTGAATGGGACGCTTTCCTTGCATTGTACAAGTTGGACTATTTAAGGAAGTGTATGTTATTGCCTTGCTGGCATTGGCGGACCTAGGTAAGAGGGGGTGAAATGACATAAGGTTATTCATCGTAATAGGAATTATTGTCCAATGTAGAGCCAAATTTTTTTTTCCTCCCCTAGATTGTTAATTTAAATAACATCTTCAAGTAGGCATAAAAATCAGAAAATATAATTGTAATTTAGTATTGTGCATTTACCTAATAAATACAACGATTAAAAAAAATGAACAAGTGCATTGTATATAACCCTATAATCCTATCTTAAGCCATAAGGTCACTTCGTCAACAATCATAGGAAAGACAAATGAGCATAATAACTAGAATACATAATTAAAATATAATATAATTAAGATACATATATAAGTTTAAACTAAAAAAAAATATGAAATGCGAATAATAATATCAATGGCGTTTGTGAGAGGTAGTCAAATATAACCCAAAAAATCTTGCGTGCCAAGAGAATCGATTGAACATAGGTCAATTAGTAAAAGGTTAAATAGTCAACCACTAGGACAAAAAGGCATATATGGTTAAAATTTATATTTTAAGATTATAATGATCTAATTATGTGTTATATATTAAACATTTTTAGAAATACTAGATATATACTCAAATTATTTTGGAAGTTGAAGGGGCAGCCCCCCGCGTCCCTTAGTAGGTCAGCCTCTGCTTGCTGGTACACGATTCCCTTATTAATGAAATTTCAAGTTCAAAGAATTACACCTTTTCATTTTCCACTCTAAAATCTGTAATATGAAATATCTTCACTGTGACACTCGAAATAATGGCCAGCTTCTGCAGCTTAATTACACTATATAAGTTTATCAGATCCTTGGTATATGCTTAGCTGGTTATTGGTTTTTCCCTGTAAGTTTCTTTTTCCTAATAAATGTTCAAATTATTGTACTGATGAACAATTTACAGTAGCATGCATAACATCAGAAGCATTGCAATAAATCAGGCTACTTCACTTTAGTTTGTTTGGTTGCTTTAACAGATCTTAATGTAATCGATTTTTGGGTTGTGTCATTTGATGCTTTAGTGAGTTTCTCTCTCACTTTAGCTTCCTTTTTTCATATCTGATCATTAGAAGTTTACCTGTCTTGCCTGATTAAAAATTAAAAAAGAAAAGAAAACCAAGTTAATTCGGAATCAACACATTTTGAGCATAGTGCAGGACATGCACCTATGGAGTAATTTCGTGTATAGATCTTATAAAATGAAAGATAACATTTATAATAGATATATGTTTTACATCCAGCAGGGATCTCCAATCCCACCAAGAAACTAAAAAACATGTTTCCTATGGTCTGGGATGTTTGGGAGTTGGATTAGGATGTGTGGACACTCCATGATAATCAACATGGTAAATCAGCTCATCTCCATCCTCACCACCGTTATTGTCGCCTTTGACTGCAAATCCTTCTTCATCAGTTTGCTGCAGCTCTTTATCAACCACCTTAGATAAAAACATAAAAAACCCACTTTATAATATTGAAGTACCTATCCTAATAACAAAAGTGACTAGGAAAAATTTAAGTTGAGGGTGAGTGATTTCAGTTGTCTGCAACACATACCTCTTTGCTATGTCTTTCTTGTTCATGGTTGGGTGATCGTGAGACGCTTAATTCTCTTGCCATTCGCCTTCCTTGAAGCAATGATGTAGGTAAGGAAGAAGAGGAATCAACAACATATGTGATGCTTGATGATGAAAGATAAAAGGCAGTTGCAAGTAGACTGAAGAACACGAAACCTTGAGGTTTCATTTTTCTTTTCACCTCTAGCTAAACAGTTTCTCCTTGATTTGAATAGGAAAGGAAGACCAAATAAATAGATGGAATAAGTGTTTCTGGAAGAGAGAAAAAGAGAGAAGAAGAGAAAGGATCAATAATTATTCAATGAGTGGGGAAACATGTCTCACCCATGCTTTGCGTTCTGCAGAATATGTGAATGATTTACAATGAACCAATACAAATCTCTGACTCTTAGGACTCCCTACCCTTATTACCTTCTTTATCTTCCAATTATTTCTTTCATGTCTGAATTTTTGCTTTGAAGGGTGTGGTGTACAAGGGTAAAGAGAGAGCTTTTTTATCTTCCAATAATTCCTTTTCGCATCAGATTCTACTACGATATGGGTGTCTGTCGTGGACACTGTGATGGTCAGGGAGAAGATTTACAGAGAGAGATATATCGTAGTTTTAGAAGGTGTGATGAGGTGAGGTGAAGTCAGGTAGATCCACATGTATTTTTCAGACCAAACAAGATCACTACTCAGTCTCTGATGATGTCCTTAATCACACTTTGTCCTCACCATTAAAAACAGATTGGTGTTTATGTCACCCATGGATGTTACTGCCATATTTGTTTTGTTCTTATTTGTGCTCCTTGAGAAAAATCTAATTCTTAGAGGGCTCATGTAGTTGCACTAGGTACAATACGATACCATCGACAAGTGTTTATGAAAGAGACAACTTTAATGCTCCTTTGCTCGTTATGGGGCAAGGTTAATCGAAATAGGCAGTTACAGTGGTTATTTTCTATTATTATTACTGTTGATGATATAAGTCAAGTATATCTTGAGTTGAGTTACAATGCCAAATTAGAAATCCAACTTGAAGCATTTGAACACATTTTAATCCTTCCGTTCTCTTTACCTACTAGTCATTTCATTCAAAAGGAATCTTATAGGTGTTCAAGATCTACTGAAGTAGCAGAAACTGTAGCAACAATACATGATATCAAAATTGAAATACTTTATCGCCTGCCAATCTTTAAATGATGTTATGATTGTTATTTTTCAGGTTCTCATGTCAGGTGATCTAGCTAAAAGTTGGATACTATTACTGTGTATGAAGACGGATGCAAGTCTCTTTCTAATATTGCAGATGACGCCCATGGTATTGATCCTGACTAATGGGTCGACTGAAAAGGAAAAGTGGATGAAAATTGAAATTTTGAATTTCTGTAGAAAAGAAAATACTCTGGGCCCTTATGTTGTACTTGTTAGAAAATTATTAAAGTAAATAAACAGATTGCGAATAATATTAAACTGTATAATGAGAACAGAAAACAAGTAAAAAAAAATTACATAGAAAATGAACCTTAACAGGAACCGAAACCAAACAGAGGAACTCCAGAAATGTAGGAGAGTCGAGGCCTATTTGACAGTGTCCTTAAAGTGTATTCGCTTTCCCACGGGTGCTGGAATGAATGAGCGTACACCTCCCAGGATACAACGTCTATCGAACTAGCACCGTGCACCGGAGGTCTAGTGTCAAGCGAACTTGAACTAGAGTCTCTATCTATCACTGGAATTTTACAGAATAACAGAAGGAGTAGAATAGATTATGGAAAGGAGAATATAGAGGAAAACTCAACTCCTATTTCTCTCATTTTAGGAGAGAATGAGAGCTCTTTATATAGAGTTCATGGGGAACAAACAATTGAATGCTATTAAAACAAAAAACTTTTGGCTTTTCATTTGCATAACCTTTGGCTTTTCATTTGAACAAAGTTAATACAAAAACCTTTTGTATTACCAAAGTTAATGCCAGGCTATTCAATTTATCACAATGAGTGACAATTTCTCATTCACCCATAATTTTCCAACAATCCCCCACATGAATGAAATTGAATGACGTCAGGAATGACTAGGACTTGACTCGACTCGACGGAACTCGACACAACATGGTGATAGGTTCTGCGGTTGATACCTGCATAGGATAGGTAGGGGTAACCTTTGAACCTTCCCTCGTGAAGACATGTCAATTTTATAGCTAATCAGTAGACGCGATGTCCTTGAACTGTTCTGCCGTTTGTATAAAAGATCACATATCTCACACAGATATCTTCTTGACACAAGTTCAGTTCTCATTATTATGTTCATTTTGGCCGTGAACATCTGCCTGGTTCTGCAAGAGTTTCTAAAGGATTTAGCCCAGCAATCCTCGTTTGAAGTGACCCCACTTCTCTCTCACATAGGTGAATTCTTACTTAAGAGTAAACCCGCATTACTCTGCTCGAAAATTCAACAGTTCCGACGCATAAAAATTATTAAAAGCTGAAATGCTTAACCTTTTCCTACGGGTGTCACTGTTTGCATCATAGAAATAGGACTGGGGAGACCCCCATAGTGACCTCACTCAGTCTCAACAATTAGGTTGTCCCTTTGAACCAAGATCTTGGGATTTCCAGTTAACATGGTTGGGTTTCCTTTGTCTCGACTTTATAATTTCATGGGCTTAAGTCCCATTCCTCTCGATGTCTTCTCAACTTGGTCACTGGGTAACCCTTTGGTGAGCGGATCCGCAATATTTGCTTTAGACCTTATGTAGTCAATACTTATGACTCCAATTGAGAGAAGTTGTCTAACGGTTTTGTGTCGTCGACGTATGTGTCTAGACTTACAGTTATACATGATGGATTTCAAGGTTTCGCAAAGCGGCAATCGCTATTATCATTCTTATGGAGCTTATTCTCGTGACAGGAGAATAAGTATCAAAGTAGTCAAGACCTTCACGTTGTCTATAACCTTTGATTACAAGTCTGGCCTTATATTTGTCAATTGTTCCATCGGCTTTCATCTTTCGTTTGAAGATCCACTTAGAGCCAAGTGGTTTACTTCCAGGAGGGAGATCTACCAATTCCCAAGTATGGTTTTGCATGATGGAATCAATCTCACTCTTTATGGTTTTTTTCCATAAAGGACCATCAACTGAGCTTACAGCCTCTTTATAAGTTTGAGGTTCAGCTTCTAGCATATAGGTTAGAAAGTCAGGACCAAATGACTTTTCTACCCTAGCTCTTTTGCTTCGTCTAAGTTCTTCTATCTCTTCTTCTGAATTTTCATCTTGTTCACGAGGTATTTCCTCTAGATCCTCAAGAATCTGTTTTGAGGAGCTCAGTTCATCTTCTTTATATTTATAAGGAAATACATGCTCGTAGAATGTAGCATTTCTAGACTCCATTATCGTATTCTTGTGAATATCGGGATTTTTCGAGTCATACACAAGAAACCTATATGCACTACTGTTTTGTGCATAACCAATGAAGACACAGTCAACCGTTTTTGGTCCTATCTTCATTATCTTTGGAGTCGGAGTCATAACTTTGGCTAAACACCCCCACACTTTCAAGTATTTATAGGAAGATTTCCTTCCTTTAAATAGCTCATATGGAGTTTTATCAACTTCCTTTCGCGGTACCTTATTTAAAAGGTAATTATAGCTGATAAAACAGCTTCCCCCCCACGTGTTCTGTGGTAACCCAGAACTTATGAGCATCGCATTCATCATCTCTTTTAGAGTGCGATTCTTTCGTTCGGCAACACCGTTAGATTGGGGAGAGTATGGTGGTGTGACCTCATGAATAATTCCGTGTTGGGCACAAAAAGCACCAAACGGTTCCACATATTCACCTCCACGGTCACTTCTCATCACTTTAATTTTCTTGGTAAGTTGATTTTCAACTTCATTCTTGTACATGGCAAATTTTTCCACAGCCTCATTTTTGCTTTTCAGTAAATATACATAACAATATTTTGTACTGTCATCGATGAAAGTCACAAAATATTTGTTTCCACCTCTTGTTTTCCATCTCTACAAAAGAAGTCAGAAGATTAGTATTGAATAAAATTCAATCAATCCGAAAATAATTGAACAAATTATTTTCCAATTCCCAATCTATAAAAAATAATAAGATGACAAAATTCCAATATTATGAACCAAATAATAAGACATGGCAAAATTGGTTCCGAAAGCAATTAAATTTAAGAAACTGGAAATAACTTCTTAGTGTTCCGCAACCTGTTAAGAACTTTAAAGGGCGAATAAACTTTAAGAATGTTAGAAAATTATTAAAGTAAATAAACAGATTGCGAATAATATTAAACTGTATAATGAGAACAAAAAACAAGTAAAAAAAATTACATAGAAAATGAACCTTAACAGGAACCGAAACCAAACAGAGGAACTCCAGAAATGTAGGAGAGTCGAGGCCTGTCTGACAGTGTCCTTAAAGTGTATTCACTCTCCCACGGATGCTGGAATGAATGAGCGTACACCTCCCAGGATACAACGACTATCGAACTAGCACCGTGCACCGAAGGTCTAGTGTCAGGCGAACTTGAACTAGAGTCTTTGTCTATCACCGGAATTTTACAGAATAACAGAAGGAGTAGAATAGATTATGGAAAGGATAATATACAGGAAAGCTCAACTCCTATTTCTCTCATTTTAGGAGAGAATGAGAGCTCTTTATATAGAGTTCATGGGGAACAAACAATTGAATGTTATTAAAACCAAAAAATTTTGGATTTTCATTTGCATAAGGCTTTTCATTTGAACAAAGTTAATACAAAAACCTTTTGTATTACCAAAGTTAATGCCAGGCTATTCAATTTATCACAATGAGTGACAATTTCTCATTCACCCATAATTTTCCAACAGTACTGACATCAGTTTCTCAAACCTCATCTATATCTCAGTGTTATATAAGAGTCGATCAAATTAGATAGGGATAAATTACTTCTTATGAGTTGAATGATTTGATATGTAAATTCCTTTGAAGAAGCTTACGCGTTTGAATGCTGTTGAAGAAAAAGAGGCGTATCATGAGATCGTCTAGTATTGTTGACACTGTTCCTTTAAAAAATTTTAGGCGAGAAGGTTCCTTTGGGGTTCTTTCTGTTTTAGGCGAGAAGGTTCCTTTGGGATTCTTCCTTTAAAAGTTTTAATGGAGATGTTTTAACACATTATTCCTGTTTCAGTGGCCAACCAAATTGAAAAATGTATGAGAAGGTTTTATTTGAAATTCTCCTCCTACTTCTAAGAAGATCCATTGTTAAATTGGAAGAAGGTCTATCAACCTAGCTGGGTCTTAAGAGGATCAAAGAGTTTAACAATGCTTTTATGCCGAAGTGGATTTGGAGGTTTGGACTAAAAATGAGGCACTATGGAGACGAATCATTGCTGAAAAGTATGATGCTTCTAGCTTGATCAATGTTTTAAAAGGCGATTGAGGCGTACGCCTTTAGGCGCGATTCGAGGCGGGGCGACCAAAAATTGCCTCTTAGCGTACGAGTTGGGATGGTGTTTGGAGGCGTTCGCCTTACTGTGATGAGGCGTACGCTTTGAGGCGCACGCTTCAAGGCGTAATGAGGCGTACGCTTAAGAAATTAGATGATCATCCGATTTGTTCGGATCTTTAGACAGATCCAACGGTTGAAATTATAAGTGCATTTGCAAAAACCTAAAACCTAATCGATTTCCTCTTGTGTCATTTGCAGACAGAAGAGGTGAACAGAGGACGAGACGAACTGAAGAAGAAGAGAAGAAGAACACAGAGGAAGAAGAGAAGATCGAGAGGGGAACAGAGGAAGAACTGAAGAAGAAGAATAGAAGAAGAACAGAGAGGAAGAAGAGAATATCGAACCAGGATCGAACACTTTGGAGTTTGGTCGATTGAACTTGAAGTCGTTTCATCTGCGATTCGCACTTTGGAGTTTGGTCGATTAAAGTCGTTTCATCCAAGCTTAGTTTCGACTGTACGTATACGGTACACTTCTTATTCTAATTCTCCAGTTCTTCTTCTTCTTCAGTTCTTCAGACTTCAGTTCTAATTCTTCAGTTCTTCTTCTTTAGCACTTTCGGTGCTTAAACTGATCACTGATCAGTTGTATTTTTCGGTGCTTAAACTGAAATGTTAAGTATTTTTGCATTTGCTTAAACTGAAATGTTAAGTATTTGTATTTTTCAGTGCTTAAACTGAAATGTTAAGTATTTGAAATGTTAAGTATTTGTGCAAATTGTGCTTAAACTGATCAATTGTATTTGTGCTTAAACTGATCAGTTGTATACTTTGAAATGTTTAAGTATTTGTGCTTAAACAGATCAGGACAGTATACGGTATACTTCCTTTTCGTGCTTAAACTGAATCCATGGAAACTCAAGTTCTCAACAAATTAAGGAATTGATCAGTTCAGTTGTATTTGTATGCTTCTTCAGTTCTTCTTATTTGAATGTTAATCAATATTTCATTCATGTTTGTATGTTTGAAATGATCTGTATTTTTTTTCTTTGTAATTTGTATGTTTTGTATGTTAATCAGTTAATTCTATAAAAATTCCATGTTTTGTATGTTTTGCTTGAAGAACGGATGGATTACAGTTTTGTGCATGTTTTGTATTTATACTTCAATTTTGTATTTGTAGATTAGATGGCACCGCGCAGGACTACGAATACGACTACTAGTGATGGAAGAGACCTATTTTGGCAATATGGCACAAGTGTAAAAGGTCATAAAGACGGGATCAATTACGTGAAATGCAAGTTTTGTGAGCAAGTGGTCAATGGGGGAATTTTTAGATTGAAAAATCACCTTGCAAAGACGCGCAAGGACACAAAACCTTGTTCTAAAGTACTGGATGATGTCTTCCATGAAGCGAAGGCTTTTTTAGAGAATGGTCAAAGACAGAAGCTAATGAAAAGACAAGACACTGAGTTTCAAATTAATAGAGGTTCATACTATCAAGGAAATGTTAATGAAGATGTAGGCGGAGGCAGAGCTTCTATTCCAAGTGTGACTGGTCCTAGTGGTGGTGGATCCAATGCCAATGCATGTTCTGATGGAATTGTGAGGGGGCCAATGGATAGGTTTTTGGTGGGTAGTGGTACTAATAATGACATGGATCTAGGTAGAGGCAAAACTACACAAGAAATGAAACCACAACCAGTAAATGCAAAAGAGTATAGGAACCAAGTTTATTTAGACATTGGGCGTTTCTTTATTGAGAATGGCATTCCTTTCAATGTTGCGAGTAGTCATTCTTTTACCAGCATGCTTTTATCGGTTTCGAAATATGCAGCTCACAACAATAGACATTGTGTGAAACCACCATCAACCCATGAGTTAAGTACTTGGATTCTAAAGGAGGAAGTGAAGTCAACTAATGTGATAGTTGACGAGGTAAAAAAAACATGGCCTTACTCAGGAGTTACAATCATGTCTGATGGTTGGAAAGACATGAGGGGTCGCCAACTCATCAATTTTCTAGTGAATAATCCTGAAGGAACTGTGTTCCTTAAGAGTGTGGATGACTTAGATATTGTAAAGGATGCAAATGCATTATTTGAGCTTCTTGATAGTGTTGTTGAGGAGGTGGGAGAGGAGAATGTAGTACAAATAGTCACTGATAAAGCAACTAACTACAAAGTTGCTGGAAAGAAGTTAATGGAGAAGAGGAAGCATTTGTATTGGACACCATGTGCAACACATTGCATAGATTTGATGCTTGGGGACTTGTTTAGCCTGCCTACACTTGCCAATGCTTATCGCAAAGCTAAGAAAGTTAGCAATTACATATACAATCATGGTTGGGTACTTGCTTTGATGAGGAGTTTCACAGGAAGATATTTGGTTCGCCCTGCATCTACTAGGTAATCCATAAATACTTTTAATGTATTTTAGATTACTTTAAGGTTTTGTTTTAACAATTAACAATACTTATATATTATTCATTTACGAGTTGACCTTTAAATCTAGGTTTGGCACGGGATGTTTGACTCTTGAAAGCATTAAAAAAAATAGACAAAAGTTGGAGGTAATGTTTGCATCCAGCAAGTGGTCAAAGAGTCAGTATGCTAAGCAAGCTGAAGGTAAAGCCATAAGAAAAATAATATTGAGGGATAACAGTTTTTGTCCTGGTGTCTCCTACTCCTTGAAGGCTACAAAACCTTTACTCCATGTGTTGAGGATAATGGATTCAGAGGGCACTCCTGCTATGGGTTTCTTGTATGATGCATCTAGCTTTAATAATGAGTTGGCCAAGTACAAGGAAATATGGGATATCATAGATAAGAGGTGGGATTTCCAACTGCATAGGGACCTTCATGCTACAGCTTATTATCTCAACCCACAAATGGATATTGATCGAAAGAGCCCAACCAATTTTCAACTTAAGCAAAGTCTTTTCAATTGCGTAGATAGGATGCTTCCAAATCAAGCAAGTAAGGTAGATTTGCATATTCAAATGGGTATGTTTATAGATAAAAAAGGATTATTTGGTAGAAATGAAGCAGAGTTGTCAAGGCACAGGCGCAATCCCGGTATTCTTTTTGTAGTTGTGTTTATGTTATATACTTATATTTATTTTGAAGATTATTTTTCTTGCTCAATAAATATGTTTATTTTGAACCTTTATACTTACAGATAGTTGGTGGAGATATTATGGAGATAATACACCTGACTTGACAAGTTTTGCTATTAAAGTGTTGAGCCTTACTTGTTCATCATCAACATGCGAGTGGAACTGGTCAACCTTTAACCATGTAAGTAATAATTACTTTAATTGTTTATTGTGTTAATAAATTGCTATTTGCATTTCAATTTATCGGTTGTTACATTTTTTTAGGTGCATACAAAGAAAAGAAACAGATTAGCAGCAACAAAGCTTAATGCATTGGTATATGTCATGTACAACAAAAGGTTGAGAGCTAAAAAATTGATGTTGAGGGGACCAAGCGAAGTTGAAGATGCACCATTTCCAATAGATTCGGATGCAGTAGATAGTGACAATGAATGGCTAGTGGAGCCTGATACTGAAGCTGAACCCCCTACTCAAACCGCAGATGATGGAAATGGTGTAGGGAACCCACCCCAAGAGCTAGCGCCAAAGGTTTTAAACCCTTGTCCTGAAGCTCTATGGCATCAAAATCTGGATGAAATTGATGTTAATGCTATTGTGCTTGATGGGAATGAAGAAGGTGGTGAGAATGATGAAAGTAGAAAAAGGAAGAACTCAAACAAGAAGTCTACCCCCACTCAAGCTATTGACATTGGAAGAAAACAAGCGAAAACACATGGAGGTTCAACTAGTGGAAAAAGTAAATGATTATTAAATATAAATAGTTACTGCTTTAATTTCATTTCAATATGCTAGCTAAAGATTGATGTTCCACACTCACACTCTAAATGGCTTAGGTAAATCTCCGATGCACTTGATTGATGAAGAGGAAGAAGAAAATTGGATGGAACATGAGATTGAGACAGACGAGGGAGATGATGTGGTGGATGGTATTAGTGATAGTGATGATGGTGATGATATTGATGCGGGCAAGGACGACTAGGAGTTTGTTAATCATTAACTTGTTAATTTACTTTGTTAACTTAGGTTTTGGAACTTTGATTTTGTAAGCAAAAGCAAACTAGAGAGTTGCATGATGTGTCTAAGATAGTAAGATGACATACAATCATTTACTTTGTTAACTTATGTTGTTTGTTTCTTCAATTAGGTGACTTAGTCATTTACTACTGTCTACTGGAGTGTATTAGTTATATTTCTCATTTTTGTATGCTCATTTTTGTAGCTAACTGGTATATTTAGTTATATTAGGAGATTGAACAGGTGGGGTGGCAATCTATATTTTGTAGCTAATTGTTCTATTGTATTTTGTATGCACATTTACTGACAAACATATTATTTTGTTTTAGCAGGCTCCAAACATCAATGTGAGTGTGGTCGTGTGGACACGCACTTTATATGCTTTACTTTTGTAGACGCCAACGGTACGCATTCTTGAATAATTGATTTCTCTATTTAATTCATGATTCATCATTTAAGATGTGCATATGCTAAATTTCTCTATTTCTCTATTTCAGTAACATATGCTAAATTTCCTGAAATAACTGAGTGTACTATGAGTCTATGAAGATACTACAAG
Source organism: Berberis vulgaris (assembly GCA_963556465.1). NCBI lineage: Eukaryota > Viridiplantae > Streptophyta > Magnoliopsida > Ranunculales > Berberidaceae > Berberis > Berberis vulgaris. Next base: position 72,361,893 of record OY747132.1, read on the forward strand.
TCTACAATTTGCAAAATCAGGTGAAGTCTTAATCCTCGACCTCCACTTCTTGTTCTTCACTACAATCCTTACGAGTCTTCAAAATTTTCTTTGATTTCTGGATTTATAGAATTACAATAATAAGGTTAGTCTGATAGTCTCAATTCAACAAACAATACATGTAGGCACATAAATACTGAAATACATAACTCATAAGGTGATAATGATGTGATTTAATTTCTTTCAGTATAATGCTATATTGCTATTTCACTTGATAATTGATTTTATTTTTCTTTATTTGTTTGAATTTTTTATATATATTTTTCACTATTTTTTACAAAAAAACGCCTCGCTTCGCCTCGGAAAAAGTTTGACCGCCTCGAGTCTTAAAAACGTTTTTTAAAACATTGAGCTTGATTGGTTCACTAAAGAACCAACTTCTTTTGGGTGTTCCAATTGGTATTTGAAGGAGAATTTGGACTTACAAAACACTGGATTTTATTGATTTCTCAAAGATTTTACAATGAAATCTCTGCATTTTATCCTCCATCTCTTGAGAATTCCATGCTAGAAGAACAGATGTAGGAGGGTGCCTGCCTGCCGATAGTTGCAGTTTTGTAAGTACATTTGCTTTTTCAACAAAGTTATAAAACCTTGAACCCGAAAGTCATAAAATTCATACTTCATTACACTTTGTTTTTGTTGTAGGAAAATTTCAAACCTAAAACTGTGTTACTGGTTGTTTATAATTAATCTAGCCTCTTCAGGCTAAAACCCCTAACTGTTCTGGTAAGTCATAAAACTCCGTTGCTGCCCTTTACTATTCAGAAATCGAGCTAGAATTGTCGTGTAGGTCATGTGCCCAAGGTGTTGTACAATATCAACATGTTCCTCGTGACTAGACGATCTCAATGAATTTTCAGTTGACTAACAAGATAAATAATTCAGTCTTCAACCATTAGTATTTTTCAATCCTAGATTTGTGGGGAAGTTCTTCGTAATCTCTAATATGAACTCTTCTAGGCGGCGAGGAAACGGGCGAGGGAGGGGGGTGCAACCCTTCATCACCCTCAAGATTCGCAAAGCCTCGCCATTTAGAAAAAGCCCTCTAATATACATTAAAGAAGATTTGGCCATTGTAATGGTTGTCAGACAATTGGGATCTTTAAACATGATTAGTAACTCATAACCACAAGTGTTTCCACAAGTTACAACATGAGATGCGCCATGGATTTATTTACAAAATCATGTATTAATTCATTTTGTTTGTTAACTTCCAATGTTATTTATTTACTCAGAGACCAATGTAACCTATTCAATCATAATTGATTCCTGTAATTTTGTCACGTTTTTAATGTACTTCAAATCCCTATAATGCATAAATGGAGAACTCATCAAGTCATTGTAGATCTGACAAATTTAGATTCATAAACGTTTCAAAACAATAACTATATCAACCTAATTTATGTATTTATCCTGGATTATCTACTTTATAAAAATAAAAAATCACAAATGAGTAGTGCCTGATATAACCTAAAACTTACTAGTTATAATCAAATTTGACAAAATAACAAATTAAAAAAAGAAAAGAGATAAAAATAATCTGAGATCAGCTTCCCATTTTACAAACATAAATACATTTCCAAGAGTGCCTAGTAAGTTATCATCCCTCCCTTTGAATTGGCAAAACTTTAATGTGTTTGAAATTGCCAAGAAAACTAAGTAGAGTTTACATATAAAGACCAAGTGCTTCAACTCTCGTATTTATATATAGTCAAAGTTTCAAGTCCAACGCTTAATTAATAATTAACTAGCAATAATTAACAACATTAACCATTAATAATGACCCCATAATCTCCAAGCATATATAATGATCTCCCCATGTTGTAACTTACTTGTCCATCAAACTTGTTTCTTCCCTTGCAACCATGGAAGCCAGAGAAACATGCAACATAGGGTTAACCCTTGGACTTGGAACCGATGAGTTTGCCCCAAGGCATAAGGAGAATAAGCGTCCGATCCAGTTTCTCCAATTATTCGCACCTTGTTCCAAGGAAGAAGTTGGTGATGAAGAACACCATTTTGGTCTAGTAGGCGAGAAAAAGAATGGGAAATATATAGAATATAAGAATGATAGTAACAGTGATGATCAGAGTAACAACACCATCAGCAACAACAACGACGAAAATGATAATGGTCCTAGAAAGAAACTTAGGCTCACAAAAGAACAAGCAACATTGCTCGAAGATAGCTTCAAGGAGCATACTACGCTTAATTCGGTAATCTTTTTCATTTGATTTAATCTTTGTATTGAAAAATGATTCATAATATAGCATCTGAGGTTTATTCATGATTTCTAATGAATTTTTTTTTTTTTTTTATATAATTTGTAGGCTCAAAAAGAATATCTAGCAAATAGGTTGAATCTAAAGCCAAGACAGGTTGAAGTTTGGTTTCAGAACAGAAGGGCAAGGTAATCATTTACTCTTCATTAGAGTTTCAATAATTTTTTTTGTTCTTCGTAATTTTGTAATTTTCAGTAATTATTTATTCCTGGGTTAAACCATTACTAGCAACCATTATAATCAGATCAATATGTAATTAATTGCTTTAAGTTTGCTTTCCAAACTGAAGAGCAATGTAAACATGTAACTGTTTGATAAAATTTAATCATTCTAATTTGTAAATTAATCCTTACAGGACTAAAGTGAAGCAAACAGAGGTAGATTATGAGTTCCTGAAGAAATGTTGCGAGAGCCTTCGTGAAGAGAACCGAAGATTAAGGACAGAGTTGCAGGAACTGATATCAAGTAAGCCCGGATCTTCACCATTTTACGTGAGGTATGCTAAGGCAGCAACACTGACAATGTGTTCATCATGCAATAAGATAGGAAAGATCAGTGAAGAGACGAACACAACAGTGATCGACATGGTAGGAAAACCTGAGAAGCTCTATGGTGGCTTTGATGAATCTGCTCTGACATGCTAATCAGAGATAGCAGATAGTGATAGACAAGGTAGAAACTCTGACAAGTTTTATGGTGGCTTTGATGAATCAGCCCTGACTTGTTAATCAGAGATCTTAACCTAGTTAGTACCTAGAATTAGTTCCCACTTGATGTTCATCCATCTGCTTTTTTTAGTTATAATTGGTAGGATTTACTCTTGTAGCTGTTTGCAATCTGAATTAATTGAAGGATTGCTATTGGATTACCAGACTACTAGTTATCGGTTCATCATTTACTTCAAGGTTACCTTGGAGTTTTTTGCCCTAAGGGTTTTACTTCAGTAATTCGACTTCCATCAAGTGATTTTTTTTTTTGGAATATTTTTCTCTCTTGATGTTTCTCATATTGTTAGTCGTCAGATAACAGCACAACCGAGAATTCTCCATTTCTCCCCTTTCATTTGAGTGAAATATGACTGACATTTACATGGATGGTGGATACAAGTAGTGATTTTCATCCTCAAATTACTGAAAAAAAATTTCTCTGCAAAACAAGCTTCTTTCATAGTTTTACCTAAACATGAGGTGTGCCTACTGGCTGAAGAACAGACTAAAATGTGGGTTAACCTCTGAACAATTTGGGCATCCCATTTGTCTAGTTCAAGTTTTACCCCCTTTTTAACCAAGCAGAATATAATACAAACTGTGTCACATCGCAAGTCATCATATGTAACCAAAATTTCCACAATGAAAATAACATGCTGATGCCCTGTACTACAACTGATGGTACAGATAATGATGGATTCTATTCTTAATAATCTTTGAAAATATAATAGCTTTTCGGAAAGTCAAAATGCTCCTAAGTGGATCTTTTACTAGGATCGACAAATCAAACTCTAAGGAATTGAAAGAAAAACTCTGACTTCAACATAGCAAAAATAGAGAAACGAGAAGTAGGGGGAGGATTGGATCTTACACTCCAGGAGAACTAATCCACATTCTGTCAGCCAATCAATCTAATCATTACTAAACTAATAACTAGAACACCTTTGACAAGTAAGAAAGTTTCCTTCTTAGCTGCGATTAGTTTCTATGAGGTTCCAACCTAATTTCCCCTGGTCTAGGTATTAGTCAAATTAACGGCATATCTTACTTCCAATTTTCTGCACTTAGTCTAAATCAATTTCAGGTATTCTTCACATGACTCTACCTGCACCAGTGAGACTGATATATACGATGGGAAGAAAGTATAAGTTCTACATTTGAAGAAAGACCTCGATGGAAGTGTCTTAGAATTTCTTCTGTTGACATTAGTATTGTGTAATTCATTATTTTTTTGGTTATACTGGCAGCCAATATGTAACACACACTAAGAACTTTTCTACCACAAAACCAATAATCTTTGTAATGCATGGTCATAATCATCGGTTCATCTCTTCAACCTAAACATTCGAAGTCTTTCAACCGTTTCATAATATATCCTTAACCCATAACATTTTTAGATATTTTATTATCAAACTTTTTCCAGACTTTATTGTTTTTATAAATATACATCAACTCTATCTTGGTCTCTAATAATATCCAAGTCCTTATCAATACAAAAAGTCCATAGAACAGGAAAGGCAAACTAGAGTGCAGAAGCTTAAGTTGCAAGCAAGCTTTTCTTATATATTTTCCTTGGAATTTCTACAGAGTAATATTATACTAGTGAGACATCGGCTTGTAGAATTGGTTGCATATCCAACAGCCAAAAGAAGCTTAGATTTCAGCAAAAATGGTCAACTATCTAAATAACACATATCATCTAGGTATGTGAAAGTTACAATCTGGATTCATTTCTAATGCAAACTATAGAGAACAATTGTGTAGTCGGGGCGAGGTGGGGCATGGGGTGCCAGCCAAGGTCCGCCGCTAGAGCCTTAGCGAGGTGTTGCCACGATGGAGCCTTTTTTTATAGCATTGAGATTTTAGTGTAGTAACCTCCACCTTAACTAATGTAAGGCTTTGCAGCGCTCTAAAGCTAGGGCGAGGTGCTTTAAAGTTTAAAGTAAAAATAGAGCCTTGGTGGAGCCCCCAACAACATAGACTTGGGGCTTAACTGAAGGTGCGAGTAATACCTTACATTGTTAGGTTCCTAAAGTGACTTGTGCGAGTGTGGCCTTTCTCCCCAATTGTATTAGCTTCTCTCCTGGTGCACGCTATCTAAGGGTATAGTTTGGTTTTACACATGTCCCTTTGATTACATTTCTGTGTCAGCAGACATGCACATTTACATATCCCGTGACAGATATAATCTATATATGGTATCTGTGATGCTTTAAGTCTCCAAAAATACTTGGCGTTAAAGAAAAGGTTCAAGGATCGCGTCTGACTTCCACACCAGTAGCCTAGCCTCATTCAACAAAAAACAATGGAATTGATTTTGAAATATCAATATAAAAGGATTAATCATTTCCGTTTAATACCTTACTTGGTCATCAAACTGGTTAACAATAAATACTGGAAGAATTAATATTGAATGCAATTAAGATCACAATAGACCTATACAGTAACCTAATCTTTTACATTCGCTATGGATGAAACTCAATTCACACATTGGGGAAAAATGTAGGGATGCTTCTAAGGCTGTCTCTAAGGGATACATATGATGAATACTGTAGTCATGGTATATAATAACCTTTTCCATGCTAGGTCACGAATTATTTCACAAATAATTCGAATCAATCATTTGCAATTTATGCATGAGCTGGAAATTGTCAGTTTTAGAGAGTTGGAGATTTCAGTTCTGTCAAAACCTTGACCAAAATCATATTTCACAACAGTGCAGTAAGTAAAAAGGATCACAGACGTCAAAAGATGAGGTAGACTACAATCCATTCAACTGATCCACAGATTCTCATTTGTGCCCTTTTTTATTTTTTTGGCCTTTTGGAAGTGGTAAACAATAACTAGTAAAGTGGAAGCAAAATATACAAAATTCTTACTTCTGATTTGAAGAAGCTGTTTGTTGTAAGATGAGATTCACATATATGAGCTCATTCCAAGCATCTGGGACCCCTGGAAGACACCAATGGCTGCAATCTTGTCGCTTCGCTGAAAGCTGCTTTCCTTCAAGATTGGTTTTGCCATAAATAGATGGGTGTCCATCCTTGCGGAAGTTGGTCAACCTTGTAACATTCAAAAGTATGACTGGTACTCGCATAGTACGAATAACCTCGTCCACTATCTGCATTTTTAGTGGATAGCTGTTGAGGAAAGCCCCCTTTAAGATAGGTTCCTTCTCCCCATTACATGTTCCTCCAGAGTCCCAGTCTCCGCCTCTGGTCAACAAAAGCATCGTTAAACTCAATAGTAGTCTTTGATAATATAAAAAGGAACAGCATTATCCGAGGAAGAAAAAATTAACCTGAAATGGGCATTAGAATATCCACGATAGAATACCAACTTCTTTGAAGGATCTATGTTTGTGTCGATCCACTTCCCCCAAGTCCTTATAGCCCTCTTATAAGCTTCAGTTGCATTGTACTCAGGGTAGATAAAATCACCTTCCTTGTAGTAATTCTTCCTGTTTGAGCAATGCATTTATTTTCTTTCAGTCAGGATTTTGTTACTCAAGATCATGTGAAATGTGTGTCGTTTGAATACTATCTAAAGTGAGCTGCCTTTCCATAAATTACCAAAGGATTTTGTTACTCAAGATCACATAAATTATATACAAGAAATGAGAAATTACAGACCCTCTAGCTGTCTTTCCATGAGTCCACCAATGACCAGTATTGAAAACGAGGATGTCAGCTCTTTTCCATCTATTAGCAGACTTGTCTATCTGATCTATTGACAAGGTCGGGTTGGACTGCTGTTGAGCATTGAGACGGATCCCTTCTTTAACAAGAAAATGGGAGCGAAGAAATTCTACGGTGCAATTATAGTCCTGCCAAATGGAAAAGAAGATTGAATTACAAATTAAAAACAACAGTGCTATCTAGGACACAACAGGACTACAATTTAAAGTTCTATAAGTTAGTCTTACTAAGAGAGTTTCAAAACATTAATTATCGATTGATAGAGTAAGGATCTGGTCCACGTGTTTGATGTATTTAAGAAATATGCAAGATGGTACCTCAAATTTGAAGACGAAGTAACCACGCCCTTTGGTAATTTTATACCCATGAATCTCGTACATTCTGCTGTTATTTGACAGACCTTCACGAAGGAGGCATAGTATCGACTCAAACTGGTTCCGGTTCATTGAGTCCCCTACTAGCATCAGTTTTTTACCTCTCAATCTTTCCAAGAAGTCTGTTGCATTAAACCTAAGAATCAAGAATGAGTACAGAAAATATATATACTCCTGATAAACTTGACCAATATCAAAATGCAAAAAAATTATAAACTGCAGTAAAATTAGAAGGGTTGCCCTCGACAGCTGTCTAGACAAAAGTAAAATTAAATTAAATAAAATAAAGAGAGAGCACGCATAGTTCACATGCGAGTGAAGATACTACGATATATCCATGGAAAAAAATCTACCATCCCAAAACTAATTTACTTAGTAAGAAAAGAGCACATCGTGATTTTTGTCTAAGTCAGAATACAGCACTGATCATCCCTTATCATTTCAGTTCTTCCTCTGCAGGGCTTATGTAAATCCAAACAACTATCCAAGGGGGTTTTGGCAGTTACATGATTTCCTCCATATTGACTCAAGTCTATTACCCCCATAAGTATTAGCAGAAAAAGAAAACATGTCTCATCTACTAAACCTTCAACTTCACTACTTCATATGACCCTCCAATTGGTATGTCAAGTTTGGTTCCTTTTCTCTTTGAGATGAGCCAGGTATACTCCACACTACGGTAAAAACTCTCCAATGAACATGGACTGAATTAAGCAACAAAGAACCATTAGGATGTAAACATTTTGCTTAGCACATTGGCCTTTATTTGAAAAGTGGTATATGGGATAAGGATGCTAGAAATTCAATATCCAAGGTTATCTCATTTGAAATTTCCCAGCGTCGATATGTTGGTCTCAAAATCATAATATATGCTTCATGTAACAATTTACTTACTTGTTTATACTCACTCACATCCAACTCCTGCTACTACAAGTATCAACTTCTGAATTTCATTTAGATAATATAATAGGCAGTGTTAATAGATCTTCACCAGACTTCTCACTATACAAATATCTTTTTATACTTCACTCTCCAGGACAATATATCTGTAGCAATGTACTCTATCTCACTGGTAACAGTTGCATTGTTTCACATCACCAAGGTATTATCCTACCTCTACTAACTAATGGAGTTTTTTTTTTTTTTTTTTTAAAGCGAGCAGGGGTTTAAAGGATCCCCAAACCTTTATGTTAATAAAAAATGATGAACCAAATACAATCGGTCATTTGTTGCTCATTACATCATCAATAGAAATGGAAAATTTCTTTAAATCCTCAACAAACAACCTAATTAGATCTAGCTCATCGTTTTTCAAGTTGTGAAATAATCTCGTAAAGTGGTTTGCTATGGTAGTAGTTTCTTGGTGCAAATGCCATAAGTTTACTTTCTTGTAAACACCAATCAATTGTTTAATCATCCTTATAACTTGACTTACACCTAATAAGGTGATCAAGATGTAAGAGAAGTCAACGTAGAGATCTAGAGAGCAATGAAACTTGAAAGTAAACCCATTGAATACTAGCTCCAAGCTAGCATCCATAGAAGAATTTGAAAAACATTTGCATCCTATATTAATTGTCTTTATCGAGTTTAAAAGTTACATTTTTCTTAGGTTTGGATGAAAGTGATTCACGCTCTATGTATTTGGGATTGGCCTTCCTCGATATGTTTGATTTACGAAGATTTGATTGCACCCCTGTTAATAATTTTGCTTGATTCCGACTTCCACATATCGTAATGGATTCAAGTCCAACTCTTCATCACTGATATCATCTTCGTCACTTTTATTCCCATCATTAGTGTATTCTTCCTCGTGACCCTTGGAAGTATTTATAACTACATTATCATACTCTAATGGATTTGTGCCTAGGTTCCCTCCAATGCATTAAATATACTAAAAACTCTAATGCATTAATCCACACTCTACTTGGACAATGTATACAAGATATGTAAAAATGGTCACCTTAGACAGTGTGATCATTACATTTACGTAAGGCCTTGGACTGTATCTGCATTTCCATTATTAACGTGCATATGGCACCTTAACTTTGTTCATTAAGATCATTGAAGCTTAGAGTGTGCCACCATAATGTCATTAAAACAATGAATCACCTCTCATACACAAACACAAAACAAGTCTTCCCCCTCTCCTACTTATACGGGAACTGTCACTTCCTCCACGAACAACTGATGTCTGAACTTGAGCTCTACTAATACACCTGATCTTTACTGGTAAAGTTCTCAATATCCTTATTTTAAGAACCTGACCATCTATGAATTATTGAAAACACTCACTGATATTAAGGTACTCCGATAAGGTGATCAGAAAATCGTTACCACATAAAAGATTGGCACACTATTTTTATCTTAAAAATGACAACAGTTCAGGTATTTAATTAATATATTGCGTTGTGTACAAATATTTATCTCTGTGACACCGGATTCTCAAGTTCACTCTGTCCCAACCTCACATGAATCTATATTGAGTTGAATAGAAGCTTAAAAAGATCCAATTTAGAACCAATTGGTGGAAAAACTACCTACCAGGCAGCGAATTAAATAAGATAGACATTTAACCAAATTTATATGCAACAATTCAAAATTTTATGCAAATTGATTTAAAATACCATAACTATCTTTCAATGAACATATAATACGAACTCTATCAAAAACATGTCATAAAGTGCAAATATATAACAATTAACAAACACCCATTTACTACATTTCTTCACATACCTCGGGAGATCACACCCATGGGGCTTCCATCTCCACTTTGTATACTCCGAATCCGCTCTCCCATTGTCTTGGCAGCTATAAGCTTCATCTACAAAAGGGCAAGAACTCGGCTGGTAAATTGGGTACTCCTCATCTTTCACCCATGTCCCATTGTACAAATCACATTTCGTATCCCAATTCAACTTCTTTGAATCAATTGTGACACCCCCTTCTTCTATACTTTTGTTATCAGGGTCTGGGGTTGCTTCAATGGTGTTGGTTTCTGGGGTGGTGGGATTGTTCTCTTGCTCATTGGGTTCAACCCCATTGTCATCAATTGCTGGATCAGCTCGAATAGTTGGTGTCGGTGGTGGTGATGGTGGAGGAAGTTGGTGGTTGTTGGTGGTGGTAGAGTTTGAAGAGGACCAGATGAGATAATCAGTGGAGGAGGAGAGAGTGGTTTCAAGGGCGTTTTTGCTGAAAGCAAAGATGCTAACAAATAATAAGAGAAGGATTAGCGAGAGAGAGAAGGGTGTTAAGGAGTAATTTCTGGTCTTTTGGTGGGGAGGAGGAAGAGATGGTGTTGGTGGGAATGGAGAAGCCATTTTTATCTGAGATGGATCATCATTTGTTTGTAGTTGTAAAACTTCCATTCAAAGATAGATCTAGAGTGGGAATAATAAGATTCTTGGGCATGGATCTCTTTTTTGAGTGCCTTAACTTGAGGCCTATTGGGTTGAGGCCTTTGATTTGGGTACCTTGTAATAAGCACTTAGTTCAATATGAAGCTTCGTTCCCGTAATGTCTTGTTGTTCATTAGTAGGTGAGTATATCACGTGGTAGTGAAGATGAACCATCCAAAAAGAAAGAAGAAGATAATGAATGAAAATGAAGAAATAATTTCAACTTTAGCGAGGAGAACCCTATTCAAGTACACCCAATTTAACATTGAGTTTATTTGATAGATAAGTTTTTTAGGTTGAAGTTGATCATACGACAACAATGGGCTGGATTTAGAATAGGTTCATCCTAAAGATCCAACTTAATAAAAGTGTAAATGAAAACTTGAACTCAATTGTGCTAAATGAATAACAACTTATCCAACCCGAGAAGTTTGAATTGGTCATGAGCATACGAGCTAGATGACCAGATAAATAATTGATCCAAATTTGACTAATTTGGATATTTGAGCAACCTAGAGACTAGTTCATCAGAATGGTCCTGGGCAACATGTTGATTAATCTGCAATTATTAGGTCTGGCAGGACATGAAAAAGTGTTTAAAGGTGGTATTCACCATTGGCCAACCTTCAATATTAAAGGTGTTTTAGCCTAAAACGACAAATAGTTATACTGAGACCTTATATTTTACCGTGTAGCAAATGGAGATTGATTATTTTCCCCTAAGGCTAAAACGACTAAAACCCTATTTTTTCGGGATGTTCAAGGCTTGAACTTTTTCTTCTAGGGTTTGAAGATGTTCATAGAGATGCACCTAAAATTGGTATTTTGACGTAAGAGAGATCACAAGAGCCTTGATTTTGATGGCTATAATAACATGCAGTGGATCATTTGCCATATAAACTCACTACAAAAAAAAATTGAAATCAGCAACGGTTAAAAACCGTTGTTAATTGTCCCAAAACCGTAGTTAAAGGAATCAGTGACGGCATAACAACCGTCGCAATACCGTACCGTCGCAATACCGTAGTTACTACAATCGTCACTATTTGAATCAGCAACGGCAAACTAGCCGTGGCTAATTTGCAGTGTTCTAAAAATCGGCCTAGGCGGCGCCTAGGCGCTAGAAGGTGGAAAACCGCCCAGATTAATGGTTGGGCGGTTCTGGGTAGTCTGGGCGGGTCTGGGCGGGATCTAGGCGGGGTCTAGGCGGCCTAGGCGGACTCTAGGCGGGTCTAGGCGGTCTGGGCGATTTTATTTTTTTTTATTTTAATTTTTAATTTTTTTTTTATTTTTTTATTTTTTTAATTTTTTAATAAGGCTGATTGTGTTCCTATTTTTTAGAAATAAACTATTTAATTGTTTTTTATTCAATATATGTCTAAATGTAGCAAATGATGATTACTTAATGGAATTCTCAAAGGATCTGCCGGTACCAATTTTACTAATGTAGATTTTATCAAACATAACTGAGGTTATTCATGCAATTTGAAGAAAAATAGAAGAGTACACAAATTCAAATTTATATAAAGTACCCATCATGACCAACTTCAGTCATTTGAGTTTTAATAAATTTTGTTCACGATTGTTAATTTTTCATGTTTTTAAATTTTGCATATGTATATTGGCATTAAATTGGATGTAATTGATAATGTATTATGCTTAACTTTTGTAAATTATTAAAGTAATAATACAAAACCTAAGACCGCCTAGGTGCCGCCTAGGCCCCTGGGCGCTAGGCACCTGCTCGCCGCCCGCCCAGCGCCTAACGATTTTTAGAACACTGCTAATTTGCGACAGCTAAACACCGTCGCTAATTTGAAAAGTGCAGTCGCTAAAGTTATTTCAAAATGTGGCTAAAGTTGTGGCTAAATGAAAACTAGCAAAAACCGTCGCTAACGTGAACAATAGCAACCGCATTTTACCGTGGCTAGTTAGCGACGGCTTCATGCCGTCGCTAATTTCCAAATCCAAATACATATTAGCGACGGCATATTACCGTGGCTAGTTAGCGACGGCGTCGTGCCGTCGCTAAGTTCCGAATCGAAATAACCATTAGCGACGGCATATTACCGTTGCTAGTTAGCGACGGCTTCGTGCCGTCGCTAAGTTTCGAATCGAAATAACCATTAGCGACGGCAGATTGCCGTGGCTAGTTAGCCGTCGCTAATCTTCAAATCAATTTGACAAAACTGTGACGGTTGTTGCCGTCGCTAACAAAATAAAATTGAAAAACGATTTTTTTTATAATAAAATTATATTAATTTTAAGATTTGGCATATCCTTTTTTTTGTCATTCAGAATAAACATCTTAAACCTGAACAAAATTATATTAATTTTCGTATACTCAATAAATTGTCCATCACAAAAAAATACAATCCCAAATACTCTGCCAACCTCAAATTGAGATATAACTCACTTAAACTTAAATAACTACATAAATCATAGTGATCGTCTATGGGACATAAAACAAAATTTTTACATACAACAATTCAGGTGATCTTGCACACAATATATATCATCCCACAAAGCGAAATTCTTACAGTCTCAAAGAACTTGATACCATACTCATCAGCAAGTGCTTGACCCTTGGAAGTAGGCACAACCTGGAAAAGGAGATTTAATTCAAATTACACACTGAATGTGATGGGGGCAATATAATATTCCAAAATGCATAACAGAAAAGGCAGGGTTGGTCATGCACTTGGAGGTGGACAAAAGGCACGAACATGGTATGATTCACCTAGTTACTTCCGTAATTTAATCTTAAATATCTTGAAAATATTTGATTTTATTTAAACTCTCTCCTTATGAATTATGACATGGGCTTAAATTTATACAATTTCGAATGCAAGTTGCAACTAATTAAGAAGTCTCAAGTATTCCAAGACATGCGCGTCACTAACCATCTGCATATAGCTCCTGCATTACATTGCGACTGGTTGATAGAAACCAGTGTGGTAGTTTATGACAACTTCTGATGTCAACATACCTAGACCAAATGTTGTGATTCGAAGATTCTAGATTAATCACTTCCTAAGTAACAAGAAAGGAGGTACTTCCAACACACCCTACAATCTATATGGCCACTAAATTGCTAACTCTAGGTACCCTTGTTTTGTGCACTTATCATCGAGTAAAAGAAATCATGTTTCCGTTCTTAAATTTGTCTTACCGCTTTCATTGAGTTTCACTAATAGTTGTTCCCTCGATGGAAGTGCATACATTCCCGCAAAAACTGCAGTCCTGAATGCCCATGTATGGTATGGTGCACAAACCTCCGCATAGGCAGATGAAGCTGCTTCTCTTAAAGAGCATTCGCTGATGAGGACAACAACAAACATACAACTATCAGCAAGTGCTAAAAATATGACAATAAAATAAAGGTCAAACTAATCAGAAATTTAAATGTGACAACAAGTAAAGAACATCAGAATTACTAGGACCATCGTTTTCTCTCACAATTTAGCAATTGCAAGATGATATGCTATTCATTACAACAAAAATGTGCTTGAAACGAATTAATAGTCATTATTATTTCTAGGTTGAAGTTAAATGCTGATAAATTTCCAACTCCCAAGTAACAATGAAAAGACGTGTACGGTAATGCCCAATACATGTACGACATATTGGACAAAATGCCAGGATAATAATAGGACAAAAAAATAGTACGAAAAAAACAACATGAATATACACTACAAAGCTTATGTTTCCCAATTCTTTAACACATTTACTTAGAAACATTTAAATTCTTTTCTACGATCCAGATTCAACGTTTAATCAGTGTTAGTTGCTTAGATTATAAGATTAAAAAAAAAAGGTATGTGATAAATGTTCTTGTAATTCAAGGTATCACTATTCTGCATAAGCTTGAAGAAACTAATAACCATATAGAAGCAATATTAAAATATCTTGAAAAAAAGTGTCAGAGAAAATAGAGCAACACTAAAAAAACAAAAATTGACGGTAGCATACCTCTTTACGGGATGCTGAATCAGACAAACTAACAGAAAGATCAGTAGCTAATTTAGTAGGAATGAACCAACTCTCTTTCCGCCCCTGGAAGGAACAAACTATAGGTGTTAGAAGCACAAGAACATATAGACAAGAGTTTACCTAGCATGAGATACTTCCCCAAATTAAATGATATGACCTTATGTAGTTCCTTCTCACCTGCTGAAGCTTGATTAATCCTAGATCGACAAGATCGTTTATAGTACTTATCTGAACCTCGGTCAAGGTATTAGTATTATATGCCTAACAAATAATAGAAATGAACAACTGTCAAGCAGTGTGTATAGTCCAAAATTCTCTTGAAGAATGTTTTGAAATCTCCATGAAGAGTTGCCTGAGTGCCAAAAATCGAAAAGCGTGAACAATCAATAAACGCAAGATATCGGTTCATACCTCACCAGTAACATGGAAACTGAGTTCTAAAAGAAATGAAATCAGGTCTGCTGAATCCACACCTCTATCCTGCATCATGGAAGACAGAACAAACATCGCATTAGTTTCAAAAGAATATCGATAACTTCAATCCACGCCATCCTGTATTCATGGTGCATAAGGAATCTGTAGAGATCTTTAGCAATAACAATTCTAAATAATGTTATGCTTGACTAATAAAGCTTAAAACCAAAATGAAGAAAAAAAGACACACAAAACCTACTATCATAATCCATGATATCCATTGAAGATTTCAAAGAAAAAAAAGTCATAAAGTACTATTTATGGGATAAAGTAAAATGTCATAAGTCAATACCTCAGCGTTAGAGATGTATTCTCTAATTATATACCATAGTTGAGCATTTGTTTCCATCAGCTGCAGTTTCGGAAATAAAATATGTTGGCTAATTGCAAGAAGGATCAAAAAGCAGTGTGCTCTTATAGTTAAGGCAATACATACCAAGAACTCCCTAATCCATTCACAGTTAATCTTGGAGCTTCTCTCTCTCTGCAGAAAGGCAAATCAGATGTAACGTCAACACGTTAAAGGTGTACCATAAGAAAATCCAGTTGAAAAGGAAATGTGACCTTTGACTTAAAAGGCCTCTCTGAAAAACTTTCATCATAGAAGACTGAAGCTGGTTGTGTTTTCTGCCTGGGTTGAACTAATAATAGACATCTGTTTTCAGTATCAATATTCTTGCAAGAAGACTGATTATTACCAATTATCACCTGATGTGGTTTGAATGAGGATCAGCTTGAAGCTATTAACCATCCTTTATTCCCAATTCCTTGTTGGAGGGCCTGTTCTGGTGGGAGGTAGCATGGTAGAATTCAAGTGGCAGCTTCTGAACAATAATGGGTTATTAAATTGTCCAACAAGGCCTTTAGGAAACTAGATTTGGGACAGACTTTTGTTTGCACCAGTAGGATTATGGCAGGAAAGATCAGAGAGTTACTGAAGGGGAAAAATAAGATGTGGGTAAGATCTGTACCAAACTGTGGTTTCGCAGTGGGGAACGATGTGCTATATATGAAGGATTTATCCTTTCAGAATTGCATGTTTAATTGAGCTAATGTTTTTCATCCTGGTTATTTCTGCACTTTCTTAGAGAGACTATATTCTCCTGATTTTCTCTCTATTTTAATGAATTAGTTCTTATTTTGCTGATTCAAAGA
Organism: Berberis vulgaris; assembly: GCA_963556465.1. Classification (NCBI taxonomy): domain Eukaryota; kingdom Viridiplantae; phylum Streptophyta; class Magnoliopsida; order Ranunculales; family Berberidaceae; genus Berberis; species Berberis vulgaris. Next base: position 72,378,016 of record OY747132.1, read on the forward strand.
AGAACCATCAGTTAAGTTGACCACAGAAGAAAATTTTACTCTTGGAAAATTTTAATCTTATTCTAATTATTTCACTAGACTTTTCATGCATCTAGACAGTAACAGAAAAACCCTATAAAGAATGCCAACTCCACAAAATTTTAGGAGAACTACACATAAAAGACTTCAATAAAAAATAAAACAAATTGATAGCAGCCTACATGGAATAAGAAGCGTGATTGATACAAGGGAGGGAGGAACATACTATGCTGAAAGGAATTGCTGGAATAAAGCTCTAATGAGATCAAGACCCTGCCTAACTCTGCGTAAATTACGAGAAAGGCTCCCTGGCTTTATGACTGTATCGTTTTTAATATCATGATCAAGTATGTTCCGCAAAGTATCAAAATTTTTTGATGCTTCCACTAAACCACGCACCTGGATAGAGCAATGAAGTGTTATCCGTAGTGGCAATATTTGAATTACAGTAAGTAAAGTACAATAACTCATCAGAAATGTACTGAGATTACTGAACTTTTCAAATTCACAAAATAAATCTGAATGCAAATTCAAGAAGGCAAAGTGCAAATGGTGGCTATTTTACTAAAATAACGTACTTCCTATTCCATCATGAAGCAGATCATGAACCTTTCTCGATTACATGGTGCTCAAGCAAACCCTAAATGCTTTCAAATTTAGTAAAAATACGGAATAATATAAGGATGAGGTTCTTCCGACATAATAACAATATTTTTGGCCCAAGGCAAGCAAAGGTTGGATGGAGCCAACCTAATTTAAATCCAAAAAAATGCAGATACAATGAGGATATATATATTTGATCAATAAAACCAAAGCATATAAAAGACAACAGGGAGGAAAAGAATACACCAACTAGGGGCTGATAGGAGGTAGCCTAGCTGAAAGAAGGAATTAGCATGAAGACATGAGAAGAAATTAGCGGGTTAGGTTGGTCAAACTGTGACACAAGACCTTGAATTTGACATGACAAAAAAAAGGAGATGATAAAAAATAAAATGATATGAGTAAAAAAAGGATATCAGTAAGATGAAGGATATGGGTAAGATGCAGGATATGAGTAAAAAATTGACTTAAAGGCAGTAATAGTATCAAAGAGGATATGGGTAAGATGCAAGAGATGATCCAAAAAAAAATTATAAATCATTCTCATACTTGCAAGTGGCTTTTAACATGGGCAATGCTAAGTCCTCTCACATTCATTAGTTGAAAGACTAATTTGGGAGTTGCTTCTGCAACAATCAAAGGAAAAAAAATGATAAAGAGTTAGTAATCCTTGATAATTGTTGAAATGCTCCATGAGCTTCTCCTTTGTTGTCTCCCATGAAATCCCTCCGATGAAGAGCGTCTGCAAGTTTTATAAATATCAAACAATCTTTCGCCCTGCATAAAAACAAAGGCACTTCAACTAGTCAAAAAGAGTAAAAAAATTGACTGGAAGGCGGTAAGAATATCAAAGAGAATATGGGTAAAATGCAGGGTCAACGGCTTATACCGTATCAAAGAAACTGTAGCTAAAAGAATTACTAAGCCTTCTCTTTCAAAAAAATTGTTACAAAGAACATTTCCCCTCGATGAGCCTCATTTGCTTAAGTCACGCAGTGAATTAACAACCACCATTATATAAGGTAAAGAGAACATTCGACAAATATATGCAGGATATGAGTAAAAAAATGACTAAAAGACAGTAATAATATCAAAGAGGATATGAGTAAGATGCAGGAGATGATCCAAAATTTTTTTCTAAATCATTCACATACCTGCAAGTGGTTTTTTACATGGGCAATGCTAAGTCCTCTCACATTCATTAGTTGAAATACAAATTTGGGAGTTGCTTCTGCAACAATCAAAGGAAAAAAAATTATAAAGAGTTAGTAATCCTTGATAATGTTGAAATGCTCCATGAGCTTCTCCTCTGTTGTCTCCCATGAAATCCCTCCGATGAAGAGTGTCTGCAAGTTTTATAAATATGAAACAATGTTTCGCCTTGCATAAAAATGAAGGCCCTTCAACTAGTAAAAAAGAGTAAAAAAGTGACTGGAAGGCGGTAAGAATATAAAAGAGAATATGGGTAAGATGCAGGGACGGCTTATACCGTATCAAAGAAACTGTAGCTAAAAGAAATTCTAAGCCTTCTCTTTCAAAAAAACTGTTACAAAGAATATTTCCCCTCGATGAGCCTCATTTGCTTAAGTCACGCAGTGAAGTAACAATCACCATTATATAAGGTAAAGAGAACATTCGACAAATGTATGCAATTTTAACATTCGACAAATGTTAGCCTTGTTTATGAATTACTAAACCTTATCTCTCACCTGAAGAAAAAGACGCACGCAGGAGATGGCGGGGTTGGAGTGGGCGGAGGCGATAGAGAGTAGAAAATAAGGGACAGATAGTACCACCACGGCACCACCGTCGTCCTCCTTATATCAAAGAGAATATCTGAGATCTCTGATATCTGAGATCTCTTGCATCTAGGGAAAGGCGGCCAGGATGGGTGTCAAGTGAGAGTTTTATCCTGGATTTGGGTTTATTCTCTGTTGCTGGGGTCTTCTCTGCCACGACGGACTTCTCCTATGTAAAATTTAAATTTATATAGAGAGAGTTAATTGAAGGGGATTGGTTGAGTTGGTTTCACGTGGATCGGTGACGTGGTTTGTTTTAGTGCGTTGGATTGAGCTAAAGTTTTTAGGTGTTATTGACAGTTGCGATGAGGTTCTATTTTTGTAAAACTTAGCTATTTTTTGGATTGAGCTAAATGTTTAAAAAAAAAAAAAAAATATATATATATATATATATATATATATATATATTTTTTTTTTTTTTTTAAAAACCATTAGCTAATGGAATTTATTTTTTACATATTTAAAAAAACAACCATTAGCCACGGCACAAGAGCCGACGCTACATGTTTATATATATATATATATATATATATATATATATATATATATATATTTTTTTTTTTTTTTTTTTTTTTTTTTAAATTAGCTACGGTATTCTACCGTGGCTAATCAAATTTATTTGTAAACTATAGCGACGGCTCTTGTGCCGTCGCTACATATTTTATATATATATATATATATATATATATATATATATATATATATATATTTTTTATTTTTTTTTAAAACCATTAGCTACGGTATTCTACCGTGGCTAATGAAATTTATTTATAAACCTTAGCGACGGCTCTTGTGTCGTCGCTACATGTTATATATATATATATATATATATATATATATATATATATATATGTTTTTTTTTTTTTTTTTTAAAACCATTAGATATGGTATTCTACCGTGGCTAATGAAATTTATTTATAAAGCTGGGTCGTCGCTACATGTTTTTTTATATATATATTTTTTTATAAAAAACCATTAGCTACGATATTCTACCGTGGCTAATCAAATTTATTTGTAAACCTTAGCGACGGCTCGGTTGCCGTCGCTATAGGGTTTATATATATATATATTTAAAAAATCATTAGCTACGATACTCTACCGTGGCTAATGAAATTTATTTATAAAGCTTAGCGACGGCACAAGAGCCGTCGCTACATGTTTTTTATATATTTAAAAAAAAAAACCATTAGCTACGGTATTCTACCGTGGCTAATCAAATTTATTTGTAAACCTTAGCGACAGCTCGGTTGCCGTCGCTATATATATATATATATATATATATATATATATATATATATATATATATATATATATATATTTAAAAAAAAAAAAAACCATTAGCTACGGTATTCTACCATGGCTAATGAAATTTATTTATAAAGCTTAGCGACGGCTCTTGTGCCGTCGCTACATGTTTTATATATATATATATATATATATATATATATATATATATATATATATATATATATATATATATATTTTTTTTTTAAACCATTAACTACGGTAGCCTATCGTGGCTAATGAAATTTATTAGTAGATATTAGCCACGGCGAAGATACCGTCGCTAATACAAGAATTAGCGACAGTTTTATGCTGTCGCAAAATATTTAGCGACGGTTTTTTATAATTATGTACCGAAACCGTATCAGAAGCAGTAGCGACGGTTTTTTACCGTCGCATATCGTTTAAATAGCGTCGCTAGTTTCCGCAGCTAGTAATGATTTTTTTTGTAGTGACTGTTTAATATAGGAAGTCAGATGTGAGACATAATCAGTCAAGGATGTGAGTTAGCCATTGGTCATTAGGAGAGAAAATGTTCCTGCAATCTTGCTTTGTTTATTGTTGTTCTAAAAATCCATTTAACTCAACTCAGTCTTGTAAAATGATTTGAGTTCATGACTCATTGAGTTTCCAAGAGGTGTGTCTGACCATGTATTTCAGGCCAAAAAACTTGACATTGCAAGTGTTATCTGGCCAAGTAAATGGTTGACATATGTACTATATTGTCACATGAAGAAGAAAACAAAACTCTACACCATGATAATGTTGGAACAAAGTTCTACGTCTTAAGAAAAAGAAAATGTGATCAACTTTTTCGAGTTTTGTTATTCACCAAAATACATGTAGAGTTTAGTATGTAGTAAGTTTCTTAATGGTCTAATTCTAAGAGCATCCACTATCAATAAGCTTACATTCTATTTCTACTGAAAAATCAGAAAATAATTTCAGTTTCCTGGAGTAAAACTACACGATAAGCTACTTGAGAGAGATCAAAAGAGGGAAGCCTAAAACAATATTAACATTCATCAATATGTCTCAGGATCCGTTCATGAATAATTAAGCACCCAACTTTTAGGCCTTGCAATGGGCGCATGCCTGATTGCCTTCTGCATGGGAGCTTAGTAAGTTAAATATTTGTTTACACAAAGTTTAGATTTTTCATACAATGATGTTACAAAAACACACAATTATGGTAACTCTTGTGTGAAAAAAAATATAGTGGATGCAATGAAGAAGAAAGTTAAAATGCTTGTGACTCAACGTACATGACAGTTCCAACTGAGTCAGTATAGCTTTGACATAATCGCCTGTCCATTTATTTTGAATAATTCTTCTGGCCTGCTAGTATAAAGATTCCTCCAAAATATAAAAATAACTAAAATACAATCTCATAGATTTTTTCTATGTTCCTTAAATCCTTCCAATAGATCATTTTCTCACTTTCTGTCTTCCCTACTCTCTCATTGATCTTTTTCGTTTTCGAATCTTCTCATACAACACAAAACTTAGCATTTACAGAACAAGAAGAAAACCTTTTCTATCATCCATAGAAGTACTACAATGGGGTGTTATTGAATTTGGTGGTGGAAATTTTGTTAAGAGCCTCTGTATTGCTTCCGCGAGCATCTTGAGATATAATTCAAGTACCCCAAGATTGAGTTTCTTGGTGGAAACAATTGTTCTTCACCAAAATGGGGCGCGTAATAGGACTATGTACGCCTTTTTTGTTTTTGGTTAATTATGTAGTCTTGAATTTTGTTGAATTTGTTTTGATGATTGAATTGGATTACTGACCTACAAACGAATTTCTATGTATGCAGTAATAGCTCCAACATCTTCAGCACTTGAAATAGAGACCATAGGAATATCTCCGTCGTCTACATCACTTAAATCAGAGACCAGGCATTTACACCATAGTCCGGGATTCATCGTTCTATTGTCATTGCTTGGTTTGGTTTTGATCTGTTTCATCATACTAGTACTCGTGTGGAGAAATACAAGATTTGTTTGCCCAACGATGTTGCTTCCATGGCGAACAACTAATAAAAAAACAGGTAAGATTTATTAGAAAATAGAATTGAAAAATAAATAATGCTTCTGATAGGCCTTCAATTTATTGAAAAAACGTTTAATTTTTCAGTAAAAGATGATAAACTAGATTACATGAGTGGGAATCTTCGAACGATAAGCCACTTTGAGTTTCGGACTTTGAAGAAAGCAACTAAAAATTTTCACCCATCAAATCAGCTTGGAAGAGGAGGATTCGGGCCTGTATACAAGGTACTAAGCTGTCCAAAATTTGCTTTGGTGAACAGAGAACGTTAATTATCATGTCGAGTAGGCCTAATTAGAAGTTTTCGAGTTGGCAACTCTCAAAATATTTGTATTGAAGTGAAAATGATGTTTCAAAACAGGGGAAATTACCTGACGGGAGGATGATTGCAGTGAAGCAATTGTCTCTAGACAAATCCCAACAAGGAAATTCAGAATTTCTCTCCGAGGTTAGAATGATCACTAGCATTCAACATAAGAACTTAGTACGCCTTCTTGGATGTTGCTCGGATGGACAACAAAGATTGCTAGTATACGAGTACATGAAGAACCGAAGCTTGGATTCTATTGTATATGGTCAGTACTACTTTGTATCCATCCCTATATATGAATTCTTCTCATTTTCTAGTCTAAATATTCATATTGGAATGTGTCTGTTTGCATTTGTATGAAACAGGAAATATCGATAGTTTCCTAAACTGGAAAACTCGCTTTCAAATCATTCTTGGTATTGCCCGAGGACTACAATACCTACATGAAGATTCACACATAAGGATTGTTCATAGAGATATCAAAGCAAGTAACATCCTTCTTGACGAGAAATTCCAACCAAAGATAGGAGATTTTGGGCTAGCTAGGTTCTTCCCCGAAGATGAAGCATATCTAAGCACCAATTTTGCAGGAACTTTGTAAGTATTTTGTCGATAAACCATCAGTTTTTTTTTTCATGAATACTATGCAAATGGTTCACCTCTTAGTATAGATAAATCAAATTTTTTTTTTTTTGTGTGTTTGATTCCATTTGATTTTCTTCCAGAGGTTATACTGCACCCGAATATGCCATTAGGGGAGAATTGACTGTAAAGGCTGACATATACAGCTTTGGAGTTCTTGTGCTTGAGATCATTGCCTGTCGAAAAAACACTGATCTTTCTTTACCGTCAGAGATGCAATACCTCCCTGAATACGTACGCGTTCTATGTAACCTCTTGTTTCGTGTTTCTTAATTTCTTTGTTTTCTCATTCAGAGGATGATTCATTCTTCTTGATTACAGGCGTGGAAGCTTCACGAGAGATCACAAGTACTCGATCTAGTGGATTCAAAACTACGAGAAGATGGTTTTGAGGAGAAGGATGTATTACAGGCAATTCAAGTAGCCTTCTTATGCCTTCAAGCTTTCCCGCACATGAGGCCTCCAATGTCAGAGATAGTTGCTATGTTGACATGCAAAGTAGAAATGGTTAAAACCCCTATGAAACCAGCATGCTTGGACCGAAGACGTCTGAACTCCGAGGACTTTTCATGGGAAACTATATCACTAGCTTTTCCTTCACCAATATTAAGTGAGCCCCACTGTCACTCAACTAAAGAAAATTGCAGTCTAAATTTGGGAATATGACAACATAGCAATATACAAGCATTATTTTTGCTTTCTGATTTAAATTCAATAAAGGGATCAAAGTTCCATGATGGCAAGAAAGTAAGCTAGTAGCTAAAATCAATTTATCTAAGGATGTTTGTAAGGTTTTGGTTAGGACTGCATAAGGAATGTTTTTCAGAAATAGATCACTTCATTGTGTAATAATTCTTTGAATTGTGAAAATAAGGTAAAGAAGAGTAAGAGTTGTTGGCGCGCTAGCACGTGCGCGCACCTGAGTCCACTATACATAGTAACGATATTGTTCTCAACTTAAACACGCGTGGCTTAGTTGTGGGGCCTTGAGTGTGGGGTTTTATCTTAAAATACTTCGTTGCTATTAGGGAATTGACCACTTCTTATATTTTTAGATGATAATTTCACCTTAATTAATGTAGAACTATTCAAGCCAACTCTATCCCAACAATCTTTTCCTCGGGCGCCTTGCACAACCACAATCATGTGGATAGCACTCGGTATAAGGGCTCGATTATTCATGGATTTGTTGGCTCCACCTAGTCGATACCACCGCAGTAATTTCACCTTCGTCTGGACTTGTAGGTTATTGCATACTTGCAATACTCCACTTGGCTCAGTCCTCTGCGTCTGCTCCCCTTAAATGATGTGCCACTTGCACTTCCACATTGCCAAGTCACTGCTGAACTGTCGGCTTTGATACCACTTGTTGGCACGTGCTACTCCTTTTGCTAAAAAATGAATGGTTAAACTTAAGATTTCAAGATTTTAAGACAATGTTATAATATAATTCTGCCATGTTTAATGACTTTATTATCTTAAGTTTTGTGGAGACAATGTGGCAGATGTTCATTTGATTGAGAAACAATTATTTACATTTCATGCTTCTAGTGTGCTTCTGCAATAGCAATATCGAGAACGTCATTTAACTAATTATTCTGAATTAGTGACGTGTCTCCTTGTAGCAGAAGAAAATGCCAAGGTTTTACTGAAAAAACATAATGTTAGACCATATGGTGCTATAACATTTTCAGAAGCAAGTGCCAACCACTGCTTTTATAGAAGTCAAGGCAGGGGCCGTGACAGACATACATACTCCAGAAGAGGTGGTAACTCCAGAAAAGGTAGCCACAATAACTACTCCAACAAAGGTAGTTACTCCGGCAGAGGTGGTTATTTTAGATGTAATTCTTCCAGCAGAGGTGATTACCCTAGCAGAGGTAATCATAACACTAACAACAAATGGTTCCAAGCTCCTGTCTGGGACAATTTATAAAAAAATTTCAAAGGATAATGAAACTTTTTCTAAAGATGATATTTGTCATCGGTGTGGTAAACACGGACATTGGTCACGTGTCTTTCGTGCATCAAAAGAGATAGTGAAAAAATATCGAGCTTCCATTAAAACCACAGAGACAAATATGATGTATGAAACAAACAAATATGATCTGTAATATGATTGTTTTCTTCATATGATTCTGTACAAATATGATTCTAAACATCAACCACAGAGACAAATATGATTCAAATGAAGAAAACAATCAAATGAAAGAATTGTCATTAGGAATGAAAAAAATCCAACGGAGTTGTATCAAGATTATATCAATGACTATTATTAGTCGTTTACTTAAAAAATGAAAATTTTAGTAATAAAATGTATATTTTTGTGCAATTTAATTGTAAATAATAATAGAAAGATATAGTCTGCAAATGAAAGATTGTCATAACTGAATGATGTGTTTGAAATATAGGTGAATGTCTAGCTTTATATTTTTCAAATATTCTTTTTAATACTAGGTGGATAGGCTTTAGAGTTATTATTTATGTTTCAAAGCTAATGTATCTTATGAAATTACATCATAAAGTTGAAAACTTATTTATATAAATGTCTTATGTTTTAGTAGTGAAATGTTTTTCATTAAATTTATCAATGACTTTCACATTGTAATTATGTCCACATAATGAATGAAAAATCTCATTCGGTGCACTTTAGCTGTACATTATTGAGGTTCTAGTGATTAGTATAGAAATCAAAGTGAATGCTGTCATGATTATGTCCATATAATGCTACATATTTGATGAATTTGTGAATATTATGATTAGTATAATAAAAGATATCATGATTATTTGTTAAATTTTTGAAAAAGTGGGATAATTCTGTTTAAGACACATTGTTAGAGATACTTGAGCAGAATGTTGTTGCTAAAAGGCATAATCGTCATTTAATTGTTAGAATTACCCGAATCATTGTGGATGAAAACATTATAGATCATTGTATACATTTTGAATAGGAATCCTAGTATAATAGTTACAAATATTTACTTTGAACTGTAAGGAAACCTAATTTAAGGCATTTATATGAATGCGTAATGGAACTCAAATTTTTAATCCATATTAAAAAAAAAATTTGATTGATTTTCGAATGGATAGTGGTTATTTTATTGGATATCTTTAAAATCTAAAGGGTATGTTATTGTTCTATGAGTATATAAATTGATAATGTTAGGGTTTTTTTTTTCGAAAATGTTGAAATTAGTGTGAGTGATATTTCCACTAACCGTGTCTACTAAAGAAACTATGACACTATTACAGTATGTGAAAGTCAAAGAATGTAAGGTATATATCTCTTTACCACAATGTCAAATGATGTTGTTCTCCCTGACGTAATTGACTAGCTCAAAACAATGAAAATAACTTCCGAATATTAAACTCCATGATGATAATGTCTCAAGTTAATGTAAATATCATTTTTCTTAATGATTACTGATGTATCCAAAAATCGTCCTCCTGTGAGTTTGACATGCAAAACAGATGTTAGACTGCCAAGAACCATATTTTTTGTGGCCGAAGGCACTCCGATGCTTAAGTCAACAACTATGTTGGAAGAAGGAAGTAAATATGGACAAAACTCAGTTAAAGTTGCATCCCTATGTCGAATGTTCCCTTTACCTTTATAGTCGCGGTTAATTCTCTACGTGACTTAAGCATGTGAGGCGTAACGAAATGAGATGTTTCTCGTAACAATCTACTCCTTAATGAAGATGCATTCGTGGAGGTGTAACTCCCTCCACGACTCTTTTTTTGTGCAACGTTCCTCTTCTTTATGAGAGAACTCGTGTCCGACCTAGATTCAGGCTCTATCTGTTTAGGCTTGGGATTCGGGCTTTGTTTATATCTTCTCGTTGGTGGGCCTTGTCTGGGCATCTGTGATCGTCTTTATTCTTCTTGGGCTTTATGAGCTGACCCAATAGATTGAACGCTATATCGTCGTGATGGATGCTCTCTGCCATGTGTAAGGCCGTGATGATCGGTATATTTTGATGTATCATCAGCTACTCCCTCTTTAGTTAGTGGGTATGCTGATGTGGCCACTAACTTTGTGACGGTTTACCTTTCAATTCCATTATTGCCTTGTATTTATGCTATTAGTAATTTTCCGCGGGTTAGTGTCTCGATTCTTTGCTTGTTAGTTCATTTTTGCACACATTTTTGAGATTTCGCGTAACCATCATATCTCGCATGTTGTCATATGAGTCTTCCCTTCATTGCTCGGCTCTATAAAAGGAGATGTGATGAATTCGTTTTCCCTCTTTACGCTATCTTTGAAATTAGGGTTCGTTCATTCCTTCGCCTTCTTCATTTTCATTGTTTCTTTGTTCTTCAATGATGTCCGTTGGTGATAAACTAAGTGGTAAGTCGCTAGCTCTGTGTGAGGCTCATTATTCTCCCAATAGAGCTTCTCAAGCAACGTTTGACAGTCTTTATTTTGATTATAATCAGCTGCCCGACCTCGAGAATATCCTGCCTGGACAAAATGATAGTCCTTGTAATCCAAAGGATGGATACATCACACAGTATTCGTGCATGTTTTCTTATGGCTGTCGGTTCCCAGTTCCGGAGCTGTTCTGGAAGTATTTGAACTTCTTGGGTATTCCTCCTACCCAAATGGGTCCTAATGGTTAGAACATGGTGATTTCTTTTTACACGAGGGCTATTCTGTCAGACATTCCTTTGACTAAGGTTTTGCATTTGGTGGTTAGTTTGTTAGTGAACAGGGATATCTACTTCCTCTGTTCTCCCATCTGCTTTGAGAAATTTAATAATGACATCTGTGATTGGTCAAGGTCTTGGTTTTATGCTTCTGTGTGGCTACTTCCAATTGCGAGGTCGTTTGATTTTTTGATCATTCCGAGTTCCCAATAAACAGAAGAGTCTTCAGTTAACTGCTGAGGAAAAAAGGATCAGTGATCGCTTCACCGATTTCCTGTGGAGGCATTTCTTTTCGAGGACATTCTGGAGCGTAGTGGTTTGTACACTATGAATGAAGTGAAACAAGTCTTATTTACTGAGTCTCGTGCTGAGGCTGTTGCTGCTCGTGCTAGCATTAGTGATGCTAGCATTGGTTGGGAAGTGAGTTTGGACAGACGTGTTACGGATCTCGGTGCTCTTGTTAATATCACAATTCCTGTTTCTAGGAAAAGAAAGCTCGCGAGGTCCACGAGTCCATCGAAGCGATTGCTGGTAGATCATGGTCGAGTTCCAATGAAGAAACAACTTTCTACTCGTGATTCTGCTCGGATTGTGTCCCATCTGAATCCTGTTTAGGATGTTATGGAGCCTACTTCTCACCCAAGTCGAAGACGATGTTGCAAAAAGGGATCGCGAATCTTTCGAAGAGGGTGAGGAGCTGAGGCTGGTGTTGGAAAGGAGCGAGAAGGAGACTACTCATCTTTTGGATCATAATGAAAAGAGACTTATTTCATCTTATGGTGTCTCAGATGCGGCTGAGTTGTCTAATGATGATCCCCGGGTTATCAATGATAACATGCTTCATCTAGCGGTGGAGCAGTCTAAGGACGTTGGTGGTGGTCAAAGTTTCGAGGTTCACTCTCCTTCAATTGATGTCAGCGAAGCGACCGAGTTCTTAGTTTTTTTTCCTATCCGTCAGGGTTCTCCTACCCCCGCCGTTATTGCTAGTTTTGCTCCTGCCACAGTCGCTTCTTGACGGAAGGGTAATAGCGGTTTTTTCGTTGTTACTGCTATTCCTTCCATCCTTCCGGCTGTCTGGGGTGGTTCTTCAGTTCTTTTGGATCCTAGTGTTCTTCATCAATGGGTTGGTTGGACTGAGCTGGCCCAAAAGATATTTGTATCAAGTCTGATGGCAAGTTTTGCTGGTTCACTTAGCTAGACGTGACGGTGCACGCAGGTTGATAAATGAGGGGCATCGGCGGTTAGTGGAAATGCCTTTGATGCCTGTACTGGATCCATTTGATCACCTCGATCATGGTCTTGAACGGGATGAATCATCTCGCCTATGTAGTGGTGATGGGCTCGGTTTATCGAGCTGGTCGTGATCAAGTGGCTTTTTTGGAGAGAAGGTTATCGACACTGTTGCTGGTGTTTTCCCTCGTTCTTTCCCAAATTGACATGTTGAGAAAGCAATGCGTAAAGTCGGAGAAAACTGTAGAGGTTTCTTGAAAGTCGTTGATTGAGGCAAAAAGTATATGGGATAAATCTGTCATTGAGCTTGATTCTTTGAAAGCCAAGTTGGGTGGGGTTCGTACCTGTCTACGTGATGTGGAAAAAGAGTTATCCGCTGAGAAGATACTTTTGATGAAGCTTTTTGTGTTGAAGTTGAGCAATCCGTTATTTGTGATATCGCTGAGAAGCGGGTGGAACAAATAACTGCTGCGCTAGACGATGTCAAGGCAGATACTTTCGTTATACTTACCATCGCTGAGGGGCAGCTTGCCAAGGCAAAAAATGAACTCGTTGCTTCCAAGGATAGGCTCCGTATTGTCGAAGCTGAAGATTGAAAGTGAGTTGTTGATGGACGGGTTGAGCTTTTTGACTATATCAAGGGGCTCGGCGAGGATTTATTCAGGTACCATCACTTGGTTGATAAAGCTTTTGAGGACAACGATGTTGAATAATCTGCTCAAGTAGTTGAGGATCCATTGCTTCCTCTACCCTCGAACGCCCAAGAGTCATTGCTTTCTCCCTCTCCTAAAGAGAGGCCTTCCTCTGTTCCCATGAGTGATGATCCTGTAGTTGCCTCCGTTTCTTCCCCTACTTCTTTATCTCTTACTCCGGATGTAACAGACTAGTATTATCAATGAAATGAACTTTGTTATTTCTTTTCAGTTCAGTTGTAGTTGTCTTGGATTTTTTTTTGAATTTCTTTGTAGTTGCTTTTGTGTTTTGGCTCATCATTCATTTAATGGTAAGTCAACGTTATCCTTCTTGATGTGCTGCAAAGAGTTTGTTTTTGCTTGTAGTTCCTCAAATCATGTTGATTTGTTCCTCTAATTCTAACTTCTTTGATTCAATATGTCTATCGACTCGAAGTTCTTGTGTTAAGTCAACTTGTTCGTTGAGCTTCTGCTTCGTTAATTTGACGTCTCGGTCGACTTGAAGTTTTTGTGTTAAGTGACTCATTTGTTCAACTTTTACTTCGTTAACTCGACATCTCAGTAGATTCAAAGTTTTCATGTTAATTAAGTTGATTCGGGTGTCCAACTTTTACATCGTTAACTCGACATCTCAGTCGATTCAAAGATTTTGTGTTAAGTTGACTCTGGTGTCCAACTTTTACTTCGTTAACTCAACGTCTCAGTCGATTCGAAGTTTTTGTGTTAAGTTGACTCTAATGTCCAACTTTTACTTCGTTAACTCGACGTCTCAGTTGATTTGAAGTTTTTGTGTTAAGTTGACTCGAGTATCCAACTTTTACTTCGTTAACTCGACATCTCAGTCAATTCAAAGTTTTTGTGTTGAGTTGACTCAGGTATCCAACTTTTACTTCGTTAACTCGACATTCCAGTCGATTCGAAGTTTTTGGTGTTAAGTTGACTCGGGTGTCAAACTTTTACTTCATGGTTAATCAGACCAGAAGTTTATACATACCCGACTTTTGTCGTGATTTGTTGTTACTAGTATGTCGATTGCTTTGTATGGCTAATTCTTCGACGTATCTATTCTGTCGTCCACGCAAAAAATGGTGGTTCTGAATTCGTAATTCTTGTTGATATTCCCTTTTGGATTTTCTCACCAGCCTTAACTGTTAAAGCATTTATGCTAGTTCGAAGTACGATTTGTTGTCTTTCTTTTCTTGATGTTGGTCTTCGTATTAGAGATTGATGTTTTTGTTGCTTTGTCTTCCTTTGCTTGATGTTGGTCATCGTATTAGAGATTGATGTTTTTGTGACTAGCTGACTCAGGGTGTTCTTCTATTCGATGGCTGAATAGCATTTTCTTGTCCAATCATGTTCAAGTCATCGCCAAATTGTATGATCATGCTTTCGTCAACACCAAATTGTCCGATCATGCTTATGCCAACACCAAATTGTTCAATCATGCTCACATCAGTACCAAATTGTCCAATCATGCTCACAACAACACCAAATTGTCCAATCATGCTGATGTTGGTTCTGTGTTTGATGTCAACCACCGAGGTTTGGTCGAGTCCATTGTTGTCAGTTTTGTCGTTAGTGATTCGGGTCGAGCTTGCATCCGTCAGTAGGATCTTTGAATCGTATTAGTTGGTTGATGCAAACTTCTCCATGTTTTGTGCATTCGTGAAATGGCTTGTCTGGTTTCATTAGTACTCTTGTTCTGATATAAATCAGTTTGAGCGGGAAGTTTTCCTTGCCGGCTTCTTCTGATGAGTTGTGTGTTTTGCTTTCTCCGGCTATGCAGTATAGGGCGTATATTAGCTCTCAGGGCTGTTATTTCGATCCCGCAGTGATATCTGCTTTCTCCTTTCATGTAAGCTGTTTATCTGACATTCCGATGAACTCGTTGAGTCTTTCTTTTTTAATCCAATGTTCAATTTCGTATTTTAGATTATAGCAGTCTTCGGTATCATGCCCATGATCCTTATGGAAGGAACAGTATTTGCTTCTGTCTCTTCCTTCCGTCTTCTCTCATCCTAAGCGGCTAGTTGATGTTATCCCATTTTGTTATGTGTTTCGGTATATTGGCTCGGCTTGTTTTCAAGGTTGTATATGGTTTGTATGTATTCTTCATCACACTCGTCACTCACTCGTGTCGAGGTTGTGCTGATTGTAGCTTTTCGGATTCTTGTATTTTCGAATCAATCATTTTGCTATTTCGATGTTTTTTCGATTGGATGTTATCCTCCCATTGTCCGTCATCTCGTCTCATTTCCCCTTTTTCTCTCGTTTCCTTGAAAAACTCTCTTTTTCTTGGTCATTTTTCCTCCTGGCCGCCTTCATCTCCTTGAGAGAAATGTGTTTTTGAGCCATTTTCGATAAGACTGCCATGCCTTTTGGAGGCTCCAAGTTAAGAGCGTCAAATAAGGGGCTTTTTTTTTCTTCAGTCTGGTGATGAAGGTTGCAGCGGCTGTATCGTTGCTACATCCGTCGATCATTGCCAGTTCGTTGGTGAAGCGAGTGACGTATTCTCAATCATTTCCATGTGTTTTGCTTGATGTGAAGGAGGTAGTATGGTTCTTTCCTCATCCTCTGGCTCTCGATGAATCTGGTGATAAATGCGGTGGCTAATGCTTGAAAAGAGTCTATCGACCTCGGCGGTAGGTTGTTAAACCAATTCATTGTTGTGGAGGTGAGGCTATTCGGAAATGTCCTGCACAATATTGACTCTGTGGTTTCCTTTAGGGCCATCATGTGATGGAAATGTCACATGTGATCTGTTGGGTCGGTAGTACCATCATACACTTTGAACTTTGGTGGAGTGAACTTTTTTGGCATTGCTATTTTCATGAGGGCGTCGAAGAATGGCTGCTTGGCTAACTCGTATAATATGTTGGGATCCGTGACCCCTTATTTTGAACGGGATTTTGGCAAGCGTTCCGTCACACTGTGGAGTTTTGCCTTGGGGGAGCTCATTGCTTTCGAAGTTTCCTTGTTGAGGTTCTTCTGGGACTTCATTACTTCTTTGAGTTCAGCTGGCGAAGTTTTGTTGGGGTGGTGCCTGAACATGGTCAGCTGGCTGGATGCGCTCCTAGGTGATTTTTTTCAGCATCTTTGTCATGTAGTTCATCTAGGCCATGAGCAGGTCTACCCGAGGATCCATGCCAGCGTCGCCAAAGGTTGTCTTGCCTACTGTGTGTTGTGGATTCGTATTCTCGGGTGCCATCAGTCTGATGATCCGGGCTGCTTCTTGTTCGTGAATTATTTGCGATGCATCGTTGCCCGTAGTAGAGTTGTCGTGCTCATCACTGGGTTAAGGATCTGTAGAGTGCGTCATTTGTTCTGACGGCTTGTTGATCTTTTATCAGATTATGGTGAGGTTTGCCACTGTGGATCTTGTTTTTAGAAAGGAAACTTGTCGTTCCTCACGGACAACGCCAAACTGATGCGTCCAAAAATCGTCATTCTGTGAGTTTGACCTACAAAACAGATGTTAGACTGTCAAGGACCATATTTTTTGTGGCCGAAGGCACTCCGATGCTTAAGTCGGCAACTTTGTTGGATGAAGGAAGTAACTATGGACAAAACTCAGTTAAAGTTGCATCCCTGTGTCGAATGTTCCCTTTACCTTTTATAATGATCGCGGTTAATTCTCTGCGTGACTTAAGCATGTGAGGCGCAATGAAAGGAGATGTTTCTCGTAACAGTTTTCTCCTTAATGGAGATGCGTCCCTGGAGACGTAACTCTCTCCACGACTCTTTTTTGGTGCAACGTTCCTCTTCTTATGAGAGAACTCGTGTCGGGCCTGGATTCGGGCTTTGTTTATGTCTTCTCATTGGTGGGCCTTGTCTAGGCCTCTATGATTGGCTTTATTCTTCTTGGGCTTTATGAGCTGACCTAATAGATTGGACGCTATATCCTCGTGATAGATGTTATCTGCCATGTGTACGACCGTGACGATCGGTCTATTTTGATGTATCATCAATTACAATGATCACTTAGTTGGCAAGTTAAGTTTACATGATTAATCGATCAATTTATATACTGGACTCCTTTTAGTGGTACATTAAGTTCAGTAACACCATTATTTTTTCAAGTTTAAGAATGAAATTGTTGATTATTGTATATACTTAGATTAGTGAGAACAAATTTATATTTTGATATTTTTGCCATAAGTGATCATGAATATCTAATTTATTGCACAAAATATTTTTGTTATACAGAATATTCAATGCATGATTTTGACTTTAAGGGGGAGGTATTCAATTCGGGATTTGAATGGACTCTGAATAATTTTAAATCTTGTGGATTTTAACGGGTTCAAATGATTTTACAGAATAATTTTAAATCTTGTGGATTTTAACGGGTTCAAATGATTTTACAAAATCCACTGGATTTTGATGAATTTAAATGATTGAATTTTGTAGATTTTATAAAGGTTTGTTATGGATTTCTGTGGATTCTTATAAATTCAATGGATTCTTATAAATATGTTATTAGTCATAGAAAGTCATGAAAGAACATCACCTACATTGTTATTCATGTCAACACAAATCATAAAACATCAATCAAACAATTGTTTGTATGTTACGAGAATTTTACTTCAAATTAAAAAAAAAAAAATTCAATACATTGAAGATGGTCTAAAAGTAATACAAATAACTATTTTACTTCAAATTGTTATCCTCACCACCGCCACCTCTCTTATTCTTCATTTTCTTTTTCAATCACCATTACCACCACCTCTCCTCTTCCCCCCTCTTATTCTTCTTCTCCATCAATCACCACCACCACCACGCTACCGCCACCTCTTATTCTTCAGCTCCATCAATCACCACCGCTACCTCTCATCCCACATTTTTCCATTTTCATCTTCTTATTTTCAACCTCCTCCCCCTCACCTCTTATTCTTTTTCTTTCTATTTATTTTTTTCTTCTTCTTTTTGACCTCGTGAAGGTTCTAGCAAGTAGGTAACATCCACTCGCAGGAACCTTCACAAAGGCAAAAAATAAAAAAAAAATTGGAAAACAAGAAGAGAGGAGAAAAATAGAAGAAGAAAAAAAACAAAGACAAAAGAAAAAAAAAAAAAATCAAAAGAAAAAAAAAAGAGAATAACAAAATACAAAGATGAAGAGAAGAGATGATAAGAAGAAGAGAAAATAAGAGGAAGAGAATGAGAATAATAATAATAATAATAATAATAACAAAAAAAAGAACAAGAACAAAATAGAAAAGGAAGTGCAGGTGGTGGTGCAGCCAGCAGTGGTAGGGCATGATGGTGTGGCCGGAAGTTGTGGGGCGAGACGGTGCTGCTCCTGTGAATAGAAAAGAGAATGAAAGGTGGTGGTGTCCTTTAGCAGATCACAAAAAAGTGGGGTGATGGTGTCCTTCAGCGAAAATGGTGATGTTATTTAACAATAGCAAATACAAATCCGTTGAAATATGAGGAAATAATGTTGGATTTGGAATAACTCTTTATTATATATAATTTTCACTCACAAATCCTTCAAAATCCACAACTTTAATAAATCTATTAAAATCCACTGCTTCTTGAATACCCTCTGATTTTGGTGGACATTTGAAAAACATGAATTGAATACCCCTGATTTGATGAATTTTAAAACAATCATTTAAAATTCATATTTGAATACCTCTAGATTTACATGTATTATTTTAAATCCTAATTGAATACCCTTGAATTTTAAAATCTTTCACAATCCATTAAAATTCGTAATTGAATACTTATGACTTAGCTATAAGGAACATAATGTATGTTTTATTATAGCTACATGTTTTACGGAAAGTTAATGTATGGGTTGCTTTGAAATCACAATTATTAAATTATGATTGCAGAACTTAATCTTAGGATTTAGAGTTTAGCTTTATATCCAAATTCCTAGAATTTATTGGAGTAGTGCTGCAAATTTTTTTCTTCTTCATGTTATAAGTGTTATTCATGTGGAGTTGAAATATTATTGCATATTATTTTTAGAAACGGGCTTATCTATTGAATACACTACCACTGCTTATGTTTTGTATATCCATTAACAAAAGAGTTACCACCAAAGACATAATGGATATGTAGACATTGTGGGTCTTGGACGTAGCTCATTATTGTTATTTAGGACCCTACGATTCATGTTCATTGTGATTAGTCATTATTATGTATTTTTGAATTTTTTTTTTTTTTGTTTCATTAGTGGGAGTATGTACATATCATGAATGAAACAAAATATTATTGAGGGATATTTTATGGGCAATGTAATAATCTGTGTTCATTTATGGATCATGTCAAACAGTTTGCTAGTGGTGTGGTACATGAAAGAAAATGTGTTGCAGAAAGATATATAACTGCTATGACTCACATTAATAAGTTGTTTGATAATGACAATATGATGGCCAACTAATGTTGGCATATGGATTGGATTCCTTGTCAATTTTTTTATCGATCGCATATAAGTTGTTTAATAGTAAACCCATGATGACTCAATTTTACAAAAATTTTAAATGAAAAAGTTTTATAGTATGTAAGAATGTAAGAATTTATTACGTGGTCCATACTTTTTTAGTATTTAAGGTTTTGTAAGTACATGGGTTAATGCTTTATGGAATGAATCCAATTATATTAGAAATTTTATTAGCAACAGGAGTCATATGTTTCTTATAGTTATTTATCCTACTTTAAATATTGTCCTCTTTCTTCCTTGCCTCTATAAATACACTAACCCATTGATGTGTATGAATGTCAATATATTATTCTAACATAAGCAAAAGAGGAAAACAAGTTTCCTTGTTCTTCAGGTTCTTGGTTCTTGTTTTTTGAATTAGATGCTTCAACATCGAATCAATCAATTACTATGGATCAAGATATGTTGTGACTCTGAGTGATTTTAAGATCCTTTAATAATGTTTACATCTACAAAATCAAAAGAAACTTTTGTGCTATTTCTTAGACCACATTAAATCAACTCTTTAAATGTACAAATATGATGCGTACAAATCATGTCTCCTAGATATTCGACCTGCAAAACTAGGTTAGATTGCTAAACACCACATTTTTGGTGGCCGAAAGCATTCCGATGCTTAAGTCAATTAATCTGTGGGAGAAGACTCTATTTGGACAGAGTATAGTTCAGCTAAATTTGCATACCTCTTGCGAATGTTCCCTTTACCTAATATAATGCCCATCATTTATTCTCCCTGTGACTTAAGCATGTCGGGCGTAATGAGGGTAAACATTCTCTGCAACGGTTTCCTTTTTCATTAAGGTATGTCCTTGGGGGAGTGATTTTCGCCACGACTTGTTTTCTTTGTAACGTCTTTCTTCTCTTAAAGGAAGAAATCCATTGGGTCTGGATTTAGGCCATTGTTTACAATCAATCGAGGATTCTTTTCGGGCATTTTTGATGAACGGGCTTGTCTTTTTCAGCCTCTTGGGCCGAGCCTATACTGAAGTGTCAACTCCTCGTGATAGATATTATTTGTCATGTGTACGGTAATGATTCGAATCTCATTTGATGTATCATCAACTACATGCTGGACCACAAAGTGTGTTTAAAAGAGTGGACGAATAAGTCACACTTACTCGACTAACATGTCAGACAATGAAGTGCTTTTAAAAGAGTCTGGACGAATAAGTAAGACTTACTCGTAAATCTTCTTACCCGACTAACATGTCGGACCACGAAGTGTGTTTAAAAGAGTCTGCACAAATAAGTCATACTTACTCGTAAATCTTCTTGCCAAACTAACATGTCAGACCACTAAGTGTGTTTAAAAGAGTTTGCACGAATAAGTCACACTTATCGTAAATCTTCTGGCCCGACTAACATGTAGGATCACGAAGTATGTTTGAAAGAGTTTGGACATATAAGTCAGATTTACTCATAAATCTTCTGGCCCAACTAACATGTCGGACCACGAAGTATGTTTAAAAAAAGTTTGGACATATAAGTCAAACTTACTCAAGAAATCTCCTGGCCTGACCAACAAGTCGAACCACTAAATGTACTTAAAAGAAGTCAGGACACCTAAGTCAGACTAAGTCGTACAACCTCTAATCTGATCACCATATTGGATCACAAAGTACATCTAACAAGTCAGGACGGATCGAAAATTTCAAACAACAAATAAGCAAGTACAAAAGCAGCCAAGTCTAAAACTACTAAGTTAGACAAAAAGATATACAAACTAAACGAAGTCAAACCATATTAATTGTCTATGACTAGGTAACGGGGTTAGCCTAGGCACTGAGCAGGCTACGACCACGACAATTTCCAAAGACACGGTATACCATAAAAGGCATGCAGATTAGAAAACGATCACTACAAAGAAACAAAAAGCACACAAGTGTAAACAAAAAATATTCATTCATCATCTACTTTGTTACATCCGGGAAAGAAGATACAATAATGGAGAAGAAATAACATAGATATTCGAAGCAGAGATAGACGTAAGAGGTTGAGTATCAGCTACAGTGGTATGATCAGTAGGAAGAGCTAGATCATTGTCATCGGAAGGAGTCAGACCCTTCTCTTTAACAAATGGTAGTAGTGCCTTATCTCTACAAACAGAATCAACCTCGACCACAGCAGCAACATCAGAGGGAGGAAGAGACTGTTGTTTTTCGACAACCGGATCACTTGGCGAATCAGGAACATATCCCTCATCATCGTCGTCCTCAAATACTTGGTCGGCCAAGTCACGGTATCTTGAAAAATCAAGACCTTCCTCCAATTCCATAAAGTCGATGAGGTCAATACGACCCTTTTCCAGTGCGCTGCTTCTGCAAACATAAACTTATCCTAACCGCTAAAAGCTCATTCCTGGTCGACACAAGTTCTTCCTCAATAGTGGTGAGCTTCGCAGAAGCTTCCGAATCAACACCAGCAAGCTTAGCGATCAACAGCACCACCATTCGCTCCTCAGAGATCTTACGATTGGCATGATGTTCATCAACATAACACATTGTCTCGTCACGACCAGCCTTTTCACTAGACAACTCCTTCTCAACAACATCCAACTGATCATGAAGCTTGTTCATATCTGTCTCCGAGGTCTCAAGTTCAATAACAAACTTGTCTCGAATAGACTCCACTTCCTTCAACAAAGCCCAAGCAGCTTCAGCTATCCTCTCTTGTTCATCACGTTCTGCCTTCAGCTTATTGGATTGGTGTAAAACATGGGAAACGACAACGCCTGCCCTTCAATCTTCCTCTCCACGACTGCCACGTGATCACGTGCAGCCTTGTAGTCCGACTCCATCATCCCCGCATAAGTGAGGTGATTCATCCCTTCCATGATCTGCTCGAGGTGATCACCTGGTCAAAGCACTAGCATCAGGCCCTTTCAACCAGTTGACTATGCCATTCGACGATGAGATTATGCGCACTATCCTGCACATCTATATCTGAAAACCAGCTACACTTCCCGTTCGATTTAATCCGTATTTCTCCAGGAGTAGGCTCTTTCCAACCAATCTTGGGATGAAGGACAGAGGGGTCTGGAAGAATAGAGGCACCACCCCCGATAACCAGGCTAACAATCGAAATGGTAGTAATAACAGAAGTACCACTCTTGCCATGCTTCTTCAAGGCAGCAGTGGCAGATGTGAGACAAGTAGGAGAAGAGGTAGGCAACTCTGCTACATCAGCAGCACGAATTGGAGAAGGAAAATACTCAGAACTTTGACCACAATCAACTTCAACCTCGTCAAACATTGGGTTGTACTCATATTCAGCTATGGTCTTCATGCAAGTTGGATCATTAGACACCTCTAGAGTGAGTTGTATAATCTTATTATTGATGACACGAGGATCATCATTTGACCGCTTGGTGAAATCAGGCACGTCGTGGGTAGAGATGCAGCTCTTCTCATGCTCGTCCAATGGATGAGATACCTTCTTCTTGCTCCTTTCCAGAGATTGATTTATCTACTCAGCCTCTCGAGCAGCAAGATGAGCTTCATCAACATCCTCTTTCCCAGATGATATCAGAGGAGGAGTTGTCCGAATAACCCCCTGAGCAGAACCAACAAGCTGCTTCCTCTTTGGAACACAATCATGACTAATTGTCAGCTGCTTCGATGGGCTAGCATTCCTCCTTTTCCTAGTGGTCAAGCCAACACCACCAACAGCAACAGGAGCATTGAGATCCGTACCTTTCTTAAGGGAGCCCACGGTTAGCACGAGCAATAGTGACTTCAGAAGCTCGAGCCTCAAGAAATGCAACACACTCCGCTTTGTTCATAGTGTACAAGCCACTATGCTCAACAACATCCAGGGCAAGGAAAGCCTCTACAGGGACTCGAGGAAGCGAGAGAAACTGATCACAAATCGCCTACTCCTCTGCAGTCAAATAAAATTTACTCTACTTCCTGGGCTCCCATAACGATCCACTTCCTAGGCTCCCGGAACGACTGGAGAATGGGCCGGTTGCGAAGATTGAAGTATCTAGAATCCACAAGCAGGGGAATGGAGAAAGCAAATACGACTATTGCTTACTGTAAGCCCCACCACGGCGTGCAAAGTCTTACCGTTTAGAGGAACTCTAGATAGAATGGCTCTAGCCATGGTTGCAACTAGGGCTGGACCGATTTGGGTAACCGACCCAAAAAGCCAAAACCGGGGCCCAGACCGGGTTTTCAAATGGTGAAATTTTTTGGCCCGAGTCCGGTTAATTGAAAGTTCGGGCCGGGCCGATCTTTATCTAATTCTAATTCAATTTTTTTAGCCTAATTCTAATCTATTCGCTGTGCATAAATTAAAAGAAAGAAACCAAAGCCAGAGGCATCAGGAATGGTGGAGAGATTATTAGAGTTAAGGAGATGTTCTCCACACTGCCAATTGTTCCAAGCGGTGGCTGACAGTAAATGATCCAAGAGTATTATGGGATAGGTTTCACTGGTGATTTTTACGTTCTTGATCATTGCCAAGGTGGAGGGGAGGACGAGGAAAACAAGGGATAGGATGATCATGTTGACGATGGTGTATCTATGGGGGTTGGTTGTGTTCGTTCTGAACGACGCATGAGGGTGACGAAAGGGGCGACATAATCAAGAGAGGTGCTACTGTTCTGCTCTGTGAAATCAACGCGTTTTGTTTTTTCTTGTCTACTTCACCAAATCAAGAGAGATAGCCCATTTCAGACTCCAAAAGCTCAATTATGAAATTAAAAAGAAAGAAAAATTGTGTCCATTTGCTTAATTCCTCCCACTTCTTCAAAGCAAACTATTTGCTTCTTCTTATCGTCTCCCTCTTTCCCTTAATTAACTGTAAACAAGGGTTGAATACCCTCCACTGGCAATACACACACCAACAATTCTTCTTCAAAAGGGTTGAAACGAATTGATCAAAGGAAACCTCCTCAAATTTGTATTCGTGCCTTCATTTACAATCATGCGGCCAATACATCAATTAATGTTGCTTTCAAAGCATTTCTTCAAAAATTATCAGTGGACGAAATAGTACCATGACACCAAACGAATTCGAGCAGGAAAACTGAAAAGATGGTGGTGGTAAATGGGTCTTCTAAATACAATGTTGTTGTAACCTGAAACTGAGTTAGAGCAACCTGAAGAAGTGGAAGGGAGAGTGGCAAAGTGAAATCGATCGGAATAAGGAAGACAGGGGATGAAAGGAGCCACCTTTGTTTGCGCAGAGGAGAGGAGCCGCAGAGGAGATGAATGGAGAGGAGGAGATCATGAACTGAATGACAGTATGAAACCCTAGCTTAATGTAAAATCATTAAATTATTTGGTTTTATAAATGTCCGGGTCGGCCCGGTTATCCGGCGGGTTTTGGAAATCAAAACCGAGGCTCGAATCGAATATTGCGGCCCGGTCCGGGTTTTAGTACCGAAGATTAAATTAAGGTTTACAAAATTGGACCGATCGGTCTGGTTCCCGGTTCGGTCCGATTTTTCGGTCTGAAATGCCCAGCCCTAGTTGCAACCACCACTCTCCAACCGTTGGGACCCATTTGAGCAGGAACAATGCCCCAAAAATCCAAATACGAGCAGAAGATCGGAGGAGCCAGAAGTCGAAGACCAGACTTGAACATGCCAGGATACAGTGCAATGTATCCATGCCCCGGACGACAAGGATTGTCAATTGTCATAGGCAAAATAATCTCAATATCAGATGGTAGAAGAACTCCCGACAGACATTATCCAAAGTCCCCTGCGTAGCCTGCCTAGACTCAAAGAACACCTCGTAAGAGCTAAGCTCGCCCTCACTTAGAGTTTTGTTAGCAGCCATGAGAAAGGAATTGTGCAAAGTAGAAAATGAAAAAAGAAGAAGTGAAGAAGCAAGCTCTGATAATCGAGATAACGTAAAGAAAGAAAGACAAATCTCCTCCCCCTTTTATAGGGTTCGACAATGAAAAGACTACTAATGGGAAGACGTGCAAGATATGATGGTTGCACGAAATTCCAAAAATTGTGCTGAAACTAACAGGCGAATGAGACATCAGAATAGCAACCGTATTAACAACTGTTAACGGCATTAAATGCACTGCATAAAAAACAATGATGAAGTCAAAAAGCCAACCGCCGTAGAGTTAGTGGCCATGCAAGCATGCCGACTTGCATGGCCACTAACTGGGGAAGTAGTTGATGATACATCAATGAGATTCGAATCATGACGGTACACGTGGCAAATAACATGTATCACGAGGAGTAGGCACTTCAGTTTAAGCCCGACCCAGGAGGCCCAAACCCAGTCATCAAAAAACCAAAAAAGGATCCTTGATATCAGATCGTAATCAAGGACCTGAATCCAAGCCCAACGAATCTCTTCCTTTAAGAGTAGAAAGACGTTACAGAGGAAATAAGTCGTGGTGGGAATCACTCCTCCAAGGACGTACCTCAATGAAAGAGGAAATCGTTGCATAGAACGTTCCCCCCATCACGTCTAACATGCTTAAGTCACTCGGAGAATTAATGACAGACAATATATAAGGTAAATGGATCATTTGACATGAAATATGCAAATTTAACTGAAATATACTCTGTTCAAATTGAGTATTCTCCCACAGATTAACTGACTTAAGCATCGGAGTGCCTTCAGCCATAAAAAAGGTGGTCTTTAATAATCTAACGTTGTTTTGCAGGTCCGATCTCTAGGCATATAGATTGGTTGTCGAAGTAGATTGATTGAATCAATCCTTCATGTCTACATATAGATTGGTTGTCTAAGTAGATGTATTAAAGTGTACATATGGATTGGTTGTCCAAGTAGATGTATTAATCAACATAGGAACAGTAAACATAGATGGAGAGAGTTACCTGGCTCTCAAAACTGCAAGTTCTTTTTCTTCTGTTTCTTCAATCAACAATTTTAGCTAGCCATTTTTTTTTATACCTTTTTAGGTGTTTTACACTTATACTGCATTTTTTTGGTTTTTTGGGTGTTTTAGTTGAGTTAGAGTTTGTATTAAATTGGAAACTAATAAACTTCTTTTCTAAACGTATGCTGTAATAATATACACTGGATAATGTAAATTTTTTAGGATGCGGGATTGTGGGACTCATCTCAACTGTCCAGCGTGTCCTAACAACTCATTAATCGCAGTCCATCATCAGATTAAGACCCTTGAGTTACCATAATGGCATGTGCATGTCACACCTGGGCATCGTTGAGGTACGAGGACAAAAATACATTGAGAGGTTTTTTATTTATTTGAAAAGATTGATATTGCGAACTGATGGAACAATAGGAAAACCTCAGTTGTCAAAAACAGAAGAACTAGTGATCAAAATAGGAAGTTTCAATAGGTATAATACTACTAATATAAGTTCACATAGTCGAATTTTGCCCACTTTCGCACAGATTTACATGACATAGCACTGTGCGCGTACTACATAATATAGGAAGAATTAGGATAGATATATAAGCTAAATGAAACAAGGCAGTAGTTTGAAGTAAGATAAACAACAATTACATCATTGGTTTGCTCATAGTGTAACCAACAAGGATGTAATTGGGAACTCGGTATCCTTGCTACATAGTAGCATTGATAGAAAAAAGTTTCCTCAATGCACTGTAAAAATTTGTTCTAGGCCTTGTGTTTCACATCAACTACATCTTCTCTTTTCACCTCTTCAATTTTAGAGTGTACTTCATTCACTTCCACTAGCTTTCGCTCTTCTTCATCAGGTTTGTCATCCTTGTTTTCAACAGCTGAAGAGTCTTCGATATCAAGAAACCGCTTCTTCTTCATCGCCTCAACCACATGCTTCATACCCATGTCTGCATCTTCCTCGCAACTCATGAAAATCTCCCCTATATCAGCTGGTGTCATTTTCACAAGTGGTAACACTTGTTCTACCTCCTCTATTAGTCCATGTGTGTCTATGTTGAGATAGTTTTTCATTAGCATTTTGAATGCCTTGATCTCACAGTGAGAGAGATTTATATGCTTGTCCATCCGACCCGGTCTCAACAATGCTTGGTCCAGCTTCTCCTTGTGGTTCGTCGTAAAAATCATCAATCTTTCTCCCCCACAAGAAGACCAAAGCCCGTCAACAAAATTTAACACCCCGGACAGACTCACAGTACTCCCAAAGGTTCCCTTGCTGAAACAACTCCGTCTCCTCCCCCTCTTGTCCCCCCAGTCTTTCTCATTGTTGTTATCTTCTTCGTCATTGTTATTCCTCTTTCGGTCAGAAAGATCCAGTGAGCAATCAATGTCTTCAACTATAATGACCGATTTGCTGGATGTTGATATCAGGAGCTTCCTCAATTGTGAGTTACTAGTAACAGCTGTTAGCTCCAAGTCATAGATATCAAATTCAAGGAAATTAGCAATTGCAGCAATCAAACTCGTCTTACCAGTACCCGGTGGCCCGTAAAGAAGGTACCCTCTCTTCCAAGCTCTTCCGACTCTACTATAATAGTCTCTTCTATTCGTAAACTTCACCAAATCCTGTTTGATTTCTTCCTTAACTACAGGATCGATTGCCACTGTGTCAAATGTAGAAGGATGTGAGAACGGTACTGATGACCATAGCCGACCGTCTTCATCAGATGATCGATTGGTATAAAGCTTCCTCTCGCGATTCTTGAATTTGATCATTTCAGCTACTTCAATGACATGTGGAATGTAAGATTCATGAACATGCTCTTTGTATTTCCTATGGAAGGAAAGTGCAAAATACCGATTCTCATGAGGTCTAGAGTAACCATGAGGATTTGATTTCTTTTCAACAGTGTGGAAGGACCACTTAACTTTGAACCCATCGAAAGTCTCTTCGAATATCTGATTGGCATCCATAGTGAAAGTGAGGGTCTTTGCATTCTTGCATCTAGAAAGCTTGAGGACTTGAGCAGAGGAGAAGCATTTGGAACTTAGGTAGGATTGAACAG
The DNA here is from genome assembly GCA_963556465.1 of Berberis vulgaris. Classification (NCBI taxonomy): domain Eukaryota; kingdom Viridiplantae; phylum Streptophyta; class Magnoliopsida; order Ranunculales; family Berberidaceae; genus Berberis; species Berberis vulgaris. The sequence goes on from OY747132.1 coordinate 72,406,645, forward strand.
AATCGAAGAGGTCGTTGGTGTAGGAGTTTTCGTATTCTTCAATGAGAATGGAGACTTGGGGTTTGAGAGAAGAGAAAATGGCAAAGAAGAGTCGTTTAATAGCGATGTACACTTCGGGAGGTAAGAAGTCATGAATTGCTGTTCTTATGAACATGAAGGTTGCAAGCAGAGAACCTATGGATTTCCAATCCATGATCAGCTCCATGTTTCTTCCCTTCCTGTTTTTTCACTGAAAAATAAGTAATAGGTGTTAGAGACATATGTAAAAGACTAATGACATCAAGCAAACTAAATAGAAAATATATAAACACTCTTCAATGTAAAGACTCCAAAACATTTCATACATCTGAAAAATGAAACAGCTGCTATGATAACATAGATGTTTTAAGAACAACAGTGAGATCGAAGACACTTTAATTCAAGCATCTTAGGGTGTGTTTGGTTGCATGAAATTATATGCCATGGGAATTCACGAGGGGACTCCTACGTTTTAGGTTAAATTGATGCATCACTTCACATTCACCAATAAGACCCGAAAAAATCGAGAGGAGACAGGATCGAGATTGCGGGATGGGATGCCCACCCCTAATCTAAATAAAATAAATAAGGAATATGGCAGTACAATGAAGTATTCTAATCTGAATCAATTATTTCAAATACATTTGAAGAATTCAATGTATGTAGAACATCAAAGAGAGCAACAAAAAAAAAGCTCTTTATCCATAAAGACTCATTACACACCTATTTGGAAGTCCTGGACATGTAATTAAGTGGCAACAAACTTTCTTATTCTAATGGACGACAATCTATTTGAGAAGAGTTGGGAGTGATTAGGCAACTAAGTGACAGAGATGAAACAAAACACATGACCCATTAGTCAATACTTTTCATCATGAAGGTATGAACCAACCAATTTGAAAGGGAGTCCTCTATTATGATCCCACTGGAAATAATAGACTGAAAAATCAGTACTTAAACACCGTTTAATCCAAATCTTATGAAAAAACTTGAAATCCATTGTAGAGAATTGCAAATGGGTGATAAATAGAACAGTAAAACACATCATATAGAGATTCTTCAAAATCATAAATTGGATATAAAGAAAGTCCAAAGATGATGAACTCATATCCAATCTTTCTTAAGGGACAAGAAGCCATTTCATAAACAAGGTTAGAGTTTTGAACAAAACAATGAGACCATCTGAGGGATAAAGAAGAAAGAAATGAAAAAAGTCAAAAAACACCATCAAAGATCCTTCATCTATGAACATATGAGGAGTGCAAAAAAGCATAAGAGACACAATAAGGTCCTTCACTCATATAGACTCCAGCACTTGTAAGAGACAGACTTTCATCAAGATTCAAGAATCAAATTATCTTACCAAAGTGATGGTTACAACCAAAAAACTATATATATATTAGATGAATTCTAAGTATGTAAACACTATGTAGTATAACTTGGCATAAATATATTTGATCATGAAAACTCCAACTTCAAGGGAGTGCCTTCCAAAAGAAAAAAAAAACTTCAAGGGAATCCTTAAGATGTAAGAACCAACACTGCCTTTCAAAAAAAAAAAAAAGATGTAAGAACCAACACCCAAATTTATGAACACCCAAATTTCTTACCATAAAAATGATAATAATCAAAGACCTTCAAAGTCTATCTTTCTCATCTCAAATAGAAGCCATTTGAGACTTGATGTTGGAACTATGAGTAGAGAACTCCACTTAACCAAAAATAACTCTAACCCATTGGAGATAAGTGTCTAAATAAGAGTATTATTACCTTACAAACAGCAAACCAATTCAGAGAGATTGGAAGATTCAACAACCGAACAATAAAGACAATTATAACAACAAAAGAACATAGAAAAGAGAATATAAAAGCAAAATCAAATACCTTTGATCTCTTGAAGACACAAAACCCACTTAAGAGGGAGTTGGTAGAGTGTCTGGCTTTGCCGCATTAGTCTAATATAATAATATTATATAGTAGAAAACTTGGCATTTCTGACTCTATTATGACTTGAAGACAATTGCATCTTTCGGTTTTTTGTTTTTCTGTGATATTATTGGTCATCTATGTTACTTTCTAGAAAAAGTAGAGGAAATAAAAGAGTCCACGAAAAATAGACTTATTTTTTGTATAATGGTTGATAAAGCTCTACACACATTTTGCATGAATTTTGATAGTGGAGCCTAAAAGGAATCAGAGTCAGGCTCATTGCTCTCCACTTGGCCCTCTTCAGTAGACTCTGCACAGAGCACATGATCAGTGGTCAGTACCCACACCAATCAGTACCGACACCATTTTCATTGGATGAAAGTTTTGGTTTAGTACTTGGAAGAAGAGAAGATCTGATTTTGACCATTTATTCTATTTCAGGAATAAATCAGAAAAATCTGAAGGCCTAATAATGGACAAGTGTTAGGTTGGATGCTCCCTGAATTTAAAATAGCATCTAGGGTTACGTGATGCTTTATAAAAAGTACAGGAAAAAAAAAAACAAAAAGGACCTGCAAATGTGTTTTGGATCCATTTCTTGTCAAATAGTAATTTTTTTTATTGCTCATTGTATTCCTCAAGCCTTGGCGGTGTTTGTTAGTAATTCGACACCGAATGGAATGTTTATCATAAAGTTTGTTAAGAGTAGCTTACTCAATGAAGAGACTAGAAGGAAGTCTACATGTACTAATCAATCCCAAGCACTTGTAATTAAAAACAGGGGGAAAGATAAAAATATGATATATTATGGTTATGATAAAATTCGTGATAAGTTAAGAGGGAGATTAAATTCAAATGATAAAAGGTTTTAGTGTCATTATTGTGGTAAACTAGGTCACAAGAGAAGATACTGTTTTCGTTACATAAATGATTTGAAAGAGGGAAAAGTAAAGAAAAGTGATAGTACAGATGCTACAACTGTTGTTTCAGATGAACCCGTGGTTCTTTTGTGCGACGAAGGTGAATGTTTGCATATTGCAAACGAATGGAGCGAATGGATTGTTGACACTGGTGCATCTTTTCACCCTACTCCAAGAAAAGATTACTTCACTACTTACAGAGCATGCGACTTCGGCAGTGTGAAGATAGGTAATACTAGTTCTCCAAGATTGTGGGAGTAGGTGATGTATGTATCAAAACTAATATGAGATGCACTTTGACTTTGAAAGATGTACCTCGTGTTCCTGATTTTCGCATAAATCTGATTTCTGGACTTGCTTTAGATAAACAAGGATATATGAATTATTTTGGTAATGGTGCTTGGAAGCTTACCAAATGTTCACTTGTTGTGGCAAAAGGCAAGGCATGTTGCACCTTATACAAAACTCAGGTGAAGCTGTGTAAGGGTGGTTTGTATGCAACTGAAAGTGATACTTCTCTAAACTTGTGGCACAAACGGCTTGCACACATGAGTGAGAAAATGTATGCAACTCTTAGTAAATAAGAAATTGATTCCCTCCTTGAAAGGTACCCCTCCTAACTCCTGTGCTCATTGTTTATTTGGTAAGCATCATAGAATTTCATTTCATAGATCATCAAAAGGAAAAACTAGTTTGTTAGATTTGGTTTACACTGATGTTTGTAGTCCAATTGAAGTAGATTATCTTGGTGGTAGTAGATATTTCTCAACATTTATTGATGATGCATCAAGAAATTTTTGGATTTATTTCATCAGATCTAAAGACTAGGTTTTTCAATGCTTCCAGCAATTTCATGCTGAGGTTGAAAGAGAAACAGATAGACTTTTGAAGTGTCTCCGTAGTGATATGGGGGTGAGTACACATCAAAAGAATTTAAAGCTTATTGTGATAAGCATGGTATACGGCACGAGATGACAGTTTCTCGCACTCCACAGCATAATGGAATGGCAGAGAGAATGAATCGAACTATTGTAGAAAGGGTCTGATGCATGCTTCACATGGCTAGGTTGCCGAAGGTGTTTTGGGTTGAAGTAGTAGTAGAGCCTCAGGTAAGAAGATCTACTAGAGAGCGTCGACCATCAAAGAAGTACCCCGATTCTGAGTATGCTTTGCTTATAGAAGAAGGTGAGCCATAAAATTTGCAAGAAGTACTAACTCATAAAGATAAAAATAGTTGGATAAAGGCTATGCAAGATGAGATGAGTTCCTTGCATAAGAATGGTACTTATGAGTTAGTTGAGATTCCAAAATGTAGAAAACCTTTGAAGAACAAATGGGTGTACAAGCTGAAAAAGAATGGTGATGGGAAAAATGTGAAGCACAAAGCTCGGTTAGTGGTGAAAAGCTTTGCGCAAAAGAAGTGATAGACTTTGATGAAATATTCTCACCAGTTGTGAAAATAACATCTATTAGACTAGTGTTGAGTCTTGCAGCTAGCATGGATCTTGAATTGAGCAGTTAGATGTTAAAACTGTGTTTCTTCATTGAGACTTGCATGAAGAAATTTACATGACACGACCAAAGGGTTTTGAAGTGAAAGAGAAAGAACATATGGTCTGCAAATTGAAGAAAAGTCTTTATGGGTTGAAACAAACTCCAAGACAGTGGTATAAGAAGTTTGACTCATTTATGGTAGGTCATGGGTATAAGAGAACATTTCTAGATCATTGTATTTATGTAAGATATTTTTAGCTTCATTATTTTCCTGATTTATGTTGATGATATGCTAATTGTTGGAAAAGATGTTGATATGATTAGCAGGTTGAAGAAAGATTTGTTTATGTCTTTTGATATGAAAGACTTGGGGTCAAATCAACACATTTTTGGAATAAAGATTGTACGTGACAGAAAAACTAAGAAGTTGTGGTTGTCACAAGAAAAATATGTTGAACGGGTGCTTGCAAGGTTCAACATGAATGATGCTAAGCTCGTGAGCACTCCACTTGGTAATCACTTCAAGTTAAGTGTCAAATTATTTCCTAAGACTGAGAAAAAAAAGAAGGAGATGACAGGTATTTCATACTCCTCTGCTGTAGGGTGTTTGATGTATGCGATGGTTTGTACAAGACCAGATATTGCTCAAGCAGTTGGTGTTGTGAGTCGGTATCTTGATAATCCAGAAAAAGAACACTGGGATGCAGTTAAATGGATTCAGAAGTACTTGAAGGGTACTTCAAAGCTTTGTTTATGCTTTGGTAATTCAGAAGTCGTATTGGAAGGTTTTACAGATGCAGATATGGCAGGTGATATTGACGGAAGAGGTCTACTTCAGGTAATGTTTTTACTTTTGCAGGGGGAGCTGTATCTTTGCAGTCTAGATTGTAAAAGTGTGTTGCCTTGTCAACGACTGAAGCCGAATACATTGTCATTACTGAAGCAGGAAATGAAATATTATGGTTGAAAAGATTACTCAAAGAATTAGGTGTGAATCAAAATAAATATGTTGTGCATTGTAACAGTCAGAGTGCCATAAAGCTGAACAAGAATGCCACATGTCATGGGCGTACCAAGCATATTGATACTCGTTACACTGGATTCGTGATGTGCTTGAGAAGAATTGTATCCAACTTGAGAAGATTCACACTAGCAAAAATTATTCTGACATGATGACAAAAGTGGTTCCTAAAGAGAAACATGAGTTCTGTAGAGAGCTCATTGGAATGGCCTAATGTACTTAGGCTATCACCAAAACTTAGTATATATATTTTTTTCTTCTCAATGAAATTCACAAGATTCTCCATCAAGGTTTCTATCAATTATTTACCCAATTGATTCCTTGCTATTGACATTAATGGTTTTTAGCTTACTAAATAAAATAGTTGATAAACTATATATATTTGATTTGCGTATGTTGGGTAGGTCCATCCAAAGGAAGGATGAGTGTGAAGTGCTGAATGGAATCCTAGTCTGCTTCAAAAGAGGTGATAGAAATGTGTGGGGTGTCACATGTGTGTTGGGATTAGTTCAATTCAAAAAGTAACAAATGAAGAAGCAAACAAAGTCACTGAATCAGAGAATAGTCATAGTTTATGAACACTTTATCATAACCCAATTGTTTCAAGACACAAACAACCAAAAATAAATTGGGATTTATTTTACATGTGTGTTTGTTAATCACTAAAAATTCCATGGAAAATTATTATTAATCTTTAGGCCAATTTAGTCTCTTGTAGGAAATTTATAAAAAAGAAAAAGAAAAAAGTGTAATAGTGTAATAGTGTTTATTCATAAGGGTCTATTTACCATTTATAGATAATTAGAGGGTTTCAAATAAATTATGTTAAGAATTTAGGTGTAATTAATAAATATTCAGAGGGCTTGAATTTGATTATAAATAATATGAATTTGAGAAGGCAAAATTGTAAAAAAGTATAATAATATTTTTTCTATTAAAAGATAAAAATTCATTGATTGATTGACTTCAAATGTAACTATTAATAATAAGGGAGGGCAAAATAGGAAAGAAAATTGAATTGAAGATATACACTTTTTACTATTCATTTAGGGAACGGAAGTTATACAATTTAGATTTGTATTATGCCCAGTACTATACTCTTCTTCCAACTTGGAACGACCTCTCTACTCATAAGACATCTTTATTTTCTCTTAAGCACCTTTGTGATTTTCTCCTTAATTTTGAAACCATTTTTCATCTTCAAATAGGCATTTCCTATGCTGATCCCCAATTTCTTATCTTGAACCACCACCAACCTTGGCTTAATTTGCAAATTATTGAAGTCTCCTCTCACGTGCGTTTAAATATCGTTACGAGCATAATTAATTAGAACCCATGAAAGTTTATGTTTTTTCACATTTTAGATTGGTTATAAGACAATTATTCTTGTAAAAAATAAAGACAAATGGCAAACAGGGTTTTTATAGGATCCCATAACACATAAAGATACCGCAAGCTGAGTTTGAACTCATGACCTATTGGTACCATCCGTCAAGCTCTAACCGTTGAGCTGTCATGTCATTGGCTATAATGAAAGTTATATGTATATAAATTTAACATTATTGGTGTGTGAGCAATGTGAAATGAAATTTTTTTTTGTTATTTTTTTATTGGAGGACTATTTAATATATGTTCATCTTGTCTCGTCTCGTCTCGTTCTGAACCTGTTTGGGATGGGGACGAGGTTGTGATGATGTCTATCCCATCTTGATCCTCTCCTGAACGAACGTGATGGGATATGGATGAGGCCCATCATGTCTCATGCTCACCCCTACTTAGAATTATCTTTTAACAAATCGTCTTTGACCTTCAACTCTTTGCTTCCAATGCAAGTTCGAAGATAGGAGATACATGTTCAGCAGCGGCACAATGACCATAGTGATTCTCCCTTGTACATGGTCAGCCGTGAGTATTGATGATACATCAAATAAGACTGATATCACAGCCGTAAACACGGTAGGAATCATCCATCACGAGGATCAAGTATTCCGAAACCAAGCTAATTCATAGAGCCCAAAAAGGGTGAATCCAGTCATAAAAGCCCAAACAGGGTACCGTCCAAATAAACTATAGTTAATGGCCCAAATTCAGGCTTGACAAAGTTAGCCCTAAAGAGGAAGAACGTTACAAAGAAAAAGAGTCGTTGAAAAAATTACGCCTCTGAGGATGCATCTTCATAAAAAAAAAAAAAAAACCGTTACGAGGAATGTCTCCTTTCGTCGTGCCTCACATGCTTAAGTCATGCATGAAATTAACAATGATCGTTATATAAGGTAAGTGAAATATTCGACAAAGGTATGCAACTTTAACTAAGTTATGTCCAAATTTATCTCATTCTCCAACTTAGTTAGTGACTTAAACATCGGAGTGTGTTCGACCACAAAAAAAATGGTATTTGACAGTTTAACATTTGTTTTGCAGTTCATACTAATTGGATAACAGATTTTGGACGCATCGATTTGGCATCGTCCGTAGGGAACGACAATTTTCCTTTCAAAAAGATAGTTTGCGGTAAAGAACACCCTCAGTTCTGATCAGCAATTAAAAAAACTTTAGAACAGATGAAACACACCACAAACCCTCGACCTAGCGGCAGAGAGGCACTATATGTAGCAATAGCCAAGTTATTTCAAACATCCAACAACACAGCCATGGATCCTCGCGTGATCAACTGATGACGATGAAAACAGACTCTTATTTTGTGTATAATGGTTGATAAAGCTCTACACGCACTTTGCATGGATTTTGATAGTGGAGCCTAAAAGGAATCAGGGTCAGGGTCAGGGTCAGGGCCATTGCTCTCCACTTGGCCCTCTACAGTAGACTCTGCACAGAGCACATGATCAGTGGTCAGTACCGACACCATTTTCATTGGATGAAAGTTTTGGTTTTAGTACTTGGAAGAAGAGAAGATCTGATTTTGACCGTATATTCTATTTCAGAAATAAATCAGAAAAATCTGAAGGCTAATAATGGACAAGATCATGGAATGGAATTATTGTTCTTCTTTTGATTTTGCTAACATGAAACATTTATGAGCCTGCATATGCCACCTTTGTTCTTAACAATCATTCAATTTATAATTTTTGATAAGTGAAATGACTTATTTATATGTATTTTTTAGAGTTATCTTGATCCAAGAGGGGGAGCGTCATTTGATCATGAAGAGTCACCTTGGTTCTTGTCAGATGCCTTCTTTCAACGATTCATTGATTATTATTTTTTGAAAAATTCTAATTGTCCAGGGAACCAGCGAGGAAACCAGCGAGGGATCCCACAGGGGGGTGGGTGGGAGCCGTCCATCCCCCCGAGATGCGCGCTTGAATATTCGGGATTTGTGCATTGAAAATTCAAGTGCGCATCCCGGGGGAGATGAACGGCTCTCTCCCCCCCCCTGTGGGGTCCCTCGCTGGTTTCCTCGCTGTCTTCCTCGACAGTTAGACGGGTTCTTATTTTTTAGGTCAAGTGGTGTGTAGCATAAGCACTAGCTAGGTTTAAATTGGATTTGTGAAACATTTATTATCATGTCAACCCCTTTAAGAATTGCTAACATCGTTGCGAGGTTAATGTTCTCGAGGTTAATGTCTCAAACACATGCCTCGCATCACCAAAACTTAGTATATTTTTTTTTCTTCTCAATGAAATTCACAAGATTCTCCATCAAGGTTTCTATCAATTATTTACCCAATTGATTCCTTGCTATTGACATTATTGGTTTTTAGCTTACTAAATAAAGAGTTGTTCTACGTGGCGAGGAAACGAGCGAGGAAATGAGCGAGGGGAGGGAGGTGGTGGGGTGGGGACCGTTCATCTCCCTCAAGATGCGCGCACAAAAAAGATGACACACATTCCAAGGAAAGTGAACGGTCCCCACCCCGCCACCTCCCTCCCCTCGCTCATTTCCTCGCCCACTTCCTCGACATTTAGAATTTCTGCTAAATAAAATAGTTGATTAACTATATATATTTGATTTGCTTATGTTGGGTAGGTCCATCCAAAGGAAGGGTGAGTGTGAAGTGCTGAATGGAATCCTAGTGTCTGCTTCAAAAGAGGTGATAGAAATGTGTGGGGTGTCACATGTGTGTTGGGATTAGTTCAATTCAAAAAGTAACAAATGAAGAAGCAAACAAAGTCATTGAATCAGTGAGTAGTCATAGTTTATGAACACTTTATCATAACCCAATTGTTTCAAGACACAAACAACCAAAAATAAATCCCAATTATTATTAATCTTTAGGCCAATTTAGTCTCTTGTAGGAAATTTATAATAAAGAAAAAGAAAAAAGTGTAATAGTGTTTATTCATAAGGGTCTATTTACCATTTATATATAATTAGAGGGTTTCAAATAAATTATGTTAAGAGTTTAGGTGTAATTAATGAATATTTAGAGGGCTTGAATTTGATTATAAATAATATGAATTTGAGAAGGCGAAATTGTAAAAAAATATAATAATATTTTTTCTATTAAAAGACAAAAAAACCTCTAGCACTATTCATTGGTTGGTTGACTTCAAATGTGACTATTAGTAATAAGGGAGGGAAAAATAGGAAAGAAAAATTGAGTTGAAGATATACACTTTTTACTATTCATTTAGAAAAGGGAAGTTATACAATTTAGATTTGTATTATGCCTAGTTTTATACTCTTCTTCCAACTAGGAACGACCTCTCTACTCATAAGACATCTTTATTTTCTCTTAAACACCTTTGTGATTTTCTCCTTAATTTTGAAACCATTTTTCATCTTCAAATAGGCATTTCCTATGCTGGTCCCCAATTTCTTATCTTTATGTATGAATTATGTAGTTGGACATTTAGTAAATGAGCAGTATCTTTCATTTTTGAACTTATATTAAGATAACTTGATAACATTGCTCATAATTGTATCTTTTATAAATGATATTTCAACTCTTGCGAAAATATGCAAGGCATATCTATGGGGGGACTCTTTACATCTGTCGTTATTCACTTTACAAACTTAATTCCATTATAAGGTAACCCTCAACAAATTATATATGACATTTAATATTATTATGATGAAAGTTATATGTACATAAATTTAACATTATTCGTGTGCGAGAAATGTGAAATGAAATTTTTTTTTTTTTGTTATTTTTTTATTGGAAGACTATTTAATATATGTTCATCTTGTCTCGTCTCGTCTCGTTCTGAACCTGTTTGGGATGAGACGAGGTTGTGATGATGTCTATTCCATCTTGATCCCCTCCTGAATGAACGTGATGAGATATGGATGAGGTCCATCATGTCTCGTTCTCACCTCTACTTAGAATTATCTTTTAACAAATCGTCTTTGACCTTCAACTCTTTGCTTCCAATGCAAGTTCGAAGATAGGGGAGATACATGTTCAGAAGCGGCACAATGACCATAGTGATTCTCCCGTGTCCATGGTCAGCCGTGAGTATTGATGATACATCAAATAAGACTGATATCACAGCCGTAAACACGGTAGGAATCATCCATCACGAGGATCAAGTATCCCGAAACTAAGCTAATTCATAGAGCCCAAAAAGGGTGAATCCAGTCATAAAAGCCCAAACATGGTACCGTCCAAATAAACTATAGTTAATGGCCCAAATTCAGGCTTGACAAAGTTAGCCCTAAAGAGGAAGAACGTTACAAAGAAAAAGAGTCGTTGAAAAAATTACGCCTCTGAGGATGCATCTTCATAAAATAAAATAAAATCGTTACGAGGAATGTCTTCTTTCGTCGTGCCTCACATGTTTAAGTCATGCATGAAATTGACAATGATCGTTATATAAGGTAAATGAAACATTCGGCAAAGGTATGCAACTTTAACTAAGTTATGTCCAAATTTATCTCATTCTCCAACTTAGTTACTGACTTAAACATCGGAGTGCGTTCGACCACAAAAAAGATGGTCTTTGACAGTTTAACATTTGTTTTGCAGTTCATAGGTATGCAACTTTAAGTAAGTTATGTCCAGATTTATCTTATTCTCCAACTTAGTTACTGATTTAAACATCGGAGTGCGTTCGACCACAAAAAAGATGGTTTTTGACAGTTTAACACTTGTTTTGCAATTCATACTAATTGGATAACAGATTTTGGACGCAACGATTTGGCGTCGTCTGTAGGGAACGACAATTTTCCTTTCAAAAAGATAGTCTGCGGTAATGAAGACCCTCAGTTCTGATCAGCAATTAAAAAAACTTAAGAAGAGATGGAACACACCACAGACTCTCAACCTAGCGACATAGAGCCACTACATGTAGCAATAACCCAGTTATTTCAAACATCCAACAATACAGCCACGGATCCTCGCGTGGATCAACTGATGACGAGGAAAATAGACTCTTATTTTGTATATAATGGTTGATAAAGCTCTACACACACTTTGCATGAATTTTGATAGTGGAGCCTAAGGGTGTGTTTGGTTGCATGGAATCCTATGCCATGAGAATTCATGAGGGGACCCCTATATTTTAGGCTAAATTGATATATCACTCCACATCTACCATTTGACCACCATTTGATTTTGTGATCAATGATGGGAATGAAAGTCGCATGAACATGAGAATTCCACTCCTTGGTCTCCCAAGGCATGTGATTCTCATGTTCATGGAACTTTCATTCTCACCATTGATCACAAAATCAAATGGTTGATGTGGAGTGATACATCAATTTAACCTAAAATATAGGGGTCCCCTCATGAATTTTCATGGCATGAGATTCCATGCAACCAAACACACCCTAAAAGGAATCAGGGTCATTGCTCTCCATTTGGCCCCACGCCATTTTCATTGGATGAAAGTTTTGGTTTAGTACTTGGAAGAAGAGAAGATCTGATTTTGACCGTATATTCTATTTCAGGAATAAATCAGAAAAATCAGAAGGCTAATAATGGACAAGATCATGGAATGGAATTATTGTTATTCTTTTGATTTTGCTAACATGAAACATTTATGAGCCTTCATATGCCACCTTTGTTCTTAACAATCATTCAATTTATAATTTTTGATAAGTGAAATTACTTATTTATATGTATTTTTTAGAGTTTTCTTGATCCAAGAGGGGGAGCATCATTTGATTATGAAGAGCACCTTGGTTCTCATCAGATGCCTTCTTTCAACGGTTTATTGATTATTATTTTTTTAGGTCAAGTGGTGTGTAGCATAAGCACTAGCTAGGTTTAAATTGGATTTGTGAAACATTTATTATCATGTCCTGCAAGATGAACCACTTTAAGAATTGCTAACATCGTTGTGAGGTTAATCTTCTTGAGGTTAATGTCTCAAACACATGCCTCGCATCACCAAAACTTAGTATTTTTTTTCTTTTCTTCTCAATGAAATTCACAAGATTCTCCACAAGGTTTCTATCAATTATTTACCCAATTGATTCCTTGCTATTGACATTATTGGTTTTTAGCTTACTAAATAAAATAGTTGATTAACTTTATATATTTGATTTGCGTATGTTGGGTAGGTCCATCCAAAGGAAGGATGAGTGTGAAGAAGTGCTGAATGGAATCCTAGTGTCTGCTTCAAAAGAGGTGATAGAAATGTGTGTTGGGATTAGTTCAATTCAAAAAGTAACAAATGAAGAAGAAAACAAAGTCATTGAATCAGAGAGTAGTCATAGTTCATGAACACTTTATCATAAGCCAATTGTTTCAAGACACAAACAACCAAAAAATAAATCCCACTTTATTTTACATGTGTGTTTGTTAATCACTAAAAATTCCATGAAAAAATATTATTAATCTTTAGGCCAATTTTGTCTCTTGTAGGATATTTATAAAAAATAGAACTATTTAAGAAACGAACCCTAATTATTATATCATGTTTAATTGTTAGGTATTAAATTTTTTTTAACTCTTTATGTTTAAAAAAACAAAAAAAATCGCAAGGCAAGCTAGGGTTTATGGAGCCACCCTTTTTACATGACTGCGGACCAAAGTAAACCAAAAGGAAAGCCAGCCAACAAAACACACAAGAACCTATCTCTTTTTTTTTTTTTTTTTTTTTTTTTTAATATATTTTTTAATAAATTAAAACTCCAGAGGGGAGGGACAACTATGAAATGTCAGATCTTTATTACTTGTCAAAAAAATTTATTTACAATCTAAACGGGGTACATTACGACCCGTGTTAAAAACCAAGCAGAAATACTATACAAATGGCCTATCCAAATGACAAGCGCCACAGACATTGCCCTACATCAATCCATCCACCATCATTTAGGCACCCGAATATACGCGGTATGAGCCTTATCCAAACGGACCAGGCCGACAACCTTGCGAGGGAGGTTCGCAGCATGAAACAAACGACTAACACCCTCCTCCTGAGCTCTATTCGCCAATGCGACAGCTACCGCATTTGTTTCCCTGAAAATGTAAACACAATTAACTTCCATTTGAGAAGCCAAACTCTTAATGTCCCGCCATACATTTTCCATGTGCCACGAAATTTTAAAATCCTCATAAAACCAACTGCAAACAATTTTTGAATCCGATTGAATGCAAACCTTTGAGAACCCCAAACTGATACACAGCTGAAGCCCCACCAAAACTGCTCCAACCTCCGCCAAGTTATTAGATCCTTCATCAAGCACGACTTGTTTTGCCACCAGACATTCGCCAATACTATTCCTGATAATAATGCCACAAGAACCTATCTCAAAAACTTGTTTTGCCACAAGAACCTATCTCAAAAACCCAAGGGAACTGTACAAAAAAACCTAGCTCGAAACATAGCGAGCAAGCGATTACTAGACACATTAGATACATTTAATTGTAGAGACACTCTTAATAGCTCTTGCATTGGACCTAACTTTACTTTCTCCATTTTTAATTAGGATTGCACTATATATAGGTTGGGGCACATCATTTCTAGCAATTTCAAATCACATTCCTTTTTTAAATGAATGGAATAACAATACAGAATCTCACATGTGCTATTTTTGGCAAGTTCACGATCTCATCTCAAAAGCAATGAAATTTGAGTTCAATGAGACTATGTCAAACCATGTTAAATTAGCTATAATTTGCATTGGATTGACTACAATTGGACTATAAATTAGATAGATTTTTTTTTTTTTTTTTGATTTAGTACTCGCTATTGGTTGGATTTATGGAATTAGCAGATGTTGGTGCATCAAAGTTTAAAGTGGGATTCTAATCAAACTTTGATCCAAACCATTACCCTTCGAGCACACATGAGGTCGCCTGCATTATATTATTTAATTTGTTTCGATGAGATTCAACTATTAATTTATTTGGTTCGACCAAGTTATCATATGCGATACAAGTTTAGCTCAAAATTTTGTTAGGGGTTTAGGTATAATTATTGAATGTTTATGTGTGCTGGTTTTAATTGTAAATTATTTAATTTTTGGAAGGTAAAATGATAAAAAAGAGTGTAATAGTGTTTATTCATAAGGGCCTATTAACCATTTATAGATAATTGGAGGGTTTCAAATAAATTATGGTAGGAACTTAAGTGTAATTAATGAATATTCAGAGGGCTTGGGTTTGTTTATAAATAATATGAATTTGGGAAGGCGAAATTGTAAAAAAGTATAATAGTATTTTCTATTAAAAGACAAAAATACCCTAGCACTATTCATTGGTTGGTTGACTTCAAATGTAATTATTAGTAATAAGGGAGGGCAAAATAGGAAAGAAAAATTGAGTTGAAGATATACACTTTTTACTATTCATTTAGGAAAGGGAAGTTATACAATTTAGATTTGTATTATGCCCAGTTCTATACTCTTCTTCCAACTTGGAACGACCTCTCTACTCATGAGACATCTTTATTTTCTGTTAAGCACCTTTGTGATTTTCTCCTTAATTTTGAAACCATTTTTCATCTTCAAATAGGCATTTCCTATGCTGATCCCGAATTTCTTATCTTGAACACCACCAACCTTGGCTTAATTTGCACCCTAATTATTGAAGTCTCCTCTTGCGTGCGTTTAAATACCGTTACGAGCATAACTTGCTCTATTACTACTTATGTACGTATTTTATTAGGATTAAATGGTTCAGAAAATGTAATTTGACTTGGAATTAGGGGTGGGCATCCCATCCCGTGATCCCGATCTTGTCTTGGTCCTGTCCCGAATTTTTCGAGTTAATTTAGGATTGATCAAACCCATCCAGATCCCGTCCAGTCCCAATCTTGAGTGGGATGAGATCGAGATGAAAATTTTCAATCATACCCATCCTGTCCCGTCCCGTCCCGAATTTATATATTTAATATTTATTATTGTTAATTTTAATTAAACTACTCTTCTAAAGGAAAGTTTAAGATGTTATGTATTTGGACATTTAGTAAATGAGCAGTATCTTTCATTTTTGAACTTATATTAAGAAAATTTGATAACATTGCTCATAATTGTATCTTTTATAAATGATATTTCAACTCTTGCGAAAATATGCAAGGCGGATCTATGTGGGGACTCTTTACATCTGTCATTATTCACTTTACAAACTTAATTCCATTATAAGGCAACCCTCAACAAATTTTATATGACATTTAATATTATCATGATGAAAGTTATATGTACATAAATTTAACATTATTGGTGTGCGAGCAATGTGAAATGAAATTCTTTTGTTATTTTTTAATTGGAGGACTATTTAATATATGTTCATCTTGTCTCGTCTCGTCTCGTTCTGAACCTGTTTGGGATGGGATGAGGTTGTGATGATGTCTATCCCATCTTGATCCCCTCCTGAACGAACGTGATGGGATATGGATGAGGTCCATCATGTCTCGTGCTCACCCCTACTTAGAATTATCTTTTAACAAATCGTCTTTGACCTTCAACTCTTTGCTTCCAATGCAAGTTCGAAGATAGGAGATACATGTTCAGCAGCGGCACAACGACCATAGTAATTCTCCCTTGTCCATGGTCAGCCGTGAGTATTGATGATACATCTAAGACTGATATCACAGTCGTACACACGGTAGGAATCATCCATCACGAGGATCAAGTATCCCGAAACCAAGCTAGTTCATAGAGCCCAAAAAGGGTGAATCCAGTCATAAAAGCCCAAATAGGGTACCGTCCAAATAAACTTTAGTTAATGGCTCAAATCCAGGCTTGACAAAGTTATCCCTAAAAAGGAAGAACGTTACAGAGAAAATGAGTCGTGGAGGAAATTACGCCTCTGAGGATGCATCTTCATAAAAAAAGAAGACCGTTACGAGGAATGTCTCCTTTCGCCGTGCCTCACATGCTTAAGTCATGCATGAAATTGACAATGATCGTTATATAAGGTAAATGGAACATTCGACAAAGGTATGAAACTTTAACTAAGTTATGTCCATATTTATCTCATTCTCCAACTTAGTTACTGACTTAAACATCGGAGTGCGTTCAACCACAAAAAAGATGGTCTTTGACAGTTTAACATTTGTTTTGCAGTTCATACTAATTGGAGAACAGATTTTGGACGCATCGATTTGGCGTCGTCTATAAGGAATGACAATTTTCCTTTCCAGAAGAGAGTCTGCGGTAAGGAACACCCTCAGTTCTGATCAACAATTAAAAAAGCTTTAGAACGGATGGAATGCTCCATAGACCCTCAACCTAACGCCAGAGAGTCACTACATGAAACAATAGCCCAGTCATTTCAAACATCCAGAGCATCGCCGCCACGGATCCTCGCGTGGATCAACTGATGACGAGGAAAATAGAGTCTTATTTTGTGTATAATGGTTGATAAAGCTCTACACACACTTTGCATGAATTTTGATAGTGCAGCCTAAAAGGAATCAGGCTCATTGCTCTCCACTTGGCCCTCTTCAATAGACTCTGCACAGAGCACATGATCAGTGGTCAGTGCCCACACCATTTTCATTGGATGAAAGTTTTGGTTTAGTACTTGGAAGAAGAGAAGATCTGATTTTGACCGTATATTCTATTTCAGGAATAAATCAGAAAAATCAGAAGGCTAATGATGGACAAGATCATGGAATGGAATTATTGTTCCTCTTTTGATTTTGCTAACATGAAACATTTATGAGCCTTCATATGCCACCTTTGTTCTTAACAACCATTCGCTTTATAATTTTTGATAAGTGAAATTACTTATTTATATGTATTTTTTAGAGTTATCTTGATCCAAGAGGGGGAGCATCATTTGATTATGAAGAGTCACCTTGGTTCTTATCAGATGCCTTCTTTCAACGATTCATTGATTATTATTTTTTTAGGTCAAGTGGTGTGTAGCAAAAGCACTAGCTAGGTTTAAATTGAATTTGTGAAACATTTATTGTCATGTCCTGCAAGATGAACCCCTTTAAGAAGAATTGCTAACATCGTTGTGAGGTTAATCTTCTCAAGGTTAATGTCTTAAACACATGCCTCGCATCACCAAAACTTAGTATATATATTTTTTT
The DNA here is from genome assembly GCA_963556465.1 of Berberis vulgaris. Lineage (NCBI taxonomy): Eukaryota > Viridiplantae > Streptophyta > Magnoliopsida > Ranunculales > Berberidaceae > Berberis > Berberis vulgaris. The sequence goes on from OY747132.1 coordinate 72,424,423, forward strand.
CTTCTCAATGAAATTCACAAGATTCTCCATCAAGGTTTCTATCAATTATTTACCCAATTGATTCCTTGCTATTGACATTATTGGTTTTTAGCTTACTAAATAAAATAGTTGATTAACTATGTATATTTGATTTGCGTATGTTGGGTAGGTCCATCCAAAGGAAGGATGAGTGTGAAGAGCTGAATGGAATCCTAGTGTCTGCTTCAAAAGAGGTGATAGAAATGTGTGGGGTGTCACATGTGTGTTGGGATTAGTTCAATTCAAAAAGTAACAAATGAAGAAGCAAACAAAGTCATTGAATCAGAGAGGGGCTTGTCTTATTAGCGAGGAAACGGCGAGGGAGGGGGTGCAACCCTCCATCTCCCTCGAGATGCGCAAAAGCACACATCTCGAGAGGAATGGAGGGTTGCACCCCCCTCCCTCGCCCGTTTCCTCGCCAATTAGAATTCCTGATCAGAGAGTAGTCTTAGTTTATGAACACTTTATCATAACCCAACCAGAAATTATAGGGAGTGAGGAAATGAGAGTGAGGGATGGGTGTAACCACTCATCCCCTTCGAGATACGTGCCATCACTTATCTCGTGGGGGATGGGTGGTTACTCCCTTTCCTCGCTCCTTCCCTAGCTCCCTAGAAGGGCTCTAACCCAATTGTTTCAAGACACAAACAACCAAAAATAAATCTCAATTTATTTTACATGTGTGTTTGTTAATCACCAAAAATTCCATGGAAAATTATTATTAATCTTTAGGCCAATTTTGTCTCTTGTAGGCTATGTGTAGTATATTTATAAAAAAAAAAAAAAAAAAAAAAAAACTATTTAAGAAACGAACCCTAATTTAAGAAACGAACCCTAATTCACAAGGCAAGCTAGGGTTTATGGAGCCACCCTTTTTTACATGATTGCAGACCAAAGTAAACCAAAAGGAAAGCCAGCCAACAAAGCACGCAAGAACCTATCTAAAAAAACCAAGGGAAATGAACAATAAAACCTAACTCGGAACATAGCGAGCAAACGATTACTAGACACATTAGGTACATTTTAGTGTAGAGACATTCTTAATAGCTCTTGCATTGGACCTAACTTTACTTTCTCCATTTTTAGGATTGCACTATAGGTTGGGGCACATCATTAGGGGTGTTAATTGGTTACTGAAAATCGATCGAATCGGCCGAACTAAACCGAAAAAGTCCGAACTGAGAAAAACCGAAATCGAACATTAGAAAACCGAATCGAACCGAGTTGGTTTGGTTCGGTTTCGGTTTTTGTTTTTCACACATCCGAAACAACCGAACCCTTTCCCTTATCTTGTTTTTAATCCCCTAATCCTCTCTCTCTTATTTAATCCTCCATCAATCCACTCTTATTTAAATTCTCACCCCATTCCAATGCACCCCATGTCCCCACCCTCAATGTCTTTTTTTTTCTTTTTTAACTCCCTCTCTCTTTATCCAACCACTTGCAAGTTGAGGTAAAGAGACAAAGTTTGACTCAATTTTGTTGAAGAAAACCAAACTTTTCACTTGCTTGCTTGCAGCAAAGATGAGCAATGGTGATTGCGACAACTTCGACCCTTCTGATTTGATAAAACAAACTTCTTGCAGGATGAAATTACGAGACTTGTGGAATCGTCATAGAATGTTTCAGTCTTTTTCAGATCATCATATGGGTGTGGTGGAGATAGATTAAGATGCAAACAATGTAGTTATGGTTATAGTTTTTTGTATGATGTTATAGTATTGTGTATATGAGAGACAGGGCAAAAAAAATTTAATCTTATGGAATTATAAGAAAAATAGGCAAGAAAAAATTGAAAGAATTCTCTATAAATGAATAGACGGAGCCTTGAAATTATATGTGTTCATCTGATATTTGCTTTTCCTTTACTACTTCCCATTCTCTTTCTCTTTTATTTGATTTGTATTCTTTCTGTCTCTGGGTTTTCCTCCTTTGCAAACCAAGCTTCATTTCCTTATTTCCATTATTTGTAGCTTTGACTCATTTCTTTTTGTGCTAGAGCTAACTCGGTTGTATGTAGCAGGGAAAATTAATAAAAGAAAAAGAATAAAAGGGAAAAAATCGAAAATAACCGAACCGATCGATTTGGTTATTTATTTGATAAATGTGAAAACTGAACCGAACCGAGAACCGAATTCTTGGTTTGGTTTGGTTTGGTTTTGGTCCAACTTTGAATCGACCAAACCGATTAACACCCCTACACATCATTTCTAACAATTTCAAATCACATTCCTTTTTTAAATGAATGGAATAACAATACAGAATCTCACATGTGCTATTTTTGGCAAGTTCACGATCTCATCTCAAAAGTAATGAAATTTGAGTTCAATGAGACTATGTCAAACCATGTTAAATTAGCTATAATTTGCATTGGATTGACTACAATAGGACTATAAATTTGATTTATGGAATTAGCAGATGTTGGTGCATCAAAGTTTAAAGTGAATACAAAAGGTAAACGAAACTGCTGCGTTGGAGAGGATGCTTTATGAATTGGCACAAAACATAGCAAAGTCAAAGTCTTAGTCTTACTCCTACTTGGGTGATCTCTTAACCCTTTCAAACCTTCAATCTGGATTGATAAACCCTCAATCAAAACAAGTTATTTTTTTTCTTCAGGAAACCAATGAAAAATATAAATATATAACACACATTTATGTTTGATTATTGCTTGGCATATGTCACTCCTTGCGCACAATAATTTCTTTTTGTTTGTTTGTAATTGATGATAAACCAAACCATCTCTTAATCTATGCCGTATACATAGCATGATGATCTTGCTAACGGAGCATAGCGAACCCAAATAAGCGCCTAATCTGATCCAGCTCATAAGACAGAGAGTCAAGCCCAGATCACTCTCTGGCCCACTGAGGCGATTATCTAGGAAATGGATCCAAGACAACAAGACTCTATTTAGCCCATGAGTCAAATGGTCAAACTCAAAACCCATAAGACCGATAAGATCGATGAGGCAAGTATTTAGGAGTTTGGCCTAAGACAGACATGTTAGTAAGATTTTGACTCCCATTAGGAAACAAATATCAGAGTATAAGTAGTGCATGAAAACTCTCTTGCATGGACAATTCTCAAAAGGAAAGATCTCCAGCAGATATCTTTCATTAAACCACGCCACCAAAGGCAACTCTCGCATGATAAATAGGGTTGGAGGCTGAGTAACTAAGGTACGTTACAGAACCCAAATCTCAAGCAATACATCATTCTCTATGCTTTGTCTGACTTTAGCATCGGAGTGTTATCGGCCACCACAACGGTGGTCTTTGATTCATGGTTGTTCCTTTTGCAGATCAAGGCTTGTAAGAATGGAAACTGATCCATCAGTAATGTGCGTGTATACATTTATAAACCATTTCAAGCAGATTAAGTCATTTTGTTTAGATCAGAATTTGAATTGGATTTGGAGTTATTAATAGCTACATCAAAATGATCATCATTTCATGATCCCTAAAGTGGTCCATCAAGTTTGTGGTCATTCGACAAACAAGTTAAGGTTCCAGAGGTAACCTCGATGACATGTGGGTGGATGAGAAACCAGGTAAAATAGTTGAAAGAGAGGAGCAACTTCATGGGAGCACATCATACATCCGGGTTTACCGTCTAACGTTGTAGGCAGAGTAAAATTAGACTTTTTCTTCTTTCTTTTTTCCTCTCAATGGAATTGCTCTCAGAGGCTGAAATCTAATTAGAAATTGTCATCCATGGATGGTTACATAGAGTTTACCGCATCTCTACCATTTACCAAGTTTTAAAAGTTAAAAGGATTTTGTTGGAACTACCACAAGTCTTAAACCAATGATGTAGCACAGAGGTGTACTTTTACAAATCTTAGGGTCTGTTTGGTAAGCGTTGGAAATGGAAATCCGTTATTTGGTTGTCTATTAAATGATAGGAAATTGATTATGCTAGACTAATTTTCTCGTTACTCACTGAATCACGGGAATCAAATCCTCGGGGGGTTTCAAAATTGGAATCCACAGAAACGGCTTAATTTCCATGTTTATTTTCCATTCAACCAAATAGACCATTAATGTGGATCAATTTTCTTTTAAAATGGTTACACATCTCAATGAATTATCAAAGGATCAGACGGTCCACATGTCATAGAGTAAATGTTTTTTTGATTAAGCATTACGCATATATATTAACCAGAATTAAGATTACATAAAAGTTGGCCTGCAATCGAAGCAAGGTTGTGAGCTTCACCGTTCAGGTCTCGAGGAATAAAGTTACAGAACCAGTTACAATGCAGAGAAAGTAAAAGTTTAATATAACTAAGAAGAGGTTGTCACAACCAGCACTCCGTGGATTGACTTGTTTGATCTGTGGATAGGAGCAACAAGATCAGGGAGCCCGAGTCGTCCAATAGGAAGCCCGTTTCCAACGTCGTGTCTGGATAAGCAAAAGGGCTGCCTCTGCAGCAAAACACTCTGCCATTGTACTATCAGCTACTCGTTCTGATATAGGAGATGATATCCTTGCGATGACCTTGCCATTAGCATCTGCTGCCAAGTGTCCAACTGCACCTCTCTGGGAAGAAGAGAAATAACAAGTATCATAAGATACCATAATCATATCGGACCGAAGCTCCAAAGGGATGTTCCGAGCTTGATGTGCTTGGGCGTTGGTGGGATGATTTCTAATTGCTTGCAGTTGTTTCTGGAAAGTAATCAATCGGATGGAGCAACCATCGAACATGGAAGGTTCCGAAGGCTGGTGTGAGGTGGGCCTAGCCGACCGGGTAATGGGTGGGACAAGGGTGGGTTGGGGGGCAAGAATTGTCGTGGCTATGGTCTAATGTATGTTCATAGGATCCAAAGGTGAGTTACTAGAGCCAAGAGTGTCAAACCATTGTTTGAACCAAGCTCCCCAAGTGTATTGAAAAGACTCGTAGAGAGCTTGGATATTGAAATTTAAATGGTTGAAAATGTTTTGATTGCGATAGGACTATATAGATGGAGAATTGCCGTGAATTGAGACAACATTTTCTCCTTAGTTGAGCCATGGAGTTTGGCCGTGTCCTAGATAAAATAAAATGCTTTGTTTGTGGATGGATGGTTCATGGCAGCTACCCAATTGATAGGGAACGAAGTAAGTTGCCAGAATCGAGAGATGATCGGACAAAGAAAGAAGATGCGAGGAGCGTCTTCTTGATGATTATCCCAGAAAACACACAGGTTTTTCAATAGGGACATGAACCCTATTTAAGTTTGACATTGTTGGAAGGATATTTTGAACAATTTTCCAGATAAGAAGGATTGCATTAGCCGGTGCCTTAATCCGCCATAGATCACGAAGGAGTTTAGCTGGGATGAGATTATCGAGACCTCGGAAGGAAGATTTTTCCCAGATGTCAGCAAGGAATGCTTTGGTGGCACTCTTGACTGAGAAGACTCCACGTTTGTCATAGGTCCAAATGAGTCTATCGTGGTCAGAAGATGAACGAATAGGGATATCCAAAATATCGGCCACCACCGGAAGTGGAAACCAGGCTTGAAGAAGAGTGGAGTTCCAAGATCTGATGGAGCCAACCAGGGGATCCTAAAAGTCTGATATCAGGTTAGGGAATTCCGCCGAGACAGGAGTGAAGGAGGGGCATTCGGCTAGAGTGAAACCTGATAATCACATAATTATAACATTTTTACCTCTTATTATATTATTGTTAATCCTTATTTTTATCTTATTTTAGATTAATTATTAAATTTTTGTGTTTTTGTAGAATGTGGAGCTGTAATGAAGAAATCAGAGAAAATGCAATGAACAATCCCATATGGTGACTTCAGAGGAAGTGGAGGTGAAAATAGCCTAAGCTCATAACCTAAACTCAAAACCAAACCCAAAATCAAACCCTTAAACCCATAAACCCAAACCCAATGCCAAGCCCAATCAAACCCTAGCCTTAAATCACTCATTGAACCCTCCCCTTAACTTGTCCATATTCATTTTCTTAATTCTCTATAAATACAAGAGAAATTAATGAGAAAGGGGAGGAGGAGAAGGGAATCAAGCCTCAATAGCCAAAATCAAACCTTCTTCCTTCACAAAGTGATTTTCATCACACCCATCTCATCACCATCCATCTCTTACTCCCTCTCTGTCCAGATCACTTCGCCATCACCGCCTCTACCCACCATGAAACAGGGGCGTGACAACCCTGTTTCACATCAAATCTCCACCTCGCCACCAAGCACCATCATCATCCACCATCTGTCCCTCCGCTACCGTCCCTGTTAACGTCACACAACCACCACCATCACCCGAGAACCACCACCACCACCACGAAACAGGGGCGTGACAGCCCTGTTTCACATCAAATTTCCACCTCGCGACAGAGCCAGACAGACCGTCCACACCACCGAGCTTCGCTATCTCTCGGCCTCTCTTCGTCTCGGCCCTCCTTCATGTCTCCCTCTCTCACGACCACCGTCGCAAGCGGCGCATCAGATCGAACACAACCACCGCGACAGGCGCAAAAATAGGGAGCAGTGCCTCCATCTCTCTCTCTGTGTTTTTTGTTCTTATCGCATCTCTCTCTCTGTCCTTCCATCCATCTCTCTCTTTTGCAGGTACCAGAGCCGGTTGGAGGACGAAGGAGCTAGCGAGGAGCAGAAACGAGGCAGCGCTAGTGGCGCTGCTCGCTGGAGATGAAGGCGCAGAGGAGCTCTGCTTTTCGGGCGGGAAATAACATATTTTCGAATCAGTTGGTTATTGGCACCCCGAGCTTCTCTTTGAGCAGCCACAGAGCATTTGCAGTTTTTTCTCAAAATTTGTGTTCGGACCACCAGCTGATCTGCTGAGTACCACCACATCGAGTTTGCGACAAACCAAAAGGGTTGCATAATTCATTTTAATTTATTTTACTGACTTAAATGCTTAATTGTTAATTACAATTTTATTTCAAAAATTTGATAAATTGCTTTCACCTTTCATGTTCGATTAAAAATTGATATGTTTGGTAGTTAGATTCACATTTTATCAAAATTCAAAGCATGTGCTAAAAATTATTAAGCTTGAACTTTGATTAAGTGTGCCCTAAAAAGACACTTAATGCTTGGTAAGAGTTTATTTGCTTGAAATAAATTGTTCATGTTTGATAGAAACTTATATGATTGGAATTGGATTTTAATGATCACATCTTTGGTGTAAGCAAGGGATCCTCATCTCTAAAGCTTCTCGTTTATAATTTCAGTAATTTAGATTTAAATATATTTGTTAACTCATCGGTGAGTCCAAACCCCACAAAATCCATCTCATTTATCTTTTCCTTTTATTTTATTTTTCTTATTTTAATTTATTTTTAGTTTAGTTTTAAAAACACTATAACCCCATTTTTATGTAAATTAGTTTAGATAAATTCTAAAATTCAATTGCATCCACTTTCCTCGTGGGATCGACCCGTACTTGCCGTTGTCTACCAGTTAGACACCGTGCACTTGCGGTTATTACAAGTGGGTCAAATTAGCCCGTTTATTTAGGCCGGTTAAACCCGCAACAAAACCCGATCGGACCTAATAGTCTTTCCAGATATCGATAACATCGCCTGATCTAACTTGCCAACGGAGGAACCGTTTCATTTTGGCCAAAGTGCTGAGGTTTCCCCTCCAAGCAAATGATGCAAGGAAGGGGGATTTAGTGAGCTGGAAGGGCGATTTGTGAGGATAGTAGATTTGCTTAAGATGTATGCTCCTAGGATTAGAGGGTCTGGATAACATTTCCCAAATATTTTTTGCCATTAAAGGTGTCTAGATTTGTCGTCATCTCAATTCATGACACTGGCTGGGACTAAATTGAGACCACCCAGATGACGAGGCATGGTGATACGATCTCAAGAACAAAGGTGTCTAGATTTGCCGTCATCCAAACCATTCCACCAGAAATTCCTTGCAATCTTGTCCAGTTTGTTAGTAACTGAGGTGGGAAGAAGGAAAGTTTGTATGGAATAGATTGGAATGGAATTGATCATTGCTTTTTTTTTTTTTTTGGAAATTAATTGATCGATTGATCATTGCTTTAATCATAACAATATGCATGGCTCGGGATAGGACTTTAGATTTCCAAGATGAGAGTTTGGATTCGATTTTGTTGATCAAAAATTGGAAATCTGAAGATTTCTTATTGGACAGGGTGAGAGGGGACCCAAGATATTTCTCCCTAGGATTGAAGGATTTAGAAACCAGAACTTTGTTTATCATCTTCGCATGCCATTCGTGCTGTAAAAGACAGAAGATTTGTTACAATTAATAGTTTGCCCTAAGGACTCGCAATAGGAGGCGAGAATGTCTTTGACCTAATGTGTTGTAGACAAGGAGGCTCTACAAAAGAGCATGAGGTCATCTGCGTAGAGGAGATGACTAATAGACGGAGAGCGCTGTCGAATTTTTATACCCTTGATGAGGGCTTTGTTCTCTGCTGAAATCAGCAGTCGAGACAAAGTTCATCAATGATAATGAACAGGTAGGGAGGCAGTGGGTCGACTTGTCTAAGGCCCCGGGTAGGGATAATGGGTGGGAGGGGTGAACCATTAAGCAGAACCCGAAGGGTGGTAGTTGAAATACATTGCTCAATAAGTTGAATCAATTACCCAGCGAAGCCTAAGATACTAAGGAGGCGGAATAGAAAAGACCATTCTACTCTGTCGTAGGCTTTGGCCACGACCATCCAGCCTTTTTTTCTTCTTGCGATTGTGCTTCATCCGGAAGAAAGTTTCATGGGCTATAACAATATTGTCAGCGATGGATCGCCCCTTGAGAAAAACCCCTTGGTTAGGGGACACTATGTGCTCAATAATGGGTTTAAGTTTATTAACCAGGATTTTTGAAATGGTTTTATAAATAACATTGCATAATCCTATAGGCCGAAATTCTCCGGGGAGGTCGGATTTGAGACTTTAGGGATGAGAGCCAAGAAGGTTTCATTCAATTTGGGATCCATTTTCCGAGTGACAAAGAAGTTGACAATAACCTCAATAACTTCATTCTTAACTATATCCCAATAAAGTTGGAAGAAGAAAGCATGGAAACCATTTGGTCCCGGGGCTTTATGGCTACCAAAAGCAAAGATGGTTAGACGAATTCCTTCCTCACCAAGGATAGCTGTAAGGGTGTAATTGTCAAGGTCAGAGATTACAGGCTGAAAGAGAGCATCAATCTCCTCATTAGAGTCGGGCTGGGAGGAAAGAAAAATGGTGGAGAAGTAATCATTGAAAACTTTTCCTACCACTTCACGAGAAGAGTGCCAGTGATTGTTTCTATCCTGAAGCCTAAGAATAAGATTGTGTTTCCTCTTGAGGATAGAGGCTAAGTGGAAGAATTTGGTATTTCGTTACCCTATTTGAGCCAAGATTCCCCTGATTTGTTGCGCCAAAAAATTTCTTTCCGGCGGTAAAGATCAGCTAAACGATCCTCCAATCTCTCAATTGAGTGAGCATTTGCAATGGTCGGAGGAGCCGATTGAGCTTTGTCTAAAGATTCAAGAGTATCCGTGATGTTATGATGAATATTTTTTAAGTCTTTTTTGTTCCATCTAGATAAGGAGTGAATAAGCTTTTTGGTTTTTCGATGAAAATTAACACTCGACTTAGGATGTTGCTGATTAGCCAAGCAGAGGTGACTAATTTACCACATTGAGGGTCATGAGTCCACGTCTGAAAGAACTTGAAAGGTTTGGGGCCAGAGTAAGAGGTAGAGTTCAGTTGGAGGGAGATTGCTCTGTGATCGAAAGCAAAAGTATGGATGGAATGGGCTATGGCGGAGGGGAAAATAGTCATATAGTCTGTCGGGACTAGAATACGGTGGAGCTCAACTTTGGTGTCATTATGATCCAACCATTTGTTGTTCCAAGTAAATTTCGAACAATTGAGAGGGAAGTCCAGAAGACAATGTGTCTCAATAAAATCACTCAGAATTTTAGTTTGTGCAGGGGTAGATTTGCGACCACCAATTTTGTCCTCAGGATGAGCAGTAACATTAAGATCTCCAATAATGATAGTAGGAGTTTGTTGTTGAGCAAAAAATGGGAAAAGGTGGACCAAAAAGGGGCCCGCAAGGCAAGGTTGGGTTCGCCATACATGAAGATGATAGACCAAGTAGCAGTAGTATAGTAATTATGTAAAGTGCACAGAAATAAATTTTTTGCATAATGATTTAATAACAATAGAAATACCTTCTTTCCAGAATAAGGCTAGTCCTCCTGAACGTTCCTGTGCCGGAATCGAGGTGCCATGTTTGAAGCTTGGTCGACGACGCAGCCGATCCATTCGGGAAGTAGAAGCTTTAGTTTAAGAAAGAAAGAGTATCTCTTGTTTGGATTTGCAGGAGAGGGCATGTAAGTTCTGGATTGCGCCGAGGGACCCTACACCCCTAGCGTTCCAGCAAGAATCATGGCTGACCCGGCGATCATTTATCGGCGGTTGCCTCTTCCACTTCAGGAGCAGTATGAGAGTTAGAAGATTGTACTGATGAAGCTGGGGATTCTGTATTTCTCCCCAGAACAGAACTTGGCTCGGGATTAGCTTGTGAGACGCTGGATCTGTGGAGGTTGACATGGACACCTTCATTGAAAACCAGTGGAGACTTCTTTGAGATTTCAGTGGGAGCACGCAATTTAGTGCCTGAGATGTGTCTCTTAGCACCCTGTGGAATAACCATTGAAACATCTTTCTCTCTTTTTTGTATATTGTTTTTCAGTTGATCAACAAATTGATCCAAGTCAAGCATCACCGGTTTATTTTTATTCTGTTTCTATGGTGATAGAGTCAGCTGGGCTTCTGTTCTCATGGCCCATTTCCTCTTAGTTTTCTCTTGTGATTTTCATTTGGGTGTCATTCAGTTCAATCTGAGAGGGAGTGCGATGAAGCATCGGTGCCCGACCAGAAGACCGGATCAGTAAGAGTCTTGTATGAATTCGAGAGAGGGATGGCTTGTAATGTTCCTACAAAAGAATCTACCATGTTTTTACCAATATTGAGAGAAGGGGGTTCACTTGTGAAGGTCTTCAGTAGAGCCGGGTAGCGTTGGGGATTGGGAAGCAAGTGACTGGCTTTCCCGATTAGGATCATTGCGATCTATTGGATCAAGCTGACCATGGGGTTGTTTCGGTTCCGGTGTTCGATTGAGATCCGTATTTGACATAAAAAGATATGCCATGGATTTCTGAGTCTTGGTATGTGGAGCTGCGCCGTCGGCGGTTTGTGACTGAAAGTGTTGATTGTAACTTGGGATGAGCACCGGAGAGCCAATGGGGTGGTTATCCTTATCGGGTATAAACGGGTCAATTGTCGAATATGCAAGATTCGGGTTCTGGGTATCCAAGTAGTTGATGGAATCAGTTGGTGTAGTTGGGTTCTCGGTAGCCCGTATGGGTCAATAGGGGGGATGAAAGCATTTGCTGGTTATCATTGATGGTGAGTGGCTGAGATGTATATTGATGTGAGATATGTGGTTGGTGAGATATGTGGTTGGGGAATGTTGGTGTGTGGTTCAGTTATGCAAAAAACAATATGTGAGTTAATGATTGGGAAAGGAATTGAATGTAAAAGTGCGATGGTGGGTCTAGTTGTAAGAGATTGGGTAGTTGTGATTAAGGAAGATGATAAATGTTGGTTGGTGGGAGGAGTCTGAGTTGGGCTACCGAGCTGTTGGTGAGTGGATGTATTGAGTGAACTAGGGGAATAAGTAGCATTAGACTTCAGTTGGGGATTGGGTTAAGTGGGAAGGATAACCAACGATTCAGGTTCATATCAGATAAGAACCGGTTCTTGAGTTGACTCAGTACCATGGAGACTCGGTTCAGAAAGACCGATCTGACTTAGAGAAAGTCCACGAGTTGCATGCAAACTGGCTTGCATTCGATTGGTCGGTCGGCGAGATTGCAGTTCCATGCTTCGTCTGTTGAGAGAGGTCGACTGAGAACCAAGAGCATCACTGATGGTCCTACTCACCCTGGGCTCTGGTCTAACCATAATACGAGAACTCCTTTTGAATGGTAGGGCTCGATTGAGTAGCACCGTTCGGTACAGAGACGGAGGCAAAGAATTGGAGAGCTACACATATTTTGGACAGGATTGGGCGGAAGTGTGACCTACTAGATCACTACAGAAACAGAACACCGACATGTTCTCATAGAAAAATTGGATTGAGAACTGGTGACCATTAACATTGCCAAAGTCCGTGGTCATGGTGCTGGGCTGTGGCTTGGTTATATCAACCCAAAGCTTGAATTGAATGTAGGGAACTGTAAGATCCTCCAAAGAGCTTATATCAACTTCGATGAACTCCCCGAAACTGTCAGCCAACATTTTCACATCAACCAGGGAGAGTTTAGCAGTAGGAAGCTCGTGGAACCGAACCCAAACTGAGATGAGATCGAAGTTGATATCTAGATAGTCCATGTCCCAGTTCTTGACAGAGATAAGTTTCCCGAACAAAAACCAAGGTCTGTTATGAGTCACTGCAAACTCATCTTCCATCGAGCGAAATTGGAAAAGGTATTTCTTGTGTCCCTATGTTGATCCAATTTTTGAACAAGAAACTCTTGTTTAAGGTTCCACAGAGGAGACACCATTGAGGCAAATAGTTCGGAGCGAAACCCAGGGAAGTAGTGATATTTAGCTGTTGTTATGAGATCGCGACTGTCACTATCGACTTCATAACGAATAGCGAAAGCTGGGGAAGGGATGGATTGGTGAAGGGAGAGTTGTTGTTCCAGGTGCTCAATGAGTTGTTGTTCCGGTAGGGATGAAGAGGTAACAGGTTGGTTTTGCATGGTGGAGGGTGGGTGATCTTGAATGGTGGGGGATTGGGTAATGGGTGACTGTAAATCTTGCATGGTGGGAGGAATATGTGTGCAGATAGATAGTGGTGTAGCAGAGTGAAAAGAGGTCGTTGTGGTGTTATTTTGAAGGCTAAGTTGCCTGGGGGGGGGGGGGCGGGGGGGTGGAGAGTTTAGAGTGTGGGTATTGATGGTTGGAGGGATATTATGAAATACTTGTAAGGGGTTAAATGAGATGTGACGAGGGAGATTAGGGATCGAGTGTGGGTCGGTCTAAGGGAGTTGGTGATGTTCGAAGATTTGGTGAGAGAGGTGGTGATAAATTGAGATTGATGTCAGATGGTGTGATGGATCGTGGAGGCTACGAACTATGAGGGGAGTCCATAGTTAGAGCGTGGTAACAAGGATAGATTTGAGAGAGAAAAGTTGTAATTACTCGATTTGGTGGAGAGGTGGAGTTATCAGCGAGTCGATGTGATAAGTAGGATGAACAAGGTGCGATATCATGAATAAGTAAGGGAGGCGAGCATGATCGATTTCTCATGATATGGGTTGCGGACGTGAAGATAGTAAGTGTAAGAAGCGTATGGTTGAATGGATTGCACTGATGCCGAAGACCTGCAAAAAACAAACACCAAACAAAACATAAACCAGCAAAGGGATAGAACAGGAAGAGCCAAACATTGGATCGAAAGAGAGGAAAAAGCTGTGGATTAGTATGAAGCAATGAGGAATAGATATGCTGAGGATAAAAAAAAGGGAAAGATGAGCAAAGGGAGTAAGAGCCCTGCTCTCTACATAGAGTAAGTTAAATATGTTGATATGATATCTTATAAACCAACAAAGGAATAGAACAGGAAGAGCCAAACACTGGATTGAAAGAAAGGAAAAAATTGTGAGTTAGTATGGAGCAATGTAGTATGGAGCAATGAGGAATGTGAGTTAGTATGGAACAATGAGGAATAGATATGTTGAGGATAAAATAAATGGAAAGATGAGCAAAGGGAGCAAGAGCCCTGCTCTCTACATAGAGTAAGTTAAATATGTTGATATGATATCTTATAGTAGTGTGTCGATGGGCCAGACTTGCAGCGTTGCTGTGGCTACAATAGGGTAGATGGGCCAATTGTATACCAAGTAAGCAAGTAATGACTTTGGGTTGCTTCATATTGAATTTGGTATGCAGGCTAAGGGGGGTGTATTGTATCTGGATTTTGTGGGCAATTTAATAAATTCCATGGATTCTGAAAATCCAAGTGTATTCAATTTGGATTTTAAAAAGTCCACAAAAGTCTAGGGGTATTCAATCAGGATTTTAAAAAGTCTTTCTGAAATCCACAAAGTCTAGGGGTATTCAATATGGATTTCAGAAAGTCCACAAAAGTTTTAGGGTATTCAAAATATCATTAATATTTATGGATTTGGAAAATCATGGATTCTCATGGACTTTGTAGTGTTAGGTATAAATAACAAAGTTCAATAGTTTGCCAGCCTCCTATCAAAGATTTCAACGTGAAAAAAAGTCTCCCAAAGTTCTTCTTTGTGCCAGCCGCGAAGAGGTTGGTTCCCATCCTCTTGTTTTCTCGATTATTTTTCCGCATAGTGTTCATAAATCTGTTAGGGATGCAAAGATTTATGAGCATAGTGTTCCCAAATATCCTCTTTTTCTTCCCACACTGGATGCATTTGTTAGGGATGATAAGACCTCTACTTACAAGTTGATCTAGTTAAGGATATGAGCAGGTTGTACCCTTCAAGTGCCCAAAACCTTGTGGTGATATTTATGTTGCCTTCTTGTAATAGTTTCTAACTAAACCACCAAACCAAGTGGAGGATTTTTTTCCTTGTAAACTGAATAGCCTACAACAAAGAAGAGTAACATATTGACAAGGAATTTTTTTCTTGCATATTGTTTGATTCAATTGAGTGGAGCAGTAGTTTGGTTGTGACTTCCAACGAGGTTTTCACGTTTCTTGTTGCCAACTGTGAATACAATGAATGAGTAACCCGAGAGTTCACCATGAACTTTGTGTATGGTTCATATAATCATGTCCTATAAAAATTTTGCATATAAAGAGGTTAATATGCTCATAAATCTTTGCATAGTTGCATCGTTGATGATTTTGGGTTAGGGTTTGGATTATTTTAGGGTCTATAAATCTGGAAGTTGTGTTAGGGTTTGGATTAAATTAGGGTTTATAAATCGCTGGATTAAATATATATAGTATATTTGGTTGGATCATTATGGCTTACAATCCCTTGCATATATGTTTTTGATGCCGATTATCTTCTTAGGTATGTTTTTGATGGTTAATTGGATCATATATGCTATATATATGATATTTTGCTATAGTTGGTTGCGTATGACTAGATTTATAGTTGGTTTTGACTTCCATGTGTTTGGATCATGATTGGATCATATAAGTTGATCATGGTTGGATCATGTATGTTTGTATATAAACTGTAAGAGTAAATATCCTACTGCATGTCTTCATTAGAGGTTGAACAATAGTTATATGAATTCATTAGAGGTTAAACAATAGTCATAAAACGTTCATCAAATTCTAATTAGATATGACATATAGCATATAGGCATAACCATACATGCTTCATGTATAGTGATGATAGATTAGCTTCATGCATGTAGTGATCATATAGAGGAATGAAACTACTTTCGAGTTGTGTCATACAGTAGCATATATTTGCTTCATAAAATACCTGTTGTAATATATAGATGGGAGATTCACAAGGTAACGGTAAACGAAAAGATTATAAAACTTGGACCGCGGAAGAGAGCAATGCTTTGCTCCAGCTCATGGTTGAAGGCGCCATGCTTGGGTTCAGGGATATTAATGGTGTTATAAGTAAAACAACCGTAGAGGCAAAGTTACTTCCAAAACTTAAGGAGAAAATTAGTAAGGAGATAACTTATAGCTAGTATCAAAGCCGAGTGAAATGGTTTAAGAAGCAATACAACAATTACTCTCAGCTTATGCGCCACAATTCTGGGTTTGGATGGGACCCGATCACAAAGAGATTCACTGCGCCTGATGAAGTATGGGCAGACTATTTGAAGGTGGGTTAAATATCTTGAACTTTTATTCTATTTTACAGCTTAATTTTTTTGACTCTTTAACATATTAACTTTCTTTATATTTTGAATCTTTTTTCAGTCACATCCAGCGCATGCGCACTTTCAGTCAGAAACTTTTGCAGACTATGAGGATTTGAAGATTGCAGTTGGTAATGGAACTGCAACTGGGATGGGGTCAATAGGTCTAGGTGATGATACAGATGCCACAACATATGATGAAGAAGGAAATGGATCTTGGGAATTTGGTGGCATGGATGACTTGGTCTTTGATCAAGACAACAATGCATTTGTGCAAACTGAAAATGCAAATGATGCACCACAAAGCAGAGCTCATGGCAAAAGAAGTAGAACTGATTATGAACAAAGTAGCAACTCAAAAGGGGTAGCTACTCAAGCTGCAGTTCTGGAAAACTTATCAAGTGGCTTTGGTGAAATTGTCACCAGTTTTAAAACAATTTGTGGCATAATGGAGAAGAGAGAATCAACGAACAGCGAATGTTGGATTGCTATTCAAGAGACCCCAGAATTGAATAATGGTGCTCAGTTTTTTGCACTTAGTTTTCTTAACACTAAAACAAAGCAAGACACCTTCTTGAAGATGAGTCCAGACCAAAGACTTCACTGGATCACTTGGGCACAAAGGGATGCATAAAGCTAACAAGCTATAGGCCATTTGGATTTTAATACATAAGGCTAAATACAGTGTGTTGATTTCATTTTGCAAGTGATGATTTTTAATTTGGTTGTGTTGAATGATTTGATTTTGTTGAATGTTGGATTGCGATTTTTCATGTCATTACCTGCCTGGTTATCTTTTTTTTTTTGGTCAGATACATGTCTTGTTCTATAATGTCTAATATATTTGGTTTGTTAGAGGATATGATCATTCTTTGATAACGCCATGTCTCTATCTCTGTATAGCTTAATTTGAGATGTGTTCTAGGTACCTAAGTATCTAGGGAAGCAGGGGTGCTTCATCAGTTTCAGTCCTTAACAATTCATTGCATTCAAATAGGCGATTATTATGAATATATAATGACCTTGTTCAGGTACTTGCTTTGATAGCAATCTGTGAAATGGATATGTATGGAGTTGATGAACAGGATGAAGAGTTTTACAAGGCCATGAGAATTTTATTAACGGCAATACAAGCAGTGATTTATGTGTTATATAATCTTGTGCCCAATATAAGTGATGAACGTATTAGACGTCCATTGACTCGATGATCGGTGACATCAAATGGATACATATACATGAATAAGTTATTGGATGGAGACCCACATATCTTTTAGGATGTCTACAAAATGTATCCTGAAGTGTTTCGAAAATTATGTGTCATCATACAAGAGAAAACACCTCTACGGAGTACTAGATATATTTGTGTTGAAGAAATGCTTGCGACCTTTTTACTAGTTGTCGGTCAAAACAATCGATATAGTGAACCTCGAATGGTATTCGAGCGATCTCATTTCACTGTTGGCAGAAGTTTCAACAAAATCTTGAAGAGCTTGAATACAATAGCTCCAGTGTTCATGTCTAAACGACCGCTACCTGATACCACACCACCTAACATAAGAGAAAGTACAAGGTTTTATCCTTTCTTTAAGGTACACAATGTAAGTTTTATAGCAATTATTTATATCACTGTATTGCTTTAATATTGGTTCTTTTCTTCTTTTTGTACATATGTTGTAATTATTTTTCTTTTTTCTCAGGATTGTATTGGAGCTATTGATGGCACACATATTCCTGCAACGGTTGTTGGACGTGAGGTCAATAGATTCAGGAACCGTCATGGTAAACTATCACAAAATGTTTTAGCAGCTTGCAACTTTGATTTACAATTCATATATGTGTTTAGTGGATGGGAGGGTTCTGCTCATGATTCGAAAGTGTTAAATGATGCTATTTCTAGACGAAATGGACTCAAAATACCATCAGGTATAATTTTACGTGCATTAAAAATGCAGCAAACTTATTGAATTTTATACCATATAGTATAAAGTATAAACATACTAATTGCACATTTTTTTATGATCAGCTAAATATCACCTTGGAGACTGTGGATTTCCAAACCGACGTCGATTTTTAGCTCCATTTCGTGGCACTCGATATCATCTCAAAGATTTTGGCGGTCCAGGAAACCATCCTGTCAACGCAATTGAGTTATTTAATCTTCGTCATGCTTCATTGAGGAACGTAATTGAGAGAATATTTGGAATAATCAAGTCGCGGTTTACAATTTTCAAATCAGCACCACCATTTCCTTACAAGACACAAGCGGAGCTTGTTTTGGCATGTGCATGATTGCATAATTTTCTTCGACAAGAATGTCGTTCAGATGAATTTTCTCCTGAACCAGAAAATGATCCGGTAGAGAATGATGAAGATAATTTTGAATGGGATGATATTCAAATCCAAGAGCAGCAAAGAGAAAATGCTAATCAATGGAGAATGAGTATTGCTTATCAAATGTGGGCAGCAGCTCAAGCAAACATCAACGTTGCTAACAATGATAATGAAGAAAGTGATTATGAAGGAGAAGAATGATCATAATACAATTTTATGGACGTTTACTTCTTATTTTAAAGATGCTAATTAACGACCTTTTCTTTTTCTAGTTTTTTTAGCACATGTCTATTTTATGGACTTTTTTTTGTTTCATCACTATTTACCAACTTCTTTTTTATCTTGCAAATAATTAGAAATCTGTAAAAGTCGTTCATACAAAGTCCGTGGATTTTCATAAATCTCTAGAAAGTCTGTAGCAAAAGTCTATGGATTTAAGAAATCAGCAGAAGTCCGTGGACAATTTAAAGAGTCTGTGGACAATTTAAAGAGTCCGTGGACTTTTCAAATTAT
This sequence comes from Berberis vulgaris, assembly GCA_963556465.1. NCBI lineage: Eukaryota > Viridiplantae > Streptophyta > Magnoliopsida > Ranunculales > Berberidaceae > Berberis > Berberis vulgaris. The sequence continues at coordinate 72,443,180 of OY747132.1, forward strand.
TTATCAATTCCATAAGAATCTATATACAATACACCCCCCTAAAACAATTGTTGGGCCTAGAACCCCTCCTTTCTCCCACTAACCTTTTCCATCACATTCATCAAGCTAGCAACCCAGCTTTCTCCTCACCAGATATCAACCTAATTCTCCTCGCATTTTATCACTTACTTCTTGGTCATTGTAATAACTAAGTAAATAAAAATGGTAGTAACAATTTTAGAGTTCAATAAACTCGGTTTTGTTAAAAATGCGTTTTCGAATATATTTTAAATGAAACCAATACCAATACAAAATGTTAGAATATAAAAATTGTATTTTATTACTAGAAGAAGACCGTGGAATGCATTACACATGCATTCCGTAGAATATCATATTTCAATATCTTTCAAATGAATGGGTTGGAGATCTGAAAGGCATGTCGATGTAGGAAGAACCCAAAATCCATATTTTTGGAAAAATAGAGAATTTAGGTGAAGGAAAATTCTACGAGTTTGAAAGCCAAATGTTTATCTGAAAGCCAAATGTTTTCCTTTCAAAAATGTGATTTGTTTTTCAATTGATTAAAATTTTGATCGAGTTTGATTCTTAAGTTCATCCTTACATAAACTTGAGAATTATAGTTTGCATACTACAATATAATCTTTCATTGGAAATGCACATAAACCTAGATTGAATTAATGGAGGGTGAGTGTTGGAGACATGAATAATTAACAAAAGTGTTATATGAAGTATCTTAGGCACGGATAATTCACTAGTTTATCCATGCCTATGACAATCACAATTTTTTTTCGCCAATAATGACAATCAAAATTAGACTATATGGTTAACTTTGACCCAATTTTACATTTAAGAAAGAAACCATAAACTCTGAAGGTGGAAATTAGAGTTTGGAAGGTCAGGGATGTTATAAGGGGTGGGCTTGGAGCCCCTCAAATTACTAATTCATACCACTAGAATACCCTTTGATAATTTCATGTTTCGAGTTCCTAGCAAACTAAAAAAAAAATTAATTCGTTTGAACTGAAAATTTGAGAAAAATACGAGTAATAAACACTAAAAACAACATGTCAAAATTTCATCACGTTTTGACAATATATCTTAATGCGTGTTTAGGTACACGAAATTAAAATCTGGATAAACAGTCTTTATGGGTGTTTATGGACCACTCTTTTGGGTGGTCTTGGACAATAGGCGTTGTTTGGCCAGTCTATGTCGTGCCTCAGGTTGATTCTCTCTCACTTCATGATTATAATAGAGAAAACAATTTTTTTTAATGTTTTAATGCATATCTCGATACGCGAATATCAAAATGGGTTGAAAATTTGGCAAATTGTTTCTAATACTTCAATTTTTCTCAAAATTCTAGCTCAAACAAAGCAGTTCAAGGCTATATAATATATATATATTTTTAATGTTTTACATAATACAGAATATAGGCAATTGGACATACCTCAAACCCCCCCCAAATCCATAAAGTTTAACTAGGGAAACCCCTCAAAGATGTCTAATTTGGCATGCCCCCCGACTGACATTTTCGTCCTTTGACAGTTAGGGTCATATATTTTATGACCAAAATGTCTATCATGTGAGAAACACACTTATGTTCAAAAAAAAAATCAATAAATTGTATAAATAATTACGCATCTCAGACACGATTAAAGGCTACAATTAAAACTAAATGTAAATTAAAGTGTTACACATCACGAGGTGAATTGAGGGCTTGGATTGTAAAAAAAATAATCTTCTTCTTTGGCAACCCCCCACTGCCCCCACCACAACTCTTTCTAAACCGAACATTAGTGGCCCTCCACCGCTCTTCATTCATCTATCCAATCCATTGAACGTCTCACTGCCTCCCTATTCCCTTCCCTTCTTCATTAGAAACAGAAGATATTACTCTCCACCAATCCTCATGTAACCGACTGATAATCATATAAATGAGACATTTTATACCCTTAAATATACAATTGCTAAGTCCAATTAGCTAAGATCAACAACTAGACAAGCTCATTGAAAGTTCACATATGCATTTTCAAATATCAAAGATTTTCAAGCCCAAAGACCCATAAAGTATCAACATCTACAGATCTCGAGAAAATCAACTTGAAGAATTAGACATCCATACGAAAACTTCAACATGGCCAAAGAATCTCTACAAACTCCACTATCCATTCTCACATTTGTACTTCATCACTTTTACACTCCACCTTATTTCACTCCAATACATCACCTTCCACCCCATTATCCTTACACATAAGTCTCACCTTTTTTTCACCTATAAATACCTCACACGTAATCACACTTGAAGGGGACTTAGAAATATTTTTGGATGAGAGAAATTTGGAGTTAGAGATTGAGAGCTTTGGAATTTATTTTTGTAAGTTTTTATAGATTTTCTTTATATTTACGTTTATCACCATGAATGGCCCGGGGTCTACCATGTGTGGCTAAACTTTACCTTAGGGTGTGGGAAAGCCCCATGGGAAGATGAACCCCATTTAGGTCCACTTAGTTTGGTTGTTTTAATATCTCATGTACTTAGAACTTATGTAATGTTAGTTTTATTTAGTGACTTTGCTTTAATCTCATTTATGAAGATGTTAGAAATATTGTCTTTCCTTAATATGGACATATCATTTGCTTTTATTTTCATCATTAAAATGTCTAAACTATAGTCTTCATTCCATATTGTTCAAACAAGCTCTCTATTTAATGATTAAGATCTTCTTTATTTGAGACTCACAAGCCACTTAACCTCTACTCTCATGGGTTTTGAGGTTATTGACTTTTAAGTCTAGCATGATGTTTGAATGTTAACATCTGGGACATTAGATCCTTAGTATTCCATTTCAATATGGTTCTTTGGATGTTTTAATACCATGCTCTTATGCTAGATTAGACTATCCTTATGGCTTGATATTTAAGTGCTCAAAAGTTATATTTTACACCCTAAGGTGAGATGAGACTCTAGCTTAGGGTGTGCTCATGAGTATGTTTGAATACCAACTAGAAATGTGGTCTAATGGGACTATCAATCCATGGTGGTGATCCCTCAAGCCCTAAGATTTTATCTCTCAAGTTTCATTTTAAGCTAGATTTATATTTGCTATTGTTATCTAGAAACATTATTCAAAACCCTTTTTTTACTAGGTTAAGGATTTTAAGTTGATTTTCAAATTTAGTTTTCCAAACTTTAACCCTCATTGTGGGATTCGACTCATACTTGCCGTTATTTAACTTAATGGATAATCATGCACTTGCGGTAAGATTTGATATCGATCACCTCCACCCCCTCCTAGCCCCCACATTCCCTCTATGTTTTGTGCTGGAGGGAAGGTGAAGTTGGAGGTGGTTTTTCTTTGTTTTTATTTTCTTTTCATTCTCGAGATGTGTATTACTATAGAGATGTATTTGATTATTTTAGACTTTTATTGTACTTTGTGATGCATTGTTAAATTAATGTTAAAATTTTGGATCCAAGTGTGCTCCTCACTTATGGGCATTTTGGTCATAAAATATATAATCCTAACGATCAAAGGATGGAAAGGCCAGTCTAGGTGGCATGTCTAATTAGACATCTTGAGAGGGTTTTTCTAATTAGATATTATGAATAGGGGTATGTCTAATTGCAACTTGAGAAGCTTAAACTGCAAAATTAGTAAATTGTCCGGCAAAATGCATAGTAATGCTAACAGGGACTTGAGTTCTTATTCAGTATCACAAAGCGGACACATTTAGTAGGACCCGGGGGGGCTCCTGCGTACAATGGGCAGGAGGGGGTCCTGCGCACATGTCTCAGCCGTCGGATCAGATCCGACGGCTCAGATCGATGGATTTCAAATGCTAGATTTAATTAAAAGTTGATTCAGGTTTTGAATCTCTTACAACCGTCGGATCTGAGATTTATGGATTGGAGACAACCCTTTTCTCCCTTTTTTTGCTCTACAAATCGACAACCAAGAAACCCTTTTCATCTCAGATCGAAGACGAAGAAACCCTTTTCATCTCCCCTTTTTAAAGAAGAATTGAAGGTCAGATTACCCTTTTTCTAGGGTACGCTTGAAGCGCTAAACGACTGAAGCTTTCCAACGTTTGAAGTGCTGAACAACGAGTGAAGCTTTGTACAAACTGTGGAATTTTTGGTGCTGGTGCTGAACTGTTGTTGCTGCAATTTTTGTGTGAGACACAATTGGTCCTTAAGTGCTGTAATTTTTGGTGCTGAAGTGTTGTAATTTTGGGTTTCTGGAACTGATGAAGTGCTGTAATTTTGGGTTTTTGGAACTGTTGCTGCTTTCATATATATTTTAACCAACACAAATTTTCCATGATCATACTTACTTTTAAAACAACTAAAGTGGTTCAAGTTCAAGTGAAAGGATCAGTACTTTCTGGGACTCTGAGATTGATTAAGCCTCACTTGTTGAATAGGGGTTTAACACGATATACAATTTATAGCCAATCCCACAAATTGATTGCAAGTGTTGTGCACATATTGATAGATAAACAAATATAAAGGTCTAGAGTTTGTAGCTAACATGATAACTTCTGGCATAATTGCTTCATTAGATAAGAATTTGTATCCAAATGATAAGATAATTCTTCTTAACATCAACTTATGGGAAAAAATATAGCAAAGAAAAGTTCATCTTGTGATTCATTATGAAATCTTCTTCATACAAACATATGAAATCCACTTGCTTGACATAAAAAAAAATCGTCTTCATACAAGCTCATGTTAGCAGGCCCTCCACTTGCTTGATTAAAAAAAATCTAACACTAAACAAACAGAACACTCTTGAGTGGAAAACTCATGCATGTCCACATGAACATGAAGAGCACCTGATCTTGAAATCTTAACTAACTCAGTTCATTCATCTCTCCATTTCAGTTACCACCACACATTCAAACACACATCTTCATACAAACATATGAAATGCTATTGATTTCAAAGCTAAATCTATCAATCTCTTCATAAAACCCTTTTGGAGATGAGATGATTCAAGGGAGAGAGCTTCAAGGTCTTGCTTTTGGAGAGGAAGAGAGACAGAGCTTCAAGGGTTGCAGAAACAGAGCTTCAAGCAGGTTTGCTTTTGGAGATGAAGAGGATCGAGATCCCCTTTGTTTTTCTCAGATTTGCAGGCTCCTCTTCCTCTTCTTCTTCTTATTCCTCTCCCTCAGATCCCCTTTCTCTTCCTCTTCCTCTTCCTCTAGGGTTGCAGAGACAGAGCTTCAAGCTTCAAGGTTCAAGGTTCAAGGTTTGCTTTTGGTGAGACCCTTTAGAATTCCTGTTTGGTGAGACCCTCCCCTGCCAAAAAAATTTCTTTTGAAATCAACTTTTAATTAAATCTAGCATTTGAAATCCATCGATCTGAGCCGTCTAATTTGATCTGACGGTTGAGACATGTGCGCAGGAGCCCCTCCTGCCCATTGTGCACATGAGCCTCACCACCCCCCCCCCCCGCGGGTCCCATTTAGTAATACTTGGTACTTGACTACTAACATTTTTGTGAGTTTGTTTTGTGGTATACAGCAAGCCACGCTTCATTTCTTGAAATAATTCTTCAAAAACTTGACTACCTCTGTACACAATCTCTATCTACACTTTTATGCAATTTAAAGAGACCACCTATAATCACAATCTAGTCTATTAGTGAAAAAAAAAATTATAGCCTTCAACACGTCCTACAAAAAAAGATAATCTTTAGACCGTAGTACATATAAAATTTGAGCAAGTCTACGGAGCTAGGTTTGGGAGTCACTTTTGAGTTATTTTTTTTTTATTTTTTTTTAAACACAAACGCAAACACCATCAATGAAAGAGGTAGAAGTGTAAAAAACCCTAACCTGGCTCAAAAGTGGCTCCCAAACCTCGCTCCCTAGAATTGTCTTTCCAACCATTGGCTACCTCTGATTCGTTTTACACACTTTAGGGTGTGTTTGGTTGCATGGAATCCTATGTCATGGAATCTATGAGGGGACCCATATATTTTAGGCTAATTTGAGGTATAACTCTACATCTACCATTTAATTTTGTTACTAATTGTGGGAATGAAAGTCTCATGAATATGAAAATCACATACCTTGGGGGACCAAGGAGTGGGATTCTCATGTTTATGAGACTTCCATTTCCACCATTGATCACAAAATTAAATGGTGGTCAAATGGTGAATGTTGAATGATATATTAATTTAGCCTAAAATGTAGGGATCTCTTCATGAATTTCCATGGCATAGGATTTCATGCAACCAAAGACACCCTTAATTTCAAGTTTTTCTTTCCAACCATTGGCTACCCCTGGTTCCTAAAATAAACAAATAAATCTCATTTCCATTTAAAACCATTTTCATGTCCCCACACTACAAAAAAATGCTTAATAACTACAAATATTAGCAACAGTAGTCTGATTCCATTTCTAATTAAAAGATTTGCGATGGCAAAATACCATCACTAATGCTTTTGATAGCTGACCAATACCATAATCATAAAATATGTGCTTGTGATGGGAAAACTGTGGCTAAATTCATAACAAACCATAGCTAATTAAAGTATTTGCGACGGCATATTAGCTATCGCTAAGTTTTACAATTAAAAACTGGTTGCTACAGTATAAGCCGTCCCCATTACAAAAAATTGTGCTTGTGACGGAAAAACCATGGCTAAATTCAGAAAAAGACTGTAGCTAATTCAAACATTTGGGACGGTATTTTAGCTGTCGCTAAGTTTTACAAATAAAAATTGGTTACTATGGTATAAGCCGTCCCTAATGGATTTTTTTGAAAAAAAAAATACATACACAAAAAACATTTGGGACGGTATATTAGCTGTCGCTAAGTGTTACAAATAAAAATTGGTTGCTATAGTATAAGCCGTCCCTAATGATTTTTTTTGAAAAAAAATATATATACATAAAAAAACATTTGGGATGGTATATTAGTTGTCGCTAAGTTTTACTAATAAAAATTGGTTGCTACGGTATAAACCGTCCCTAACGGATTTTTTTTAAAAAAAAAAATATATATATATATATATATACACACACACAAAAATTGGTTGCTATGGTGATATTTCAGAATCTCTCTGAACCCACCAAGCACTCCGCCCACTCTCACTCCTTGTTCATCTTCAATTCTCTCTTTTGCTTCGCTCTGTTTCATCGATTCGATTTCAATTACTTGAACAATCATGGATGCATCAGTGGCTTCTCTCTCGCGAATCAGGCAGGCAGGTCTAGCAGAGATGGGCCAAAACTTGGCACTCAACATAGCCGAGAAAAGGTTCCCGATCTCCGTATACAACCGCACCACCTCCAAAGGAGATCTTTCACTAACGGGCCACTATTCTCCTCGTGATTTCGTTCTCTCCATCCAACGCCCTAGATCCGTCGTCATCTTCGTCAAAGCTGGGTCCCCTGTTGTTGTAAATGTAGTAATTCAAATTAAAAAATAGGAACGAGGTTACCAATTATTCTTGGGTTGAGTCGTGGACTAGGTCGCTCTCTTTAAGACGTTTCGCGGCTCTGCCCAAAAGTGTGCAAGCAGTCTAGTAGCTCCGCCGTCCCCAGGATAAAACAACCCAGAATCTTCTTTGTCTCGTTCAAACAATTGCACTGTTGATGAACGGAATACTATCCACCCTTAATCTCTTATTTGCTCGGAATCACCAATACAAAGCATATAATTCAACAAAACGAAAAACACTTACTTTGATTGAAATACTAAGCGAAATAACTGATTGCAAAAAGGAAAAGTCTTGTTCTCTCTGATTGCAAAAAAGAAATACTCTTGTTTGCAAAATGCTTTGTTATTTTTCTTATGTTTGTAAATTCTGACTTTGTGTTGTATTTATAGGGAGAAGACACATTCGTTGAAATACGAAAACACAACTAGATACATCGCGTGGAGAACGCAATTAAAAAAAAACGTGGAAAACGTGTGGGTTTTTAAGAAAACGTCTAGATACATGGACAAAATCCCGTCTAGATACAATGACATAACAATCGCGTGGAAAGTGTGAGAGAATACTGTGGCGCAACGTATGGCGAACAGTCTCCCATCTCTGATTCAAAATATTTTCGTTTAAATAAATTTTCAGTAAAAAGAATGGGTTGATCTCTAAACGACCCGACCGGACGACGGCGGCGGCGGGCGCGAGAATCTATCTCTCCCCTCCTCACAAATGTGTGGTACCCCCAAGGGGTCCAAACCCAAGTCCAAACAATCTCCTTATAAACTCTTCCACAATGAGTTGTATAGAAGATGTGGGACTAAAATTAGAGAGAGATCCAGAGATCAAAACCCGGTACACACTCATTTTCTTTTATTTTAAAAAGCCATATTTCCAACAATCCCCCACTTGGGTTTTTAAAAACAATTTTCATCGAGCAATCTAAAAAATATAAGATTGTGCATAAACAAAAGTGTCTTTCGACTTGAACTCTTGTGTAGTGTTCATGCTTTAGATTATACTAGAGTAACTCGTAGTTTTGAACTCTATCTCTAACAGACATTACACGCACAACCTTACTAGGGTGAAGTCTAAAAAGCCTGTGCCTTACGACCATGCACGTATATCCCAGTATAGTGAGGGCTCTAGGAATTTTGCCCACAAATTCCATAGGAAGCGACCAAACTTCCACAATCACTTAGGTGAGTCTATCAAGAGTGCTCCTGTAGCTAGGTACTCCACTCCACATAGAGTATAGATCTCATTAAGAGTTCTTAACTCATCCTACTATCGCTTCAGGAACTCATGCTTTAATCTAGGAATGAGATTGCTATTCTTTCAGCGTGATTCACTTCATATCATTCATGACTTGTTATTACCCATTAAACCTATTTCTTGGGATCTCCAGTCTATAGGTTGGGTTACCGTCATGAATAACTCATCAATCTAAGGGCATTAGTCCCATTCCTTTCGAGGTTTTGAAAACCTTCTCTGTAGCTAATCCTTTAGTCAAAGGATCAGCCAAGTTTGCATCAGTTCGTACATGATCCACTCTCATAGCACCAGTAGATAGAAACTCTCTAACTGTACTGTGCTTACGACGTATTTGTCGTCTCTTGCCGTTATAATAACGGTTCTGAATTTTTGCAATAGCCGCGGTACTATCGCAATGGATCAAGACAGCCGGAATCGGTCTTTCACATAAAGGGATCTCTGCTAGCAGGTTTCTTAACCAACCTGCTTCTTCACTAGCCGTGGCTAGTGCTATCATCTCTAACTCCATCGTGGACTGTGCCAGAATGGTTTGTTTCTTTGATTTCCAAGAAACAGCTCCACCAGCTATACTGAAAATATAGCCACTGGTGGCTTTGGAGTCATCTGAGAGGGTGTTCCAATCAGCATCGCTATATCCTTCAAGGACAGTGGGAAACTTCTGATAATGTAATCCGAGGTTCTTAGTCCTCTTTAGGTACCTCATGACCCTTTCAATTGAATGCCAATGTTGTATACTAGGTCTACTGGTAAATCTGCATAGTAATCCCACGACATAAGGTATGTCGGGTCTAGTGCAATCGGTAGCATATCTAAGACTACCAATGATGCTCGCATACTCAGATTGTCTAACACCGTTACCGGTGTTCTTGAACATCTTTACACTAGGATCATTAGGAGTACATGCAGGTTTACAGTCAGAGTAATTATATTTATTTAGGATCTTCTCTATATAGTGTGATTGATCCAAAGAAATTCCCTTTTCAGACCTAGTAATCTTGATACCAAGGATTACACTTGCTTCTCCAAGGTCTTTCATATCAAAGTTCGCACACAATAAAGCTTTCACTTTATTCACGGCATGGATATTAGAACCAAAGATAAGCAAGTCATCCACATATAGACATATAATAGTGCAAATGCCATTTTCAGATTTATAATAAATGCATTTGTCACTTTCGTTCACTTTAAAGTCATGTGCGATAACAAGATTATCAAATTTTTCATGCCATTGTTTTGGAGCTTGTTTCAAACCGTAAAGTGATTTATCAAGTTTGCAAACTTTATGTTCTTGCCCTGGAATAACAAAATCTTCAGGTTGGTCCATGTAAATTTCTTCTTCCAAATCGCCATTAAGAAACGCAGTCTTAGTGTCCATTTGGTGCAATACTAGGTTATGTATTGCAGCAAGAGAAATTAACACTCGAATAGATGTAATTCTGGTAACAGGAGAATATGTGTCAAAGAAGTCAACATTTTCTCTCTGTCTATACCCTTTGGCTACAAGACGAGCCTTAAAATTTTCAACTTACCATCGGGTTTCAATTTCTTCTTAAATACCCATTTACATCCTATTGTCTTGCAACCTGGTGACAAATCAACTAAATGCCAGGTTCTATTAGACTCAAGAGAGTACATTTCATCATCAATAGCCTCTTCCCAAAAATTGGCATCTATAGAGGATAAGGCTTCTTGAAAACTAAGGGGATCCTCCTCGACTGAAAAGACATAGTAATCGGGGCCAAAGTTTTTAGAAGTTCATTTCCGTTTACTTCTCCTAGGCTCAGAATCTGTGGCTTTATCAGTTTCATCCATTCTGATCAAAGGCACGTTATTTGAGGATGTACCCCTACTATTCCTCGAACTAAAAAGGAAATTTATCTTCATAGAAGTCAACGTCGTTTGATTCTATAATAACGTGATCTTTAAGATTATAGAATCTATAAGCTTTGCTATTCATGGCATAACCTATGAATACACATTCATATGCCCTACTGGCAAGCTTATTCCTTTTAGGATAGGAATTCTAACATAAGCTAAACAACCCCAAGTTTTCCAGCTTCTAGCACACGCTTAAGCAACCATCCAACTAAAGATTTCAAGAGTGGATTGGGGAGTTTACACTCACTGAGGCACTTTTCATGAAGTCGATTATATGGCGCAGCAAGGTTTACTGATTCAATGTTAAATGATAAAGCTTATACCTTTCTTTCCTCCCCTAAAGTTGGAGATTTGTGAAGAATATCCACAACCAAAAAGTAAAACATTGAATACTTTGTGAAGAAGATATGAAGATGTCTCAATGCAGATGTGGGTGGCCCTTCAATCCTAAAAACATTCATTGGGTATGCTTTTAGGTTCAAGTGGGCTGCCACTAGGGGTGGGCACGAGACGGGATGGGACGAGATATACCCATCCCTATCTCATCCCGTTCATACGGGATCGGGACGGGACGGGATGGGAAAAACTTCATCCCGACCTCGTCCCATCCCAAACGGGTTCGGGACGGGACGGGATCAGCATGCTAATCTGGACATATCAATTAGAATACATTCTGAACATATCAAATCATAAAACAACTCAATACATTCTGCTGGAACAGTCACAAACTGCTGGAACATATTAAAACAACCCAATACAAATTTACAACAACTGCTGGAACAGTCTTGAGCATAATCTATTGCTAGAAGTCTGCTGGAACATATTACAAGTTTAAAACAACTCAATACAAGTTTAAAACAAATGAGCTAAAAGTCTGCTGGAACAGTTTTGTTATTTGGAACAGTTTTGTTAGAGGTCTGCTGGAACAGTTTTGTTATTTGTTCACTTGTTGGCTTAGCTACCCTTTAGTAACCCTAAAAACCTAACTAAAGGATTGACCGAATGAGAGATCAGAGAGAGGAGAAGTATTACAAATTTAACATCAAAAGATTAATCTAGAGATATGTGTGAGAGAAAAATTGAGATGCTAAAAATGTTATATACATCAGTGAATTTGTATGAGCATCCACAATCCTAAAATAAATAAATAAAAATATTAAAAAATTAGTTCGGGACGGGACGAGATTGGCAGGATTGAGAATCTTCATCCCATCCCATCCCATCCCATTCTAGATTGGGACGGGACGGGATCGGGATGAAATTATTCAATCCCATTAAGACCCGAAAAAATCGGGACGGGACGGGATCGGGATCGCGAGATGGGATGCCCACCCCTAGCTGCCACTGCTGAAAGAAAAACCTCTAAAAAGCAATTTGAGTTTAGTGATAAATCCTCATATGTGGCTTCTCTTGACTTCAGCACCACATACACAAGGATGAAATCCATTTATTCAATGTTTGAAATTACACAGAGGTGTTCTACTCATACACAATCTCATCTAGTTAGTCCTCCATGGGTTTAGAGTCTAGGCTAAAGTTTTCATTGTGAACATGTTTACATATATGTCAATCCCTAATTACGCTTGTCATAATGATAACTAATTTAATTTCACTTCCTGACAGGGATTTAGTTGACTATGCTTTAAAGCAACCTGAATATTAAAATTACACAACTTATAAGCAGATCTCTAGACAGTTTCTCTACTCTCAATGACATTCTCTCTGCACACTACTACCCAACATGGAAAACCACCATTATAGATAAAGGTATCTGCAGTTGTAAAGCTCTAAATCATGTGGATCTTATTCAATAAATTTAAACAAATATAACCCTCTTTCCAACCTTTCCAAATGTTATCATAGGGTTGTGTCCTTGCATAAATTCTACCATAACTTGTTTATAGAATGAATGATAAATAAATTGAGAAAACTGCTCCCAACCCAATTTCACAACAAGAACTACCACACAAGGTAACAAAGATACATAAAGCAAACAAGACTAAACTCCAATCCTTGGAACAAAGTTTGTTTAGGCTAATGGGTTCCAAAAAAAAAATTAAATTGACAGACACATAAAAAACAACAACCTAGCTAAAAAAGTTATCCTCACAAACCCAACAGTATTAAATAATCACACAGTTACAGGTAATCAAACCAAAACCTCCCTAGAGACAAAGGGTATAATGTCAACCTAGTTTTTGGAAAAGAAGAAAGTTTGCATAAATCAAACTTCGAATAAGAACGGATCAAAACACTGTCAAGTTCTGCAATTGACAAAGGCTGTATCATTTCTACCATCATTTTCATTACTTGTTCCATCTCCTTTCTTTATTTCCGTAAGTTGTATTATGGAGAATACTAAATATCATTGAAGGGATCATTTTTTTTTAATCTTATAGCGAATTATGAAGAAGGTTGTAGTCATAGTAGAAATCAGTGTTCTAAAAATCGCTAGGCGCTGGGCGGGCGGCGAGCAGGTGCCTAGCGCCCAGGGGCCTAGGCGGGTGCCTAGGCGGTCTTAGGTTTTGTATTATAACTTTAATAATTTACAAAAGTTAAGCATAATACCTTATCAATTACATCCAATTTAATGTCAATATACATATGCAAAATTTAAAAACATGAAAAATTAACAATCGTGAACAAAATTTATTAAAACTCAAATGACTGAAGTTGGTCATGATGGGTACTTTATATAAATTTGAATTTGTGTACTCTTTTATTTTTCTTCAAATTGCATGAATAACCTCAGTTATGTTTGATAAAATCTACATTAGTAAAATTGGTACCGGCAGATCCTTTGAGAATTCCATTAAGTAATCATCATTCGCTACATTTAGACATATCATCATCATCATCATCATCAAAGCCCATTCTCGAGATTTTCTAAAAAAACAATTAAATAGTTTATTTCTAAAAAATAGGAAAGAAAAATAAAATAAGAACACAATCAACCTTATTAAAAAATAAAAAAATAAAAAAATAAAAAAATAAAAAATAAAAAAAATCTCCTAGACCGCCTAGACCCCGCCTAGAGTCCGCCTAGACCCCGCCTAGCCCGCCTAGGCCGCCCAGACCCGCCCAGACCCGCCCAGACCGCCCAGGCATTAATCTGGGCGGTTTTCCACCTTCTAGCGCCTAGGCGCCGCCTAGACCGATTTTTAGAACACTGGTAGAAATAAAACGTCTTAAATTGTTGTTAATGTAGTAATTCAAATAAAAAAATAGGAATGAGGTTACCAATTGTTCTTGGGTTGAGTCGCGGACTAGGTCGCTCTCTTTAAGACGTTTCGTGGCTCTGCCCAAAAGTGTGCAAGCAATCTAGTAGCCCCGCCGTCCCCAGGATAAAACAACCCAGAATCTTCTCTGTCTCGTTCAAACAATTGCACTGTTGATGAACGGAATACTATCCACCCTTAATCTCTTATTTGCTCGGAATCACCAATTCAAAGCATATAATTCAACAAAACGAAAAACACTTCTTTGATTGAAATACTAAGCGAAATAACTGATTGCAAAAAGGAAAAATCTTGTTCTCTCTGATAGCAAAAAGAAATACTCTTGTTTGCAAAATGCTTTGTTATTTTTCTTGTGTTTGTAAACTCTGACTTTGTGTTGTATTTATAGGGAGAAGACACATTCGTTGAAATACGAAAACACAACTAGATACATCGCGTGGAAAACGCAATTAAAAAAAAACGTGGAAAACGTGTGGGTTTTTAAGAAAACGTCTAGATACATGGACAAAATCCCGTCTAGATACAATGACATAACAATTGCATGGAAAACGTGAGAGAATACTGTGGCGCAACGTATGGCGAACAGTCTCCCTTCTCTGATTCAAAATATTTTCGTTTAAATAAATTTTCAGTAAAAAGAATGGGTTGATCTCTAAACGACCCGACCCGACTAGACGGACGGTGACGGGCGCGAGAGTCTATCTCTCCCCTCCTCACAAAAGTGTGTGGTACCCCCAAGGGGTCCAAACCCAAGTCCAAACAATTTTCTTATAAACTCTTCCACAATGAGTTGTATAGAAGATGTGAGACTAAAATTAGAGAGAGATACAGAGAAAACCAGGTACATACTCAGTTTCTTTTATTTTAAAAATCCATATTTCCAACACCTGTCGATCAGACCATCGCGGCCTTGTCAGAGTTCATGGAGTCTGGAGACACTATCAATATTGATGGTGGGAACGAGTGGTATGAGAACACGGAGCGGAGGACGCGAGAGGTGGCAAACAAGGGGATTCTTTATCTGGGTATGGGTGTTTCAGGAGGTGAAGAGGGTGCTAGAAATGGGCCTTCTTTGATGCCTAGTGGGTCTTTGCAAGCTTATCATAATATTGAAGATATTGTGAAGAAAGTTGCGGCTCAAGTTGATGGAGATGGACCTTGTGTGACTTACATTGGTGAAGGGGATTCAGGGAATTTCGTCAAGATGGTACATAATGGGATTGAGTATGGTGATATGCAATTGATTTCTGAGGCTTATGATGTGTTGAAGGTTGTTGGGGGGTTGTCGAATGCAGAGTTGGCGGAGATTTTTGATGAGTGGAATAGAGGGGAGCTTGAGAGTTTTCTTGTGGAGATCACTGCGGATATTTTAAAGGTCAAGGATGAGTTTGGTGATGGGGAATTGGTGGACAAA
The DNA here is from genome assembly GCA_963556465.1 of Berberis vulgaris. Taxonomy (NCBI): domain Eukaryota; kingdom Viridiplantae; phylum Streptophyta; class Magnoliopsida; order Ranunculales; family Berberidaceae; genus Berberis; species Berberis vulgaris. Next base: position 72,458,429 of record OY747132.1, read on the forward strand.
ATTCTGGACAAGACTGGGATGAAGGGGACTGGGAAATGGACTGTTCAGCAGGCGGCAGAGTTGTCCGTTGCGACGCCTACTCTTGTTGCTTCCTTGGATTGTAGGTATTTGAGTGGCTTGAAGGATGAGAGGGAGGAGGATGCAAAGGCTTTGAAGGAGGCTGGGTTGAGCGATGCGGTTGGGCTTGGTGGTGTGAAGGTTGATAAGAAGAAGTTGATTGATGATGTGAGGCAAGCCTTGTATGCGTCTAAGATTTGCAGTTATGCACAAGGGATGAATTTGTTGAGGACCAAGTGTGTGGAGCAAGGGTGGGGTTTGAATTTGGGGGAATTGGCTAGGATTTGGAAAGGTGGGTGTATTATTAGAGCTGTGTTTTTGGATATAATTAAGAAGGCGTATCAGAGGAATCTAGAGTTGGCGAGTTTGATTGTTGATCAAGACTTTGTGAGGGAGATGGCGCAGAGACGGGGAGCATGGAGGAGAGTTATGGGGTTGGCTATTCAGGCTGGGATTAGCACTCCAGGTATGTGTGCTAGTCTTGCTTATTTCGATACATATAGACGTGCTAGGTTGCCTGCAAACCTTGTTCAGGCACAGAGGGACTTGTTTGGTGCTTATACTTATGAAAGGATTGATCGCCCTGGGGCATACCATACTGAGTGGACTAAGTTTGCTAGGCAGAGTAAATCAGGTGTCGGTGCTTTGAACTGAGCTTTAGCTTAGTGTTCCTAGTTAGTTTAGTTTGGTTGGGTGTTTTTAATGTTGTTTGTGTTAAGTGCTCTGGAGCATGGGCTTCATAACTATGTTGAGCTTGGATTTTCTGTTTTAAATAAGTGGTGCATCCGCCCATTGAGCTCCACCATTCAGATAATGTTTCATTGAAATTTTCTTCTTAGCAGTAAAGGGTAGATGATTAGGCATTTTCTGCAAACTCTTTCTTGTGCTATGGTTTTATAGATTTCATTTGCAGGTTTCCACATTTCCATATGAATCAAAGTTTTGGGGTCTAAGATGAAAAGAAAAGGAGTGGTCTTGACATTGGCAGAGAAGAGCAAGGTAAGAGTCTATTAGTCCCTCTTCTCAAAGTTCATTTTTTTTTTCCTTCTTTGAAGTCAATTTCTGATAACCCCAACAATTGTGGATTGTAACCTGTTGGGTTTGCAGAACATATTGGCTTCTAATTGGCAAGGCCAATTGAATACCATCAAATCAAAGCTGATGCACAAGTAAGGTAAAGTTCAAGTTGGATAGATTGATTAGTGTATAGTAAATTGTTGTTGGAATCAGTTAAAAAATTGAAGGTTTACATATAGCAATGTAAATATGGTTAGGGTTTCAATTTGTGTTTTTGATGGATTTTTTAGACAACCCCAGAGATTTTAATTGATCGGATCCTCTGGTCCTCCTGTTCTCCTTCAACACGGCCTCTTTCAGGTAATCTCCTTTCATCTCTAGTGTTACTAATTTGAATTTTGTAGAAAATTTGAACTAATTTAATTCACGAGTGAGAACATTTGATTTCTTGATTCCAAGGTTTGCGTAATATATAATGGATAGCGGAATTTTGATTTTTTGATAGTGTATGGATTTGAATGTCAGTGCTATAATGCTATGTTGTATTCTTGGCCTAAATGCAGTTGGATGGTTGAGTTGTTAGATTAGCAAATTGTGTAACACCCATTCCAATCTCTTTGGATTAGCTTGCAAATTGAACTTCAGAGGAATTGTTTTGATGTCCAAGTGATCACTTTAAGGTGAGATTAGTTGCCCATACTTCTAGCTCTTTCTTTACATTTTAATGTAATCACACTGGTTCATCCCCCAAGAAGACAAAAAAGCGACGCCCAAAGTATTCTCCCAAGAAATGCTCGGTGGACAAGAAAATAAGTTTTAGAATTTCTTTCATGAACATCTGCAATATTTTGATATCCATATACATGAAAGTTTCGGTATTTTCACTTAAAAGAAGAAAACATATCAGTCATGCACTAATGGTAGAGAATAAAGGATAAATATGATTACTAATTCTTTATCATTTTTTTTCCTTTGATTGTTGCAGAAGCAACTCCCAAATTAGTCTTTCAACTAATGAATGTGAGAGGACTTAGCATTACCCATGTTAAAAGCCACTTGCAGGTATGTGAATGATTTAGAATTTTTTTTTTTGGATCATCTCCTGCATCTTACCCATATCCTCTTTGATATTTTTACCGCCTTCCAGTCATTTTTTTTACTCTTTCTAACTAGTTTCAGCGTTCTTTTAACTGATGAAGTGCTTTCATTTTTCTGCAGGCCGAAAGATTGTTTGATTTCCATGAAACTTGCAGACGCTTTGAATTTGGACGGGGAGAAAATTTTATTAAGATTGAAAAGGCATGGACACACCGGATTTGTCTTTCCAAAATCCTTTTTGTTGTTTTTTGTTAAACCTTGATTCAAAATTGGACAGTTTTAGTTTGTCCTTGATTGTTAATCCATGAAAGTTTTCTACTTATGTAGCCCCTGAATCATATATAATTTCAATTTGAGGTCGATAGAGTATAAAGTTGTTTGGGATTGTATTTTTTGTGATGGACAAGTTATTGATTATACAAACAAGGTTAGCATATTAGTCATCATTTACGGTAAAAATTAATATAATTGTGTTCAAGTTTGAAATGTTTATTCTGAATGACAAAAAAAAGGCAATGAGAAATCTGAAAATTAATAGAAATAACTAATTCCATTAAAAAAATGAATTTTCATTAGTAATTTTTTTAGCTACAGCAAGTTAGTGTTAGCAACGACAAATGTCGTCGCTAAATTTGCAACTTAGCAACGGTTTCAAGCCGTCTCTATTTTGTCAATTTGCGACGACCTTAGTCGTCCCAAAAATTTTAAAAGTTGTCGCCAGTACTGTTGTCTCAAGTAAAACCTTGGAATTCGAATTTGTTTAGCAATGGCTATGGAATAGTAGATCGTTGCTGTTATACTGTAGCGACAATTGAAATAGCTACAGTATTGCGATGGTCATTGAGTTGTTGCTGATTCATTTCAGCTACGCTTTTTTGATACTTAGCAACGGTAAAACGCTGTTGCTGAATTTACTTTTTTTTGTAATGCCAATAACCTAATCAGTTACCACGCAACCTTCCCACCATCTAATTATTGAGGTATCCTCAGCAAGCTTTGTAAGTTTGAATTATAAGAATAGATAAATGTTTTTTTTAATAAGGGATATGTGGTTTCACGAAAAGAAAATGTGACATGGATTCGTCATACGTTATAAATTAGTAGTGAATGTTGAATCCAATCTGAGCCACGTAAGCCAAACCTAATAAGGTGTAAGGATTCTTCTACCTGTTAAGAAGGAACAACGTACTACCGAACGCACAAGGAACAACGTACCTGATATGCAAACAATTATGCATACCAATATAATATCACGCTTATACAAGCAAGTTTGCATACTAAAATAATTTTTCTTTTCTTTTTTTTCACATTTTTTCCGGAGTTATGGAAAAGAGCATTTCTAAGTGATTTTCTAATAAATCTAAGTTTAATACATATATGTTTCCACATTAACAATCAATATATAAAAACAGTGTTCTAAAAAATGCTAGGCGGTGGGCGGGCGGCGCCCAGGGGCCTAGGCGGTTTTAGGTTTTGTATTATAACTTTAACAATTTACAAAAATTAAGCATAATATCTTATCAATTACATTCAATTTAATGCCACGATACATATGCAAAATTTATAAACATGAAAAATTAACAATCATGAACAAAATTTATTAAAGCTCATATGACTGAAGTTGGTCATGATAAGGTACTTTATACAAAGTTGAATTTGTGGACAAATATCCAAACCTACTCTTTTATTTTTCTTCAAATTGCATGAATGACCTCAGTCATGTATGATAAAATCTACATTACTAAAATTGGTATCGACGGATCCTTTGAGAATTCCTTTAAGTAATCTTCCTTTGCTACATTCAGACATATACTGAATCAAAATTAATTAAATAGTTTTTTTTCCAAAAAAAGGAAAGAAAAATAAAATAAGAACACAATCAGCTTTATTCAAAATTTCAAATTAGTCTCAGCATTTTCTTTTGTAGACCTGAGAACAACCAATCTCAACTCCTTGTTCACATAAATTTTTGCTATCAGGAGAAAAAATATCCGTCTAGATCGCCTGGACCCCGCCTAGGCACCTACCTGATTTTTCACTCCGCCTAGCCATTAATCTGGGCATTACGCCTAGGCCATTTTTTAGAACACTGTATAAAAGGGCAACGTTAACTAACTATATATGTACATCCCATTACCTAGAATTTATATGTTTGACCCTATCGATAGATTGGTTGTCTAACCAAAATTTGTCACTATTACGATCTCCATGCTGATAGAAAATCCTCCTACTCAAGGTCATTTGAAATAGTAATCAAAGTATATTGACGACTACAAAAATTATTGATTGATACAAAAGATCTATGTATCTAATGGGGTATTCAATGATTAATCATAATTAACCAATTTAGCATGATATTTTTTAATGTACATAATCACCTGATAATATTAATACAAACAGTGGGAGGCGGACTAAAACTCACGTGTGGATATTGATATAATACATATCTGACCTATGTACTGTACACCCATTTTAATTTAGAGATCTCAAGTCTATAATTTATGATCATAAGACTACTACTTTAACCATTCAAAGAGACAACTAGAAATAAAGATCAGTCCCATTCACTAATAAATGTGTTAATAGATGCTCTGACATTTAATAAATGTGTTAATAAGTACATGTGTTAATAAACAAACACCAACATCACCATGCTGATGCAATGAAGAAGAAAAAAATGAAATAAAATAAAATAAAATAAACTCCTACCCTGACACTTTATGCAGGCAACATAGATTGTTGCTTTTGTGGACTAATCACTTGGTTTTGAATGACCAAGTCCTATATAAAGTAGTCATTCCAATAACATAACAGTGGGAGCCAATCCAATGACCTAAAGTACTCCAAAAGAGAATAGACTTTATCCCCTGATATAGCAGCTCGTTTCCACCCAATCCACAAGATTACAACCTGACGATTTAGTATCTCATTGTTCTAATAATCCTAAACAGACATTGAATCCTTTTACTCACTAAACTATTAACTTAACCTTAATCATTACATATAAGCTGTTATTTAGGGCTTATAAGAATTCATAGTTTTATACTGAAATTAATCAAAGAGAAATAAAAATAGGGAGAGATGGAAGCTAAATAGAGTTTCACTCACAGTTTTGCGAAAATCCCAAAGTTGAAGCAAAAATTTTCCTCTATCACCTCTTTTTCGTCAACGTAAGTTTTTCTTTTTCTCTGTGTATGAAGAGAAAAGAGGTGACTAGGGTTTTTTTTTATAAAAGAGTTTTAATTAGGGTTATACCTAATCTTCACTAAACGCACCCACCACACATACTCTTTTTCCTACCACAACTCTAAGTCCCAATTAATATTCACAAGTATTTATATAGATATAAATACTACCAAATAATTAAATAAGTGACATTATATTAGCAAGTAATTAGGCAGGGTATTACAATATACACACCTCAAAATAATCTCGTCCCGAGATTTGGTAGGATAAGAGCTAGGCGAATAATTCTGGGTGCATCTATTTTATTTTATCCTCCAGCTTCCAGGTGATATTGTTCTCCTTCTTTAAAGCCGAAATATCCGGTACACAAAGTCTACCATGAAATCGCAATCCTCCATCTTCGTCTGTTGCCGAAAATAACGGCTTTATTTTAGCACATGCAATGGTAACTTCCGAAGCACGAGCCGTTGTAAGCTCTGCACGACCCGCCTCACTCAAGGTATATAAACCACTACGAGTAATAACATCTGTAGCAAGGAAATCTTTCCAAGAAGCTAAGGGCAGCTTATTAAACCTGTCACTAAACTCTTGCTCCTCCAACGACAATGACAGTTTGTTCCTCTTAGGCTCTCGGAACGATCGCAAAATTTGGTGATTGCGAAATTTAAAATAGTCGAAAGCAATGGATGCGTAAAACCAAGGCATCGACTTGCCCCCATACTCGTTCGGCAGATCCTTGAAGCAGGATGGATGACGAAGATAGCAAGTTCGATTAGCATTTACCCCGAATCCCACCAAGGAATGTAGAACTCTGGCATTCATAGGAACCTCGGAGGAAACGACTCTAGCCAAGGTCGTGATCAACACCTTCCAACCATTAGGGACCATCTGAGCGGGGAAAATGCCCACTAAATCCAGGTATTCTCAGGAGCAGGAAGCCTAAAACCAGAGTGGAACATGCCAGGATACAAAACAATATAACCAGACCTTAGACGACAAGGACTATCGCCCTCTTCAGGAAGGATGATCTCGAGATTAGCTAGCAATGAATAGTCATAACGAACGCTATCCAGAGTTGTATGCATCGTCCGCTTAGGCAAGAAGTAACTTCGCAAGTATCAAGTACATCGCCACTAAAAACCTTGAAGCTAGACATCGTTATGAGACAAAGACGAAAGAGAAATCAACACCTGGGAACGAAGGGAACGTAAAGAAGATAATATTGTACCCAACTCCTTTTATAAGATTGGAAAACGAAAGAACCACTCATGGGAAAATGTGCAAGACACGATAATCGCATAAAATCCTGAAAATCACGCCAAAACAAACAAGCGGACTAGACATCGGAAGTACAGAAGCAACAACAGCTGATAACGGCATTATGCGCCGTGATGGTGGAATAAACAATCCAATTGTCACACAGTTAATGGCCACATGAACATGCTCGCTAACTAAGGGGGAAGTAGCTGATGATACATCAAATAAGAATGATATCGCAGCCGTACATGCGGCAAAAATCATCCATCACAATGATCAAGTATCCCGAAACTAAGCTAATTCATAAAGACCAAAAGGGTAAATTCAGTCATAAAAGCCCAAGCAGAGGCTGTCCAAATAAACCATAGTTAAAGGCCCAATCTAGGCCCAACAAAGTTCTTCCTGAAAGATGAAGAACGTTACAGATAGTCATAGAGGGAGTTACGCCTTTGAGGATGAATCTTCATAAAGAAATGAGAGAAATGAGACTATTGCAAGGAACGTCCCCTTTCGTCGCACCTCACATGCTTAAGTCACACAGGGAATTAACAATGACCATTATATAAGGTAAAGGGAACATTCAACAAAGGTATGCAACTTTAACTGAGATCTGTCCAGATTTATCTCCATCTCCAACTGAGTTATTGACTTAAGCATCTGAGTCTTTTCGGCCACTAAAAAAGTGGTTTTTGACAGTCTAAGATTTGTTTTGTAGGTTATACTTACCGGAGAACGGATTTTGGACGCATCAAGTATGACCAAGAACAAGCTCGGGCTTAGACCCTCATGAAGAGAATTTATGTCTGGAGGACAACAAATTTTATATATGATCACCAAATTGTTGCCTTAATTTTAAATACTATGTAATATTCATTAGAAAAAATAACAATAAAATAAAAGGACATAATTGCAATTTTTTGTCCATAAATTTGAGAACTCAATATTATGCAAACTTCGTATTAAAATAAAAGTAAAGGAAGTTGCTATGTACACCCATGTTTCCCTCCTCGTTCCACCACATTTTCCCTCTAAAACAAGGTGAAATTTTTAATTCATGTCACCATGTGATCAAAACTCTTTCCGGCCATTTTTTTCAGAAAAATATGAGTCTTTTTTAGGGACACGCAAGAAAACCTATGTCCAGTGCATCTCCATCCATTTTATGGGTATAACCGACTTCAACTCCCGCCATTGGACAATGTTTGACTCTCTTTGCTCACTTTGAGTTCATTTGGGCTCGATTTCAAATGAGAGAGGTTGAAGATGGAGGAATGAGAGTTTGAAGACTTCCACTACTACAAATATAGGCTTGCATAGCGCTTAAAAATAGGCTTAGATAGCGCTCAAAAAAGCGCTATGCAAGACGCGTACTTGAATAGCGTTTCGCTTAGATAGCGCTTTATTAAGCGCTATCTAAGCGTTGATTTTTTTTTAATTAACTTCAATAGCGCTTTAATGAGCGCTATTTAATTTTGTTGATTTTTTTTTAATTAGCTTCATTTCGGTGAATTTTTTTTATTAACTACCATAGCGCTTTTTTATGCGCTATTTAATTTAAATGAATTTTTTAAATTAGATTTGTTTATCTGCTAAGATAGCGCGTAAATACCAATACCGATTTTCTGGGCTAAATATAATATTTAATATAATAATGACAACGTTCAATTAATCAATAAAGACACAACATGATAACTAACTGTTTCTCATTCATTCAAAATATAATTTAAGCATTCATACAAAATTGTTAATATGCTATCATATATATTTGTTCGTAGCACAATACTAATAAATATCTTAAACTACAGGCATAATTAAAATGTTTTGCTTCAGCTTTCCATTTTCTTCTTGAGAAATCGGTTGTACAAGTATCCTGACCAATTGATTACGAAATTCTCCATACGGACTCCATACGGTAATTCCAGCTGATCTACAGACTGCAACGGATTCCTTGACGCCCGGACGAAGAGGATCCTTGATACCCACATGGAGCTGTTTTAAGAGATGAACATGATGTAGTCATAACAGCATGTGCAGGATCATCGCCTGGACACTCTGTAATTATGCACGAACTGCCCTTAATCTGATGGAAAAAACATTGTATTAATAAGGCTATTTTTAGCACTGACTCAGCATATGCCCTGTCCATTCTCACAAAGAATGAAGCTACTCCATGGGAGGCTATTGCTTTTGCAATATATTTGACATTGCAAAGTAATATGACATGTACATAAACATAGATACCAAGGGAGAGAAAAAAAGAGGGAGTAACTAATCTACATTAATGTCGTACCAGAACATAAAAGAAGAGAACACCACTGCAGCATTGATCATCCAATGTTTTAGTCTCTCAGAGTGACCCTGGAATTGAGCAAAAACAATAATCAAAAGACACCTATCAGCTTTTCTACCACATCTTGTTCTTGTGTATACTCGATAAAAATAAGAACGTAATTGCACGGACGTGTATGCCCAACTTTACGTTACTAATAATTTTAAGTACCTAACAAATGCCCATGACATTGCAACTAAATGTGGACCAATAAAGTGCACAGCAGCCATTAGGACTATCCAAATAGGTGCTTACTCATGGCACAAAACTTCAATTGGTGACACAACACAAATCCTTGAAACACATTGAAGTTAAATGTTTTGTAAGACAAATTGGGTTCACCATCTCAGAAACACTGTAATAGACCATCTAGGTTCAGAATATTATACTTCATGACGTTGAGTTTGTAGATTATAAAGAATGGAGATAAGCTTGAATGAAATCTTGAGCAATGAAAGATTCAAAACTCAATAAGATACTCTCCTTTTCTTTTTTGTTTTTGGTATACTTACCAAAGGTTGAGATTGGTAAAGTGCCCGCAGAAGCTAACCAATAGTTGCATCTCTTTCGGTCTATTACCATTTAGTACTCACAGTTTCACGACATCCACATTAGGCTTGCTTCTTAGCACATTTTTAATCATGCTGCAAAGTTTCTCCTATACCATAGTTTATTGAAGCTTAGTGAAGAAAATAAGAAGTTTAGAAACATAAATGCCAAGAAAGTGCATAAACTCTGACAAAGATAGTATGTGATACTCATGAAACAGAATAATTTATTCAGCCAATGATGGTAATACAGAGTATACATTGAGGGCTAAAATACAATCTCTCTAAAAAGATGGATACTATTTTTACAGAGATCTGGGAGCAGAATAATGCAATAGCAAGAAAACACAATATTACCTGGCCAATAACCAACACTACATTAGCATCAAACGTATCAATGGCGTGAAGAAGCAGCTGCACCAAAACTTCAGAGCATTAATTGGCATCCCACATGTAACCAAATTCAATTGAAAAATATCCAACTCCTTTAATTACACAAATTAAACTACAATTACCTCATAACCAACGCCTTCTATCCATCCCATGGTATTTATCACCATTCCTGCAGCTCGTGCTTCAGGATTGCCAGCAAACTGTCTCTCTAGAGTTTGAGCAAGCTCTTTCACGAGTACTTTGTATAGCTCTGAATTGACACTGCAAAACTACTAATTAAGTAACCCTGAAAATCCTTTTCATTTCTATTGGTAGGCATTAGTACTATTGAAGATACTAGTAGAGATAATCAAAACATTGGTGGCCAGAAAAAATTTCTGAATTCAAATTATTCAGGAAGCATGCAGTGTTCTCATGTTGTGATTGACAGAATCATGCTACCTATACTTGTGGTTCACCAATTTAAAGTTTCTATGTAAACTTCCCTAGTTTTACTCGTAAAAAGAATATCCAAATCCAAGAAAAAGAGGGGCAAAAAAATTAGTTGTGTCTCAGTTTTTGCTTGAAATTCAGAAATTATCACATATGGCTACATGACCTTAAGAGGTCGGTTTGACTGTTTTCTTCTCTGCCTTTTAAGTTCTCTTTCATCCTAATTCAAAAAAATGAGATGCATCAGAAAAGTTTTGATATAACATAACCAAACGTACAGGTGTATCCAAGCCTAGCATGTACATCATCACTAAGTAGATAGCAGGGCAAAAACACTATAATTAAAATTTTCAGAGATCTTCTAGGCATGCCTCTAAGCAATACAATAAAGAAAAAAATCATCAAACACTCAAAAAGCAAACAAGACTATGCTATAATAGTAACATATAAAGATCTTTATCCATTGTGTTAGTTGGATTTTGTCTCTCACAATTACCTACTAAAAGCTCAAATAACCATCAAGTACATTTCCAGTAAGGTGAAATTCAGCTTCCCACACCAAGAAACAGCACTGAAAATTACACATGTAACCTTTCAGTCACCAACTCACATAACGAAAATAGCCAACAATTCCTAAATGGATTTTAGATTGAATAAATAAATAATGAAAAAAATAGTCTGATTAAAGCTTGGGGCATTAGCAGAAAACCCCAACTCTGTCTACAATTCCAACGGAGCACCAAATTGAGGTCAAAATTAGCTTTTAAGTAAATAAAAACTAGCTTTAACTTTAACTCAGTAAGAGCTAGTGTATATATACATCCACATCTATCCACATCTATACACATCAATTATCATCCACTGAGGCTTCTGAATGAAAAAAAGAGTGTTTTGCATGATAATTGAAGTTGCATCTATACATATAGTCTACCGTCTCTTTTACTTTTCTCCTTGCCCAAGTTTTCTCTATTATAGAATTTCATAGTTTCATATAATGTTTCTTTTGCTTACTTGCTTAAATGCATTAGTATCAAACCTCCCAGAAAGATGAGAAAAAATAATATGCACCTGTCCCGCAGTTCTATTCAAGGCCCAGTTGAAAGCAGGTTGGTCATTGGCTTTCTTTTGCTTGGACCATGGTTGAACTTGGAGTTCTTCAATCCACGTCTTCATAACTTTTTTAGCTCCATTGGTGGGCCGTAGGAAAATCATGCAGCTACAGATATAGGTGCGACCCTTTTTCCCTGGAGCTGGCAAGGCCGAAGAGTGGTTCAATGGTTTCACCTGCTCATTTCATTGGAAGGAAAGATGGAAATAAATAACACGACAAGAACTGGAAGCACTGTGAAGTCCTAGCATTAATACACATCGGACCTTTCTAAATCTATCAAAATGAAAAAAATAACAAAATGATATCCAGATTAACCACTTGATTAGCTATGGCTATAATGGACAAAATTTAGATATGTTTTAATTAATTTTTATAATTTTTTTTCCAAAAGAAAAAAATTTATGCTAAACAATATATATCGGGAAGTCTATATTGATAATCATTCACTGGGATTGATTTTGGCTAAGGATATTTCAACATTTCCTACCAAATGTCAGGTCAGAGCTGCTTGAATGCATAATACTTCTATCAGGAAGGGTAAAGCTGAATGTCAGACTGATATGGCCACTGAGCAACGGGGGCATACATCATTTTTTTGATTCTAAGGTTAGCTAAGACAGTGAGGCTTGAATGACAATCCAGGGGAGATACAAGATGAACCCACTTCGTTATATGATGCCTGAATCTGTCAGGACAGCAAATTTCAGAGTTCAATTCTTGCTTCTTGAACTCTCGATGACTTGTCCCTCCAATGCCAACGAGCTATAGGCTTGTGTGCTGGATGCCACATCCTATATGTATAGGCCTTGGCTGCACAGACACAGAGAACAAACGTAATTGCTTCAACATGACCAGACCAAAGTCTAAGATCCCTGGAATCAAAACCGTCCATCCTGAGGCACCCCCTTAGATCGTTATGGTGTTTCAACAACCTCTTAAGTGGCCATGTGCATCAGGATTGTTAACTTTTAGTCCTGTACAGTATAGCTCAGTTCATATTTCTTTTGACAAGTCACGCAGGTTAATTCAAAACAATATTTCTAGACTATAGCTAGCAATACAGTATTATCTAATTGGGAGTCTTTTTTGCGAAGTAGCTAATGTTTCATCATTCTGTTGTTTCTTATTAGCTCTTTCTTTTGTTTCTTTCCAGGTTTTCTCGATCTCCTCGCTCCTTTGTGTTCTTTTGGGATCTCTTTTCAATATATTTAGTGTTCCATTGAAAATAAATTTCTAAAACTTCATACCTGAACTGATAGACTCACAAACTTATCAAATATGGAAATCTTTCTTGATTTAACATAAAACTCATTTTCATCATTGCATGTACAACTTTCCATCTGATACTTGACAAAAAAACAACATTAACTAAATTAAACTGACATACCGCAGCCATATCATCAGTGAAATATACATCATGATGCCCTTTCAGATATGCTAGTGGATCGGCCAACCAGACCATATCAACATCATTGTACATAACATTATAACCAAGCTCCAGAATCTGCAGTAAGTGGCGAGGTCTGCGGGATGTAAAATTGAAAAATCCCTGCAAAACAAGATATATCAGGAGAGGTTCAAGAGTTCCACCTATAGGTAAGTTGAATCAGTACATACTCTTCTCATGAAAGTTTCAAACAGCATTATAACTTGAGATGCAGACTCAATTTTGAAATGCAAACCCCATGCAAGTATTGTGTGTAATTTGCAAGCAATTGAGATTTGTATAAAAATAATGACATGGAGTCGACACATAACCCTCAACAGCAATATATTCTACTTGGTCTTAGTGATGTGACAGAAGAAACAGTATTAAAAAATCTTTTGCAATGAACACCACAACCATCTACATCTATATATTCTCATTGGTCTTATGTGAAGAAGTACAAAATTTTGTTCCAGAAAATTTAAGAACATAGATCCATAAAGAAACAAAATTCAAAACTCTTTTATTTAAGCAACCATACTCCCCAAATAATGGACCAATCTTCATATCTCAAGCTTGTGAAGTTGATTAGTTTTATTTAGGTTGCCTGATTGATGTTATGCTATTCAGAGCAGCTTTCTTATATTTGATCAATTCGTTGAGATAAACTAGTTATTGCTTAACCAGATATATAGAATAAGTATGATCAATATACTGAAAAAACACACAACGCCTTATTCATGCAATATCTATTGACCTAACTTTTGAATCAATCCACAATCCTTATAGCAGTAGATAATTAGCAAAAGTGGCAACTGAAATTGCACAACCTAATATAAGGTAAACAAACTGAACTCCACATGTGGTAGTAACATCTGCATAAAATGTCTAAAGTAACACAAATAACAAACTTTTCAATAACAGCAAGCTATCAATTTTCAGCTCTTGCACCATATGAATCTGCAATTAAAGTCACCTATGTCTAACTGCTACAAGATACGACCTTGTTGAACAATCAAGTTTTTCATAATTACTGCTGTAAACTAATTAACATCTACTAGACAATTTCCTTCTACAGACATTATCTTCATTGTTCAATTGTGGATATCCTCTATTCTACAAAGATATGCTCTATTACAGAGCATTCAATCTCATAATGCACATGGATAGTAAAATGCACTTAAGATTGCCATTGATCTGCAATATGGATAGTAAAATGCACTTAAGATTGCCATTGATCTGCAAATATGGCATGCGCTGCAAATATGGAGAAAACTAAAAACCCCAAACCCAAAATTTTAGAGATCTTGATTGAGTGAAGAGCTCGATTGGGGGAAAAGGGAACTCTCTGTTTGTTGTATTTATAGAGAGGAAAAACAAGAGAAAATAGAATTCCCTACCTAACAGTAGCATAAAAATCCCTAATTCAAACAAATAATTCTAGCATACTGCATTGTCAACCAATTCAAAACCCAATATGCAATAAACCCTAACAATATCAAAGATATAAACTTTTCAACAAATCATCCAAGAAAACAAATGCCTTAAGCTAATCAGACGATCTTGAGAGTGCAAAGAGTAATAGTTGACCTAATTCAACTTGGAATTGATTCGTTGTTGTGAATTATCAATAGAGATAGATGAAATTATTTGACTAAAAAGTTTTCGATCTTGAGAGATGAAAAACTGACGATCAATTGGAGAAAGAAAGAGAGGAGCACCACAGAAAGACAGCAACAACACTCCGTCGAGAAAGAGCCAAAGCTCGAAAGCGAGAGAGAGTGAGAGCGGTGGAGTGAGGGAGGCAGGGAGAGCAATGGAGAGAGTGAGAGCAATGGAGATAGGGAGCAGGGCGAGAGAGAGGGAGGGAGAGCTACGCACAGAGGGGGAACGAGAGAGAGAAGGAGGCGTTGTTCTCCCCTTCTAGGTTAGATCGAGCCGGCTTTTAAAAATTTGGGTGAAATAAAGCGCTATCCTAAATGTAAGTAATATAGCGTTTTGGAAGCGCTATGGTAACTTTGGTAACGTTTTTTCTCATAGCGTTTTTTAAAGCGCTATCTAAGACATAACTAAGATAACGCTTAACTGAAAAAAAAATTTAAAAGCGCTATTGTAGTGTTTTTTTTTTTTTTTTTTTTTTTTTTATTTTTTTTTTTTAAGACAAATAAGCGCTATCCTAGTGCCCACTTGGATAGCTCTTTAAAAAAGCGTTATCTAAGTGGCGTTACCTAAGCTAATATTTGTAGTAGTGTTCGTAGTTTTTTCAAAGTGTTTAAACAACTTTGAGGGAGATTTTGGTTGCTCAAATCTCACTCAATCTTCTTATGACAATAGAACGAACCGATTTGAGGTAGTTTCTTGCTTATTTTGCAACTTTGAGGTTTTTTGTGATATTTTTTTTTTTTTAATTAAGTCTTGCAAGTATGTTTGATAGCATGTTAGTATCATTCCACAATTTAAGTGATATCCATTAGTAGGTTTTGATTTTTCTTTGATTATAAAGTAGAATTTGTCAAATTTTGTTTTTTATTTATTAAGAAAGGCATAAAACCATTGTAGTATCTTTTTTTGTTCATGTGTTGTTCAATAGCATTATAGTATACTAACTAGGGGTGGGCACGGGACGGGATGGGATGAGATATACCCATCCCATTCATACGGGATCGGGACGGGACGGAATGAGAAAAACCCCATCCCGACCTCGTCCCATCCCAAACGGGATCAGCATCTAATCAGTGAAATACCTTTGATAACTTTCTTAAACCTACATAGCAACATAAACAAATGTAAATCTGCATGAATGTCATGAAACAGACTTTAATTGAGTTGGGGAAAACAAAGTCCCTGGAGAATATTGACATTAGATTCTAAATAGATAGCATAGATAAATGGTTTTTTCCTTTCTCGGTTTTGAAAATTCTTGTATACTGATCACAAGCAAACAGTTTTGTACATTGTTTGACTAGCAGGGATAAGTCCTTTGATACATACAACTGAAACTGCAAGGAAATTAATCTCTTCATCAATTTCCACCAAGTGCATGATATGATATGGTGTAGGCCCCCGGGGGAATTAAATTTGACATATAAACCTCAAAAGCTTAAAAAATTTTAAATTTATCCATCATCGTCTCCCCTCCATGATTAGCACTTTAAACAAGTTTACTACCTCCTCTGGCTTCTTGATACAAAGATTTGTGATTAGTGAGAGTGAAGACATGTGTTCCTAAAGCAAGGCATGCACATTTTATTCTTTCTTTCTAGTTCCTAGTGAAATTTCTCCGTAGTTGGGGGTTGTTTCCTTATAATTGATTGGTTTAACCTAACACGATGGACAGTGCTTGCTAGAAGGCTTTGATGGACATGTTCTAGCAGTTGTCCATTTAAATCATTTCCATTGTAAAACCTTTTGGCGAAGTATTGGCAAATCTTGGCCCTTGAATTGGTTGAAAACTTCGTTGACCGATTTACAATTAATGAACAATGAATTGTGAGACAAATAGTTTGCACATCCAGCAAAGGAGTTGATAGTTCATGGAGGTCTCAAAGCCACATGGCAGCAGGGCATTGCATGCTAGATTGGGAAAATTAATTTACAAACTGAGCACCATCACTCTTTTGTAGGACAGGAAACTAGGGGCATTGCATGCTAGATTGAAACTTCAGATAAACCCAGAAATGATAGTCTCAAGAGACACTAATATATAGTCTATATCGATATTACATAATATATAAAACCCAAAATAAAATAAATGAAATTCAAATGCAATCTTGAACATCAAAAGATGAAGATCCCAGAAAGGATTAAAATAAAAACACCATGAGTTTTTGTCAGTTATCTGTAAGTTTATATGAATAAAAATAAATAAAATATTAATAAATTAGCTCGGGACGGGATTGGCGGGATTGAAAATCTTCATCCCATCCCATCCCATTCTAGATCGGGATGGGACGGGATCGGGATGAAATTATTCAATCCCATTAAGACCCGAAAAAATCGGGACGGGATCGTGGGATGGGATGCCCACCCCTAATACTAACATGCTCATTATTTATTTCCATTTTGAGCTAGGGTTTGATAAACGAGATAGTAGTCTACAATGCCCACTACATATTGCATGAGTTTCTTATTTTCTTAAAAATTAGGACATGAAACTGAAAGCCAAATACCCATTTCTTCTAATTCAAGATTTGTTATTGGTGGGGTGGCCACAGGGACAATTATATATATATATATATATATATATATATATCACACACACACACACACACACACACACATATATATACATATACATATACATATACATATACATATACATACATATACATGACCAAAGGATCTTACTAAAAATTATTTCAGATAAATCAATGCTTTAGTGATTACAAATAAGAACAAAAAAAAACAAGTAAACCTAATCCTAAAGCCATCATCTCCTCAATGTAATCTGTCGTCTCTCTAGTCACTCCAGCAGCTGCACCTGCCGATCCTGCAACTGCACCTTTTGTGGCATATGCTGCTCCTTCTCCTCTGTGCTCCAAAGGAATTTTAGGGTAAAACTGAAAATGGCAAAGAGGCTAGACAAAATGACAACAACCGTACAAACGACTGTTATCCAGTTGGGGATAAATGGGCGTGGCGAAAAAAGTCAGGAAGACCTGACTAGGGAAGAATAGGGGGAGGGGTGAAGGTAGAAAGGGGAATAAGAGAGTTAGGGACGAGACGAGCAAATGTGGTAGGGAAGAGGAGGAGGAAGCTGAAAAATAGAGTTGCTTGAAAGATATATAAATATAATTGTTAAATTTTTTAAAGACAAATAATAATAATAATAATAATAATAATAATAATAATAATAATAATAATAATAATAATAATAATAATAATAATAATAATAATAATAAAACAACCAAGACATAAGATTATACTCTATGCAAGGAGGCGTTGTGAATGAATTGTGTGAATTCAGTGGATGAGGATGTGGTGAATACATGAATTGTGTATAAATTTTGAAGTTAACAATATATATTATGCATCTTAAGCTTAACGAAAATCTATAAATTTTCATAAGATGATTTAATGTTTTACGTTATGATCTTTAGAAATATATACAAAAGTATACACAAAATTATTACTTTTCTAATCCATTTCAGATATATGCCCCGTAATCGACTAACACCTAGGGCTCCGCCACTGTAAGTATTTGACAAAATCATGCAGGCTTAACCATATAGTATATAGGAGACCATCTGAATATGTCATGATACTATATTTTATAACTAAGATGCTTGAGATATCTTTTTTTTCCAATAAAGTGGTTTGGTGAGGGGGATCTGTAAAGGGTTTCTAGTTTCTTACATGTAAGTTTACTATACTAAACTCCTAATTGTCTTATTGGAGTCTGCCAATTGTTAATTGATTTTAGATTTCACATGGAACTATAAAATTATCATACATATATTCCCGCATTTACATAAAGTGTATGCATGTTTATAAATTTCTGAAATCAACCTTTTGACAAGAATCGAAGCTTATTACAAGATTAACCCATTTTCATTCATCCTATTCAAAGCTTCCAAATCTTATACTTTACACTAATAAAACCTAATGAAAATATTATACTCTACGCAAGGAGGCGATGTGGATGAATTGTGTGAATTCAGTGGATGAGGATGTGGTGAATATATGAATTGTGTACAAATTTTGTTTGTAATTTTGAAGTTAACAATAAATATTATGCATCTTAAGCTGAATGAAAATCTATAAATTTTTATAAGACTATTTAATGTTATACTTTATGGTCTTCAGAAATATATATATAAAAGTATATACAAAATATTTAGTTTTCTAATCCATTTGAGATATAGGCCCCTAGCTTGTTACTTGATGAGAATGAAGAGAAACAATTCTTGGTAATTTGTTACAGCAAAGGGTCTCTTCTTTTCCCAACAACGCACCATTTCCATTGAGTTTCTTGGTTTCTTGACGAATAACAGATGAAACTAAAAGGCAAATACTCATTTCTTCTGATTCAAGATTTGTTATATGTGGGGTGTTTAGCTTTTTTGGAGATGCAATGAGAGAACCTTGAAATACAATGTGCTTGAATATGTACCCAAAATTAAGGGCCACAGCTAGGCAGAGGTTAGCATAAGAAATAAAAATAAGTCTAAGGGACGATTATATATATATATATATATATATATATATATATATATATATATATATATATATATATATATATATATTACATCTCCTGCTCACTTAATCCACGACCAAAGGATTTTACTAAAAAAATTTTCAGAGACATCAATGCTTTAGTGAGTACAAATAAGAACCTAAAAAATAAGTAAACCAAATTCAAAAGTCATCCTCTTCGCAGTGTCATCATTCGTCGCTCCAGCAGCTGCACTTGCCACCCCAGCAGCTGCACCTGCCACTCCTGCAACTGCACATGTTGCTCCTCCTCCTTTGTGCTCCAAAGGAATTTTAAGATAAAACCGAAAATGGCAAAAAAACTAGATACAACGACAATAGCCATATATGTAGTCGTTATCCAGTTGGGGATAAATGGGTGTGGCGAAGAGGAAGACCTTACTGGGGAAGAATAAGTTAAGGGGTGAAGGTAGAGAGGGTAAATTGGGAAATATATCTGGAAGAGAGTTAGAGATGCGACGAGCGAGGGTGGTAGAGAAGAGGAGGAGGAAGGTGAAAAATAGAGTTGCCTGAAAGATATATAAATATAATTGTTAGATTTTTTTAAATACAAATTCTAAAAATAATAATAATAATAACTAAGACACTTGACATATCTTTTATTCCAATAAAGTGGTTGGTGAGGGGATTCTGTAAAGGGTTTCTACTTTCTTACATGTAAGCTTACTGTACTAAACTCCTAATTGTCTGATTGTAGTCTAGCAATTCTTAATTGACTTTAGATTTTGCATGGAAATACTGAACGAAAATCTATAAATTTTTATAAGACTATTTAATGTTACACGTTATGATTTTCAGAAATATATACGAAGTATATGCAAAATTATTAGTTTTCTACTCCATTTAAGATATAGGCCCCTAGTTTGTTTCCTTGACGAGAATGAAGAGAAGCAAGTCTTGGTAATTTTTTTACAGTAAAGGGTCTCTTCTTTTCCCAACAACACACCATTTCCATTGAGTTTCTTGGTTTCTTGAAGACTAGCAGATGAAGCTGAAAGGCAAATACTCATTTTCTTCTGATTCAAGATTTGCAATTGGTGGGGTGTTTAGCTTCTTTGGAGATGCAATGAGAAAATCTTGAAAGACAATGTGTTTGAATATGTACCCAAAATTAAGGGCCACAGCTAGGCAGAGGTTAGCATAAGAAAAAAAAAAATATGAGGGATGATTGTATATAAATGGGTATTACATCTCCTGCTCACTTAATTCAAGACCAAAAGATCTTACTAAAAATTCTTTCAGATACATTAATGTTTTAGTGATTACAAATAAGAATCTAAGAAACAAGTAAACCTAATTTGAAAGCCATCCTCTTTGCAGTGTCATCTGTCGTCGCTCTAGTAACTGCATTTGTCGCTCCAGCAGTTGCACCTGCAGCTCCTGCAACTGCACATGTTTTTTTTCCTATTTCAAAGGAATGTTAAGGTAAAACTGAAAATGACAAAGGGGCTAGACAAAGCGACATATAGCTATTATCCAGTTGAGGATAAATGGGCATGGCGAAAAGTCAGGAAGACTTGACTAGGGAAGAATGGGGGAGGCGGGTGAAGGTAGAGAGGGTAAATCGGAAAAGATATCTAAAAGAAAATTAGGGACGGGACAAGAGAGGGTGGTAGAGAAGAGGGGGAGGAAGATGAAGAATATGGTTGCCTGAAAGATATATAAATATAATTGTTAGAATTTTTAAATACAAATTCTAAATAATAATAATAATAATAATAATAATAATAATAATAATAATAATAATAATAATAATAATAATAAAACAACCAAGACATAAGATTATACTCTATGCAAGGAGTCGTTGTGGATGAATTGTGTGAATTCAGTAGATGAGGATGTGGTGAATACATGAATTGTGTATAAATTTCGAAGTTAACAATATATATTATGCATCTTAAGCTTAACGAAAATTTAAAAATTTTCAGAAGATGATTTAATGTTTTACGTTATGATCTTCAGAAATATATACAAAAGTATACACAAAATTATTACTTTTCTAATCCATTTGAGATATATGCCCCGTAATCCACTAACACCTAGGGCTCCGCCACTGTAAGTATTTGACAAAATCATGCAGGCTTAACCATATAGTATATAGGAGACCATCTGAATATGTCATGATACTATATTTTATAACTAAGATGCTTGAGATATCTTTTTTTTTCCAATAAAGTTGTTTGGTGAGGGGGTTCTGTAAAGGGTTTCTAGTTTCTTACATGTAAGTTTACTATACTAAACTCCTAATTGTCTGATTGGAGTTTGCCAATTGTTAATTGACTTTAGATTTCACATGGAACTATAGAATTGTCATAATATTATAAATTTCCAAAATCAACCTTTTGACAAGAATCGAAGCTTATGACAAGATTAACCCATTTTCATTCATCCTATTCAAAGCTTCCAGATCTTATACTTTACACTAATAAAACCTTATGAAAAGATTATACTCTACGCAAGGAGGCGATGTGGATGAATTGTGTGAATTCAGTGGATGAGGATGTGGTGAATATATGAATTGTGTACAAATTTTGTTTGTAATTTTGAAGTTAACAATAAATATTATGCATCTTAAGCTGAACGAAAATCTATAAATTTCTATAAGACTATTTAATGTTATACGTTATGGTCTTCAGAAATATATATATATATAAGTATATACAAAATAATTAGTTTTCTAATCCATTTGAGATATAGGCCCCTAGCTTGTTTCCTTGATGAGAATAAAGAGAAACAATTCTTGGTAATTTGTTACAACAAAGGGTCTCTTCTTTTCCCAACAACGCACCATTTCCATTGAGTTTCTTGGTTTCTTGAAGAATAACAGATGAAACTAAAAGGAAAATACTCATTTCTTTTGATTCAAGATTTGTTATATGTGGGGTGTTTAGCTTCTTTGGAGATGCAATGAGAGAACCTTGAAAGACAATGTGCTTGAATATGTACCCAAAATTAAGGGCCACAACTAGGCAGAGGTTAGCATAAGAAATAAAAATAAGTCTGAGGGACGATTATATACATATATATTACGTCTCCTGCTCACTTAATCCACGACCAAAACATTGTACTAAAATAAATTTCAGAGACATCAAAGCTTTAGTGAGTAAAAATAAGAACCTAAAAAATAAGTAAACCTAAACCAAAAGTCATCCTCTTCGCTGTGTCATCAGTCGTCGCTCCAGCAGCTGCACTTCCCACCCCAGCAGCTGCACCTGCCACTCCTGCAACTGCACATGTTGCTCCTCCTCCTTTGTGCTCCAAAGGAATTTTAAGATAAAACCGAAAATGGCAAAAAATCTATATACAACGACAATAGCCATATATGTAGTTGTTATCCAGTTGGGGATAAATGGGTGTGGTGAACAGGAAGACCTTACTGGGGAAGAATAGGGTAAGGGGTGAAGGTAAAGTGGGTAAATTGGGAAATATATCTGGAAGAGAGTTAGAGATGCGACGAGCGAGGGTGGTAGAGAAAAGGTGGAGGAAGGTGAAAATTAGAGTTGCCTGAAAGATATATAAATAGAATTGTTAGATTTTTTTAAAGACAAATTCTAAAAATAATAATAATAACTAAGACAGTTGACATATCTTTTATTCCAATAAAGTGGTTTGGTGAGGGGATTCTGTAAAGGGTTTCTACTTTCTTACATGTAAGCTTACTGTACTAAACTCCTAATTGTCTGATTGTAGTCTAGCAATTGTTAATTGACTTTAGATTTTGCATGGAAATACTGAACGAAAATCTACAAAAGTATATTTAATGTTGCACGTTATGATTTTAAGAAATATATACAAAAGTATATACAAAATTATTAGTTTTCTACTCCATTTAAGATATAGGCCCCTAGTTTGTTTCCTCGACGAGAATGAAGAGAAGCAAGTCTTGGTAATTTTTTACAGCAAAGGGTCTCTTTTTTTCCCAACAACACACCATTTCCATTGAGTTTCTTGGTTTCTTGAATACTAGCAGATGAAGCTGAAAGGCAAATACTCATTTTCTTCTGATTCAAGATTTGCAATTGGTGGGGTGCTTAGTTTCTTTGGAGATGCAATGAGAGAATCTTGAAAGACAATGTGTTTGAATATGTACCCAAAATTAAGGGCCACAGCTAGGCAGAGGTTAGCATAAGAAATAAAAATAAATATGAGGGATGATTATATATAAATGGGTATTACATCTCCTGCTCACTTAATTCAAGACCAAAAGATCTTACTAAAAATTCTTTCAGATACATTAATGTTTTAGTGATTACAAATAAGAATCTAAGAAACAAGTAAACCTAATCTGAAAGCCATCCTCTTCGCAGCGTCATCTGTCGTAGCTCTAGTAACTGCATTTTTTGCTCCAGCAGCTGCACCTGCCGCTCCTGCAACTACACATGTTGTTTCTCCTATTTCAAAGGAATGTTAAGGTAAAACTGAAAATGACAAAGAGGCTAGACAAAGCGACATATGGCTATTATCCAGTTGGGGATAAATGGGCATGGCGAAAAGTCAGGAAGACTTGACTAGGGAAGAATGGGGGAGGGGGTGAAGGTAGAGAGGGTAAATCGGAAAAGATATCTAAAAGAAAGTTAGGGACGGGACGAGCGAGGGTTGTAGAGAAGAGGAGGAGGAAGATGAAGAATATGGTTGCCTGAAAGATATATAAATATAATTGTTAGAATTTTTAAATACAAATTCTAAATAATAATAATAATAATAATAATAATAATAATAATAATAATAATAATAAAACAACTAAGACATAAGATTATACTCTATGCAAGGAGGCGTTGTGGATGAATTGTGTGAATTCAGTGGATGAGGATGTGGTGAATACATGAATTGTATATAAAATTTGAAGTTAACAATATAAACGAAAATCTATAAATTTTCATAAGATGATTTAATGTTTTACGTTATGATCTTCAGAAATATATACAAAAGTATACACAAAATTATTATTTTTCTAATCAATTTGAGATATATGCCCCGTAATCGACTAACACCTAGGGCTCCGCCACTGTAAGTATTTGACAAAATCATGATGGCTTAACCATATAGTATATAAGAGACTATCTGAATATGTCATGATACTATATTTTATAACTAAGATGCTTGAGATATCTTTTTTTTCCAATAAAGTGGTTTGGTGAGGGGTTTCTAGTTTCTTACATGTAAGTTTACTATACTAAACTCCTAATTGTCTAATTGGAGTCTGCCAATTGTTAATTGAATTTAGATTTTACATGGAACTATAGAATTGTCATACATATATTCCCGCATTTACATAAAGTGTATGCATGTTTATAAATTTCTGAAATCAACCTTTTGACAAGAATCGAAGCTGATGACAAGATTAACCCATTTTCATTCATCCTATTCAAAGCTTCCAGATCTTATACTTTACACTAATAAAACCTTATGAAAAGATTATACTCTACGCAAGGAGGCGATGTAGATGAATTGTGTGAATTCAGTGGATGAGGATGTGGTGAATATATAAATTGTGTACAAATTTTGTTTGTAATTTTGAAGTTAACAATAAATATTATGCATCTTAACACTGAACACTGAGAATGATCTTTTGGTGCAATAGTCTAATGCATCTTAATTAGCTTATCTAATACATTGTAGACTATATTGTGAACCAACTGAACACTGAGAATGATCTTTTGGTGCAATTGTGGGGTGAGGCAGACTGTAAGAAATTGAAGAAACAAATGGATCATTTAAGACTGAACATGCCTGACTTATTTGATGTTAGTGCCTTCATCTCTTTAGTTGGTAGCATCAGCATACAATTGTGATATACTATGAGACAATATCCTTCACTTACCTTCTTTTTCTCACGGGGCTACCGACTTTAGAGCTGATGTTCTTTACATCGATTTTTTTCAAAAAACACTTTGTTGGATTGGTTATGAAAAAATCGAATGCGCCATTGTCACGCTTACATCCATAATGGGCCTATAGGTGTACTAAAGAAGCTGAGGTCTGTATTACATCATTCATGGCGAGGATGATAAAGTGGGAAGAGATTCGACAGATGTCAGCACAAGATTTGAATATGGTTGTTCATGACTTGTATCGTAGACTTAGTTAGTCACTTTTGATAGTTGTTGATAATTTATGTAATGTATCGTAGACTTGGCTTTGTTTTTGTCAATGGATACTTGTACTGGACAATTACGTTGATCATATTACATTGTGAATGGATGCACATGTTTATTTTTGTACAAAGTGTTGTTACATAATGTTTATTATAGTTTCACTTAAAATTACAAATGTGTATTTTACTGTATATCAAGTTGTTGGTTGCAAATGTATTACGGATCATGTTCATTGGTTTTTGTTGGAGGTTATGAAGTTGATTAGTTTCAAAAAAACGAAAGCTTGGGAGTTTAAATTATTAAACTTGAATGGGGTTTCGCAAGTATAATTATATACTCATACAAGTCTTATAAATTTCATGCTTGAGAGGTGGTCTTAAGTTGAGTTTGAAAAACGTACAAGTTGGGAGTTTCTCTAACAAGACTCAATCAAGTGTTGCAAGTTTACTACAATAAACTCATGAATCTTGTAAAAATTGGATGAGCGAGAGTTGTTTTCAGTTTTTGAGTTTTCAAGAAAATAAAAATTTATTAGTCTCTTCAGATAAACTTGAATGAAGGTTTGAGATGTTTACTTCAAGTAAACTTGAAAGTTTTCAAAATTTTGATAGGCGAGAGCTGTTTTTAATTTTCAAAAAATTAAAATTTGTGAGTCTCTTTTGACAAACATAATACTTTTTCAAATTTTTGATGGCTGAAAGTTGTTCTTAAGCTTTTGAGTTCTAAAAAATTGAAAATTTGTGAGTCTCTATTGAGACACTCGGCCGATCTAATTTTTGTAAACCCGAGCCAAATCATCTTCATCTTCAACCCAAATCACATCCATTTTCAAATAATCTTTTCCATCTTCACCAAATCTCATTTTCAAAGTTATTGGAACACCTTAAGAACCCACAAAATGCTTCATTTTCAACCTTCAAATTCAAGGCTCATTTTAACCTTCCAAATCACATTCAAACAACCTTCAAAGCAAACAAACTTCCAAATCACACTTAAACACTCAAAATCGAGTGAGGGGGGGGGGGGGGGGGGGGGTGTTCAACCTATCGAAGAATCTAGTTTTCCGATCACTTGTCCCATGTTCTTCTGATCAATACCTATTGGAATCTTCATAGCCATGTTTTGATTGGGATTTCCTACTGCCCCATGTTCCCAACCTTCTTTCCAATTTGTACATTACCACCATTATTGTACACTCTAACCTTGTGGTTCCCTCCAGCATCCACAGTAACATTTTTCTTAGGCATGTTGACTGAATTTACTTGTTGTGTTAGCTTTGGGTCGAATAAATCACAAACCATCATCGTCGTCTTCATCACAGTCATCCTTGTCATACCCATTGTCCATAAATGTAGGGAATTTGTGTTGTTTTTTGAAAGCTTCAAGGCCTTTTATTAGACTTTGCTTCTAGTTTTTGTTGTTCTTATCCACAATGCAGTTCGGTTGCTATCCTTCTAGTTTTGGTTGGACTTTTGAAACAAAAACTATGCATGTTTACCAAACTTTACCAACTTCTTGATCAATGTATCAGAGTCTACATTGCCTAAAATTGTGACATTTTGCTGCTCTGCAAGGGATGGAGGATAAGATGGCGGGAAGAAGGGGAATGGTAGGTTTGATATCTTGAACAACTTCTGCAGAATTCAATCAAATCATAGAGAGACCAATGAAGAAGAAGAAGAGGGGGACAGGATAACGTGCACTGGTGAGGCGTAGAAGAGATTGAGATCTGATTTGATTTGCAGAGAGAAAAAGATAGAGACCCAAAACCCTGTGAGCTGAAGTAAAGAGATAGAGAAACGAAGGAAAGGAAGGGGAGGTGAACCAGGATGAAATCGTCTGGGACCGTCTCGAAAAAATAATACAACTTCATTTTTTTTTATCCCCTCTAGAAAAAATAATACGACTTGAGATTAGTGTCAGGCCTACCATTTTTCGCTAATAATTATGTTATATTAATAACAATATCCAGATGGGATGAAACCCTTACACAAGGAAAATACAACCAGGCAACTAGTGTAATACTAAAAGGTAGGGGTGAGCATCCCATTCAGCGATTTTGAATTTGTCCTGATTTTTTTGGGTCATTTTGGGATTGATCAAACTCATTTCGATCTCTTCCCGTCCCGATTTAGAGTGGGATGGGATCGGGATGAAGATTTTCAATCCTGCCTATCCCGTCCCGTCCCAAATTTATTTATTTAATAAATTTTTTTTTTTTAATTAAAATACTATTCTAAATTAAAGTTTAGAATGTGTTGAAATTAAATCAATGTAAGATGAAATTCTATATGAAATCTAAATGAATTAAATAATTAATTTTAAATGAAATTTAATATTTATTTGCCTTCCAAATTTCTTTTAATATTTATTATTATTTATGATGTAAGTTATATGTATATAAATTTGATATTATTGGTGTGTGAGTAATGTGTGATAAAACTTTTTTTGTTATTTTTTATTGGAGGACTATTTAGTACATGTTCATTCCATCCCGATTCCGTTTGAGATGGGATTAGGTCTATCCTGTCTCGTCCTGTCCCAATCCCAAATAAACGAGATGGGACAGGGATGAGTCCATCTCGTCCCATGCCCACCCCTACGAAAAATACAACACACATAACAAAAAAAAGTATTCATCAGTAACAAACCACCAAGCAACAGAAGAACTCAACATCTCAGCCTTTCTAACATTTTTTTTTGGAACAACCATCCTCAACCTAATCCACGGAAATTGCCACACAACATCCTCGAAACTGAGGACAACTCGTCGAAAGATGAAAAAACGGAGCAAAGCGATAAGACACCCCCATTAGTCATTGCGTTCAAGCCACTCCAACACCACTTTACAAGAGTGATCAATGCAACAAAGCGATGAATTCACTGGGCTATCGAGAATAGTCAGACCCCCATAGATGAGAAAGGATGAAAGGAATAAAGAGAAACTCTGATCCTTGGCAAAATTGAAATGAGGATACCCTGCATACACAGAAAATCCAAACAAATAAAGCAAACCAAACAAAAAAAAACTTTGGATTTTAGCAACAAAGGGTGATTACCCAAGAAGAGAACCACAAAAACCAACCAATGTTTTCCTCTTCTTCTTCATTGCAACTGTCCTCGAGGCTGAAATCACTAATATTATCAAAACCAAGTTCCAAGAGATCCCCTAATATGTATAGATCTTGGAAAGTAAAGTGAGATTAAGAAAATGATATCTTAGAAGTTGAGATTAGGCTACTCCTAGATTAATGATGCCAAACAAATATAGGAGAGAAGCTAAAATTTCCAAAATAAAAATAAAAATTGACTTCTGTGTCATAGGGGTGGGCATCCCATTCCACCATCCCGATCTTGTCCCATCCCGTTCCATTTCAATTTTTTGGGTCTTTTTGGGATTGACCAAACTCATTCTGATCCCATCTCGTCTCGGTATAGAGTGGGATGAGATCGAAATGAAGATTTTCAATCTCACACATCCTGTCCCGTCTCGAATTTATTTATTTAATGTTTATTATATTAATTTTAATCAAACTACTTTTTTAAATGAAAGTTTAGGAAGTGTTCAAATTAAATCAAAACATCTACTATTTAAAATTTTACTTGTTTGATTTGGTACTTTTTGTTTAAGTAGAAACTTCAATTTGAATATTTTAGGTAAAATAGAACCATGAAAATTTATATTCTTTTCACATTTTAGATTGATTATAAAACAATTATTCTTGTAGATAGAAAGAGGATTGAAGCCAATGAAACACAAAATTACAAGAAGAAAAAAGAGTAAATCGGTGGGATTTGAAAAAAAAAGGAAGTGTGAAAAAAACCAAAATCACCTTACGGAAAACACCATCAGTGGTCAGGAATTGGAAGATTGAAAAGAGTTCATGGACAGAAAACAATATTATAAGAGGAGAAAACTCATCGTCAACGTAGGGAGGAAGAAGGAGACTTTTTTTTTTGGGAGGGGGGAGGATCTAGGGTTTTTTCAGGCTAAAAAAGATGAGTAATTCTAGATGTCGAGGTTTTGGGCGAGGGATGGTGCGTCGCACGCGAGCAGCTGACGTGGTAAAAAAAAAAAAGCGGGGGAAAGTCGAAAATTTGGGGGAGAAGAAGAGGGAATCAAAAGCTTTTCTCCCCATTTTCATTCCCTCTCCCTCTCCCTCTCCCTCTCCCTCTCCCCATTTTGGCGCAGAGACAGATTCAGAGATTCTCCCTCTCCCTCTCCCTCTCCCCATTTTCCATCTTGACACAGATAGAGAAGGCCCCCTCCCTCTCCCCCAAACGATGCTCTCCCTCTCCACCCTCTCCCCATCATCGACTCAAACGAAGCCAGAGAAGAAGAAGGAGAAGAGAAGAAGCTCACCCTCGTCCCTTCCCTCTCGCAAAAGCTAAGGTAAGTCTCCCCTTCATTTCTAGATCTAGGGTTTCTTATTTTAGATCTAGGGTTTCTTTTCGATTTTTTTTTCAAGAGTTTCTGAGTTTCTGGTTTTGTTCGAGTTTCTGAGTTGATTGTTTAGGGGGTTTGGGTGAAGAAAGAAAGAAAAGAATAGAGAGAATGGCGATGACAACTCCCGCTCCTGCTCCTACTAGTGATGGTAAATCTCCATCCTCACCACTAATCTTCTTCCTTTTTCTTTTTTTTTTCTTGTTTAAATGTCACTTAGTAGATGTTTTAGGGTTTTCAATTTGTAGTAATTTGCCCTAGCAGAGATTTGATGCAGCCCTGTAGATATGTTAGAAAAAGAAAAAAAAAATCTGTGATTATTTTCTTGTTTTTGATCGTGTCTTTTTAGCCCCTAGCAGAGATTTTGCTTTGAATCTGCAACAATGTGAGCTACTTTATTTTGTTGCTAAAATGCTGACAATCTTACGATGTTATTTGCCTCTTTTAAGTTAAAAATGAGTCAGTTGTAAAACTATGGTTTTCTTTTGGTTTCCATTTGGCTAGTTCGGGCAGGTGGTGATTCCCTTTGTCACAACCTGTCTTGTGTTGTAATTACCAAGCTATAAGCGATGGAATGAAATTCAATACGACTATTAGTAGAAAACATTTTTGAATACTCAATGCTTTTAAAACCAAAAACTTTTTGGGTAGGACAATGTATTAGTTCATTGGCTTAAGAACAGATTTTACTTGAAAGAACTCCCTATAATTCTGGTTTTCCATTGGGCTAAAGTGATCATATCAATACCAAGATGCTCATAGAGTATACGTGTTCTTGTAGCTTTATCTTTGATTTTCTTGTATAAAATTTTGTAATTGCATTTGATGGTAGGTCATTATGCTTATGGATAAGCTTCCTTTATCAAAGATTTAATCTCCCTCTCTTTGACATTCTGAAATATTTAAATGCAGATTTTGGTGGTCCATCTCCAGTTTTGATATGGATGTGTATTCAGCTATCACTAGTTATGTTTTTTTGGGAATGTTGATTCATTTTTGGAGATGGTATATACCATGTTGGTATTTCAGGATGAGACAACCACCAGTTCTGACAAGAAGGATGTAGGGAGTGAGAATGAGTGTTCAGATGAAGCAGTTGAAGACAATAGACCCGAAACAATAGAATCAGCTGACAAGATAAGTTGAATCTATCTCAATGTTGAATTTTTCCCATCAGAATGATCAATTTTTTAACTTTGTCTGCAAGGACTCTATTGATCTCAGCATAGTATTTCCTCCCTTTTATGCCCTGTAGAGTTTACTTTGTAATTCTGTGTTTAAAACTGTGCTTCTCATGATTTTGTATCTGTAGTTATTTTCAGTTGGTTATATTTTGGTTTTTCTTTAAGGATACTTACACATGTACTGCCAGACATAAAACTTAAATGTTGTTTTCTTGTAGGAGGATGGCAAGGGGCAAGGTGAAGCTGATGAACTGATGAAACGTTTGAATAAACAGAGGCGACATGCTGTTACAGTAGCTCGTGGGAAGCAAAGAAGTTTTGCTTCCAGAAATTCCTACAAAGACAAGGGAGGCAAATCTTCTCAGAGTTCTAAATTTCAAAAACAGCTAACTAGTTGGTGATGAGTGAAAAAAGTGAAGAAAAAAGTTATATATACTGTGAGATGTGTATTGAATGGTTGTCAAGAAAATTTTGTAGAAAACATAACTTTGATATCAATTTTGCTATAATTTTTTGGATAACGACTTTTCTGTTTTATTGTATTACTGTGATCCCTTCATTTGTAAGCATGTACACAACGCCACCAGACTTGAAGCCTTAGAAGTCTGCAATGACTGAAGACTAGGTGTCGAAGCAACATCAAAACTTCAAGCCTCTGAATCTTACAATGGCACGGGTCTTAGAAATTTGCTAGTCATTGAAGATTGAAGGCTGCAGGTACCATAGGATAGGTTTCAGTGCTGGTCTTCCGTTCTCATTAAGATAGGACTTGTGTAGTTTTTTGGCTTCTACATCACCTTGGCTTCATTAAGAACTTGTATGATTGTGGGCGTTCAGTAGTAATTATCAAAGTTTTTTTTTTTTGAAAAAGGCAAGCGTGCAATCTATGTATGGAGGAGTATGTGAAGTAACCTTAAACCTTGAGAGTCTGAGAAACAAAAGCTCTAATGAATATTTATTTTGCAAAACCAACAGTAGTAATTATCAAAGTTGAACATCACCAACACTGAATCACCAGCATTTTCACAATTGCATATAATCGAAGTAACCTTTTAGAAACAAGCATCTCAAGTTTGACAGTAGAAATATATTGACTTGTTTTCCAGAAACCAAACCCATTTACTTAATTGCAAGGTGATAGGATCTAACCTTGTTTATTGATCTCTGCAGACTGAAAGCAGTTCAAGCATAATTTATAACAAAAGCCAAAGAGAGGAATAGATGGAAGACTTGAAGATTTCAACAATCAATTGCTGAAACAGAAATTGTATTGACAATGCTGAAATTGGGATTACAAGATTCAACTCAAAAGAATGAATTACAATGTAATATGAACTGAATGATGTAGGCTGTTCGAGATGCCTTAATCTACTAATAAGCATTTGCTCAATTGTACAATGTGTGAAATCATGAATCCATACAATGTTATTGCCATTCTCCTATTTATACTAATACCTCACAGAGGCCTTTGCAAACAACTAACAGAGCATTTGCATTCTAACAGAGCACTCTTCTAATCACTAACAGATCTTCTAACCACTAACAGAATATACTAACAGAAAATACTGAAAACCCTTCTAATTCCTCATCTGACAGAACATTCTGCAACCACCTTAGTATTTGCATTCTTCACCATTTGACAGAGCAGCATTTTCATTCTTCACCATCTGACAGAGCACTCTGCAACCATCTTAGCATTTTCAATCTGCAGCATTTTACAATCTGTTAAATCCTCCTATTCTTCCGCCTAGTGTATGTGAATCGTATAGGGGGCCTATCACAAGGAGCACAACTCCTATGCAGTTTCCTCAATTGTAAGAAACAGACGTTCAATGAGGTAGCCTAATGCCTGTCACATGTTCAAGTTTGACACTGCTCTACACAGAGAGAAGCTAGCTAGCAAAGCTTTGGGAGAGATGTAAGCCCTCTGACAAGATCCATATCTCCCCTTGGGTCTTTTCATAAGAGTTTCATTTCTCCATAAGCGTATCCGCTTATTGTTAGTCCTGACAAACAATTAAACCTTTATCTTTCTGAGCACATTAACATAGTGTAACTCGAGAATAACACAAAATAGTTTGCGGAACCTGCATCAAGATCAAAACATAAAGCATATAAGCAATTTAAGCATTGAGGTGCACACACTAAAAAGAATGTTAAACACTAGTTTGATATTAAAGACAAAAACCAAAATAAATTTATGGATTACGAACCAAATCCATTGGCTCCGGTGCTGTGCCATTGCAATAAAGCTCTTACGCGAATGTTCATTTATCAAGCAGTAACTATCTCCACTGGGGAAAGAGCTAGCAAATGAAATGGATAACCTTCTTCACTGATAAAATTACTTGGATCACCCATATTAAACACCTAAAGAACCATGGTAGTTCATATTAATCAAAAACAATTTTATGGATACAAGTAGGCACGGGTTAAAACGTACGTAATCTACGTGACATTACATGTACAACTTGCTAATTTCTACGTGACATTATGTTCAATGTGTAGATGTCCTTTGCATACATGTACACATTGAACGTAACTTGCTCAAAAAGTAAAATCTGTTCTTAAGCCAATGAACTAACACATTGTCCTACCCAAAAAAATTTTGGTTTTAAAAGCATTGAGTATTCAAAGCAAAATCTCTGCTAGGGGCTAAAAAGACACGATCAAAAACAAGAAAATAATCACAGATTTTTTTTTTCTTTTTCTAACATATCTACAGGGCTGCATCAAATCTCTGCTAGGGCAAATTACTACAAATTGAAAACCCTAAAACATCTACTAAGTGACATTTAAACAAGAAAAAAAAAAGAAAAAGGAAGAAGATTAGTAGTGAGGATGGAGATTTACCATCACTAGTAGGAGCAGGAGCGGGAGTTGTCATCGCCATTCTCTCTATTCTTTTCTTTCTTTCTTCACCCAAACCCCCTAAACAATCAACTCAGAAACTCGAACAAAACCAGAAACTCTTGAAAAAAAAATCGAAAAGAAACCCTAGATCTAAAATAAGAAACCCTAGATCTAGAAATGAAGGGGAGACTTACCTTAGCTTTTGCGAGAGGGAAGGGACGAGGGTGAGCTTCTTCTCTTCTCCTTCTTCTTCTCTGGCTTCGTTTGAGTCGATGATGGGGAGAGGGTGGAGAGGGAGAGCATCGTTTGGGGGAGAGGGAGGGGGCCTTCTCTATCTGTGTCGAGATGGAAAATGGGGAGAGGGAGAGGGAGAGGGAGAATCTCTGAATCTGTCTCTGCGCCAAAATGGGGAGAGGGAGAGGGAGAGGGAATGAAAATGGGGAGAAAAGCTTTTGATTCCCTCTTCTTCTCCCCCAAATTTTCGACTTTCCCCCGCTTTTTTTTTTTTTTTACCACGTCAGCTGCTCGCGTGCGATGCACCATCCCTCGCCCAAAACCTCGCCCAAAACCTCGACATCTAGAATTACTCAAAAAAGATATGTTTATCTCGGCCTAGAACTTCCATTCAATGAAATGATATTTTGATTTTTCTGGATGAACCTATTTTTTGTCTGGTAGATTACAAGCCGCGATTCATATTTTTTTTGAAATAGTTCTTCAAAAGCCTTGCTATTTTGCATACTCTATACCATAGTTGTGCACCTGTGTTATTCGACCAAAGGACATCTTACACCTGCGTACCTACTGCTACTTGTTTATCTGTTTTTTTTTTTTCATTAGGGATAGGTGGTTTCAGAAAATTGTAACATGAAATCTCTTTCTACCTTTTTTTCGCGCATTACTTCCAATGCGAAATCCAAAATGAAAAAGGCTATAGGTTTTGCGATGTTCTTATAAATCTATATCTACAATGTCTATCCCATAGCTATCACATCCTCGATGCCTACAAAATTTTTCCTCAAAATCCGAGGTAGACATGATTTACTGGAAAACTACAACTCGAGGAGTTGTGACCAAGAAGATACATTATATCTCCAGTTCAAAGTTTGATAAATAAGAGGTCGGCCTGAATTTGAGCAATATGCACTTTTACAAGGATCGTTTGATCGTCAGTAGAAGTTTCGACTTGGAATATAGTATTTTTTTTTTTTTTTTTTTTCAAATTGGGATATTGACCCATTTTATTCATTTAAAAATCTACGCCCGAAGGCTACATGACTGACCCTATAGGGTAAACTAAAAAATCGAAACAAACTCTCACAAAAGATAGGATTCACCAATACAAGCCTAGACAATAAACAAACTCAGTCTTTGTACCTTTTGTTTTCTTTCCTAGTTCTATTGGATTTTCGGGGACAAATGCTGATATATTTGGTGTGACGCCTCTTATTCATCTTTCCGTCTGACAAAGCCCCTAAATCCAAATCACTGTTTGCTGCCTGTGGACCTAGCTCAGATTCTGAGTTGACTTCATCACTATCCTCACTAGTACTTTCGAGTGTATTGATATTCAATTTCTGCCGTCGAAGTAGCCTATTTTCTTTGTGCAAAGATATAGCCTTATTCAAGTTGTCTCCGACTCTTTTATACTACGGAGAAGTTTCGATAACGTATTTGTCAAAATGTCTCTTTAACCTGAGCAAAGACTGAAACTCATCATCCGAGGAATCCTGCACTTGCTGACCCTGCATAGCATCCCCTAGCTCTGTGCTAGTAGCACCGAAAAACTCTGGTGTGGTGCAGGGCGCTGGCTGAGGCGAAACCACGACACCTGTCTTGGTGCAGTGCGCAGACTGGGGCGAGGCCACGTCCGCTGCCTTGGTGCAGGGAGCTGGCTGGGGCGAGACTATGTTTTCTGGTGTGGTGCAGGGTGCTGCCTTGGTGCAAGGTGCTGGATTGGTGCAGGCCACGTCCGCTGCCTTGGTACAGGGCGCTGGCTGGGGCGAGGCCATGGCCCCTGTCTTGGTGCAGGTCGCTGGTTGGGGGGAAGTCACGGCCCCTCTTGAAGGGTAGAGCATTGGCTGCTGCGAGACCGGTTCTGGCTGAAAATCAGACCGTCTCAACGCCCCCGCTGTGAAGGTTGCATTGCTCGGCCTCCCTGAATCAGCATGCATCACTGTATCGCTTGCCGCGTCTCGCGACGCTGCCACAAGAATATTCTTAGAAAGGCTATTGCTGGTGTCCCCTGTGTCGACAACATCCTCCTATAGCAACGACTGTGCTTGTGGACCAATAACATTCTCTATCTCCGAAACTGTATACCCCGCCTCCAAGAGGCAATCCTCCGTAGATTCTGGTACAACCGCGGCACTGTCATGAGCCATTGTCTTGCCCACTAGCTGCTTATCCTCTTGAGCACCCTCATCTTCATCGATATTTTCTATAAGTGACTCAAATTTTTTTGACAACACCACCGTTGCCGGAGCAATGGCCACTGGCCTCTTATCCCCAATTGCCTCGTTAATCTCCGCACCCATGTCATTTTTTACACCACTCGTACCCACTTCTTTTATGGGCAATTTTTCTTTTTTGGTAACTGGTATGTATTGTTGCTTGACAGTAT
Organism: Berberis vulgaris; assembly: GCA_963556465.1. Taxonomy (NCBI): domain Eukaryota; kingdom Viridiplantae; phylum Streptophyta; class Magnoliopsida; order Ranunculales; family Berberidaceae; genus Berberis; species Berberis vulgaris. Next base: position 72,494,695 of record OY747132.1, read on the forward strand.
TGGTTTCGACTTTTGGTTTGACTGCCTTCGCTGTGTTACCTAGGTCAGAAACTCTCCCACCGCCCTTTAGGCCCAACTTTTTTCTACAAAAATCCTCCTGATGCCCTATCAAGGAGCAAAAATCACAGTATTTGAAGCCTGGATATTCTATCTTCTGCCAGAAGCCCCTATTATTGGCCCTGTCAATCCAAACTCTAGTTGATAATTTCTCCGCCAAAGTCATCTCCATACAAACACGGGCAAAACTCGGGCGCGATAGGCATCGAGTATGATCATCCATCCGCAAGAAACCACCAAAAGAATTCACAATTGCTTTTAAAATAGGAGGATGAAATAAATGCAAAGGTAAGTTAGGAAGCTCTACCCACAATGGCACCGATATCGGGTCCTCCTTCAAACTGAATCCATCATGCCAACGAAAAGCTTTGAACCGAACTCCACGAATCAAAAATGAATCGCTCGATAGAACTTTCTTTGCTTCCACCTCAGATTGAAGTCGAACTAGCATGTGCCTTTAATTCAGTAAACCAAGCGAAAAATCGCTTAGGATTCCCCAAGTTCTGTGGATCAAATCGCGGATATCTTCCAATGTTGGTCGATAACTAGAGAACTTTAATACAATCACATGTTTTTCCATGAACGCTTCGCCACGTACTTCATCTGTGGCCGTAAGTCCAATTGCTGGTGCTCCATCTTTGCGAAAACGAGTTCCTTCTACCTGAGCCTCCGCAACTTCGTCCACCAAAATTTTACCCAAAATCTGGGCGAAAGATGGCTTAGCCAATCCTGCCACAGTTCCCCCATTACTAGGTCCTCCCGCCGTGGAAGGAGGGATGGCGGCTGGAGGCGCCGACATCACCAGAGGACAGCAAGTCAAGTCCTGCTTCCAGCGTGAAGAGCAAAAGCCTCGCCCTGTGATGGCCAAAGCAAGACAGGCCTCTCACTGTCGCACAGAAATAGGAACAGCAGCAGATGCGGCCGTATTGTATCGATGTATCGGCGACTTGCAGAAATAGGAACAGCAGCACCTCGAGGCGGCGCAAGGCGGCCTATCTCCACCGGCCAAGGCGGCGGAGAGAACTAGGTTCTGCTCGCTAAGCTTGAGCCGTCGCTAGGGTTTCCTCAATCCCTCTATAGTATAATTAGTCATATACTTCATATCAATGCTCTAAAAATCCTATAGGGCGGAATTTTGATTTTTTTTATTTCAAGTTCGAAAAAAATTAAAAAATTAAGACTATTTTTTTGACTTTGGAAGTAATTTTATGCTATTAAATTTAACTTTTATAAATTATAATTTATAATCAGAAGAAGAAGAAAAATCGCCTCCCACCTAGGCTTTGTCTAGGCCTATGGGCGCTAATCCCCCAATTTACCGCCCGTCTAGCAATTTTTAGAACATTGTTTCATATTAATAAATAAACTTGAACCATAATAGCATGTTCAAAACTATAACCACTCTATACTTTTTATATTAAAAAGGAAATTAGATAGACTTGAAGTTAAAAATTACTTGCATAATAGCATTTTCAAAATTTTTATTTTTTATTTTATTTTGGTAGAACAAAACTTATTTTAAAAAAATTAAAGTTTCTAGAACTAAAATCAAAAACTTCACAATACCAAGAATCTCAAATTTCTTATAAAACATGTAATCATAAAATGATCATTACAACCCAAAGCACACATTGCAAACCAATCAACCATCTTGTCAAAATAAAAATGTCCAAAAACATGTAAGCACAAAACAAGAAAACACAATCATGCTCAAATCATACAATTTTCAGAAGCAAAAAGAGATGTTTATGTCGGCCTACCATATCCCAATGAAGAGTAATGCTACGTAGCACTGGTATTTTGCTTGGTATCTCGCTTGATATGTGCCAGGCACGTGCTACTTCAGGGGCATCAAAAGGGAAAAAAAAAAAAAAAAATCAAAAACACAATTCTCAAACTCGCGAAAACAACAATTGAGGATTAGGGCTCCAAACTCCGCCTCCTCCACCCCTGCTACCTCCGTCAAAACATAGTGACAGAGAAATGGAAGCGTTGAGGATCCATTTTTCTCTATGGTTGCAGTTTATGATTGCAGTTCATGACAAAGAAACAAGTGACAGTTCATGAATTTCAAGATATTTTTAGGGTGTAATTTCGATTTTTCAGGGTGTAATTTCAGTTTTTCAGGGTGTAATTCCAGTATTTCAGGGTGTAATTTCAGGTTGGTATGCTAATTTCATGTTGTAGAAGAGTTTTCTCTATGGTTCAGTGAACCAATGCTATAGGTCTGTTGTCTGTTTTAGAAGACAATAATCTCTATTAGCATCCAAAATGAAGCTTATTCAAAGAACCAAGATGGTCAAATATCAACTTTATCGCACTTCATCTTTGAATATTAATCTCTCTCTCTAATATCAGCATTTTGAAGTCATTTGGAGGCTACTTCAAGTATCAAATTATGGTGTTTGGTATTGTTCATAAAAATGTAGGTTTTCTTATGGTGTAGGAATAATTTATCTGATGTCTCTGGGTCTACATCTGAACGTTGGCAATTTCTAACAAAATTTTTCGAAAGACCAATCCCATGAAATAGAAACACCCTACAATTGTTATTGGCTTTACATTGAAATCGGACCTAATCAACTAAAAGATCAAAGACTGCAATTTAGGCATAAACAAACAGGTTGGCACAGTTTGGCCCTCACAATTTCCATCAAAGACGGCAATTTAGGTTCATCAACTCAAAGTGTCTATTTTTTCAAGGTCAGTGCTTGTATGGCAACTGGTCCTCTCCCTCAGATCCCCTTTCTCTGAGCAATTTTTCTCCCCTTTTTTTAGGTTAAAATCAGATCGAAAATGCCTTTTGTTATTGTTGTTGTTGTTGTTTTTTTTTTTTTCCAAGAACAGCCACGTGCCTGGCACCATGCGGTGCACGTGCTTGGCACCATCCACGCGAGAGATACCAGTGCACTTTAGAATTTTCGCACAATGAAATGATATTTTGATTTTCTTGATGGGCCTATATTTTGTCTTGGGCTGGTAGCTGAATTTGTTGAGCCCACTTTTTAAGCATCTTGTGAATCTTGTTTTTGGCCTGTGAACCCCCAATATCTATTGCATTCCCTGTGGCATTAACCAATAAACACCGAATGAAAATTAGAACCTGGTTTTTATTTTCGAAAATTCTAAATGTCGAGGAAGAGGGCGAGGAAAACAGCGAGGGAGGGAGAGAGGTAGAGGTAGAAGAGCTCCCTCCCTCCCTCTCTCGCTGTTTTCCTCGCCCACTCCCTCGACAGGTAGAAGAGCTCTTTTATTTTTGGTTTACAGATTGAATGAATGACAGGTCATATAAATGTGATTTATTATTATTAATTTTTAAAATCAAATATAGTAATACTCTATATACAATTTACTTGCATTTTCATGCAACCAAATTTGTGGTAGATAACAAGCCGCGCTTCATATTTTTTGAAATAGTCCTTCAAAAGCCTAGCTGTTTTGAATATTTTGTACCATAGTTGCACATCTTTGTGTTATTCAACCTAAGGACACCTTACACTCATGTAGCTACGGAGACTAATTCCTCCATGAAAATAACATTTTGGGTGTGTTTGGTTGCATGAAATTCTATGTCATGGGATTGTATGAGGGGATCCCTATATTTTAGGCTAAATTGATATATCACTTCACATTCACCATTTGATTTTGTGATCAATTGTGGAAATGAAAATCCCATGAACATGAAAATCTCATTCCTTGATCCCTCAAGGCATGTGATTCTAATGTTCATGAGATTTTCATTCCCACAATTGATAAATTTTCATTCCCACAATTGATAAAAAAAAGTCAAATGGTAGATGTGAAGTTATGCCTCAAATTAACCTAAAATATATGGATCTCTTCTTGAATTCTATGACATAAAATTTCATGCAACCAAACACACCCTTAGATCTGTCTACAGAAATCTAATTAACCCATCTTCCTTTCTACATCCCATGAAACCACTTTTACGCCCAAGTTCTATTCTCCTCTTCTAGCTAGGAAGTAGGGACTAGGAACAACCTCTATTCATAAGAGATAAGATTAGTCTTTATTTTCTCTCAAACACCTATTTGTTCCTCATCCCAATTTCTTATCTTGAACTGCACACAACCTGGATTAATTTTCACCCTAATGTCGAAGTCTCCTTCTCCATACTTTTATATATTGTTCAAGTATAACTGGCTCTACTGCTACTTGTTTATCAAATTTTTTTTTATTAGGAATAGGTGGTTTCACAAAATGGTAAATTTCACAACAAGTATTCTTCTACTTTCTTCCGAATGTGAGTTACAATCTTCGTAAATTTTTGGCTTGTAATCTGTTTAGGGATTTGGTTTTTGACACTTTCATGGTGTCTTGGCATTCTTTGATATAGGAATGATTTCCTTTGTAATTTGTCTCCCTTTCTTTCTTTAATAAACATCTTCATGTTTGAAAAAAAAAAAAAAAAGTTACAAGATGGGATGGTATACAACTTTTCGACAGCTTTATAGATCTATATCCACAATGCTAGTCTCGTATCTATCACATCCTTGGTGCCTAATAAAAAACTTCCCTTCAACTCGAGGAGTTGTGACCAGGAAAGTGCATTATATCTCCAACTCGAAGTTAAATAAATAAGAGGGCTATTGGGCAGCCTCAGTTTGAGCAATATGCAATTTGCAAGGATCATTTGATCCCCAATAGAAGTTTTAAGGTTGAATATAGAGTACTTATACTTCAAATTAATAAATAAACTTGAACCATAATAGTATGTTTGAAACTATATCACTCTATACTATTATTATTTTAAGAAGAGAATTAGATAGACTTGAAATTAAAAATTATTTGCATAATAGCATTTTCAAATTTTTTTTTTTTTAAAAATTTTGGTGGAGCAAAACTTATTAAAAACTAAAAGTTTCTAGAACTAAAATCAAAGAATTCATTGTACCAAAAAAGCTCACATTTCGCCAATGATAGTTTAGTTGGATGGTTAAAGCTGTGGTGGTTTAACTCCCACGTCTTAAGTTTTTTTATCCACTGACGACACGCTTGCCTTTCAAAAAAAAAAAATAATAATAATAATGAATCTCACATTTCTTATCACAATCATGTGATCATAAAATGATCATTACAACTCAAAGCACACATTGGAAACAATCACCCATCTTGTCAAAATAAAAATGCCCAAACATGTAAACACAAAACAAGAAAACACAATCATGTTCAAATCATCCAATTTGACCCTCAGCCATTGTCTCTCCAGCACAAAACCCAAAGCAAAAGAAATTCCCCAAGCCCAAGGTCCCCTAAGAGCCTTTTCAACTCTGCATGAAGAGTTCCTTCAACCACTGTAGAAAATATTGAAAATCGAGACAAAAAGGCAGAAAACAGAGAGGGAGAGACAGAATTATTTAGGAGTTGTTTGTTTTGGAGAATTGAGTGAAGAGAGAGAAAGGGATTTGAATGAAGAGTTGGATGGTAGAAGCAAACAGATCATCAGAGATTCATTAAATGGTTTCAGTTTTAGACTTTAGCCTTCTTTTCTTTTACTGGAATTGAATGCTATCTTCCCTAATCAGGGAATCAATTTTACCTTTTTTTTTTACTTGTAACAGATAATAATAATAATGGCTATTGTACTCCTCCATTGTCTTCAACCTTAGTTGGCTGGGTAGATTATTTTCTTTCTTAATTGACACAATGTTGATTTACATAGCTGTTAAACATTATGTAAATTATTAACGTCAAAATGTTTTCAAATCTTAAGAAATGTGAATGGTAAGTAAAAGGTAAACATGGCAACGGGTCGGGTTGGGTCATTTTTTCGTTTTACATCTTATTAGTTTGATTTTTAGACCACACACGTTCTAATTTACCTACCCCACCATCATCCCTGGGAAAGGGATTACCACATTTTTTGTTTTTGTTTTTTTCATTTCTTAAATCGAAAAGAAGTGCATATCTAATAGCAAGCGTTACAAAGACATAAACAACATGAATCGATTTCACCATCTTATTTATCAGTACTCAATTCTTCGAGTCAAGTATATGTATTCATCCTTAACACTGGCATCCCCTTTCTGACTTGGTACTAAAAAAGCTAAGCTGATATTCCACATCCACAAGTCCCCCTCCCTAGTTTCTTTTCACTCCAACATATTTCTTCTCTCCAAGTACTTTTTCCTTACCGGCGCCTTCGGAAAGGGCAGCCTTACTCTCAGCCCCATAAGCCCGGCTTGCAAACATGTATTTTTACCTAGTGAATAACTAAACTTGTAAAATGAACCAGCATATATATTGGGCTTGGTTTGGGGCTGACAAAATTTGGAAAGTCATATAGTAAATGGTCTACATTTTTTATCAAAAATTTTGAAACATAAAAACAAACTGTGCAAAGCCACATGAAGTATATCTCAGGGACCCCAACCATAACTTGTTTAGCATTAAGTAGTCCAATAAAGGTACTTGGTCTAATGAAAAAAAAAAAAAAGCTTTTCTAGACCTTGTAAGTTTATTGTGTGGGGGCCAATGAAGGTTGTATGGTCCTTCTCCTTGCACTCTGACCCATTAAACAAAACTCAAAACATGGCTTCTTGTCTGCTCATGGGTTTTAAAAAAAACCTCTCCATAAACATGATAACAGTTAAAATGAAAGAGAAATATTATATTAGCAAAGAAAAGTGCACAAAATATAAAATATCACAAAATTAAATAAGGTGGATATTGCTTCTCCCAAATTACATAACTAGTTGAACCCCAATTCAACTTGAGTTGTTTCAAGTGAGAAACTAAACACTCTCTCTACTCAACAAAACTCTCTCTACTCAACAAACATCTTATAAAAACATTTGATCCATGTACATGACAAAAAAGAAGTTGGGAAAGAAAGAATCTATATATATAAAATATATATTTTTTCATCTTGTTTGTTTGCTTGCTTGCTTTGAAGTGAGCCTCTTGAGTTTACAAACATATCAACCCCCATCAAAGAAGACAAACCTCACCTTGAGTTTGGTATCTTTCTTCTTCTTCTTCTTCTTGACTTTCAACTTCTTCTTCAACTTATTTTCTTCTTCTACTTGTTGTGTAAAGGATTTGGACCAGTGGGTACCAATCTTTTCTCATCATCAATGGTGGTGGTGGTGGTGGTGGTGGAGTTGACAAAGTGGGAGAAGTAGAAATCACATAACACAACCTTCTTGGACTTGCACTTGTTAATCATCACCTTGACCTTCTCATCATCACCTTCAATTAATCTTCTATTGTAATAAAAGATGTCTCTTGCACCAACTACACCAATACCAAAATTTCCAAGAACCAAAACACACCCAAAAACTAAAACAACCAAAGCAAGCCTCATAGTGTGTCTCCTTCTCCAAAAACCAAAATTTTGGGCTTTTTAAGGGAACCTCACTAGAGAATGAGAAGAAGAAAGAGACCCCACTAAGGAAAAATACTTTAAAAGGTGAGGAAGTATGAAGAGATGGTGATAGAAAGGGGAAAAGGAATAGAGAAATGGAGAAGAGGAAGGGAGTGTGGTGTGAAGGAAGGGTCTTAAGGATTTACCGTGAACAAGCAGTTGATTTGTCAACATCTATACATCAGAGAAGGAGCTCTACCAAACAGCATTAAAAGCTGCATGAATGAATTCCATCCTCTCTGTTAAATGAATAAATGCCAATATCCTTATATTCATCACTGCATCACTTGTAACAAAACGGTTATTTGAAACCTTTTTAAACATGAAATGTTAAGGTACCACACATTTTGGACTCGCTACAAGTCAAGTGAGTGAGAAAAGAGAAAAGAGAAACAGAGAATGAGAGTTGAAATGCTACTTTTCCCAATTTTGTATCTTACATGTGTTCTTAATTGGCCACTGATCGATGGCTCAAATGTCAAAGATTAACACTCTCCAAATTAATTAGCCTGCCTTTTTTTCTTAAATTAATGAAAAACAAAGTTATTGTACTCATTAGAAGCTCAATGACCAGTAGGGAGGCAAGTGAGGCGTGGGGGCCCGTTTTGGTCGTTCATGTGTCCGACAGCTCATTAATCATCTTTTTATGGTGTCGTTGACCCTTTTATTTATTTATTAATCTATGCCCAAAGATTACATGACTGACCCTATAGGGCTAACCAAACCATATCCAAAGAGAGTGGATGTCCACCTTGCATGAAGACTTTCTTTGTCTCGAACCCGCAACCTCTCACAAAGATAGTAGATATCCAATCAACTGAGCTACAATTTAGTGAACATTTCAAAGTTTTACTTGAAATGAGTCATACATACATGAACCACATTTTATTGAAAAACATCAAAATTTTGTAGGAAGAAGTGTGTTTTTTTTTCCTAAATCTTACAACTCATACACCTTTGACACATAACATGCTTCTGCATTTTCAAAGGGCACACATTTTTTCCGTCTACAATGACTGACTGCAAATCGGCTATTAACACATTTAATTGTAATTTTTGTTTATTTTTAAATAATATTTTACCACCTCATTTTTCACCCCTGCAAATGGAGATTCAACCAAAATTTACAATTCTTTCTTACATGGCCACTTGAAGGCTCAAATATTAAAGCCAAACGCCCTAAATTTAATGACCTTCTTTGGCTCTTAATGCATTTTCCAAGTTTGGCTGCCTTAAATTAAGCCCATGTTTGGCTTGTGAAGTAAGAAAGAGAGCTGTGTTTTGTGGGGGTAAAGAGAGACAAATAAAGAGAATGAAAGGTGGGGATTGCCAGAGTTGTAGGGGTGGTCTTATCACAAACTTCTGTTAAGACAGATAGGGTTTAGGTGCCCCTGTTTGACCTGGTGAGTCTGTCTATAACTTCTCTTTGTATTGTGTAGTCAAGTATGAGTTCTTAAATCAATGTTTGTAAATAGTACAAGAAGTCTTTAAGTTGGATCCATGTAAACTTGATATAATTGGAAGGAATGACAGAAGGGAAATGAAGGTATTACAAGATAAAAGGAAGTGAGAATTTATAGATAGTGAAGAAGAAGAAAAGAGAATTTTGCTAAGGGGTCCCCAATGTCCCTTAGGTAGAGAACTTAATCCTGGTTTGCTGAAAATGTTTTAGTATGTGACTCTTTATCTCCTATATGGATCTCGTGGGGCGCCTTACCTATGATTATACATGTGGTAATATGAGGATCACTGTGAGTAGTAATGTGCATTGTACAAGACAACTCGTCAATTGAAGGTTAGGGCAAATTCGGATTGCATGGAGGTTAGGGCACCCTTCGATTACAATAATTGTATGGAGGTTAGGGCAACCTTATTTAAATTCGGATTGCATGGAGGTTAGGGCACACTTTGATTACAATTCAAAATATAAATATAAACACCGTTAGTTCACTCGGAGGCCAGCAAACAAGCTAGCTAGAATTGTTGCATTTCAAGAACCTTAACTTAATTTATCAGGATTTAAAGGTTTAGAGGGACAATTATAGCATCATTCAAAAAATTTTGAATGTTGTAAATTTATTGGAAGCCAGTTAGAAATATTGTTTGCAAGCAAAAATGTTTTTATTTGATTTTTCTTGAAGCTCAATGGAAAAACAATTTCGATAGATATTCTTTTACGTTTTTAATGGATTTCACATATAAATCTTCTATCCAACCTCAGCAACTGTTTTTATTTCTGAAGTAGGGTTCAAACACAAAGTAAAAAAAAATGTCTGCCTATTGAAGCAAGATTATCATCTCCATTATTCCCTTTCGTCGATGATATAACTCATATCAATATTCACCCTGGCTGAAATCTGATAAGTATGAAAACAAATTGAGAAATTAAATCGACCATTACTTCTTCAAATACATAATGATTTAGAAGTGAAAGTTTCATTCAAATCAAGCCATCATTTTGTGTGCGCATGCGTGGTCCTCTGAACAATAAAATCAAAGTATTGAAAGGGTCCTTTTCTCATCCTCTCCAAATTACCTCCCTTTCAAACCAGCAATTATTTCTTCAAACTTTGCAATAATTTCTTCCTTTCTTTTCTCTTCCTGTCATTGTAGCTTGCAATTCAATTCACCATTGTTTCAAAGTTTTATGAATCAATTAATTAAGTACTGCTTTTGTTGAAAGGTTACCCAGGGTTTTTCAATTTTTCCCTACTGGTAAACTTTGTTCATAAATGATTTTCAGTAATAATTAAGCCTATCTCAATCAAATAGGCCAGTACCTCTTGTTGATCGATCATAGAGTTCAGCCCAGGATTCTTGATAAAAAAAAAAAAATGTATATTATTCCTGATTATAATTGCTAGATAGTTTTGAATGCCGAAAATCAATTTAAATGCTAAATAATAATAATAAATAAATAAATTCCTTGTGAACAATGAAGGACAGTTTCCACCCCAACCCTATTTGGATTGGCTGAAATTTCAAAAACTGTCCACCTCCACACAGTGGCATATTGGACCAAATATTTCGACAGCGATGTTCTTATTATGCAAAGAGTGTATTTAAGGAGAATGCCTTGGTGATATACAGCGATGTTCTGATTATATAAACCATCTATCTCGGAAAGCAAAGGGCTAATAATCATGTGCATCAAAACAAAGAAATTGTAGTCGTCACCTGTCAAATATTGTCATGAAATAATCCTCCTAATTGTTTGGTAAACAAACCCCTCGGAAACAAGATTGTTAAGAGATTCCCTGCACAAAACAAAACAAAAACAAAAACAAAAACAAATGAATAATGAAAAGAGATGGGATCCAGAATATGAATATGTTCATGTCAGGATGTCTTCAAAGAAATGAGGCTTACATAATTTTCTGCTTCCGAAATTGAAGATGCTGAACCATTACATCTATATGTACCCCTACCCGGCCTTGTCACTGCAAACATGGAAAATTCAACAAGTTAAGCTTGCCTGAGAACTACATCCACCTGTGTAATTCATAATAATACAAATTATAGACATGATTCATGACAAATAGGAAAAAGATGCAGCACAAATGATTGACAACTTATAAAATAATATCACTTTTGAGCTGTAACAGTCCACCAAATAATTTGAAGTCAAAACTATATTCAGTAAAAAAAACTGAAAAACAATTTCACAAAAAAAAAGTGAAACAGCGTGAATAGTCACTTGTAGCACCGTACTCTTCATGGTGATACAATTATTGTATCATTTTGTTTGTGAAAATGTGTAAAATTGTTTGGTGGATTGTTACAGCTAAAAAATAATATTGTTTTGAGGGTTGTTACAAAATGTCAATTTGGTGTAGTGTTACAAGCGCACATTCAAGTAATCAATGACCATTTCCTCGATGCTCATGATCTAGACCGTTTTCACAGTGCTCTTGATCTGTTCGCGATATACTACCTAGTAAACTGAAAAGAATGATGTAACGATTTATGAGCATAAACAATTTGTCATAAATTGACGTGAAAACTTGAAGAAAAAAAACTATATGTTCTTGTTGATTTTTCTTACTTGATAAACAGGTTCTCGACATCTCACTGATACATTCATCAAAGAAGTGCTTGTTGTTGGATTTGTCATAATGGGAATGAGTCCGGATGCGATCCTGCTCCTTCGCCAATAAAATGCAATTAACATAAACCAGGGAGGCAATTAACAGATGAGTCTAAATTAAGGTGATGCTCAATTCTTTTCGTGTAAACGATCAAGGTTTAGTATTGCTACTAGTTTGAAGAAGCATTTCCAAATAGGTGTGGCAATGGGTCAGTGCGTCGCCCTCCTAATTCTGTCCGAACCCTAAATCCAAACCTCTTTGTAAATAATACTAAATCATGTCAAAAGGCTCAAACCCATTTAATAGTATCATATATTTATCCCATATTATCAGATCTTATCACCAATACATACAGAGATATTGGTTCAAACAAAAATTACTGTATCTCCTCCATCAGCTCTATGGACTCACTATTGTCGCTAATCCGAAAACTGTTACAGAATAGAAGTCTACTTATAGGAAAGTGCTACAGAAGGTTAGGAAAGTCATAATTGAATAGAATGTCAATGGCATGATAGCTCAATGGTTAGAACTTGGTGGATGGTACCACTAGGTCATGGGTTCAAACCCAGCTTGCGGCATCTTTAGTGAGTTCTGGGATCCTATAAAAACCCTGCTTGTCTTTAAAAAAAAAAAAAAAATAGCAGCAACGTCTCTCTCTCATTGTCACATGTTCGGTCACACATCAGATCGCACAGCATGGAAGAAGAAGAAGAAAAAGCGGAGGGAAAAGAAAGAAATTTGAATCTCTTTCACTCCGCTATTCACACTCACCATTTTTTGTCACTACCAAAATCTGTATTGACTCGAATTGAGTCATGATTTCTTCATACAGGAATCACTACCAAAATTTGTGTTGACTCGAATTGAGTCACGATTTCTTCATATAGGAATCATTAATACCAAGACTCGAATTGAGTCAGGATTTTTTCATACAGGAATCACCCAAAATCTATGTTGACTCGAATTGAGTCATGATTTCTTCATACAGGAATCATCCAGAATTATACAGGAACAAGAATCATCCAGACTCGATAGTAATGATTTCATCCCCAAATAGGATTTCAAAGTTTCCTCCAAGCTGCACATGCTGCACATTTCGTCTGCGTCTACATGTCCAGCTTGCAGGGGAGTGTTAAAGAATAGAAGTCTACTTATAGGAAAGTGTTACAGAATACGTTAGGAAAGTAATAATAGAATAGAAATCTTAGGTTTCTATTTCTACAAGGTTTTAAAGTTTGCTTTGTAAGCTTGTATTTTATTCAATGAATTAACACAATATACAATACAATAATATTTCAATACAATTTTTACAGAAACACAAACAAACTCATGAAATCAGAACACCAGTGTGGGTATCAAAAGTAGAACATGGACTTAGGATTTCGAAAAGCTTACGTTCGTGATTGCATGTAGGATAACTTTTTATTGAAAACCTAAACGAGGAAGAGAGGAAGAAGTGATTGTGAAAATGACTAGACTTATTAGATAGTCCATTTAAACAGATACACAATTCTTGCCATTGGCTCTCAAAATATTTGAATTTTACTGCTCTCGAGATAATTTTTTTTTTTTAGGTATTTGCATATTAGTGCCAAAAATTGGTTTTTAATATTCTAGGAGGATTTCCTTAATTTTCATTATAAATGAAAGACCTTACATACACATTATTAAATGAAAACTATATCATTTGAGCTGAAATTCAAAAAAAAAAAAAAAAAACAGAAATAATGTGTCAAAGTTCCAGCTTGTTTTGACATGTGTACCTCGAGATCTGCACAAAGTGGGATAAATGGATTTCTCTATTAATATCACGAAGCAAGCGAGGGCCCACTTTGGGTGCTATACAGGCGAGCTCTTAGTTGTGCCAATGCCCATAGTCCAACACCCCCCACATGCGGTTGATGCGTCCAAATCATGTCCTCCTTTGAGTTTGACCTACAAAACAAATGTTAGACTGCCAAGGACCACCTTTTTTGTAGCCGAAGGTACTCCGATACTTAAGTCAGCAATTATGTTGAAGAATGAAGCAAATCTGGACAAAACTCACTTAAAATTGCATACCTTGGTCAATTGTTCCCCTTACCTTATAAGCAACGACTACTCCACACCACCATATACTTTTTTTTTGTTTTTTTTTACTTACCCATGCCACCCAAAATACTCTTTTTGAAAAAAAACAATAACATAAAAATAGGATAACTTTCAACCAACTTAAACCCTCAATTGAGACTGATTCTCAAGCTTATCAAAACACAAAAATTGTAGTACTCTGAATTATCTAATAAACACAATTTGAATCACTTAAATTTTTTTTTGAAATGAGCAAGTTATGATCATTTTACTAAAGTCGCGCAAATTTGTCTCACAATGAAAACATGATAGTGTACCTGACTTCCAGCCAACTTATATGCTCGATCGAGACCGATTCTCAAGCTCATCAAAACACGAAAATTGTAGTAAGTTGCCTAGTAAGCACAATTTGAATCACTTTAAAAATTTTTGAAATGAGCAAGTTATGGTACTTTTACTAAAGTCGCGCAAATCTGTCTCGAAATGAAAATGAGATAGTGTCCCTGACTTTCGGCCAACTTATGTGCTCGATCGAGACCGATTCTCAATCATCAAAACACAAAAACTGTAGTACTATGAGTTATCTAACAAACACAATTTGACTCACTTGAAAATGTTTTGAAATGAGCAAGTTATCATCATTTTACTAAAGTCGTACAAATCTGTCTGAAAAAAAGTATGTTTTCACCCATTTGTCTGGACCTCTGCAAGATTCTGAAAAATCCTCTACTGGACCCTTGCGATTCTGAAGGTGCATTGCAAGATTTTGAAAATCCTCGCCTGGACCCTTGCGAGATTTTGCAATAATCTCACCTGGACCTCTGTGACTCGCATTGTTCATTGCGATGTTTTTGCAAATTCACGCATTTTTCGTGCGAACAGTACATTTTTCTGTCAAAATTCTCGCATTGATTCAATTTTTGGTGAACTAGTGAGTAGTGACTAAATAAAAAATGACTCCTCCAAGGAAACTGAAATTTCAAATGTTATGTTAACAAAACATTAATTTCGTGAAGCAATCAAACCAATCAACTCAATCGAATGGGGGAGAGAGTGGAGTTGCTCGTGAAGCAATCGAACCAATCGACCCAATCGAATGGGGGACACAGCGGAGAAGCAAGAAAAGGGGAAGATCAATCGAATGAAGGGGAAGAAGAATCGGGTGCTTGCGATTTGCGTTTTGAATGCGAAAGGGAAGATGCGTTGCCTTTGCGTTTTGAATGAGGGAGAAAAATGTTTATTTGCTTGTTTATATTGGTGGTGTGAGAAATAAAGCAGGTGGTGTGGGAAAGAAAAAGTTGAATTGGTGGTGTGAGATAACACTTTTGGTGGTGTGAAGTCGTTGCCTACCTTATATAATGGTCGCGGTTAATTCTCTACGTGACTTAAGCATGTGGGGCGCAACGGATGAAGACGTTCTTCGTAATAGTCTCCTTATTTATGAAGACGTGTCCGTGGAGGCGTAACTCCCTCCACGACTCTTTTTTTATGCAACGTTTTTCTCCTTTATGAGAGAACTCATTTGGGCTCGAATTCGGGCTTTAGTTATGACTTCTTCCAATGGGCCCTGTTTGGGATTTTACGATTGGTTTTGCCCTCTTCGGGCTTTATGAGTTGGCTCAGTGTTGAATTTCCTGATCCTCGTGATGGATGGTTTTTGCCACGTGTATGGTTGTGATGCTGGTCCTTTTTTTATGTATCATTAGCTACTCCCCCTTAGTTAGTGGGTATGCTAACGTGGCCACTAACTTCGTGGCGGTTGGACTTTCGATTCCATCATTACCTCGTATTTAATGTTTGTCAGCAACTCTTGCTTAGTTGGTGTTTCGATCTCTTGCTTAACCATTCATTCTCGAGCACATTTTTGGGATTTCACGTGTCATCATGTCCCGCACGTCGTTCCATGAGCAGCCTCTTTGCTGTTTGGCTCTATAAAAGGGGATGTGACGGGTTGGTTTCCCTCTTTACGCCATCTTTTGAAATTAGGGTTATTTCTTTTTTCCTTCTTTGTTTTTCTCACTTTTCTTGTTATTTTCGTGATGCCTGTCGGAGATTTACTGGACGATGAGTAGCTCGCTATCAACGAAACTCACTTCTCTCCCAAGAAGGTTTCTCAGGCGACGCTGGATAACGTTCGCTCCGACTACTCTTTACCCTCCGATCTTGAGATCATTTTGCCCCGGCAAAGCAAAAGTCTGTGTCGTCCAAGGCATGGGTATTTTGCACTCTACCGGGGCATATTTCAATTCGGCCTCCGATTTTCAGTTTCAAAATTATTCTGGGAGTATTTAGACTTCCTGGGTATCCATCCTGCTCAGATGGGCCCTAATGGTTGGAGGGTTAGTGTTTCCACTTATGCGAGAGCCATCATTTTTAGTATTCCTCTGACTGTTAGAACTTTGCACTCGGTGGTTGGCTTGTTGGTGACCAAGAGCATTTGCTTTCTTCGTTCTCCGGCGTGCTTTGGTAATCTTAATGATGATATCAGGGTTGGTCCCGAGGCTGGTTTTATGCTTTTGTCCGCTCTGGTTTTTTACTTGCGAGGTCGCCAGATAGTGAGGTCTTTCCGCATTCCTATCAATCGGAGGAATCTGCAATTGACTGCGGAAGAACAGATTGTCAATGAGCGATTTTTTTTGCAGCTTCCCGAATTTCCTTTATAGGCCTACCTTTCCGATGTCATGGTGGAGCGCAGTGGCCTGTACAACATGAAAGAGGCTGAGCAGGCTTTGCTAATTGAAAGGCAAGTTGAGAAGATTACTGCATGCGCTGCTTCCGTTGGCGTTGGTAATGTTGGCATTGATGGGAAAGTGAGCTCAGATGATACGGATCTCGATGCTCCTGTTAGTGTTGTCGTTATTGGACCAACTTCTAGAAAGAGGAAAATCTCGAGGTCTGCTAGTCTGTCGAAGCGGTTGTTTATAAGTTCTAACCGTGTTTCGAAGAGGAAACGACTTCTTGACTCTATCTGTCGTGTTGTTCCTCATCCGAGCTCAAGGAAACTTACAAAAGAGGATCGCTTATCTCTCGAGGAGGCTAAGGAAATGAAGTTGGCTTTAGAGAGGAGTGAGAATGAGATTACTCGCCCGCTGGATGATAATGAAAAGAGGCTCATTTCTACATATGGTAGACCTGACGTTGCTGAATGTTCTAACGATGATCTTTGAGTTTTGATGATAAGATGTTTCAGTTAGCAGTTGTGCAATCTAAGGAAATTGATGATCACAGTCGGGACTTTGAGGTGTTCTTGCCGACGACGCAGCGGAGTTTTTAACTTCTTCTCCTACTCGCTTGAATTCTTCCACCCCTATTGGTACTACTTTTGTTATGCTCCTGCTGCAACTACTACGCGGTAGAATGATGAGAATGGTTATTCTGTCGTTCCGTCTTCTCCTCCGGTCATTGGAGGTAGCTCCTCCATGCTTTCGGATCTGGCATCCTTCATCCGCGGATTAGTTGGAAGGAACTTATCCCTGAAGAGATTCGGGTTAAGTCGGATAGGAAGTTTTGCTGGTTTACCCAGCTTGACGTGCAAGATGGTGCACGTAAGTTGATCAACGAATGGCACAGGCAGTCGGTGGAGAGGCCTTTGATGCCTGTGTTGGATCCGAGCACTCATCTTGATGATGACCTTAAACAGATAATGGACGGGATGAATCATCTTACTTATGCGGGGGTGATGGGCTCGGATTACCAAGCTGGTCGTAACTAGGTGGCTTCTCTATAGAGGAAGCTTGTGGTGTTGTTGTTGGTGTTGGTGTTTTCTCACGTCCTTAGTCAATTTGACGTATTAAAAGCACGATGCGCGGAATAGGAGAAAGCAACCGGGGCTACTCGAGCCTCATTGATTGAGGCGAAGGGTGCACTGGATAAACCCGCCAGCTAAGCTCGAGTCTTTGAGGACCAATTTGGACGGGGTTTCTACGAGTTTGCATGATGTGGAGAGGGAGCTATCTGCCGAGAAGGCGATTCATGATGAGGCTGCACGTGTCGTGGTTGAGCAATTCGTCAATCGCAATGTTGTCGAGAAACGAGTGGAGCAATTAATGGTTGAGCTTGACTAGGTCAAGGCAGATACATTCGCAATGCTTACCACCATTGAGGGAGGTGCAGATTGGCAGTGAATCATTGATGAAGGGAATGATCTTCTTGAATGTATCGAAGGGCTTGGTGTTGATTTATCCCGATACCGTTACTTAGTTGATCAAGCCTTTGAAGATGAAGATGGTGACAAAGATGTTCTGGGTTCTTCGGGTGATCCAGTGGTTGAAGAACCATTGCTTATTTCTTCTTCCGAAGAGAGACCTCCTGCTAGTGATGCGGTTGTCTTTTCGTCTGTCAGATGATGTTACCAATGACGTTGTAATTGCTTTCGCTTTATCTTCCACTCCCTTACCTTCTTCTCCGAATGTAATAGAATAGTTTTATTAATGAAAATAAATTTTCCTTTTGGTATTCATGTTTGCATGTTTTTCCATCGTAGTCGTAATTTGTCTTGTTGACTAGTTGCATGTTGCTTATACCTTTTTTAGGTCAATCGTAGTTATTGTGATGTGTATTTCCCATTCGTCCTTTTGATTGGCCAGGGTCCCTTACGGCTGCATTTTAATCCTGTCTGAATTTCTTGATCTAAATTCCTTTATGTCTACTTTTATGCATTGGTTGCCTCGAAGTAAGTTGAATTTGTTCAATCTCTCCGACGTGCCCTTTGAGTAGGAGCTTATTTGAGCAAGTTGGTTTTTCCGTCTTGAATTTTACCTCGTATTGGTCGTCCCGATGGTTTTATGAGTAAGTTGGTTCGTTCATCCAACTTTCACTTCGTTGGTTTGACATACTAGTCAACCCGAAGCTTTTATTTGAATAAGTTGACTTGTTCGTCCAACTTTCACTTTGTTGGTTTGACGTACGAGTCAATCCGATGTTCTTTATTCAAATAAGTTGACTCGTTCGTCCAACTCTCACTTCGTTGGTTGACGTGCCAGTCAACCCGGAGTTCTTTATTTGAATAAGTTGACTCGTTCGTCCCACTCTCACTTCGTTGATTTGACGTACCAGTCAACCGAAGTTCTTTATTCGAATAAGTTGACTTGTTCGTCCCACTCTCACTTCGTTAGTTTGACGTACCAGTCAATCCGAAGTTCTATATTTTAATAAATTGACTCGTTCATCCAACTCTCACTTCGTCGGTTTCATGTACTAGTCAACCCGAAGTTCTTTTTATTTGAGTAAGTTGACTCGTTCGTCCAACTTTCGCTTCTTGGTTTGACGTACTAGTCAACCCGAAGTTCTTTATTTGAATACGTTGACTCATTCGTCCAACTCTTACTTCGTTGGTTTGACGTACTAGTCAACCCGAAGTTCTATTTATTTGAGTAAGTTGACTGGTTCATCCAACTCTCGCTTCTTTGTTTGACGTACTAGTCAACCCAAGGTTCTTGATTTGAATAAGTTGACTCGTTAGTCCAACTTTTACTTTTTGGTTGATCGGACCAGAAGTTTATTGTATATGTCTGACTCGTGTCCTAATCTTTTTTGGGGCTTGATATGCTGATTGCTCCATATTATCGAGTTTTAATGCCTTTATTCTGTTGTTCGCGCACAAGATGAGGATTCCGAACTTGTAATTTTATTGATATTCCCTTCTCGGATATTCTGACCAATTCTATTGGTTATTTTTCTTGAAACGTTACGCTAGGTTGTAGAGTGATTAGTTCCACCCTTCTGACATTTTATTGATTGGTGTCGATCCTCGTGTTGTTAGAGGTTTACGTCTTTTTTGTTTTTCTCTGTATCGTCTATGTCTTCAAGTCGACGGATTTGCGTCTCGTCGTTCGTTGAATATGTTATTGTAGCTAATAGACTCGGGGTGCTTTCTAACTCAGTAACTGAGCAGTGCTGAATTGCCTGATCATGCTCGCATCAGCGCCAAACTGTCAAATCATGCTCACATCGGTGCCAAATTGTCCAATCATGCTCACATCAACTCCAAATTGTCCAATTATGCTCACATCGGCTCCAAATGATGAGGTCTAATCGAGTTTGTTGTTGTCAATTTCGTTGTTGGTAGTATGGGTGAGGCTTGTATTTGTTACTAGGGTCTTCGAATTGTGTTAGATCATTGGTACAAGCTTCTCTATGTTCTTTTACCGTGAATCAGTATGTTGGTTTGGCTGGTTTCTTTTGGCGTTAATATTCCTACTTCGATAAGATCAGTTCGAGTGGGAGGTGTTTCTGGTTGCTTCTTCAGTTGGGTTGATTGTTTTGTTCCCTCCGACTATGGAGTGTAAGGCATATGTTAGTTCTCTGGGTTGTTTTTTTGATCCCGTAGCGGTGTCTGCCTTTTTTTTTCCGCTGAGCTGGCATTCCGATGAATTCGTTGAGTCGTCCCTTTTGAACCCAATGCTCAATTTCATCTTTTAGATTGTAGCAATCTTCGGTATCGTGCCTGTGATCCTTGTGGAAGGAACAATACTTGTTTTTATCTCTCTCTTCTGGTCCCCTCTCATTCTGAGTGGTAAGTTGATGTCTTTCCATTTCGCCATGTGTTTCAGCATACTGGCCCGACTTGTTTTTAAGTTTGTGTACGGTTTGTATGTTTTTTCATCAAACTTGTTACCAACTCGTGTTCGGGCCTTGTCGACTGTAGCTTTCCGGACTCTTGCTGGTTGGATTCGGGCCTTGCATTGGTCTGATGCTTCTTTGACTAAATACTATCCTCTCGAGGTTCGCCGTCTCTTCTTTTTTCTTCCCTCATTTCCCGCTTCTTTGAGTGGTTTTCTCTTTCGTGGTCATTTTTCTTCCTGGCAGCTTTCATCTCCTCGAGAGTAATGTGCCATTCTTTTTGGGGGTTCCAAGTTGAGAGCATCAAAAAAGGGTATTCTTTTCAGTCTAACGGTAAAAGTAGCGGTGGCCGTGTCATCGCTGCATCCGTCGATCATTGTTAGTTCGTTAGTGAAACGAGTGACGTATTCCCTTATTGTTTCCTCAGGCTTTCTCTTTGATGTGAATGAGGTAGTGTGGTCCTTTCTTCATTCGCTGACTTCCAATGAATTTTGTGATAAAGGCGGTGGCTAGTGCCTGAAAGGAGTCTATTGACCTTGGTGGTAAGTTGTTGAACCAGTTCATTGTTGTAGACGTAAGACTAGTTGGAAACGTTCTGCATAAGATGGACTCCGTACTATCATTTAACGTCATCATGTGCTGTAAATGTCGCAAATGATCTGTTGGGTCGGTTGTGCCATCATATGCCTCGAACTTTGGTGGGGTGAACTTCTTTGGCATGGGAGTTATCATGAGGGCATCAGAAAAATGGCGGCTTAGCTAGCTCGTACAATACATTAGGATCCGTGACACCGATCCTGAACGAGATTTCAGCAAGTGTTTCGTCATTCTATGGAGTCTTAACTTGAGGAAGTTCATCGCTTTTGAGATTTCTCTGTTGAGACTCTGCAGGAACGTCGTCGCTTTCTCGGGTTTGGTTGGTAGATTTTGCTGGGGTGGCGCTTGGATAGGGGCGGTTGACTGAGTATGCTCTAGAATGAGTTTCTCCACCATCTTCATCATGTGGTTCATCTTGGTCATAAGCAAATCTACCTGAGGGTCAGTAGCAACGTCAACGGATGTCTGGGTTGTCTCAGCTACTGCATGTTGTGGATCTTGACTGTCGGGTACAATTGGCCCGGTGGTTACTGCTAGGTCTTGATCGCGAGCCGCTGGCAATGTAGTGTCTCCAGTATAAGGGTTACTGTGATTGCCGCTGGGTTGAGAGTCTATAAAATGTTCCATCTATTTTGGTAGCCTGTTGATTGTTGATCAGATTTTGGTGAGTTTTGTCACTGTAGATCTTCTTTTTCAAAAAGGAAACTTGTTGTTCCCCATGGACGACGCCAAACTGACGTGTCCAAATCTCGTCCTCCTGTGAGTTTGACTTGAAAAACAGATGTTAGAATACTAATGACCACCTTTTTGGTGGTCGAAGGCACTCCGATGCTTAAGTCAACGACTATGTTGAAAAATGAAGTAAATCTGAACAAAACTTAGTTAAAGTTGCATACCTTGGTCGATTGTTCTCTTTACCTTATATAATGGTCGCGGTTAATTCTTTTTGTGACTTAAGCATGTGGGGCGCAACGGAAAGAGATGTTCTTTGTAACAGTCTCCTCCTTTATGAGGACGCAACCTTGGAGGCGTAATTCCCTCCACGACTCTTTTCTTATGCAACGCTTTTCTTCTCTATGAGAGAATTCGTTCGGGCCTGGATTTGGGTTTTAGTTATGACTTCTTCCAATGAGCCATGTTTGGGCTTTTTTATTGGTTTTGCCCTCTTCGAGCTTTATGAGTTAGCCAGTGTTGGATTTCCTATTCCTCATGATGGATGGTTTCTGCCATGTGTATGGCTGTGATGTTGGTCTATTTTGATGTATCATCACGAGTGGTCTTTAAACATTCACAAAGTCATTTATCAAGATATTCAATGGCGGGGATCTAAACACGTAATTTGCGGAATTGTATTGAAACGGTCTAGAACTTTGACACGTTATTTGTAGTCTCAGTAAGTAATTTTCCTGAAAATTTCAGCTCAAACAGACCTCAAATGATTTAAAAATAAATTTTCAAAATTAATGAAGCCCTTAATTTACCATTAAAATTAAGGGGGTCTCCTGAGTCGGTAAAAACAACTTTTTGTCACTAAACCTCCAATGCCCCTAAAAATTTGTTATAAATTTTTTATTTTGTTAAATCTTTTTGGGCTTTTTTTTTTTGTTATTTACAATGTCAACCAAAATATAATTATCATAATTAACGTTGACCCTTTTTTTTCGTAATGGACTTGGTTTAAAGATTACTTTACATCATTTGGAAAAGTCTTACTAATATCTAATGGTTATCCACCAATTTACCATGTTCTTTTCTAGTTGGCCTCTTAGAATCTCTCCAAAAATTCAAATATGAGATATTATCATTTAGTGATTTATTACATAATCTGACAATTTAACAATCAATAAAAAGGATAAAAATAGAAAGGGACCCGTCTAAATGGCGAGGAAACCAGCGAGCCTTCATCCCCCCTCAGGATGCTCGAAGGGGATGGAAGGCACGCATCCCGAGGGGATGGAGGGTTGCACCCCCCCTTCCCTCGCTGGTTTCCTCGCCATTTAGAATTTCTGAATAGAAAGATGTTTACTTGTGTATCTCTCCTAATTAAGATAAGGCAACCACTACTCAACACCATCATAAGTGTTTTCTCGCATCATTTTACTCTTTTATATCACCTACTTTCTTTTTTACACCACCTATATAAACAAAAAACCAACATTTTTCCCTTCTTCATTCAAATTGAAACTCAAGTCTCCCCTCCCCTCTCCCATTCAAATCTTCCCTCTCCCTCGAATCTCTTGCAAAATGGAAACCATTCTCTTTCATCTCCTTCAAAATCTCTTCCCTTTCCCTCAAAATCGAAACCTCTAAAAATCACAAACTTTCCAAAAAAAAAATTGATGGACTAGACCGGAGCAAAGCAAAAACGAGTCTTTATGCAAGGTGGAGGCGATGGACCGGAGCAAAAGCAAATCTCTATGCGAGATGGAGGCGGTGAGGATATTAAGTGGCAACAATATTGTAGCCTTCGGCCTGGTTTAATTAACCCTATAGGGTCAGTCATGTAGCCTTCGGACATGGATTAATAAATAAATAATAAAGTGATTCAAGTTTTTTTTATTAGATAACTCAGAGTAATACAATTTTTGCGTTTGATAAACTTGAGAATCGGTTTCAATCGAGCACATAAGTTAGCCGAAAGTCAGGAACACTATCACGTTTGCATTGCGAGACAGATTTGCACGACTTTAGTAAAATGACCATAACTTGCTCATTTCAAAACATTTTTCAAGTTATTCAAACTTTGTTTATTAGGTAACTCAGAGTATATCAATTTTTGTGTTATGATGAGGTTAAGAATCGGTCTCAATCGAGCATATAAGTTGGCCGAAAGTTAGGGACACTATCTAATTTTCATTGATAGACAAATTTGCGCGACTTTAGTAAAATGACCATAACTTGCTCATTTCAAAACATTTGCAAGTGATTCAAGTTGTGATTATTAGATAACTTAGAGTAACTACAATTTTTTGGTTGATCAACTTGAAAATCGGTCTCGATCGAGCATATAAGTTGGCCGAAAGTCAGAAACACTATCTCGTTTTCATTGCGAGACATACTTTAGTAAAATGACCATAACTTGCTCGATTCAAAACATTTTCAAGTTATTCAAATTGTGTTTATTTAGTAACTCAGAGTACTACATTTTTTGTGTTATGATGAGATTAAGAATCGGCCTCAATCGAGCATATAAGTTGGCCGAAAGTCAGGGACACTATCCCGTTTTCATTGTGAGACAGATTAGCGCGACTTTAGTAAAATGACCATAATTTTCTCATTTTAAAACATTTTCAAGTGATTCAAATTGTGTTTATTAGATAACTCAAAGTAATACAATTTTTGTGTTTTGATGAGCTTGATAATCGGTCTCAATTGAGGGTTTAAATTGGTCGAAAGTTACCTTATTTTTAAGTTACTGGTTTTAAAACAATTTTTTGGGTGGTGTGAGTAAGTAAGAAGAAGGGAAAATAAAAATAAAAAAACTCAATGTTGGTATGAGAAAACACTTTTGGTAGTGTAGAGTAGTCGTTGCCTTAAGATAAACCCCTCTGACTCTAATTGGGAAAAGAATCCTAGTTTATTTATAGCTTTTCTAGACAAAAAATATTTCTCTGTGTAATTGTTATATTTTTGTTTACTGGATACTGCAATAAATAGTAAGTCTAGCTAGCTTTGTTTGGTAGTCTTTTTTTGTTTTTTTATTTTTTTGTGTTTTTACCCATTCTCCTTAAAACACAACCACAAACACTATCTATAGAAGGGGTAGAAGTGTAAAATAAAATTAAAAAAAGATCAAGAAAATGCTAGCAAACAAGGCTGACTAGAATTGTTGTTGCAATAAATTATATAGTCAGAGATAAGGTTTGCGATTTCGTATTTCGAGGTAATTTTGGTAAGTTGAATTTTAGTGAAATATTTCATTATGTGTAGAAAAAAATAGAAATTTTAATTGTAATTTTGAAATTATCAATATAATTTAAGCATTTTAAACTTTTATATACTATGTAAATAGTCGCACGAGACTCATAATCTCGTACAAATTGCATATTGCATAAGAATCACTTATATATAACAAAATTAACGTTATAACGGATTAAAATGTTTAAAATTTTAGATTGGTTTAATGAAAGAAATAAATATTTAGGATTTCGAAAGAAATTTCCTTAACTAAAAAAAGATAAATATTACGTAAAATGTCCGACAATTTTTGAGAAATCACATTCTGTTTTATTTTGTTTTATTTGCCTTTTACAGTATTCTGTTTTATTTTTATATTCACTTTCTTGTGCTGAAGATTGTTTTGCTGACAAGAAAGACACATGAGATATAGATTTCCGAAATTTGCAGTACATATCTATTGAATTTAGATTTTGGTCTAACATTCTCTTAATTATGGATTGATTTACATACAGTTCCACATCTTATCCATAGACAACTTTTACAATTCTTGAACTAGTTATAAATGTTTGGGAATCAAGTCAAAGTGAAAGCATGTTTTTTCAAAAATTCAAACCAAACAATAATTTCATGAATATCACTGAAAATTTCTTAACCAAAAACTAAATTGGTGTAACCACCAAAACCATTTATTAAAGGAAGCTTCATGGGGCATTATGAATGATAGTCTTCAAAGACTTTTAAAGCCTGAATGAAGTTAGATTGTCCTATCATGGTATTTACTTTATGGAGAAGAGATGGCTTCTTCTCAAATTACTCTGGACCACCACAAGAAAAAAGTTGTGAAATAAAGTCTAAAATTTACCAAGTCAAATGCAATATTTTTCTTCATTTTTTGTACAATCTAATCATCCCCCCAACCCTCAAAATAATAATAAAAAAGTCGATTTTTTTTTCTCAAAATTTATAGCGCATTACATAATCTCGTGTATGGTAATCTTGATATACAGATTTAATTAATATCCTAAAATCACACAAATGATACTTATGATAATATCTACCTACATCCCTAAAAAAATCTCAATTTTTAATCTTAAAATCATGGGTCGATATAAAAATTAAAACTGATAGAAAGTGATAGCTAGCTCGATCATTTGAAAGCAAAATAGATTAATTAGTTCAACAAGTACTCTGAAGAAATCAACTGCATGCATGGGGACATATTATAGACAGCTGTGTTTCTCTAGAGAATCATAACCTACCATCTCTCATACTTCACAAACGCGTAGGCATGAAAATGAGTCCAAATAAAGAACCCAAAAAATAAATCGCTCTCATCTCCCAGCTGTCTATGATCAACACAAAACCCTGTCAACTCAGCAACCTTACAATTACAAATAAACCCATCTAATTTTCCTATCTACTTGGCTTTTCCCTACACTCCATACCTTCTCTTCACCTATATATAAACCCTCTACAAACCTCAACTCTCCATTCCTTGTTTGTTTCTTGTTCTATATCACTTATTGCAATAGTATGGTTCATACTAGAGTTACTATGTTGTTGGTCTTGGTTTATGTACTAGCATGCACTTTCATATATCCTCTTGATGCCAACTTTAACCAAAATTTTGATATCACATGGGGTGATGGGCGTGCTAAGATCCTCGAGAATGGTAATAGTCTCACGTTATCGCTTGACAAAATTTCGGGGTCTGGGTTTAGGTCTAAGAATGAGTATTTGTTCAGTAAGATCGATATGCAGTTGAAACTCGTCCCTGGCAACTCCGCTGGCACTGTCACCGCATACTACGTATGTTTACTTGCTATAGATACTTTATGTTGTTAGTAGTGATCTTGTTTTAAAAATTGAAATATACATATGCTCACAACATGGGAATCTTTGTCTTTGGTTTTGTAGTTATCATCGCTAGGATCCACTCATGATGAAATCGACTTCGAATTTCTTGGCAACTTGAGTGGAGATCCTTATATTATGCATACTAATGTGTTCACCCAAGGAAAAGGCAATAGGGAGCAACAGTTTTATCTATGGTTTGATCCTACACAAGACTTTCATACATATTCCATCCTGTGGAATCCTCAAAGTATAATGTAAGAACCTGTTTCAGTATTCATGTATATATGTTTAGTATTTCGGTCTCTCATTCTATTAGTCTTGTGCATGTTTGGCCAATTCAAATCCAATAATTTTCTCACTGCAAGTAACATATTTTGATTTTTTTTGCAGCTTCTCTGTGGACGGCACTCCAGTTAGACACTTCAAGAATTCGGAATCAATTGGTGTACCGTTCCCAAAGAACCAACCGATGAGAATCTACTCGAGTCTCTGGAACGCGGATGACTGGGCGACGAGGGGTGGACTTGTCAAAACTGATTGGAGCAAAGCACCATTCACAGCCTCCTATAGAGACTTCAAAGCGCAAGCATGCGTTTGGTCATCAGGGGCCTCCTCTTGTTCCAAAAATAACCCTTCTTGGCTAACCCAAGGTTTAGACTCAGCAAGCCAAGAGAGAATCAAATGGGTGCAAAAGAATTACATGATCTACAACTATTGCACTGATACAAAGAGGTTTCCTCAAGGTCTTCCACCTGAATGTAAACTCAACTAAATGTAGTTTTTGTGATGTTGTTATAGGATGTTTCTTTCTTAGTTTTTTCATCATGTCCAGTGTAATCCAATAAGGTACAAAATATTTAAATTGAGTATTTGTTTATCTCCCTTTACTACTAGGATGGGAAATATGTATTTTTCATATTCATACAATTGAGAGATAGTGTAAAAACAAGTGTTTTGGATCACTGCATCTTTTTTACTTTTTTCTGAAAATGTCAAAGCTATATCGAATTGTTTGTTGACCTGAAGAAAGTTGGGCAAAACCTCTCAAATGATTGGTACAAGCACTTTAATAACATTTGTTTACATTGCCCACTGAGTGCATATTTCTCAAATCTAATTGGGACTTGATAAATATGATTGCTTTTCAAACACGCACCTCAAATGGGTATATGCATTGGATTCCTTGATACAATTTCTAAATAATCCTAATTAAAGATGGGTTATTTATTTTTTGGGTAGGTATAATTTAGTGTAATTCATATTAGGTATAAAAGTTTCATAAAATTATATATTATGTACGAAATTGGATTTTGACCGTTTGTCCAATGACGTTTATTAGGATAGACCTGTCACATTCAGTAAAGACCCAAATACCCTCAGTAAATGTACCAAAGTGTAATTATAGAAAAAATATATATATATAGTACCCAAAATACAAATATGTATAATTATATGGGTATTTAGGTCTTTATATAATGCGGGACGTCTAACCCTAGTCAGCATCTATATAAAAAATCGTAATGGTGTTTGAGGTTGGAGATAAAAGACGCAGAGATTTACCCAAACATGAGAATCTAATGGATCATTTTCTCTTTATCATTTTTAACTACTTCTAGGGAAAGAGGCGACTAGGGTTTGAGCTTCCTCCATCCATGATTCGATCAAGGATGAATGCTAAACCTGCACAACGTTGGTCTCTCCATCCTCCCATTGTGGAGAGACTCTAGGAAACAAGGGGGAAGTGAGTCTCCATCTGGAACGTCTACTGTAGAACAAATTGAGGAACTAATAGAGGTATCTCTGGAACTAATACCTAATGACTTAAGGACAGAATCAGTAGCATTGAGGAACACGAACAAGCAGGCCTCTTCACACCAAACCACAGATCTGGAACTACTTGAGGAGCAGCCACCAATCAATAACGATGTAGAAGATACACCAGAACCTTCTGATACTGAGCCTAATGAAAAAACTAGTACAGTAGGGAAGAACAATGTTGATCAAGTCCCGACAATCCCATCAGAAGAGAAGTCAAATGAAGAGGAAGGATGGACCACCCCATCACGCAGGCACACATTTAAGCAGAGGGGAGAGGCTAGCCAGGAGCAAGAGGCAGAGAATATGATAGATGAACCCAACCAGGGGATTGGCACTGACCATGCATTACATGTAAATCCAGCAGCATCTACAGGGACAATGGAGGATGTACCTATGGCTAGGAATGCAGGAATGAGCAAGATAATCAACAGGGAGATGTTGTTAGTGTGGAGGAACATGAAGTAAACACCAGGGGAAATAACATTCCTACCAGCAATTTGGTGCCTATACCCCCAGTGAAACCTACCACATTGGAGCCAAATATAACCAAGACAATTTCTAAGCAGGGCGAGCATGGACACATTGGTACCTCTGGCCAAGGACACAAACCAATGATTGGTGACAAGAAGAAGACAGGAGAGCCATCAGGGAAACCTAGCTCACATCTAGGCAGCATCAAGCATCCTCCTACACAAGCACGCACGCATAACCTTCGAAGCAGGAACAATGTTTTTCAGAACTCTATGATACATAACTAGGGTTGAATGGATAATAATGATGCTAGTCAAGAAGGAAGAATCTGGATTGGCTGGGATCCTAGGTGTGTCAATGTTAATGTCATTACTAATTCAACCCAGGCAATCTTCATTCATGCTAAATGACCAGATGGATACATGTGTGTTGTTACAGTTATATATGGTAGCAATTACTATCTAACAAGATAACAACTGTGGAATGAACTCACTACATTGGCAGCTACAAATACATTGCCTTGGGTAGTGTTAGGTGATTTTAATGCGATTGTTCATGCACAGAAAGAAGTGGAGATGCTGATCGAAATACAACAGGTGCATTTGATCTTTTAAACTGTGTTGTCCAGGCTGAGCGATTGCAAATATAAAGGGAACTACTTCACATGGAGCAATGGGGCTAATAGGATTTGTTCCAAAATAGACAGGGTACTAATAAATGGCGCTTGGATGCAGAGTAAACCGAATGTAGAAGTGGAGTTTATAAATGTTGGCATTTCTGATCATATACCTATGATTCTGTCTCTCTCTCTATGGCCATGTTAATAATGGCTCTGTAGCATTTAAATTCTTTAACTACTGGGTTCACGAGAATGACTTAGTGAAGACAGTGGAAGATGCTTGGCAGATTAAGTTGACAGGGAACTCTATGTATAGGCTAGTCAAAAAATTGAAGCATGTGAAGTCCAAGCTAACAGTGTGGAGAAAATCAGGGTTTAATAAAGCTAGTTCTCTAGTGCACATAGCTAGACAGAGAATGGAGAATGCACAGCAAGGTCTACAATCACAGGCTACAACTTTGCAATTGGTCCAGAAAGAAAGAGCAGCAGTAAGAGCTTATAAAAGGGCAGCTAGGCAGGAAGAATCAGAACTCAAACAAATTGCAAGGTCTAAATTATTTGAGTTAGGTGACCAGAACAATAGCTATTTTCATGGCTTTGTCAAGGAAAGAAGAATGCAGAACAGAATTGATAGCATATACAACAGGATGGGAGACAAACTTGAAGAGCCAGCTGAGATTGAAGCAGAGTGTGTGGACTACTTTCAGGGAATATTTGCAAGA
Source organism: Berberis vulgaris (assembly GCA_963556465.1). Lineage (NCBI taxonomy): Eukaryota > Viridiplantae > Streptophyta > Magnoliopsida > Ranunculales > Berberidaceae > Berberis > Berberis vulgaris. The sequence goes on from OY747132.1 coordinate 72,524,845, forward strand.
CAACACAGTGAACCTTATGACAACACCATTTTGGAGAACTTAGAAATGGAAACAGTTATAACAGATGAGATGGGAGCTGAATTAACAAAGCCAGTAACAAGAGACGAAATCATAGAAATTATATCAGCTATTGACTCAAACAAGGCACCTGGTCCAGATGCCTTTTCTTCTTATTTCTTCAAGGCTACGTGGAGAATTACAGAGGATGACTTCACAAAAGCAATAATGATTTTTTTCAGGAATTCTAAATTCCTTGGTGAGGTAAATGCTACTTTAGTTGTTTTAGTTCCTCAAATTACTAATGCATCTTACTTTAGTGACTACAGACCTATAGCATGTTGCAAAGTAATATACAAGTGCATTACAAAAATCCTGACATCAAGAATGAAGGTTGTGGTTTAGAAAGTAGTCAACACCAATCAATCTGCATTCATCAAAGGGCGCTACATCCAGGACAATATAATGCTTGCACATGAACTATCACAGGGATCAAGGGCCACCAAGGTGTGCTGCAAAAATTGACCTTAAGAAGGCATATGATATGGTTAGATGGGATCTTATACTGCATGTGTTACGGAAGCTGAACTTTCCATCAGCCCTTATTCAATGGGTTCAAGTCTGCATTTCCACTGCTAAATTCTGAATTAATATGAATGGCTCCCGAAAAAGGATACATCCATGCTACTAGGGGTATAAGACAGGGCTGCCCTATGCCACCCTATCTGTTCGTAATGGTGATGGAAGTGCTACACTTATTACTCAAGAATCAAGTTCAGGATGGACACTACAAATTGCATTACAAGTGCAATGACCCTGTTATCACCCATCTAAGTTTTGCGGATGACCTACTTGCATTCTTCCATGGAGATGCTAGCTCTGGGAAAGCCCTAGTAGATGTACTAAACAGCTTCAGGGAATGCACTGGCTTAGAGGTCAACTGCAACAAAAGCAAGCTATTCCTAGCAGGGGTGATGCCTACTGAAGTTGCACCCATTAGCTCTCAGTTAGAGTTTGACATTGGAACGCTGCCTGTGAAGTACCTTGGACTCCCATTGGTTACTTCAAGATTATCTCATCTAAACTGTGCTCCAATCATAGAGAAGAAGGTTAATTCTTGGAAAAATAAACTGCTGTCATATGCAGGCCGAGTAGTGTTGATCAAATCGGTTCTGTCCAGCATGCATTTGTATTGGACCACGTGCTACGGACTTCCTAAACAAACTGTCAACACCATCAATGCCATCGTAAGAAACTTCCTATGGTCTGGGGATGATACAAACACCAGGAAAGCCATGGTAAGCTGGAACTCTGTCTGCCATCCAACTTGAGGGGGAGCGCACAATTGGCTTGTCAAGTAAGAAATTGACAGCCATGATCCCCTGCACAAGATCAACTTGAAGTTTGGTGGGAAGGAAGTGACAGGGCACTGAAAGGTGATACCTGGACACCACAAATCCCTGATGAATGGGATGGGAATGATGTGGAGTTTGATTGGGAGTGAGCTGGATTGGTTGTGACCAATTGCCTACACTTTCTTGAATCTGAATGTAAAACAAACACCATTTTTAGAATCTAGACTAAGATGGCTACCTAATAACGCTCTGTTTTCCTGTGTCGAGGAACATCGAAGGGATGATATAGTAATCTGAAATTGATAATAATGTTGTTATCATGGTACTTTGGGATAGGTTCAAATTAAAGAAGCTTTAACTTAGTCAATGGGGTCTGTGATTTAGGAAAAAAAAAAGAAAAAAGATAAGAGATAAGAAGTCCCCTTACGTGGTAAGGGGAGATTATTGAGAGGACATCAACTTCAAGTTGATTATACAAACAAATACTTCTCAAGTATTGCTGCGTTCAACCACTCATATTTCCCATTTCCCTGCCAGGTGTAGAGGCATTGAGTGCAATCGATATCAAAACAATGCGATTTATTATACAAAGAACTAAACCTTTTTAGCTCTAGTCAATTGTGTAAATGGTGAGGTCCACGAAGTCCCTTCATGTGGTAAAGGTAAGATCGTGGTGAGGGTATCCCTTTATGTTTATCCACTAGTGTTCATAAAGTATTAACGAAGGTTCCTTACTTTTGCAATGGGTTTGTAACTTGTAAGGAAAGGAGTATGGGGGATAAGAAGTTCACAGATTTGGAACTCCAATCTCTTTGAATTCGGAGCAGTAGATTGTGACTTTATGATTGTGCTTTTACGCCTGTTTTGCATGTCGTGCTAAGCTAAATCTTTGTGTTTCAAGCTGCAGGGAATATAAAGGCAGATAATTGGTTTTGCTTGCTTGAAACTGACATCCACTCCAAAGTCTGATTCAACCAAACCCACTGCCGAGATGCGGAATGGAACCACATATTAGGTTAGGTTGAACAAATTTTGCAATAGTCACCATAGCCAGAAAATAATGCTATACACGACAGTAACCCAAGATACGCCAGCTACTGAATAAACACAAGGGCACAACTACTGGATAAACAAGGGCTCAACGTTGCATCTATGTTACTATTGTCAACCCCATCCATAGAATGAGATTTACGAGACTACTCTGTCTATTTCCGAGAGGCCTATACATCTTAGCACATCTGTTTTGCACTACCCTTTTACTTCTTTTGCACTCTGTGGACAAGAGTACACAAACAAGGAAGGGTGGAGAAGATTTGATGATCACAATAATATTATTCCAAATCTAGTTCATTTTTCATGGCTATTAGTAATTGGACCCTAGTAAGAATCTCACACAATACATTCGCAGAGAATCACCCACCTTTATAAAACTGGATACCAATAAAGCAAGCTCCAATAATACTGAAGGACCTTAATTTTCTGCAAGAACAAAACAGCCACCATTCGATGTAAAAGTAGCTGAAGTGCTATGCAGATTCCAAAACAATAAAGGACCCTAGCAAACATCTAAATGGGAAAGGCAAACATCTTCGAGAAATACCATACTTATATCTGACATTGAAATTTGTCATGGGTAATCTTCAGATGCAGTAACACAAGGTAAGAGAGAGAGAGAGATGCAAAGGGACAAAATCTGGAAATCAGGGATATGAAGGGCACAAAAATCTTCAACTTCGATTTACTACTCTTAATAGCCACCCAAAAATATATAAAAGACTGGAAAATAAGCAAAATCAAATTACAAGGACTAGGAGTATATCAGGCTCAAATTTCATCATGTCAAATTACAAATACGATAGTTAGTACCCCTCTTCTTTCTGATATCTTCCTTGCCCTCGACCTCAACTCTATTGCTCAAAAAATAACAGAGTATAATGCTTGTCAGAGAAAATGTAGAACTCACCAAAAGTCAAATTAGGGAAACAAAGTGATGCTTACTTCTGCTAAACCCACCAAAAGCCAAATTAGAGAAACAAAGTGATGCTTACTTCTGCTACTGTAATTCTCTCTTGTTGGACTAAAATTTTGAGAATATTTCCAAATTTTGGAATAATATAACCGATCAACTAGCACACTTCAAGATCAGAGAATGTCATTTAGAAAATGTTTTACCCTGTAATAAGGAGAAATTGACTTAAGATGCAGAAATCATATCTTCAGCACCCATGGGTGTAGAATGTAGTGATTAGGACTCTAGACCTTAAGAGGAAAAAATGCGTGCATAAGCAATTCTAGGCATTAACATGCGTCTGGAGGTCTTTAGGTTGAATACTAATTTCTTATGGTGCCAAAGATACTAAATATTGCTTGAAAGATTCTCCACTGTAACAAGAATATCAAAAACCGGAACCCTAACAGGAGAACTGCCACTCCAATTGTTTCCCTAAAACGACAAAGGAAAGGGTTGGATGATCACTAAAACGGGGGTTGCATGGTGTAAAAGACGAGTTGGATGATGGAAATACCCATGAAGCACAAAAAAGACGAAGGAATGGATGCCAAACTTTCAGCTCAAAAAAATTTTCAATATTGTTTCTTACGAAACCAAAAGCTAAAAAACGTAACCAGGAACCCACTTATTGTGTTCAAAACATGGTTTCTTTGGTAGGCCTTTCATCAATGTTCCCTATAAGATCAAGCAATCTGGACTGTCCCCTTCATGTATGTGCATGGATAGTTGGAAACACACTCAATGACCATTAAACTCAAAACTGATATTACACATGACCCATCACAAGCGACACACTAATTGCAGTGGAACAAACACTGCAAAAACTCGTTGCAACAATGCAATTTGCAAAGCCTATTAGTAAGAGCCAACCAACCTATGCCACAACAGGTCGCATCTAGGTATTCTGCACTGCTTGGAGATGCTAAATTGTTCTAGTGTACTCTTTATAAAACAACAGTCCATCGCCTTTCCCACTCATACATATGCCAACAAACTAGTCTCTGCATACTGAAGGAACTAGAAGAAAATCCCTTGGAAGAACCTGAGCTAGTAAAAACAAAGCTACTTTTCACATTACATAAAGCACCAACACCCGCCATCAAGGTACTATAAGGCTGTCACATCTAAAATGGAAGTGATGAGAACATAAGAACTGCAACAGCCCAACAAACAGCTAATATTTACCCTGCTAACCAAAGTTTGCGGAACTCACTATTTAGTCTATTTTGACCACTTTTTTTCAACTCCTTCCTTAAAATCCACCAAAACACTAAGGATAGAGATAGGCTAACCAAAGAAAATTATGAGATACCAGTTTGAATGGAGATACTAAATTTTGTCTGCCATCAACTGTCATAGGGACCCTTAGAAATGCCATTACAAGGATGCTCTATTACAAACCATCCTATTCTCCACATATTGGGAAAAAGGATCAAAGTGCTAAACAGATAAGGAAACGCCGTCTGCCACCTCCCATCACTAACATACTTTCAGGGTTTTGGAGTCCAAGAAAGGCCAACTATGAAAGACCACATTATAAGAATCTTAATAAGGAATGGCAAAACAACCGACCAATTTCCCAGCCAATATGGTATACTTTGCATTAAGGAAAACCACACCTAACAAATATTCTATAGTGTTGACCTCCTACACTCAAAAACCTTCTCAAATAATGACAAGGTGTACAGTAAGAAAGATTACAAGGGCAAGGATTGTATATGAATGGCAGCAATTACTAAAAATTATTAGCACAATGTTTTCTACTAAAAATATAAACAGAAAGTGGGCAAACAACAAAGTTTTCTATTAATAATCTAAACAGAAAGAGGCCAAATAACATAAAAATCATTTATTCGAAAGTGTCAAATGCAATCAGAAGGGAAAAAGATCTAAGGTGCTTCTAATAAGCGAGTCATAAAAATTATCACAGGGCAAATGGACTGTGATTGAAACAGATACTAAAGGTGCATACATGAACAACACCAGTCAAGTTGGAAGATTGAACATAAGACAGTATCCACTATACATTTTGCTTTTTACCAAAAAAATAATAAAATAAAATCTGAATGTCAAAATGGGAAAAATTCAAGGGATCAATGAAGTGATACAAGAGCTAATTAGTACCACTAAACAGATTTGTTAAGGAAATGAAAGAAACAAAGTTACAACATCATGAAGAGCCCTACGAATGAAACTGAAAACCTCAAGATGACATTAATTGAAAAAAATAACATGAACTATATCATGTGTTGATGAAACGAAAAATGAACCGTCCAATGATAGAAAGCGGAGCAAGCAAAGCATGAAGATGAATATCCATACTTTCATCAAACAGAAGCAGGAGAAGACCGCAGCTTCTTCAGTCGTTTGACAGCCGGAGAAACACTCTTAACACCTTTACGCAACTTCTTCACAGAACCAGCCCTCCTCTTGGCTTTTTTCATTAGAGTTGGAGTATCAACAACAGGACCTGGACGACAACCTTTCTTGAGAGCACTGCCTCGAGGAGTAGCAGATGGCGGCAATCTCAAACTTTGGGGAGGTAAGGGACTGTGTGGCTTCCAAACCAAATTGCTCTTCATGGAGAACCTCACCTTCTTAGCACTTTTGTCACCGCTCTTTCCAACTGCACTACCTCCAACAACCGGGCTGGCACTAACAGGAGTACGCGCAGCAACACTCCTTGCCCTCTTTCTCTTCTTCGTTACTTTACCATTAACCCTTGCCCCAAGCGAGCTTGCACCATCAGCCTCCATACCAAGCTCAGCAGCAACCTTCTCAAATTGCATCTGCAGATTTGAAATCACTGATTCATTGAAAGCATTAATATCTTCTTCAGTTTCTGTCGAATTGTCACCATTAGAAAGATTTTCATTCTCACTATCCCTTTCAGTTTCCAAGCTAACGGAATTTGATTCCACGTCCTTATTCTTCAACTTTAAAGCCTTTTTTATTGCACCAGACACCTTTTTAGCCTTATTGGTTTTCTTCGACGAATCTCTAGCCGACCCATTCTCAACATGCCCGTCCACTTCCATCTGTTCCGCTTCAATTTTATCTTGTTTAGCCTTTTTATTCTTATTTCTCTTCGACAATCTCCTCGCCGACCCATTCTCAACATTTCCTCCCACCCTCATCTCCTCTTCCAACTCTGCCCCATTAATCGGAATCAAATCCGGAACCTCTTCCTCCATACTATCACCCTCCTTAACCTCAGGAACCTCAATCTCAATCCCCAACCGTCCAAAATCCTTCTCCAACTTCATAAAACCCTGATGCAACCCATACAAAACCTTCCTATTCCCCTGCACACAATCCAGTGACGCCCCCAACTCAAACAACTTTTCCGCAAGCCCCAATTTCAACGCAAACGCCCAATACACCTCAACCCCGGACTCTAATTCCTTCTCCCCACTATTCTTCACCTCCACAACCTTCTCCCCATTCCTAAGCAAGCAATCAAACACAAAGTTCTTAACTTTACTAACCAAAACCTTATCCAAAGACCTCCCCATCACACAAACAAAGGGCTTTATCAAAATTTCAAACACCTCCAACTTCACCGGCAAAAAGGGTATCAATTCATCCAAGAAAACCTCCGAAATGTGGTAATTAACACCCCCGGCAGGGTACCGATCCCGACCCAATAAACTCTTTTCTTCCAAAACCCCCATTAATTGTCCAACCAACTCAAAATCCCACGAATGGTTCTTCATTAACGCGAATAATTGACTAATAAACTTACGAATGAGTAAGTAAAACTTGTCGAGACGCAAATGGTCGATCCCGGCCCATTCACGACGAATGGTGAGAACGAAAGCGTCGAAGTATTGTACGGACAAAGAGGGGTGAGGAAGACTTACGAGGAGAGTTGCTAGACAAGTGATTACCTCGTGCTGGTACTGTTGTTTGTCGGCGTGCCAAACGCAGTAGAAAAGACCCTTCCAGATCTTCTTCATCTCTGTGAGAGTGAGGGTTTCTGGAGGTTGTGAGGGAAGCCAGGTTTTCAGCAGGCGCAAGGCCTTGTCGCGCGTGGGCTTGTTGCAGGAGCCGAGATGGCGCGCGATGGTCGAACCTGTTAGGGTTCCTAAAGCCATTGAAAGAGAGAGGGGGGGAGGAGAAACCCTAGAGAAAGCGGTGATTGATCCAATTTGAAATCGAAAATAGAGAAAGAGAGAGAGTGGGGGTTGTAGAGAGATGATTTGAAAGAGGCGTGAGAGTGAGGGGGTGCGCAGGAATGAGTGGCGCGAGAACGAAAGGAGGATATGCTCTAGACTCTAGACCTTTTGGCTTTGTGGTGGATGTTTTCTTTTTTTGGTTCTTAAGAAAAATTAAGGAAAAGAAAAAGTATGATTTGTTGGAAAGGGATATAATTTGATACTTACTATAGAAACCTAGTTATGCTTTCCAATGGCATTATTGTGTGATGACAATAGGTCATTGTTAGGTGTACGTTTCTCTCCGTGTTATATAATTTGATTTAAATTTTGAAGAAGTGCATTTAAATATTTTGTCATCTTTTATGTGATTGGTCAATGAGGGTGTTTGTTTTTTTTTTTATGAATAGAGTCAGAAGTTCTAATAAGAAGTAGGTCACCTTGTTTAGAGTGTTTGAACGTTTGATTGGAGTAAGCAACATGAAGATATTGATCATTTAGCACCGAATATTAATCTTAAAATAATTTTATAATGACAATTGTTGCCCTCATCTTCTTAAAAATAAGTATGGCTAAATTTTGATGGTTCGTCTTTATTCTCTTCACCAAGCATTGTCATTATACCTACCTTTACAATGACTCTTCAATGGTAAGAAACTTATTGCGTTTATTTCCTTCATATTTGTGTTTTATTCTCTGTATTTTTCAAGTTCTTCTTCATTTCTCCAACTCTCCATCTCATGTATATTTTCAAGTTTTTATTATGTAGCATGTAGTTTTGAAAGTTTTGACAAATTGATCATCACCGTATAACATCGGGTTTCCAACCCACCATCTCCCCATTCCTGTATGTATCTCCTCAGTTGGGCAAAATTGTCAAACAATTCTTATTCAACACCTAAAAGCAAACAACTTTTTAATTTTACAGCTTCTAATCAAAAGCCCATTCAGAAACAAATAAACAGTTCATTCATAAACTCTTCAAAAATTAGCTTCTAAGCACTTAAAAAAACAAATACCACATGGTGTCTGCATTATCCCTCAAGTTAGAGCATGAACATCTATAGGCATTACACAACTACCCTTTCTAATTAATGTTATCGTTAAGATAAATATTGGAAAAATGACTTAGAGAGTTGTAATTCTAGATTTAAGAAAAAAAAAACCACAACAATTAGAAATACTTCAAAAAACCTATTTTTACAATCTAATACATTTAAGGGCACAAAACCTAACTGCGGTTTAAAACAATTATGCCCTTTACTTGTTTCAACTTTTAAGACCAAAAATCATCAATTGGTTTATACTTTGAACCCAACTCTGCGTCGCCTCTCAACCACAATTTCAAAGCCACCTTAGTTTCTCTTCAACTTATCCCCTGTTCCAGTTTGAACTACCCATTTTTTGGATTTCTCTTTTATTGTTTCAGCCTCTACAGCCCTACCACCATTACTACCAATATTATCTTTGGGCTTGTCTAACGGGCGAGGGATGAGGTAGAACCCTCCATCCCCCTCGAGATGCACGTTTCCTCGCCAATTAAAATTCCCCATTATCTTTTGTTCGTCCTCTTTGAACAACCCATTGTCAGGCTTCGATCAACCTCCCACCCCATGAAATAAGGACTTTTCATGGTACTCAAGACTAAAGTTGTATTTGCTCATCGTCAATGCACACCAAATGATTGCCAAAAAATTTTGATTTTCTTCGGTACAGTGGAGTAATCAACGGTTAAGGGGGCAATAAGTGTGATCAAACTAACCTCTCTGGGGATCTTACCTCTTTAGAAAAATAAACTTTGAATGAGTATAAATGATTGACGAATATTTAAATTTGTATTGGATTTTGAGTGAATATTTGGGTGAGTTATCCTAATCTAAGAAAGAAAAAATTAATTAATTTAAAAAAAAAAAAAAAAAAAACCCTCTATGGAATCAAAATAACTGTTTTCAAATCAAATTTTGGAATTTCTTCAAAGCAATGACTACAAATATATCCATATTGGATTGATTCAAATTGGGATAAAATCCCTTACAAGAACAGGGTTAGACACCTGTGCTCTTATCGCTCTTCGCGATTGCAGGCACAATAGGTTCGATGACTCGCTCTTAGGAATTGCAGAGTCAACCCTTGCTATGGGTCCAATCTATTTTGATTATTACCTCAATTTCTCAGTATCTCTCACGGATTCACATGTCCTAGAGACACTGACCTTCAATATTCAGACATCTGGATATGATATGCTTCCTGAATCAAAACATTTGGCTTTTATCTATAAAATCACATACAAAACCATGAAGACTCAATTAATTAGTCCCAAGGCACTTCTGTAACCACAGTTTATTTTTGTGAAATTTTAAAGTCTTAACTGTAAAAACTAAAAAGTAGGCATTTGGGGTATATTCAAATGTTGTGGTATCTTTAGTCTAAAATTACGAAAAGAAGGTATCTGAAGACAAATGAGATCTTCCATCTCGTACATACAAAACAGTCAATAAATGTGATTACCCATGCCACCGAGCCTTGTTGATGATCAAAAAAAAAAAAATCAAGAAAGAAAGAAACAAGCTAGTCTCATCCACCTAGTTTTGGCAAACTTCTCCATTTAAAAGTTTTTAAACATATGTCTCTTATTAAGTGATTGATTAATGATTATTCATGTTGTCATTTCCATTTATACTGAAAAAGCTTTTCAAAAATATGTTAGCATAGCTCGAATATATTGGCGTTCAACCAAATATTCTCTTATACCTCTCCGAGAATAAGGCTATTTAGTATGGTGTGGTGCAGAGCCCAACAATGACAGAGTCAGGATTTATGTTGAAAGGGGGCGGAATAATGAGTCATAATTAATTAATGATAATATAGTAATTAATTATTTTAATAAAAAATTAATTTGAACAATACATAAATAACTATACAAAACATCAATTACTAAACAAAACTCCATCTAATCTACGGGAAAGAAAATGAATCCAACAAACTACTTTGTAGGTGCACAAAAGATAAATATATAGGAGACAAATCAAATTGGTATATAAAATTAATTGGCAAAAATTAATTTCAAATGTAAAATTAGATGTGGACAAAAAAATTGGCTATTGCGATTTGACACCTATTATAAATAGCTAATTAGAGGTTACCCTATCATTGAACATTATTACAGTCTCCCCCCAGGACTAGTAATTAACGTGCATTGACTGTCAAAATGCCCATGTTGATTATCAAAATGTCCTTCAAACAATAACCCACAGATTAACCTTGAGATACAAACATGTATCTTGAGAAAAAATTTAATGAATCAAAATTTTCATGTATCTCCAGAAAATCCTATGAATAAAATACAAAACTAGATCTCGAGATACGAATTCATCGAGAAAATACATTTTTTTAAACTTCTTCCTCAAAGAAGGAAAGAGGTTGATGTGGTTGCCGGTTGTTGATGGCGATGGTGGAAAAAACAACTAAGTCAAGTAAAAAGGGGCGATTGTCGGTGTCGCATTAAACAAATAGAGGAAGCAATTGAGAACAGATAGAGAGAAAAGGGTGGGGCAGGACGGATTCGTCGACAAGGGTGGCCATATTAAAAAAATAATAAAAAAAATTGAAGTCAGTGGCGGCAAGTGCCCCCACTTGTACCCATGTGGCTCTGTCCCTGGAGCCCAACACCCCACTTCTTTCCTAGAATAAATCAATAAACCATGCATTTCATCTCCTTTGATTTAACCTTTTCTACTCTTAATCATACACACAATTATTCGATCAATGTCAACTTTCACACCACTTTAGCCCATCTCCTTTGCCCACCCTATATATATTACGACTCTAAAAGTTGCATATTTTGCCTTTAAAGTATCACTATGGGTGTGTTTGATTGCATGAAATCTCATGTCATGAGAATTCATAAGAGGACCCCTACATTTTAGGCTAAATTTCACATTCACCATTTGACCACCATTTGATTTTGTGATCAATGGTGAGAATGGAAATCCCATTGACATGAGAATCTCACTCCTTGGTCCCCCAAGGCATGTGATTCCTATGTTCATGGGACTTTCATTCCCACCATTGATCACAAAATCAAATGATGGATGTGGAGTGATATTCATGAACTCATGAATTCTCATGACATAGGATTTCATGCAACCAAACACACCCTACGATCTCTGCTATGATTTGAAATTCTACATTATGTTTTCTTTAAATGACATTGTTCTACCATGTACTAATCTTGTGATCCACGTGTTATAGGTTATTGGCATAATTTGTAAGTTGTATCAACATAAACTTTTCAAGTTCACCATGATGGTTTTGTTCTAAAATATTTGGCTTTTAAAAAATGATAAACAATTTTTTTCTAAAATCTTTCCTATTTTTCTTTGGTAAGCATCAAAAGAGTTTGTTTGGTAGCATGAAAAACAAACATGAGAATTAAAAACTGATTCAGTGAATTCCCTGAGGGGAGTCAAAGGATTGAATTTCCATGAGTGATTGGTGTCAAGGGTAAGAGTGGTACAGATAGGGATGACAACGAGGCGGATTTGAGCAAACCCATTACCGCCCCGCTAGGGATTTTGGGTCCCCAAAATCGCTCTGCATATCTGTTTATCATTTTTTTTAAACCATCCCCGCCCCGCTCCATTTAACCCCCCAAAAAAAAAAAAAAACAAACAAAACAAAACAGATATGAGATCTGAAAAGAAGAATAATGGAGATTTTGAGTTTCATAACCGAACTCAGCTCAACCTTGTTCTTTTTTTTTTTTTTTTTTTTTTTTTTACTGAATCTCTCTTTCTTCATCCTTGCCCCTTTTCTACTCTACTTCCTGTTCTCACACTCAGCGGTCCGCCACGGTTCCCTTCATCCACTGCTCAACCTGATCTGCCAATCCCACATTCCTCTATACATACAATGTCACTACCCCTTCGCCCTCCATCAACCTTGACCCCATCCCATCACCTCCCTCATCTTCTCGAGTAATTTCACAAACCCAATCTCAATCCCCAATCAAAACTGAGCTTATGATCCGCTGACGGTGCCACCACCGCCACCCGCCTCTTCTGATCCGCCTTCCGGCTGACTCTATGGTTCTCCGCCAACCTTCCTCATTCTTTTTCATCTTCATTCTTCAGTCTGAGAGTGAGAGTCATATCCTAGGTTTTTTTTGTCTTCTTCAAAAGTGAGAGTCTGAGAGATGTAATCCATCAAATGGTTAGGGGTTTTTTTCCTTTTAAAGGGTCAAGGGTATTTATGTAAATTTTCATACTTAAACGGATATCCCTGGGGCGGATATGGCCAAATCCGTATCCGCCCCGAATATTCGACGGATGCTATTTGGATATCTGTATCTACCCCAATACCCGTTTAGCCATATCCAAATCTGCCCCATACGGATTGGGTGGGGCGGATATCCATGAAAATCCACCCCACTGCCATCCCTAGATACAGAAGCATATTCTCAATAGACTTGCCTAAGCTATAAAACCATGTTTTGCACATGTTAATATCTAGAAGATTATCTGTAATTGTAGCTTTTTCATACTTGTATGTAATCCCTTGAAATGGAATTGACGTGAGGTATACTTCCCAATGTAATGTCCTTTGTACAAATACATGTTCTTCATGTAAACAAAGCAAACAATTCATCCTATATTCATTGTGTTTCTATATTGTATCAGATTCATCACTGGGTTGTCAGCTTTTCCCTTTAGATATGTTTGGTTACCCATTTTCTCAGAGAAATGAAATCCATTTCCTTTGTTACAAAGATTTTTGTTGCTTGATTGTCTATTTACTTATAGGAAATCGATTATTCATACTACTCATGGGAATCCAAGTCCTAGAGGGAGGCCTCGAAATCAAATTCATGTAAATGGTTTCAATCAAGGATTGTGATTTCGCAAAATTATCAAATTTTTTGTATTTTTAATTACAAAAAAACGGGAGAAATAAAAATTTTACATTTTTTTAAAGGTTTTTTCATAAATTTCAGACCTTTTTTAGTAAATTTTGTTTATTCGTAAAAATACAAAAACCAGCTACTAAAGTTTTCAAGGATTTTTTAGAAAAAATTTGGGATTTTTTTCGTAAATTTGGTTTTTTTTAATTATCATTTATTCTAATTATTTATTGATTTTTGAAACCATCCCATAATTTCCTAATTATCACTTTTTCTACTTATATATTGATTTTTTAAACTACTTCTTGATTTTCTAATTATAGGTATTTTGATTTCATTTAATGTGTTTAATACATTTATTTACTTGCATATTATTTTTTTCACATATTTAATATACCCTCAAAATTCATTTTATATTTCATTTATCCTCGAAATATTTACGTTTTTTCTTTACACACCAAAATTACTCTTAAAATCAGAAAACTAAAATTAACTTAAAAAACGAAATCACAATCCTTGGTTTCAATTTCCATGTCTATTTTCCATGCAACAAAAAATGAACCCTTCTTGTCTTGGACTTTCTACCACGAGTAGTACGTCTTTCGTTAAAAATCGCTTTCTAGAATCAAACATTCATCGTGTGAGAAGTCTTTTGCAATTACCTACAAGTGGACTTTGTGTCTTTATAGGTCCAAACTTAATTTCATGTGATTTTAAGAAAGAACCAACAGTTTCATGGTCTAACACCGAAGCTGAATACCAATCTCTTGCTTTATGGTGGTAGAAGTCATTTGGATTCAGTTTATTCTTCAGGATTTATACATCTTTAGTAAGTATCCTCCAATTTTGTTATATGATAACATTAGTGTGAAAGAGTTGCGCATGGCACTATTCAAGTTCATTATGTTCCTAGCAATGCACAATTGGATGATGTATTAACTATTAACAAAAGGTGTGAGCACAACTAGTTTTTTTTTCAAATACGAGACAAGCTGGCCGTGCTTTGTCGCCCTACTCTCGTCTTGTGAGGGAATGTCAAAGGTTATTATTAAGTGCAATGTTATTAATCTATCTTACATTTCACATTGCTTTTGTGTTTATGCCAAACTTAAAACATTTACTCTCACCCCGCGTACAAACTCAAAAAACCAAAAAAACAAAATACTCTCCATTTCAAACTCTCTTTCCCTCCCACTCTCCACCTCTGGACCTCTCTGCTTCTCCATTTTGTAGACCTCTACATCTCAACCCTTCTCCACCACTCTGCTTCTCCATTTTCTCCTCTGTTGCGTGAAGGAGTCCATCTTCTTCTCTGCTGCGTGAAGGAGTCCCCCTCTCTGCGTGAAGGAATCTACCGCTCTCTGCGTGAAGGAGACAACCTCTCTGCTTCAAGGAGTCAACCTCTCTGCTTCACCATCTTCTCCTCTGCGTGATTTGCTGCGTCAAGTAGTACCTCTCTGCGTGATTTGCTGCTTGAAGGAGTCCACCTCTCTGCGTGATTTGCTGCGTGAAGGACTCCATCTTGCTCTCTGTGTTTTTGATGGGGTAATCAACTCCATTTATTTTTCTATTTAAAAGCTTTCTGTGACCAAACACTGATAAATATATATAAAACACAATATATGTTTGATGAAATTCCTCTTTGAAGTTGAGTGGGGTTGTCTGTGAATATATCTGTGTCCATTCAAATGCATTAGCTCTATGAATTATGTCTGTGAATATATCTGCGTGTTTGATGAATTATATCTGCGTGTCTCACATATGCACTGAATTGATCCTAAAGGTATGAACTCTGTGAGTTGAAATTCCTGAAAATGAAGTTTTGGGGTTAGTAGTTTCCCTCTTAGCTTTGTTTGAGACTCAATGATTTTTATTAATTTTTTTTTTTCGATTTTTAAGTAGTCGTTCAATCTTCTCTGTTAGTGTGTTGAAATGAAATTCAATTCAATCGGTGAAAATTTTTGCCAAAAATTCAACGTCCTCATTGTTTTTATTTGCATGTTGTGTAAAGAGTTCGGTGTTGTTTAAAACTGTAATCTTTTTTGGTTTGTTAGTGACATTTGTAAGTTTTTTAGCTGGGTTTTTAGGTTTTTGTTACAAGATTCAATTCAGAAGCTTATTTTCTCCATTGAACACATTTTAATGGGATATTCAGCTGTTTGATGAAATGGCGGATGTACCATTGTTCTGTAAATACCTTTAGACAGCATATAGCATCATCCAAGAAGAGCAGGAAAGATTGAAAATTGAGTTCCTTAAATCCAGCATATGTATTTTTAAGACAAAATCATGATAGTGAAATATTGCCTATATTTTTTAGACAAATGCATGATAGTGAAATATTGCCTAACTCCAACAGAAAACACTCAAAACTTTATATTGGAGTTAGGAGGCGCAAGATATCGATTTCCCTGGCTGTTGATCGTCGGGTGATAACTGCCACCCACTGCGTACTCTCCCCATTGCGTATAGTGATTAAAAGTGATTAACCAAACCTACACCTTGGCATTCTCTCTTTCAATCCCTCCCCAAAGTTATTAAAAGTTACCGCCTTACCGGCACCTGCATGTTAGTGAACTACATTAATGTTTGTTTGTGATATGATAAACTGTGTTAATCTACTCTAAAATCTTAAAGCTTAAGTTACATTGTTAGTTTCTGTAAACCTTTGTGTTATGATAACATTACATGCATTCCTTTGTCTCCATCAAAGTCATCACTGTGCCCCAACAACATGACCTTATCATGGCGCGTAAATAACCTATTTGATATCGTTACTGATGTAGACCCGTCCGTTACATCTATCAAACCATCTGTGCACTCGGCCAACAACCAATGGTACACCCATATCTTACTTGAGTGTCTGATAGTTATTCCATCACCGTCTGATTGCTTAGGTCCCTTTGATGGTACACAATCACCCATATCTATGCACATTGTGTACGATAACATTAGTCACAGATTCGATGGATAGACAACCCGAAATGGAATAATTAGTCAATGGAAGGTAAAAGACTTTGTTGGTGCTGATTCTTCAAATATTCTTCTAACTTTTATCAAATAAACAGTACTTACAGACGTTTACTATGTTGTAGTTGACAACTTCTATGAAGTATTTTCAACATGTTTTCAGGAAATCATGAAATCCAATCAAAACTAAAACTTAAGGAAGAACTTAGGCATTTCCAGATGCTTATCCTACTCATCCTTCCAATTTGTCAAAGGGACGAATATAGTGCAGCATTCGCGACTGTCTATATACTGAAAGTTTCAGTATTTTCATCCAAGTTGGATTGAGATCACCTTTTCCTCTTAACACATCCATGAACTTCTTCCTATCTGGAGCAAGTTTCATATCGACCTGTAATTTCAGTATTTAATCATCAAAAATAATCTGTCAAAGGGACGAGTATAGTGCAGCATTCGCGACTGTCTATATACTGAAAATTTCTGTATTTTCATCCAAGTTGTCTGATGAAAAATAAATATTAATGAAGTTGCATGGGGTTGGTTGTTAATCTGACTTCGATTGTGCCTTCTACATACTTCCATGACTTTGATTGTGCATTGTGCAATGCATACTTCCGTTTGGTAGTTGCTTTCATGGGTAGCACTTTGAAATTGATGTAATAAAGTTTTATACTGGAGTTCCACTATTTTGAAAACCCAACATCAAGTTTTGCAAAAGGGTACTACTTATGTTAATTGTGTGTTCCAAGATTTGCTGTTTTGAAAATGATATAATCAAGTTATGCTATTACATTGTGTTCCAATTGTGCTTTTGGATTTTGATCCTATTTCCTATGGGAACCATTTGTGCATTTGTGCATTTTCCTCTGAGGACCATTATGATCCTATTTCGTATGTGAACCATTTTGAACCATTTTCATGTTATTGATTTCATATGGGAACCATTTGTGCATTTGGATTTTGATCCTATTTCATCCGAGGACCGGGGTTGGTGTGAATGGCCCTTTTATAAAAAGGAGGTCATATAAACTGAAAATGACAGTTTCAAATGGAAATAGAGCCCTGCGCCGGATGGATTCCCCAATAAGTTTTATTCAGTGTTCTTTTATGTGTATGGTGGAAGAATTTTAAAGATCCAACTTTTAAGGATATAATCTTAATAGTACTGTCATTATCCTTATCCCTGAAGAGGTCATTGACCTAAAACCTATTAGTTTGGTGGCAAGTGCGGGCAAAATATAGCCAAAAATCCAGCTTATTAGGCTTAAAAGACTTATTTCTAACTTGACTGAGCCATAGATACTGCAAAGCAAGTGAATATACTGCAGAGCTCCACTGCAGAAACTTTCCATAGATGTGCCATGTTTCTTTGCCATGATTAATTTTCATTATGTCCATTTCATATTGCTTTATTACTTTGAAACTGATCATGCATATTGCAGGTTCTCTTCCAAAATGATTCTCCCGCAACTTTACTCGCACGTGTGATCGATAAGGGAAGGGATAAATACAAGTATTTCACTAAATCAGGTCCTATTGAACGAAATCAGGTACTGTTTCTCAGAAAGTTGGTTATTTTTACTATATTTTGTTACACTCTTTCCCTTTCATAAAGGTTGTTAGCAATTAGCATGTTGGACTTTTCCTGTTTTTGCATGTGTATGTGTATGTGTATGTGTATGTGTATGTAGTAGATGAGAATAATTATAATATGCAATGAGCCTTAGAGCAACTCTACGGTATATGTATAAATAAGCTTTCTTAAACTTTAACCATTCCTGTGATCATAACAATAGAATTAGGCCCATTCCTTTGATCATAATATTAGGTTATTCATTATGGTTTGTAACTTAGTACATCCAAATGAAACAAACAGCTTCTAAATACTATAATGAAAAGTTCCCCAACTTATTTTTAGTTGTTAGGCAGGGGAGAAAATGTCCAGATACTGTGGCAACAGGGAACACCAATTTAATCTTCCTTATGCCAATTAATTTGGTGATATAATGATTTAGTTTTTGCATGTCTCTTCGACTAAGCCTGCAAGCATCATAACACTTCAATGGAAGGTAAAAGACTTTTAAGATCACTGTCCCTTCCATGAAGTTGCTAAATATTTTTAGTACTATATAAGTTCGTTAAAAAAATTACCACTAAGCCTACCTGCCTGTTCAAGCATGCTGCCTGCAACCAAGCAAACTGCCTGCCTGCCTGCAAGCATGCTGCCTGCCAGCAAGCAACCTGCCTGCAAGCATGCTGCCTGCAAGCATCAGAACACTTCAATGGAAGGTAACAGACTTTTAAGTTCACTGTCCCTTCAATGAAGTTGCTAAATCTTTTTAGTACTATATAAGTTCGTTGAAAAAATTACCACTAAGCCTACCTGCCTGTTCAAGCTTGCTGCCTACAAGCAAGCAAGCTGCCTTCCTGCCTGCAAGCATGCAAGCTGCCTGCCTCCAAGCATCAGAACACTTGAATGGAAGGTAAATCACTTTTAAGTTCACTGTCCCTTCCATGAAGTTGCTAAATCTTTTTAGTACTATATAAGTTCGTTAAAAAAATGACCACTAAGCCTACCTGCCTATTCAAGCATGTTGCCTGCAAGCAAGCAAACTGCCTGCCTGCCTGCCTGCAAGCATCAGAACACTTCAATGGAAGGTAACAGACTTTTAAGTTCATTGTCCCTTCAATGAAGTTGCTAAATCTTTTTAGTACTATATAAGTTCGTTGAAAAAATTACCACTAAGCCTACCTGCCTGTTCAAGCTTGCTGCCTGCAAGCAAGCAAGCTGCCTTCCTGCCTGCAAGCATGCAAGCTGCCTGCCTCCAAGCATCAGAACACTTGAATGGAAGGTAAATCACTTTTAAGTTCACTGTCCCTTCCATGAAGTTGCTAAATCTTTTTAGTACTATATAAGTTCGTTAAAAAAATGACCACTAAGCCTACCTGCATATTCAAGCATGCTGCCTGCAAGCAAGCAAATTGTCTGCCTGCCTCCCTGCAAGCATCAGAACACTTCAATGGAAGGTAACAAAATTTTAAATTCACTGTCCCTTCCATTCAAGTGGCTAAATTTTTTTAGTACTATATAAGTTCGTTTAAAAAATTACTCCTAAGCCTACCTGCCTGTTCAAGCATGCTGCCTGCAAGCGAGCAATCTTCCTGCCTGCCTGCCTGCAAGCAAGCAATCTGCCTTCCTCCCTGCCTGCAAGCATGCTGCCTGCCTGTCTGCAAGCATCAGAACACTTCAATGGAAGGTAACAGACTTTTAAATTCACTGTCCCTTTCATGACGTTGCTAAATTTTTTAAGTACTATATAAGTACGTTAAAAAATTGACCACTAAGCCTACCTGGCTGTTCAAGCATGCTGCCTGCAAGCGAGCAATCTTCCTGCCTGCCTGCAAGCATGCTGCCTGCAACCAAGCAAGATGCCTGCCTGCCTGCAAGCATCAGAACAGTTCAATGGATGGTAAAAGACTTTTAAGTTCGTTTGGAGGAGTTTTGGTTTCTTCTTCCCCCGTAACTCAGAACAAGGAGAGTGGCAGGTTTGTTGGTGCTGGACCAATGTCATACGGCGTACATCCGCCACGGGGAACTGTAGAGGCATACATGAGCTGGCTGAGTCTTCGCGGCAACGCGGGCATGGATCATCTGCGCGAAACTGATTCTTCAAATATTCATCAAACAAATTGTAGTTTCACGTGCCCTAATTGAAACAACGTTAGGAGGAGTTTGGTTTCTTCTTCCCGCGTAACTCATAACAAGTAAACTTTTCACTTTAGTTCAATGATTCGCTCAAATGCACACTCTTCATATGTGCACAAATGTTCAATCCATCCATGGCACAAGAGATCAAAACTACGTTTAGTGGTTTGTTTAATACATGAAAGGATTTGTATTCAACCACCATGAAATTCCGATGTGTGCACCTGGATATCAGACTGTTGAGTTTAAGAAGTAGAACGATTATGGAAAATGAAGGGACAATCCTGATGAATATATTAATTTTCAAGGTTCACTATTTATAGGCGGTTTCTGGATCAAGGGGAATTGTTCCGACTTTAAGTTTGATCTTGAATAATCAATCAACAAAGTATGCATTTTGAATATGCCATCTATCTTCTTTGTTATCAAAGGGTTATGGTTTTGTTTACAACGTTTTTTCTTTTTTGAATATGCATTTTCTCTAATGTGTTGGATTAGGACAATGTGATAGTTATTCCTATTGTTTATCCATTTTAAATCATATAGAAATTCCTTAAAGCAAAAACAACTGAAATCCGCTCACAGTCAACTCCCAGCAACCCGGACAGCACCCGCAATCTCTGTTTCGCAGCCGTATAACACGCAGCACTACGCGCGTTCCTGCGACAAAGCCCGAAAGTACACCGGACTGCCCAAAACAACCCGCATACACACTCTCCAACCGCGTGCCGCAGCATCTCAGCTGGCCGCAAGCTAATCAAAACCGCAGCACTCAGAAAAACAAACAAAACAGCCTCTTCAGGCCGTGTCCACAACGCTGCGACACACAGCAGCACCGCAACGCCGCAGCAGCAAAACAGAACAGCAGCAGCAGCAACAGCGCAGCAGTAGCAGCAGCAGCGGCAATGCAACGCAGCAGCAGCGGCAACGCAGCGCAGCAGCAGCAGCATCAGCAGAACCCGCGTAACAGCAGCAGCAATCGCAGCGCAGCAGTAACGCAGCGCAGCAAACAGGGTACGCTCTGCTATTTCAGTCTGCGAAGCACACTGCAGCACAGAGTGCGCTGCTATTTCAGCGTGTCCTGCTTTGCAGACAGGGTTCGCTGCTTATTCGGCGTGAAGGACAGGGTTCTAGGGGGTTGCGGTGCTGCTTCAGCGTGGTCTGCGAAGCACACTGCAGCACATAGTGCGCTGCAATTTCAGTCTGCTAAGCACACTTTGCGATGATTTTTCAGTCTGCGAAGCACACTGCAGCACAGAGTGCGGTGATATTTCAGCGTGGAATACCCTGCAGACAGGGTGCGCTGCTGTTTCGGCGTGAAGGACAGGGTTCTAAGTGGTTGCGGTGTTGCTTCAGCGAGGTTTGCGAAGCACACTGCGCGCTGCTATTTCAGTCTGCGAAGCACACTGCAGTACAGAGTTCTCCTAAACGTGTTTTTCATCGTGCGCGTTTTTCATCGTGCGCGTTTAGGATTGCCCCATATCTAATAAACGTTCAGTACCAACTGACAGAGGAAACTTCAACTCAGATGACTTGATTCCAGAATTCGCATGTAGGAATATTCAAGAAATGTCTATGCCATTTTACTGTGAAAGTTTACTGCCACAGCATTTTTCACTTGGTGGATAGTTTCCCGATACTCAACTTTTTTTCAATTGGCTGTTAATAAAGCGACTAATCATAGTGCATTGAGAAGATATGCTTTGGAATGAAGAATTCAACTAATTGAATGAAAAAAAAAAGGGTTCAACTCTAAACTGTTTCTTTCTTCTTACTTTCTATTTCATCGGAAACATTACATTGCATGGGAGTTGTTCTTATTCAAGACATCTGGAATTCTCCTTTCTTGATTAAGTAAACCTGCAATACAAATGAAAACTTTTCTGTGGTGTATGTCAACAAAGGATAAAAAAATCATTTTCCTATTCCTGAGGTTGCGGCTATCAGTTGGGTCAGTCTATCAGTTGGGTCAGTCTATTAGTCTATCAGTTGGGTCAGTGAACTGGAGATTGGACTGTCTTGCACGCAAGACGAGTGCAGTCTGGGTCCGAGTGCTGTATGGGACTGGGTGCTATCTGCAGGAACAATATTTTTGCTCCCTGTTTTTCTGTAAAACAGTGGATGCTAGGCTGATCCAATCCCTGTGAATGGCCGGTTTTGGCTGGCGGTTCGGCTGCGAGGCAAGAGCAGCCAGGTTCGCCCTTGCAGTCTGGCTAAGGCAGTGAGCGGTGGGATGCTTGGTGCGGGACGTGCTGCAGGCGCGAGGTTGCAGTCTGGACATGGGGGTGCGGTGCTGCTTACCATGTCTCAGTTTTGCTTGCTGTTTTACTCTTTTTTCTTATGCAATTTTTCTTTTTCTTTTTGTTTTGTTTAAAGTACCGAGTAGTGGATTTTTTTTTAAAATTACTGAGTAGTGGCTTATTAGTTCTCAAGCCAAGTTTCGAATACAGTGTTACAGTCTTTTTTGTTTGGGCTAAGTCCTTAACTTCGTTCGTTTTTTATACGGGTAAAGTCGTCATGTACCCCTGTTTTGATTGTAAATCGATTTTTTTTTTTAAATCAACTTCCTATTCAAGAAATATGTTGTTGATGCTTTGTTGATTCTTATTGAATTGATGGTTGTTCCAAAAATTTTTCTCAATTGTAAAGATTTTGTTGCAATATAAAAACATTTACTTTTTCTTTTCAGGGATCCCTAACCTTTCATTGTACTTGACCGTAATTATGGACCACTTAGTTCACAATCCACCCTACTCCGAAATGATGATTTTCTGCCAGGTACTATAGTATGTTGATACTACTACATCTTACTTCGAATTGGTTGTCTCATATATATGACACCTTCTTTGTTTGCAGGTGGATTCAGCCGTAGAAGGAACTGTAAGTATGATGCATAGTTTTTCCCCCATCTATCTTACAATTTTCACATTAAAATTACTCACTTACTTATATGTTTGCCATAGATCAAATTTCTAGAAAAACAAGGCGTCACGGTTACAGTTCGTGATGAGCAAGTTGATTCAAACTTGCCGAGGACAGTAAGAAATTTTGTTAATTTCTTTTTTCACTTAGTTTTTAATTAATAAATTAGCCAAAGATTTTAACATGTCATCCTTTTACTAGGAGCAATTTCTTATAGATAATGGCCTCAGGTCCAATGTTCACAATCAACAGGTATTATTTCTATTTATTTATTTGTTTTTTCTTTTTCACTATTTCTAACAATAAATATATACATATTTATACCAAGTTATATATATATATTTTTTTGTTAAAGCCAATTATGGATACGGGAAAGGGAAAAGAAAATGTCTCTATAGACAGTAACGTTTCCAAGCGTGCGCTAGGCCAATGTTTGCGTCGAGAGAGAGAAAAAAATCAACCTAAGTTAGACACTACCTTGACTGCTAATGTGAATACTACAAAGCAGAGAATATCCAAACTCCAATGCTTTGGGGTATGTACATATGTTTTTTCCTAACATAATTTATATTGGTGTCTGTTTCTTTATATAAGTATGTACATATGCTTCTTTAACCTTACACCTTCAAAAATTAAATTTATATTTGTGTGTGTTTCTTTCTAGGGAAAAGGAACAACAAAAGCAACAATTGCCGAAAAGGGGAAAAGCAAATTTGTTGGGGTGTGTACAACATTCTTAACTTTCAATGCATGTGCTTTTCTGTGTAATGCATTATTTATATTAATTGTTTTTACTGTCTTAAGCTTATTTGCTTAAGTTTTTTATGTAAGGGAAAGGAAAATGCCGGTTCTATTCAAAAGGGTAAACGAAAAGTTGTATTTATTCAGGTATGTATAAGTGCGTAACTTTATTATTATTTTATTATTATTTCAAAGTATAGGCCCCTTCTTATTTTCCCATTGTCTATGCACGTTTTCATTGTTTAGATTATATGCATGCCTTAATTTTTTTAGTGTGTGATCATTTACCATTTTAAATGTATTTTAGGATAACAACATTGTTCAGGATATAAATTCAAAACGATCATCCGCACAACGTTTGCGACGAGAAAAAGAGGGAATTTTATGTAAGACGCCTCCTGTTCAAATACCTTTTCCTTCATTCACACCCAATGATTGCGCTATTCCACAAAAGCTGTGGCAACAATCACGAACGGCTGTGCTCAATATCATCTCTCCCCGATGCATGGATTATGAATTTTTTACTGTGTTAGATCAAAATGTGTTGCCACCACAACAACCAATGAGGTGTTCATTTTCTACGCCTAACGCATCCCCAAATGCACCAACAAACATGTATACTTCTTTTTTTCTTTTTTCTCATATTATTTAACTTTATCAAGTTTTATAAATTTTAACTCATTATCTATCTTACAATTTGTTTAGGCCAATTACAAATGACCGACTTCGTAATGACGATACTTCCCGTCATAGTGGTTTGGATTCCCGGCAAGCTCATCAAGAAGAAACACGTCATTTCTTAGGCAAAATGAATTTTTTGTGTCCTCATTGCTCAGCACTACATTGGAATGATGAAAAATTGAAGGCATCTTCGTTAAGGAATCCTTTTTTCGGGATGTGTTGTTTGCAAGGAAAGGTTAAGCTGCCACTGTTATCTACACCTCCGCCATTGCTTCAAGTGTTGTATGAGGGAGATGATGTTCAATCAAATAATTTTCGTACACATATTCGTGAGTATAATGCTGCGAATGCATTTACGAGTCTTGGTGCTAAATTTGAGCCAAGGGTACTCAATGGGAGGGGTCCCACAAGCTTTATTATTCATGGAGAATTACGACATCAAACGGGAGCGTTAATTCCGCAACAAGGCCTAGATACAGTTTATTCACAGCTTTACATTTATGATCCCGATTCAGCATTACATACCCGCAGTCGTCGAAATCCACGCTTGAGATTAGATGTGCTCAAAATCATTCAAGATGCTTTGTTGCAGTATAATGTGTTTGTGGAGAAATACCGTCAAGCATACGAGATTCTGAATCAAACAAATTCTGTTGACCAAAACATACCTGTGTATTTACACTATAGTTGTCATAAAGATCGGCGGCGTTACAATCTTCCTTCATCAAATGAAATAGCAATTATTTTGCCTGGAGATGTCCCTGAAGTAAACACAACCAGAGATATTGTCGTATATTTGCGAGGAAATCAAGAGTTGATGAAAATTAATGAATGTCACCCAGCTTACTTACCGTTTCATTATGTGCTATTATTTCCGTATGGCGACTTAGGTTGGGAACCTGAATTAACTCAGTGGGATGTTACAACTAATAGGTCTTCAAATAAACGACTTACTCAGATGGAGTTTTACAGTTATCGTTTGTTCGAACGACCAACTGAGTACTCAACAATTTTGAGAGGTGGCAAATTGCTCCAGGAGTTTTTAGTAGATGCTTGGGCTTCAACAGAGCAAAATCGATTAATGTATGTGAGGAACAATCAAACAAAGCTCAGGGCTGAGCTTTATGAAAGTCTTACGGACATTAGGCCCGATGGGTTAAGACCAGATCAAGTTGGGAAGCGACTTATTTTGCCGTCATCCCATATTGGTAGTCCAAGACACATGTTTGAGATATTTCAAGATTCAATGGCTATCACACGTTACAACAATCATCCAGATGTTTTCTTAACCATGACTGCAAATCCAAAATGGCCTGAAATTATGGATGCTCTGTTACCTCACCAAAAGCCTACGGATCGCCCAGATTTAGTATCTCGAGTTTTTGAGTTAAAAAGAAAATGTCTAATGGATAAGATTATCAAAAGAGGCACATTCGGTGATGTTGTAGCTCATGTCTTTACCATTGAATTCCAAAAGCGCGGGCTACCTCATATGCACGCACTTATATTTCTTCACCATTTACAAAAAATTCGCACTACCGCTCAAATTGATAAGATCGTGTGTGCAGAATTTCCTGACCCGGATAAAGATCCGATGCTATTTCAAACAGTTTTACATTGTATGGTGCATGGACCGTGTGGTGTTCGAAATTCTGGAGCACCGTGTATGGAGAATGGGAGGTGCACAAAAAGATATCCTCGCGAATATTCAGAAACAACATCAATGGGCCAAGATGGATATCCTATTTATCGACGCCGCAATACTGGTCGAGTATATAATGTGAAGGGTCAACCAGTTGATAATAGAGATGTGGTGCCATATAATCCATATCTTTCAAGGATGTTTGATTGTCATATTAATGTGGAAGTGTGTGAGGGAATTAGATGTGTTAAATACATACACAAGTACATTTATAAAGGTCATGATAGAACAACAATGGTACTAGGGGGAGTAGATGAAATCCAGCAATATCTTGATGCTCGATATATTGGTCCGCCAGAAGCAGCTTGGCGGATATTTGGTCATCTTTTACACGAAGAAAATCCTACAGTGGTTCGATTGGCGCTTCATTTACCTGGAATGCATCATGTTGTGTTCAATCCTACAGATCAAGCACAATCAATTTTACTTAGAGCCAGACACCAAATGTCGACTTTAACTGCATTTTTTGCGTGTTGTGCTGTAGATCCGTTTGCACGTACATTTACCTACCAACAATTCCCTCAACATTTTGTTTGGCAGAAATCACAAAAAATGTGGACAAAAAGAAAAATGGGGTATGCAATTGGAAGAATGTACTTTGCCAGTCCTCATGAAGGTGAAAGGTTTTATTTGCGACTGCTTCTAACGGTTGTAAAAGGTCCACAATCATTTGAACATTTGCGCACATATGACAATGTTTTACACGACACCTTCAAATTAGCTTGCACCTCACGAGGACTCCTAGAAGATGATGATGAATGGATTCAGTGCCTTGAAGAGGCTGCGATCATGAAAACTGGGAATCAGTTGAGAAGATTGTTTAGTGTGATTCTAATGGAATGTCATCCACTTCACCCAGATTTGCTATGGACAAGGTTCTCATTGAATATATGTGATGATCTTTCGCACCAACTTCGAACAAGGTTCGGTATTTCAAATCCAACAGATGCTCAGACTCTGGATTATGGTTTGTATCTCATAAATCAATTTCTTCAAGAAGGAGGGAAGAATTTAACGATGTTCCCACCTATGCCCCTGCCAATTGAAAATTGGGACATAATAGTTGGTAACAGACTCATATGGGAACACCGACAACTTCAGTATGATGGTCAAGCATCCGATGCACAATCATCCGTCGATCGTCTTAATGAGGCACAACGTTCTGCTTATACTGCAATAGTAACTTCAGTTCTTGAAAATAAGGGAATTCATTTTTTTTTGAATGGAGGTGCAGGAACAGGAAAAACTTTTTTATACAACGCCATTGCATCTAAATGTCGCAGCCTTGGACACATTGTCATTACCGTTGCATCATCTGGTATTGCGGCGTTACTATTAGTGGGAGGTAGAACATCTCACTCAATGTTTCGTATTCCGCTGGATGTCATGGAAAATTCAGTGTGTGGGTTTAGTAAACAGTCATTGCACGCTGAGTTATTCAGGGAGACCAAACTAATTATCTGGGATGAAGTTCCGATGCAACATAGATATTGTGTTGAAGTAGTTGATCGTGCACTACAAGACATTTACAGCACCAATAAGTCATTTGGTGGTATTACTGTTGTTCTTGGGGGTGATTTTCGACAGATATTGCCAGTGATACCCAAAGGCGTCCGCGAGCAAATTGTGGCTGCATCTTTTAGGCGTTCTAAGCTTTGGTTAAACATACAAGTTCTGACTTTGAGTTTGAATATGCGATTGGACAATGGGGTAGGCAATGACGGGTTTACGAAGTTTTTGACTGAGGTATTATTTTTGGGTAAATAATTCTACATTTTACTACATTGTTATATTTTTAATTACTGATTAGTTTTATTTTATATAGATTGGAAGCACCGCACAAGATGTTATTCGTATTCCAACAATGGTGCACAAATGCAAAGATTTAAGTGAACTAATTTCTTTGGTTTATCCTCAACTAAATGTAATAGGCACAGCGTCTCCGAATTATTTGACTGAGCGAACAATTCTCTCGGCACGAAATGACGATGTCTGCGACATTAACAAAGCTGCATTGTCTGCTTTTCCAGGAGAAATCATTGTTTATTTTGCCGCAGATAAAATGGCGGAAGATTTCGAAAATGATCATTCCATTGCCAACCGTTATCCAACTGAGTATTTGAACTCGCTTAATCCTTCTGGATTACCGCCATTTAAGTTAGAATTAAAAGTAGGTTGTCCAATTATGTTGCTGAGAAACATCGCACCTAAAGATGGACTTTGTAATGGAACACGTCTTATGGTTATGCGTTGTGCAAAGCGTATAATTGAAGCAAAAATCTTAAATGGGGATAAGGCTGGCAATTTAGTTTTCATTCCTAGAATCTCTTTAACGCCATCATCTTCCGAGTTTCCCTTCAAAATGAAAAGGCGTCAATTTCCAGTGCGGTTGGCATATGCAATGACGATAAACAAGTCGCAGGGTCAATTTGTGAAATACGTTGGAGTTGATTTACGAACACCGGTATTCAGCCATGGCCAACTTTATGTTGCATTATCTAGATGCACAACTTCTAATAGAATAAGTGTCCTTTTACCTCAAGATGGGCTGGATTCTACGACCAATATTGTTTATCCAGAAGTTTTGTTATAAGAATTTTTAAAGGTGTGTTTTACTAAATTTTCTATTGATATTTATCTTTTGCTTTCATACGATATGAATCTAATATTAATTATACATTTTTGTAGAATTGGGATATCATTGTCGAGGAGTTCAAAAAAACCATTAAAAAACAAAAGTATAATGGTGGGCGTCATTGGAAATTGGCAAATAAGGTAGTTTATCTCTAAAGATGATTGAAAATAACTTATTTTATTCACATTTTTTTTCTAATATTGTGTGTGATAAATTTGTAGATTTCAGTCATATTCCCTCCTTGCTCTAAGTTGGTGCATATAGACGCCGAGTCATTTGATAATGTGATGCAGAAGATGTTTGGAGCAGTTGTTGATACATAGTTTTGATGTACATATACAGTTTAACCCATTTTTGTCTATTGTGGGTTCCTTTTGTTCTCATTTTTTGAAAAGAGAAATGGTGAAAACCATGCTCTTTAAATGCGTATATAGGTATAAACAATGTATGGCTTTGATGTAGTTACACGTTTTTATATTATTTTGGCGTGTGGATATATTATTTGGTGTATTCAACATAGCCGTTTGAGTATTCAACATAGCTGTTTAAGTATGATGTAATCTGCGATAGTGCCTACGGCATTAGTATTCCATTCTGTTTGTCCAAATTAATTAAATTATGTTTCTTCAAAATGATGCTTTACTAAATTGGGAATTAATTTCATCCAATACTCAATTGGTCAAACATGAGATATTTCCTTCTTATTTTTTATTAAGCTGACATTTGGTGGAGATTAAATTTCTTAGCACATAGGTTGCATTGATCAGATTTATTAACATTTTTTTACTGTTCAATAGTATTAACTTTTTTCCAAAATTAATTCATCATAACTGTTGTAATAGAAATTCCAAAATTAATTCATCATAACTGTTGTAATAGATAATTATGCAAGTGTTTTTATAAATTTAAATAAAACCACAAATTTGAGTATTCAACATAGCCGTTTAAGTATGATGTACTCTGCGATAGTGCCAACGGCACGGGTATTCCACTAGTATAATACAAACCAAACAATTCCTATATTCATTGTGTTTCTATAATTAGAAAACTAGTCAACTGCAGTCGTTAAATAGACAACTAAATAGCGAAAAATCGATCGACATAGGATTTAAGCTTCATTTCCCATAAAAATGTGCTACTAGCCAGCTATATTTGCTAGTTTTTTTTAGCATTTTTTTTTATATTTTTTACCCATTATCTTTAAAACACTATCTATAGAAGGGGTAGAAGTATTAAAAAAAAAAACCCAAAAAAATTTAGCAAACAAGGTCGGCTAGAATTGTTGGTGCTAAGTCGGAATGTGGCATTGGGTGAAATTCTGTGGGGAAGAATAACACACTTAAACCTGGTCAAAATAGCCGTTAAATAAAATCATTTTGAGCCCCCCTCCCATTTGTCTCCTCACCGCTGAGGAATGGAGATTATCTTAACCGTTACCATTAACCATAATAACCGCTGGTTCACGAACTCAGCTTCCTCCAACAAAAACACCCATAACCATCAATTCAGCATTCGCCACTTCCCGACTCGTAATCGATTGAAGTTCGACTCATCGATTCGATTTGCGAGTCATTCACAGCTCCTCACCAGCTCCATTAGATGCAAGAAGAAGCAAACCCCAATACCCAGTCACTCAATCCCCTCCTGCAGCAGCAGTACAGTTAAGAGCTCTGTTTCGGATACTGTATCTGTTGGGTAAGGAAATTCTCTGCATTACTATCAGTGTGAACAATATATGTTTGATGAAATGTCTCAACTATGTGAAAAAGAGCAATGTGGTAAAAGTACTTAGAGAGAGTTGAACTGTTTGTTGTGTTCCTAAGATGTCTTGGAAAATTGTGGCACCCCATTTCGAGATACAACATTACCAATCTTATGGGTTTTTTTTTTTTTTTGGATGGGGGGTCTGATTAATTTGTTTTTGGGAACAAGTGGAATCGACTTACTTAACTTCATAGTGTTAGAATGTTAAAGATTTACTGTGTCACCGCCATAAGTTTGGTATAAAAAATGTCAAACTCAAAATTAATGATAATGTAGTGTACTATGTGCAAATTGGAATTAGGATATTAACACGAGAAGTTATTCACAGTGTCACTTTGTGCACATAAGCGAAATCGGTAGAGGTTAAATTTTCCAAATAATCAGAGAAGCGAATCAATTTGAAGCACTTTCAAGTGTGTAGGAAATTTGAAGGAGTTTTTAAGGCACCGAAATGATACCAAGCTAACATACTAGCCTGTTCATGAACAATTTGCCTTCCTTTACTTTTGATTGTTTGAACTCCTGGGGCACAAACATTGAGGTTATGCCAAAAGGCCTTCAAAGTGCCACTCATTATTTTTTATTCTCAAGCTCATTAAGAAATCTTTTTTTTATGTTATTTTTAATTTTTGTGAATAGTTTAAGAAGTTGAGTTGATTATGAAGTACTAAGTGGAGCCATTACTAAGTACTAAGTTGATCACAAAAGCTTGAAGTACTTATTTTCACAACGGGATTTAAACATGAGGCAACAGAGGTGGATGAAGTTCATTAGTAGTTATGATTTTGAAATCCTTTACCATCCAGACAAAGGGAATGTGGTGGCGGATGCCCTTAGCAGCCAACATAGTGTGTTGACCGCTCTTATGGTGCAAGAGTGGAAGATTCTCGAGGTTATTGCAGCTCATGATGTTTTGACTGTTTCGCATACTAGAGGAGCTTATGTTTGTAGTTTGACAGTGAAACCTACCCTGATTACCCGGGTCATTTCCGTGCAGCATACTGACCCGTTTCTCATGAACAAAATAAATGATTTGATAATTGATACGTTGGATGACTGACCTACTGATTGGTCCGTTGACATAGATGGAGGATTGCGATTTCATGGTAGACTTTGCGTACCAGATATTTCGGCATTAAAGAAGGAGATTATGGACGAGGCTCATCGTTCTAAATTTATTATCCATCCAGGGGGTACGAAGATGTATCATGATTTGAGAAGGAGTTTTTGGTGGGAAGGCATGAAAAGAGATGTTGGGGAATATGTCTCTCACTGTATCACTTGTCAGCAAGTGAAAGCGGAACACCAGAGGCCGTCTGATTTATTGCAGCCTCTAGAAATACCCATGTGAAAGTGGGAACATATTTCGATGGATTTTGTTGATGGTTTACCAAGATCTCGGAGGGGTAATGAGTCAATTTGGGTTATTGTTGACCGTTTGACTAAGTGTGCACATTTTATCCCCATTGGTGCATCTCGAAATACTGACAAGTTAGCTGCTATGTATATTCGAGAAGTGGTAAGGTTGCATGGGGTTCCTATTACCATTGTTTCAGATAGAGATCCATTGTTTACATCAGCATTTTGGGAATGTAGCCGATTAGCCTTTCAGGTTTAGAGATTTTTGGACAGCGTTACTGGAGTTTCATTAGTGGGGCTAGCAACATCAGAGTCTCTCCGGGTTAGAGTTTTATTTGTTTCAGTAATTTAATCATGTTTTAGTTGTTGTTGCTATTTGTTTATGTTGTTATTGAATTTTCACGTCCCGAGTTTTGGGAAAACGGATAATCCTACGTGGATTTTGGGATTTTCGTTTTCTTCGAAAATCGGGGCGTGACACATTACTCTTGACTAGAAGGTGGAATTCATATTTTGGTCGCAATGCGGAGGAGATAGTAGAGTATTGCCTAAAACATATTATTAACCAGAGGAAAAAATGTGATTGCTCTCTAGGTTAGTAGTTAGCTAGTAACACCATCTTGCTTTTTAATACAGAAGTGCACACCTAGGAAGCTGTTTTTGGCCGAGAGTTTCTTTTGAACGCTCCAGATTAACCATTGACATTCATATATTCAAAATTTTGAAAGAGTGACCTCATGCCTTTGCCATGATGCTGCACACGTGATATTTCATATGCTTAGCTTGCTTCGGCTACAGGATGGTCACTTTTATTTTATTAGGACCCTTATCCACATTTATTTGATTGTAGAATTTTTTTATCCTGACCTGATTTTTGTCTTTGCTTGTTGTGAAAATGCATTGATGAGTCAAGGAGATTAGTTTCTGGGATCATCACCTTTTACTTGTCATGTATCACTCTCGTTGGGGGAGCCCATGGTGATCCAGATCTGCCAATGAGATATGCCTGTGAAGATGTTTCTCAGTACTATGCGTCTGTTGATCACAAGGAAGGTGAATCTCTCTTAAAAGAATTGTACTCGATCGTCTCCACCCATCAATCCTTGTCTTACAAACAGGTGCTTAAATCACTCTTCACACCATTGCAGTCTGTTAGTTTGGAAGTTTCATAAATGTTCTGGAAAAACAGGTTTGGGAGGCACTCGAGTTTCTCGATGCAGCTGACATTGATTATCCAGAAGCTTCATCAAATGTGTACATACTTTTGATACCTGAACTTTTATGGTTCTTGTAATATGATATTCCCACTTGGAATCTATAACATCAACATTCTTAGGGGCATAAAAAATTACTCTTCAATCAGTACTCATTGTCACACTAGTGATTATTTTGCAAATGATTCATCATCTGGATCCATTGGCACATTCCTTGTGTTATACTAAACTGCTTCAGATGCATGATGTCTCTAAGTTGTTTTTCTCATGCGCAGAGTGGAAATTTATTCCGCCAAAGTTGTTCCAAAGCATTTAGCAGGGAAACCAGAAGGATGGAACAGTGAGTCCCTTACACATCCTAGTATTGTATTTCTGTTATATTTCCTCTTAAGAAGAAGTTCATAGCAGAAGTGTGAGTAAGGCTTCAGTAGGCAAGGTCTGACTGAGATTATCTTTTGCATTT
This sequence comes from Berberis vulgaris, assembly GCA_963556465.1. Classification (NCBI taxonomy): domain Eukaryota; kingdom Viridiplantae; phylum Streptophyta; class Magnoliopsida; order Ranunculales; family Berberidaceae; genus Berberis; species Berberis vulgaris. The sequence goes on from OY747132.1 coordinate 72,558,421, forward strand.
TTTGCATGTTATATCAACTTACATGGTACAGACATATGAGCTCTATTTTGGTCTGTTACCAATCTCAACTGGAATGTCCCTAAATTCATTCTACTTCATTCACCACTTATTTAGTTCAAGATATATAGCTTCATCATTTCAGCTAATGGTCATTTCATTCAAAGTTTAAATAACCAAATGGATTTTCTTTGCAGGAGAACATCTATGGCCTCGTTCTTACGGTCTAACTGATGGTCCTTCCTTGACTGATTTACACAATATTCGCCCAGCTGATGTGAATGGTATGAGAGATACACTCCTTTAAGTCCAAAACAGAACAGAAATATTATTCAACTTAACTCTTTTATTAAGCATTGATGGTAACTCTTGCAGTAAATTCATCAAGGGGGAATAAGTACTATGGAGAATGCCTTGCTAACTCAACTCACTGTGTCAAGCCAGCGAACAGAGAAGCAGCAATTGATACAGAAACAGACAAGGGAAGATGGGCGCCACCTTTGCAGGTTGATTCTTATCTATAATACACCATTTAAAATCATTTTTTATTTATTTATTTTCTTTATCCCTTAACCCCTCCCACCCCAAATGCCGCCGGCAGGGTTCGAACCCTGGACCTTTGATTCCATCCGCCACAGGCACAGTGAGCTGGTACTCGATTGGCCATTTTAAATCATCTCAATTTGTATTCTAAATAGTGGGCATAGACGTATATATCCCTTTCGGTATTGGACATTAAATAAATAAATTAGATAATTTAATTTTGCAATCAGGTATTGAATGTTTTTATTCTTTTTTCCTTTCAATATATCTTTAAATAAGTGAAGTTGATTCCTAGCATGAAACCTCGGCAAGTATTTTGATAAAAATTATACTTTATATTGTTCACAGGTAAGAGGTGATATTGCAAGGGCATTAATGTACATGGCTGCATGCTACGGGTTTAATCAATCGGATGGAAGCCCGAACCTTCACCTTTCTGATTCACCAAGCATAGGTTGGTTATAGTAAGTTGTAGTAGCTTGATTTTACATTCTTGTTAAGGTGGAAGCTAACTACAAGACACATTTTGATGATTCTTTTCCATAGAATATGTTTAGGAACTGTTATAGCATTTTGTCTCCTAAAAGCCTAAGTTTTTGTGAAGCTAAAACCTTGTCGGCTTGACTCACTCTTTTTGGCGCCTAAGCTATGTCCACTAGCACCAAGGGGAAAAGAAGAAAAAAAATGATTCTTTTTCATAGAATATGTGTAGGATCTATTATAGCGTTTCGTATCCTAAAAGCCTAAGTTAATTATTATTTTAAAAAAAAAAATAAAAAAAAAACAAAAAAAAAAAACTTTAAAGTGTGGCTGCTGGGATTCGAGCCCAGGTCTCCACGGCCACAACGTGGAATTCTCACCACTAAACTACAGCCACTTTGTGATAAAATGCTTGTCTTATTGTAAAATGTATCTATGACATTTATTCGTTATGTGAAAGCTCAAAAAATCCTATGCATACCAAATTGCGACATGTAAATAAATGTGACATTGGAATCCAGCTCATGCCTATACCCTCTTTGTAACTGACTCATATCATATCAACCCATTGGCACAAGTCATAACGTCGTAAATAGGTTGATATGGTTTAGCCCAAACATGACCTGTTTATTTATCGTGTTTGTTATGTAAAGTTGTTTATGAGTTGTGACCAAAATGTTGCACAGGATGATAGGATTTTATTGAACCAAGAGAAACTTTAGAGCATCAAAATAAATTCCTTTAATTGAATGATCATTCAGGTAGAAGACCTAGTGGTTGATCGTGTACTTCTTGCACCGATTCTGTTGGCTTGTTGAATGTAAGCCGTGGATTAGCCAGAAGAATCCTGTGGATGTTCCCCAGCCTCCATTTATCTAAAAAAAATGCGGAACCTTCTGATCAGTTTAGTCTCTTCTAATTGTTAATTGCTTTGTTATTTCCGAGCTTGTTGAAAACTTGAAACTAATGCACAAGTGAACAATCAAGGTAACCTCGGTGCTGAATTGTCAAGCTTTGTGTCTGCTTTTCGCTTTTCATTGTTATACAGTACAACCTTTCATGTTCAGCTATAAAAGTTTATACATGTTACAAACTGATTTGCATGACTCGGTTTGAATTTAAGATATTGTCATTATTTCTTGTAGAAAAAAAGGAGATGGGGTTACTTTCAACCCTGTTGAAGTGGAATGAACTTGATCCACCATCAAAAGAGGAGCAATTAAGAAACAACAGAATATGCCACATCTACCAGCACAATCGAAATCCTTTTGTTGATCACCCAGAATATGCCAATTCAATATGGAAGCAAGCTACTCCAGGCAATCAGAATCCCTCAAAGGCATGGATAAATGAATTTCACTATGACAACAAAGGGAGAGACCTGAATGAGGTGAATGCAACTCTACAACCATACTTGTTTTTCAATACCTCTACGACCATAATTGTTTTTCAATACTATCAGTGTGATTTTGATTATTATGACACTTCCAAGAATATCACCTCTGTTGAGACTTAAAAGTGTATTCATGTTTGATGTAAGATAGATTCGCCTTCTCTAACAGCTAGCTTTTAGATAACTGGTGGTTTAACAAATTCCTACTTACAATGAAGCGTATCTAAAAGGCTCGAAACCTCCATCCTCAGTCAGTGAGTCTGACAAGGACTCACCTGCCTGTGGTTACCTAGTGTTCAAACAATTCACCTCCTGTTACCATATTTAATCCCTCAAATAACGCATGTTGTTTACTATCGTCTTTTGTCGAATTGATGTCACAGACAACAATTTCTGTGATAATGTGGAAATTGCTCATCAATTTTTATATAAGATTTCCTCAGCTAAATCTAATTAAGATGGAGAATTAGCTCTCCCCACTCAAAATTGTACCAACATTTATGGCAGGGGTAGGACTTGCTTCTTCCATTATATATGTCATCTGCATATGAAACAAAATATAAAACAGGCATTTTTAACCAGTTAATTTTCTTTGCAGTTTGTCGAAATAATAGTTGGGCCATCACTAGATGCAACCAAACTCAAAATTGCCCTCTACAATGGTGCAAATGGGAGAGCCTACAGCTCCTTGTCATTAGCCAACACCAGAGTTTTCAATGTAACAGATGGTGGTTCTGGGTTTTTCATTTATACAGCCTTTACCCCACTTCAGAATGGACCTGGTGATGGCATTGCTTTGATTTCAACTGGAGACCACGGTCATGTTCAAGTGATTCAATTTGTATCATATGAAGGTGTGGTTACAGCTACGGATGGACCAGCCAAAGGAACCAAGTCTGTCAATATTGGAATCCAAGAAACCGAAGCATCATCTGAGAGTGATTCTTTGGGGTTGACAGGAACACGTAAAACTGAGTTCAAGTGGCGAAAATTCATAAATGAAGCATCCTCTGGTAAACTAAATGTGGGACAGATTTTAACAAATTGGTGATCTCCGTCGGACCAAAGTTGGACACGTGAATTCTAAAGATTTTGAAAGGAAATCTCACTAATAGCAATATGCATTAGATTGAAACCAGTTTGAATCTTCTGGTTATATTTGAACATGAGTGTTTGTTACAACAAAGCAATTATCATCTAGCATCCCTACAGTCTAAGAGAAGTTGATAGTCAATTCACCTATTGCATTAACAATGTTATAAAGAACATTCTTTATAGATATAGAGTTAGTTTTTTTAGAAAAATCATTTATTCGAATATCTCCTGCTATGAAAATCTATTCCTAGATTTAGCTATTGTTTGAAAATGTTCAAAGTGAGAAATGAGAGCAGAGAGCTAAGAAGACTATTGCATTGAGATGATGTGGATAAAAATTGAAAAGGGGTCACAGGCGCTAGAAAAAGTTACAATAAAGTCGGACTATATAGTGTTTGTTGGAAGGGTGGAGCTTGTTGACTGGTTGTTTAGGTTTTAAAGATAAACTTAGGCAATGAGAAATATTTATGGATTTAACATTTCAAATAACAAAATCATCATGTGTTTTAGGCAACCGTTAATATCACTAGAAGGGTAATTCATATGTACTTACCTTTTTAGGCGATTGTTAATAGCACAAACTACCTAAATATGAGCCACCAATATTTGACAAGTTTCATTCCAATAAGGGTGTTAGGTTGCATGAAATCTTATGCTATGGAAATTCATGAGGGGATCATCTAAATTTAAGTTAATTTGAAATTTACTCACCAATCTACCATTTGATTTTGTGATCAATGCTGAAAATAAAAGTCTCATGACATAGGATTTCATGCAATCAAACACACTTTAAGTGAAAACCGTCACCTTGTTAAAGCCAACATTCATCTCCTTCCCAAAGTCATGCGCTTTACTCAACTTGAGCTCCGCCTCCAAATTTGGCTTTTGTATTGTCGGTGGTGGTATGGTAATGTACGGTGGAACATTTGTTATTTTGATGATGATCATGAATATAATAATAATAATAATAATAATAATAATAATAATGTCATGTGACATGTTTCAAAAGCGTTGTTGCATAGTGGTTGCCTCGCTCTACAACATGTGTCGATACATAACTACAGGTGTGAAACATAATGTACCAATATATCATAAAACAAAGCACATCAAATCCCTATTTAAAGTAATTAAATAAATATAAAAAAAAAAACTATATAATATAACAAAAAATGTTCTTAATAATTGTCTTGTGAGGTTCAAAAAATTCGAGTTGGCTATGTTTGGTACACAAAAAACCTCTCTTGTTAAATAGATATGCAATGAAAATATACCCTTAACCAAACTGAAGTTTTGGAAAATTGATTTTTAATAAAACATTTACAAATGACTACCAATCACCCGAAATTACATTTTTCTTTTATATTATCTTCATTTGAATCAGCCAAACATGGTTGTAATCTTGGTTGTTAACAAACTAGATGTCACCAGTTACTTATGAAAAAATTATATTTTGTTTACCAAACTATCAATGTTCAAAGTTTTTTTGTCCAATATCTCCCCAATGTAAAATGGATTGTAACTAGAAAGGAGAGCCGTGAAAAATCTAAAGTGAACAATTAGGAGTTGATAGGATGGTTGCATTAAGATGTGGAAAAAAAATGAGAAGGGCGTTGAAAGTGCTAAAAAAGTTGGACTGTAGAGGTCATTTTTTTTTATGAGCTTTGCTAGGGGTCAAGGGAGGGAGCGAGGGGTGGGTGATAACCACTCATCCGCCTCGAGATGAGCTCATCGGACTCGAGATGCATGATGATGCTCATCTCGAGGCGAATGGGTGGCTTTTACCCATCCCTCGCTCCCTCCCTCGACCCCTAGAATTTTCGTTTTTTGATAATGATAAAATTAGGTTAATAAAAATAAGTTGATGGTAAGCAGGGTTGTGTAGTGAAGGAAATCGTGAAACGAGTTGCTTGCTCTCATTCTCATCCTCCCATAACAAACACAGCAAAATAGGATAAAGGAGTACACTAGAGAAATTACAGGAAATGATAATTTTAATAACTTGCAGTAATGAGATGAACCTAGCACAAGAGCGTATTATGGATGGCTGCCAAGCACATCCAGCAAGGATCAAGGGCAATTTTGTTGCTGCATAGCTCATGTCGGAGCAACATGTCGTTCATGTGTTTGAGGCAACTGTTAGTTAATAACACCAATTACTTATATATATATATATGAGCCACCAACATTTTGACTAGTTTTTTTTTCCAAATAAATGAAAAACATCACTTTGTTAGAGACTAAGAGCCAACATACTTTTCCGAAGTCTTGCGCTTTTGACTCAACTTAAACTTTCCTTCCAAAATTTTGTATTGTCGATGGTCGGTATTAGGTGGCAACAACCAAATATGCAGGTGTCGACAACCATTGGTGGTCATATCTTGTAATGGTGATGTGGCGTGGTTGTTGTTTTGAGAACAACCCTTCTAGTCGGCCTAGTTTTGGCGTCTGGCTTAGCTTTTTTACATTTCCCCCTCCCCATTTACATCTTTGTGGTTGTGTTTAAAGAGAGATGGGCAAAATATGTAAAATGGCCCCTCCCAAGCGCCAAACCCAGGCCGACTAGAATTTCTAAAAAAAAAATGACATGTAAATGTGTGTCACATGTTTCACAAGCGGTGTCGCCTCTTCTTACAAGATGTAATGCTCTAAAACCAAACCCTTTTAAAATATATATATAATATACCCTTAATTACTTTGATATTAGGTGTCAAAAAATTGAGTTGGCCATGCTTGTTACATAAAACATCTCTTTGAGTGCATGTACACCCTTAACCAAGCTGAAAGTTTCACGGGATTGACTTTTCAATGAAACTTTGTAGTCTTTGTTAATTACTAAATGCTAGAAATTACATGTTAAAAATTATATTTTGTTGTAATTACTTGACATAATATAAATCATTCATGTATTGTGCATATATCTTATATAATACAATTTACAACCTATTTATAATATAATTTCTTTTCATTTTCTTTATAATATAATTTAAAGCCTATTTATAGGCAAGAACAAACTTGCTAGCTCATGCCACCTCATGCCATGAGGTGGCAATGGGTGAATTTTTATTATGTTTTTCTAACTTCTACACTGTTCTACCAAATTCTACAATACTCCCCCTTGAATGTTCACAAAATATTTTCTCCCCCCGAGGAAATGCTCCAAATTATCATCATCGTTGCCTCATTAAAAATTGTCATTAAAACCGAGTGGAAAATTTGGATGAAGGGAAAAGAGTACAACATTCTTCAGAAAGATGGATGATGCACATAATTCTTCAAGGAGATGGTCAGTGTGCATAATGTTGCCTCATTAAAACCTTGACAGGAAAAACTCAGTGGGATAAAATTATGTCAAAGGAAAAAGAGTACAACTACCAATTTTGCATACTTTTGGATCTTCTATGTGCATAATGTTGCCTCGTTAAAACCTTGACAGGAAAAATCAAGTGGAAAAAACATTGTCGAAAGAAAAAGAGTACAACGTATATAAATTATATATAACATACTTTTATGTGATTTCGAAACATACTTCTGGATGTAGCACACTTTTGGATGCACACCTGGGGATATACTTTTGGATACTCCCATTGATAATGACTCCCTCATAAAAGTAGAACTTAAATTACTTAGCTGATTAAGTCGGCATTAAACCAATTTGATAAAGAGATCTGTAAGGCTATAGGGCAGATTCACTAAACTGAATATGTTCGACTTCAATCACATGGTTTTTCTGAAGCTCATGTGGGTAGAGGAACTGTATTGAAATGTGTTTCATTGAGTCTCATTTGATGAAATCTTCTTGCATTTGAACAATACATGAAATATCATTGTCATATATTGTAATCAACTAATCAATAAGTTTGTTTAATACACCCCCCAAAATAGTTGCACTGGAACTCATAACCTATCTATGAACTACTCAGAACTTGCTTGTGAACTATCCTTATAGAGGATCACATAGAGAGCATGAATCTGCATAGTCAACTAAGTGGGAATGGTTAGATAAATCATAGGGATAAACTCATATCAATGGTCCCACGAAGATATATGTGTAATATCATGTCAATATCTATAAGTTTATGCAAAACTATAACTTGCTAATAAATGCACAGAAAAAATTATAGTAGATTATGCACTTGGTGTCAAATGTAACAATGCACCAATGATACTCACATATAATACTTCAGAATCGAATATCCTTTAATTGGTCGATACAAGTCTTTATTGAAATCTAAAAATAGGACAACTATGGACGTATTAAGTAGATGGGAGTTGTCCATGTTAAAAGTGTTACAAATCTTGTTAATATACCTTCATTAATGGACCAAAGATTCCAGTAGTACTTTACTCAATTTGCATAACCTTATCTAAGACAATTACACCACATTCTTCTGCAATTGTTCAGATTGTATAAAACACATCTACTTGTATTGAGTAATTATTTAATGGCTTTGTTTCAGGCAAAGTAAATCCTTCTGGGAGATTATAATATATGTGTCTAAATTCTCATATAAATAAGTAGTTACGACATTCATAATTCGCATATCAAGTTATCAGAAACGACAATACCTTAATAGAAATGTAGTTATATCCATGACCAGGAATATATTTTATCAAATGTTGGGTTTCTGTAAGAAACTTTTGTCCCACGAATCTTGTTATATACCTGACAGTTTCATTCTCCCATTTTGTTTTCTTACAAACACTCATTTGAAACCAACATGGTTTGCACAGTTAGGTGTTTTCACTATAGGTCAAATACACCACATTTCTCAAGGAACCCCAATTTCGCTTGGACAATGTTTTTTCATTTGGCCAATCATTTTATTTTTGTCGACATTTATAAATGTTTCGTAGTTGAATATCATTATTTGCATCATCGCCCTTTAGTATTTTGGTAGCTACCATGTATGTGAATATGTTATCGATGATAATTTCATTTGATTTCACATTTCTCCTTAATATATTGAGATCTTATTATTATCAGGTACATGAGCCTCTTCAGGGGCTTTTCAAATTACTTCAGGGATATGAACAACCAATTTGGGGTAATGGTGTTCTAGACCACTTCAATGTAACATCACCTATGATATTTATGTTTTACAAAGCAGGTGTTCTAGACCACTTCAATGGTTTATAAAATAAGTATATGTAGTAACAATGTGGTAACTACCACTGCTGGGGTGATTAATTTGGCTAATGACGACCTCTACTGGGGTGATTTCTTTAGGTTCATAAAATACACGTATAGTTAACTTTGTTTTGCATACCAGATCTATTTTGTTTCACAAAAGTTACTTTTAGTAAGCCCATTTTAGTGGAATGACATGACCAAAAAATAATGATCATTGTGACAAATGCAATAAATATTGAAGCAAACAACGCTTGTGCTTACTTGCTTACTTACTACGAAATAACAATACTTGTCAAAAGATTCATGTCTAACAACAAAGTGATTATAATAGACACCAATTTGGGTTAAAACAATTATACCTACACCTTACTGTAATTTGATGAGTTAAATTTACCTACACCTACCCACATCAACCAAATGAACTTAACTCAGCACCACCTAGCTTACCACCCATATCTTTATTTTCTATTTGTTTCATTTGGCAAACCATCAAGAGAACTCATTGTTTCAAATACATGTTGGTCTCTTGCACATACTTTGATGTTTGTTATGTTCATCACCCCATCTATCTCTATCTGGTCTTTTTATCTAATTTTCAACAAAGTTTTAAGTTTTAAGAGAAATCAGTGAAGAATATAAACAACATAAAGAGATGGAAAACTCCAACAGATAAAACATGCTGGAGATATTTGAGGTTTGATCATGTGAAGAAACATATGAGTTTGAGTGTTATTCAATGAAAATACTCTAATAGTTTGATGATAAACAAATCAATTTGAAACCATAAGCAATGTCCTCAGTTGCAAGGTACTCGAGCATGATAAAAAGGTATACGGGGGTGCATGTCAGAGCTGACGTGCTTGGCGTTGTTTCTGGCCTTGAGAAATCTAGCGATTCTGCTTACGAGAACTGGAGTTCGGCCTAGGAGACAATTTTGGGGACGATCAATGTTAAAAGAAGAAGAGGATGAAGTCGATGATGTATTGATTGTTGTCTTAATATTGAGCTTATCTCTTCTTAGTTATTATGGTGGGTTGAATTTTTCTCCTTATGTGAGTGTTGTATAAATGACGAAAAACCAACCTATAATTTGCCCAATTATCAGCACACCATCAATGGTACTGTGAAACACCACATGAGTCGAAGCGCTGACTTTTTTGTTATTTTAACATGTGTTCCAGCATGTGTGATAAGGGGTCTCAGCTTTTTAAACAAAGTTTGGACTCCAAGGATGAACCGCCATGAAAACTGTGTTTTCTTGTGAGAAAACATATAGTAAATGTAATATATGTTATGGAAACAATCACATTGAAATTCAGAATAATATAAGCTCTTGTATGAATTATTTACTTCTAAACTATTTTGAATAAAGAGTTTGGAAAACGAAGGTGAAGAAAAATTACCCGACCCAAGCTTCGTGCTCAAAATGCCCATTAGATCAAAGTGAAATATAATAATCACGTATTGCTCAATTAATTGGAGTTTCATACACCCAATTGATCGGATCTTCGTGCACTCAATTGGTCGGAGCTTCGTGCTGATAACATGTTATAATTACTTGATATAATGTAAAAAATTCATGTATTGTGCATATATCTTATATCTCATCTCACCATCCGTTTTCTTTTCATTTTCTTTATAATATAATTTACTGCTTATTTATAGGCGAGAGAAAACTTGCTAGCTCATGCCACCTCATGACATGAGGTGGCAATAGGTGAACATCTACTATGCTCTTCTAACTTATCCACTATTCTACCAAATTCTACAATATATTTGCTTTTGAATAAGGCTATTGTTGAATAACACCACCACCCCACTATTTTTTTGGATATGCTGAAGGATACCACCACTTTCTCTTATCCACCTTCTCTCTTCACAGGAGCAACACTTACAACTTTGCCCCACCACCTCCGGCCACACCACCACGATCTGCCACCATTGGCCTACCACCGCTGGCCGCACCACCTTGCCCCACCACTTCCGGCAGCACCACTACTGGTCGCACCCCCTCGCCCCACCACCTGTGGCCGCACCACCACTCCTTTCTTCATCTTCATCTTCTTTTTTGTTATTGTTTTTCGCTTTTGATATTATTATTAATCTTCTTCTCTTTTCTTTATCTCTGTTTTTTTCTTCTTATCATTTTTTTTTCATCATCATCATCATCTTCTTCTTCTCCTATGTATTTATTACTCAGGTCTCAACTCACAGGAACCTCTGTGAAGGGGAAAAAATTTGTCCCTCGCAGAGGCTCCTGATAGTGAAGAACCCACACTCGCACAAATCTATGCGAGTGTGGGTTCCCTACTCGCAAAAGCCTCCACGGAGGACAATTTCTCCCTCGTGGTGGTATGCGGGTGTGGGTTCCCTACTCACAGGAGCCTCCATAGGGGACAATTTTTTTCCTTCGTCAGAACCTCCACGAAGGCGAAGGAGAAAAAAACAAGGGAAAGATAAAAGAAGAGGAAAAAGAATAAGAAATGAGAATGTAAAAAAAAGAAGGAAGAAAAGAATAAAAAAATAAATAAAAATAAGAAGAACAGGTGAGGGGGAGGAGGAAAATAAAAAATAGAAGAAGATGGGAGGAGGTGGGATGAAGGGTGGTGGTGGTAATTGATGGAAAATAAAAAGAATAAGGGGGAAGGAGAGGTGGCGGTGGTGAAGGTGATTGAAAAAGAAGGAGAATGAGAAGAGGTGGTGGTGGTGGTAGTGAAGGGGATGAGGAGAAGGAGAGGTGGCAGTGGTGATTGATGGAGAAGAAAGGGAGAGAGGTTAGGTTTTTTTTTTTTTTTTTTAATGGTGTTCTTTAGCAAGTGGTGGTGTCCTTTAGAAAGTAAGGGGGTTGGTGGTGTTTTTCAACAACAATAGTGGTGTTATTTAGCAACAACCTTTGAATAATCGAAAAATGACTTTTATGACCTATTTTTTTTCACAAAATAGACAATTCAGATACCATAGTTGATGTAATGACTAATTTGTGCATAATTTTATGACTAACAATGACTTTTTTTATTAATCCAGGTTAACCCATAAGGTTATATGACATATTTACCCTCCTAAACAAATAGAAAACCTAATTTTATAGTTTTATAACCAATAAGAACTACAAAAAAGAAAAAAAATTATAAAAAAACCCTACGTTAATTGTTATTGAACGACAATTTTATTCACTCTTTGTTACTAACCAACAATGACTACAAGAAAAAAAACCTATGTTAATTGTTATTGACCAATTTTAGTTACTCTTTGTTAGTTTTATTGATCAACAAAGGCTACATAAAAAAAACCTACGTTAATTGTTATTGAACGACAATTTTAACAAGGATTACAAAAAAAAAAATTAGATTATTCACTGACCTGAAAAAGATTAGGATTTATAATATAAAATTGTTATTGAACGACAATTTTAGTTACTTTTTGTTATTGACCAACAAGGACTACAGGAAAAAAAACTTATGTTAATTGTTATTGACCAATTTTAGTTATTCTTTGTTAGTTTTATCGATCAACAAGGACTAAAAAAAACTACGTTAATTGTTATTAAACGACAATTTTAACAAGGATTTTAGAAAAAACATTAGCATGTTCACTAACCTGAATAAAATTAGGATTTATCATATGATGTTCATTATTTTCAGATCATTGAACAAGCAATTTTTTTTTTTTTTGTAGTCATTGTTAAAATTGTCGTTCAATAACAACTAATGTAGTTTTTTTTGTTCTTCTGTAGTCCTTGTTGGTCAATAAAACTAACAAAGAGTAACTAAAATTGGTTAATAACAATTAATTTTTTTTATGTAGTCCCTGTTGGTCATAAAACTATAAAATTAAGTTTTCTATTTGTTTAGGAGGGTAAATATGTCATATAATTTTATGAGTTAACCTGGGTTAATAAAAGAGTATCTGTTAGTCATAAAATTATAAAATTAGGCACAAATTAGCCATTAAATTAACTCATTATCATCATCGTCGTCGTCATCATCATCATCATCAAAGCCCATTCCCGATATTTTAGGGGTCGGCTACATGGATTTTGGTTATCCAAACAATGCGGTCTTCCCACATATCCTCGCCTAATCCAAGCTCAATGATATCTTCATTCACCGCCTTCATCCAAGTTTTCAACGGTCGTCCCCTCCATCTGCACCCTCCATTAACTTGCGAATCTAGACATTTTCTAATTGATGTCGTGATTGGTCTCCTTCGAACATGACCAAACCAAGTTAAACGTCTTTATCTAATTTTGCCCTTTATGGGCGCTACACCTAAGTATCTCCTAATTCTTTCATTTCTAATTTTATCCTTACGAGTTTTACCACACATCCACCTTAACATACGCATTTCTGTTACTGCCATCCTATGTGTATGTTGTCCCGTAGTAGCCCAACATTCTGAACCGTATAGCATGGGTGGTCGAACAATTGTCTTATAGCATTTCCTTTTTAGCCTTGCAGGCATCATTCTATCGCATAATACTCCTGACGTCATTCTCTATTTCAACCAACCAGCTTTAATCTTATGGTCTACATATTCTCCTGTAGCCCAATTCTTTTGAATTATAGATCCTAGATATCGAAAAGTCTCACACTCTGGGACCTCTACACCTTCGATCTCAATTGCATTACTTCTCCCTCGTGGTTCACAACCAAAGTTGCACGCTAGATACTCCATCTTCGAACGACTAATTCTAAAATCTTTACTCTCTAAAGCCGCCCGCCACCTATCTAATTTCTGACCTAAACCTGCATTAGTCTCATCAATTGAGACAATATCATCTGCAAATAACATGCACTAAGGTACATCTTCTTGCAAATGTCACGTCAATTCATCCATGACCAAAGCAAAGAGATATGCACTTAACGCCGACCCTTGATGTAGTCCTACTGGCACTGGAAATTCATTGGACATCTCACCTACTGCGCGAACACTTGTTACATCCCCTTCATACATATCCTTAATGATATCGACATAACATTGAGACACTTTATTCCTTTCAAGCACCCACCAAATTAACTTCCTAGGGACCCTATCATATGCTTTCTCCAGATCAATAAAAACCATATGCAAACTCTTACGTGCCTCTCGGTATTTTTCTATAGTTTGCCTAAGCAGGAAGATGGCCTCCGTAGTAAACCTACCCGGCATTAATCCAAATTGATTCTCCGAAACCGTGGTTAAATTCCTAAGTCTTCGTTCTATAACCCTCTCCCAAAGTTTCATCGTATGACTCATAAGCTTTATCCCTCTATAAATCGAGCAATTCTGGATATCCCTTTTGTTCTTATAAATTGGTACCACAATGCTATGCCTCCATAAATCTGACATTTTTCTAGTTTCCAAAATCCTATTAAAGAGCTTAGTTAGAATCCCAACTTCTCCCAGACATTTCCATGCTTCAATTGGTATATCATCTGGTCCAACGACCTTCCCTGTCTTCATTATTTTTAAAGCTTTTCTACTTCTTTGGCACTAACTCTGCGATGGAACACACGATCTCTCCCTTCATGTGAAGCATACCCCTCCAAGTTTAACTCCCCTACATGTGTTCCATTGAGTAGGTTCCAAAAGTAATCATTCCATCTATTTAAAATAGTTTTATCCTGCATTAAAACTCTTCCATCCTCATGCTTAACACACTTAACATGACTCAAGTCCCTAGTTTTTCGTTCTCTAGCTTTAGCTATCTTGAAAATATCCTTCTCCCCTTCCTTTGTACCTAGCCTATTATAAAGATCATCATATGCTCTCTTCTTAACTTCCCCTACTACTTTACTACTCAACTTCTTAGCTTGCTTATAAAGCTCATAAGACTCTAGGCACCTATCTTTTTGCCACTCCTTAAAACATCTTTTCTTTTCCGCAATGGTTTGTTGCACATCAACGTTCCACCACCATGTCTCCTTACCATATAAACCTCATTTTTTGGCCTCGCCTAACTCTTCTTTCGCACATATTCTTATTCGGTTTGCCAAATGTTCAAAAAGATCCACGCTACTAGTCCTATCCTTTGGTTCGAGATTCTCCCAACCTTCTGAAACTGACTCGCCACCCAAAATCTTCTTTCTAAATTTTTGGCACACGTATCTCCTTGTAAGGTCCACCACTTAGTTCTCGGTCTAACCTGTTCTATAGCAATACGACCCATACTCTTAATACAAAAATCGAGAACTAACAACCTATGTTGGTTTGTCAGACACTCCCCTGGTATAATCTTACAATTTTTACACCTACCTAAATTGTGTCTCCTAACAAGAAAATAATCAATTTGACTTCTATTGTGCCCACTCGCAAAGGTCACAAAGTGATCTTCCCTTTTCTTATAAAAAATATTTACGATCTCAAAATCCTGAGCCATTAAATTAACTATGATATCTAAATTGTGTGTTATTAAAAAGTAGGTCCTAAAAGTCATTTTCCCTTGAATAATTGGTTGTAAACAAAACGGGTCAACAAATGGGTTAGGTTGTGATTAGAACACAACCCGACCCCAGCCGAACCCAACTCCAATCCCATACACATTTTTGTAATTCCAACTAAGAGCAAGGGCAACCTAACAAAGGGCTTCACCCTAAACCCTTTTATTTATAGGTTCGTGCATTTAGGGTTCGTCTTCTAAAGGCATCGCAGCGGCAAGAGCAGGAGGAGAGAAGAGAAGAGAAGAGAAGATGGTTCTCAAGTTAGTTTTCTTGGATTCTCGTTTGTTCTCTGTTTTATTTAATATCTAGTTTTATGATCTAGTTTCTTATTTGATCTGTTCTCTGTTTTATGGCTTTAATCGTGTTTTGGTGAAGTGAGGTTTGAGAATCATGTTTTTTTATTTTTTTTGAAATACCCATCTTTCATGGGTTTTGATTGGTTAGATCTCGTTGGCTTGTTAGGTCTCATTTCGATTGATTGAATTTGTACCTGTTTGATGGCTTGTTAGGTCTGATTTTGATTGAATTTGTGCCTTTTGAGTTATTGAAGAACTCGTTGAGTCTCATTTAGATCTAGAATGACTGTATGTTCTGTTTTGAGAATCTCTATCTGGGTTTTCTGATAAATAGGGGATGGAGAGATGGGTTTCCTCACGAGTCCTTGGGTTTCCGAAATAGTGTAAAAAGAGGTGCTCACAAGGAACAGTAGCTCAATCATGAACTAAGTATAGATTTGATGGCTTCTACTTAGATGGGGGTTTTGAATGAGGTTGAGACTTTGAGGAATTGGGTCTATGTGACATGGAATTGGGTTTCAAGGAAAAGGGTTGGAGGTGGATTGAGAGCATGAGTTTTTATGAGGGCGTGTTTTAGATGTTGTAAGAACAAATACTAAACAAAAAGATGGGTTCCAGAAACATTTTTTCATCTGTATGCATTTGCAGTAGTTGAATGACTAATGGTTGTCAGAAAATACCATCAGAAGCCTTATAGGCAAACCCTTACTGAATATGGTCACCAACCATTTTTAACATCATAGACAATGTGAGGCCTAAGTTTGGAATTACCCCACCAGTGTGTGTATCAGTGGAAGTTTTTGAAACTTATTGCTTGTGAGGAACATGAGCAATAAAGTTGAGCTCTAGTATGTGAACGGTATCCAAAACCCTAGTTTGCAATTGGAGATGAAGACTTAAATTCTCACATGCCTTTCAATACTGTTTGATGGCTTGTTAGGTCTGATTTTGATTGAATTTGTGCCTTTTGAGTTATAGAAGAACTTGTTGAGTCTCATTGAGATCTAAAATGACTGTATGTTCTGTTTTGAGAATCTCTATCTGGGTTTTCTAATAAATAGAGTATGGAGAGATGGGGTTCTTCACGAGTCCTTCGGTTTCCGAAATAGTGTAAAAAAGGTGCTTTGAATCACAAGGATTCACAATAGCTCAATCATGAACCAAGTATATATTTGATGGCTTCTACTTAGATGGGGGTTTTGAATGAGATTGGGACTTTGAGCAATTGGGTTTATGTGACATGGAATTGGGTTTCAAGGAAAAGGGTTGGAGGTGGATTGAGAGCATGAGTTTTTATGAGGGTGTGTTTTTGATGTTGTAAGAACAAATACTAAACAAAAATATGGGTTCCAGAAACATTTTTTCATCTATATGCATTTGCAGTAGTTGAATGACTAATGGTTGTCAGAAGCCTTATAGGCAACCTTTACTGAATATGGTCACCAACCATTTTTAACATCATAGACAATGTGAGGCCTAAGTTTGGAAATACCCCACCAGTTTGTGTATCAGTGGAAGTTTTGAAACTTATTGCTTGCGAGGAACATAAGCAATAAAGTTAAGGTCTAGTATGCGAATGGTATCCAAAACCCTAATTTGCAATTTGAGATGAAGACTTCAATCATGCCTTTCAATACTGTTTGATGGCTTGTTAGGTCTGATTTTTATTGAATTTGTTCCTTTTGAATTATAGAAGAACTTGTTGAGTCTCATTTAGATCTAAAATGACTGTATGTTCTGTTTTGAGAATCTCTATCTGGGTTTTCTGATAAATAGAGTATGAAGAGATGGGTTTCCTCGCGAGTCCTTAGGTTTCCAAAATAGTGTAAAAAAGGTGCTTTGAATCACAAGGATTCACAGTAGCTCAATCATGAACTAAGTATAGATTTGATGGCTTCTACTTAGATGGGGGTTTTGAATGAGATTAGGACTTTGAGGAATTGGGTCTATATGACATGGAATTGGGTTTCAAGGAAAAGGGTTGGAAGTGGATTGAGAGCATGAGTTTTTATGAGGGTGTGTTTTAGATGTTGTAAAAACAAATACTAAACAAAAAGATGGGTTCCAGAAACATATTTTCATCTGTATGCATTTGCAGTAGTTGAATGACTAATGGTTGTCAGAAAATACCATTAGGAGCCTTATTAGCAACCCTTACTGAATGTGGTCACCAACCATTTTTAACATCATAGACAATGTGAGGCCTAATTTTGGAATTACTCCACCAGTGTGTGCATCAGTGGAAGTTTTGAAACTTATTGCTTGCGAGGTACAGAGCAATAAAGTTAAGGTCTAGTATGTGAACGGTATCCAAAACCCTAATTTGCAATTGGAGATGAAGACTTAAATTCGCACATGCCTTTAAATACTGTTTGATGGCTTGTTAGGTCTGATTTTGATTGAATTTGTGCCTTTTGAGTTATAGAAGAACTTGTTGAGTCTCATTTAGATCTAAAATGACTGTATGTTCTGTTTTGAGAATCTCTATCTGGGTTTTCTGATAAATAGAGTATGGAGAGAGGGGGTTCCTCACGAGTCCTTCGGTTTCTGAAATAGTGTAAAAAAGGTGCTTTGAATCACAAGGATTCACAATAGCTCAATCATGAACCAAGTATATATTTGATGGCTTCTACTTAGATGGGTGGTTTTGAATGAGATTGGGACTTTGAGGAATTGGGTTTATGTGACATGGAATTGGGTTTCAAGGAAAAGGGTTGGAGGTGGATTGAGAGCATGAGTTTTTATGAGGGTGTGTTTCAGATGTTGTAAAAACAAATACTAAACAAAAAGATGGGTTCCAGAAACATTTTTTCATCTGTATGCATTTGCAGTAGTTGAATGACTAATGGTTGTCAGAAAATACCATCAGAAGCCTTATAGGCAACCCTTACTGAATATGGTCACCTACCATTTTTAACATCATAGACAATGTAAGGCCTAAGTTTGGAATTACCCCACCAGTTTGTGTATCAGTGGAAGTTTTGAAACTTATTGCTTGCGAGGAACATGAGCAATAAAGTTAAGGTCTAGTATGTGAACGGTATCCAAAACCCCTAATTTGCAATTGGAGATGAAGACTTAAATTCTGTGTTCTTTGACCCAAACATACTGATAACTTTTGTTAGCAATGTAGCCAACATTATAATATTGATCTTAACCTTTTCACTCCCCTTGCAATTTTCTTTTCCCTTTTCCTAAATGGTAATCATTAGCAGTGTCCAGTGCTTAATTCTGTTGTTGAGTTAAATACACTCTTTTGAACTTTTACTTGTGATGTTTTCATAAAACATACATATTTTATGTGATTGAATTCAAATGTTTTGAAACTTGTTCCATAAGATCTCAACTTGTTTTTTCCATGCTCGTCATATTGGTAAAGGAATTTGTATCACTTGTTCACAACGGCATGCATCAAGTTTGTTATTTTATTGTGACTTGTGAGAATCTTCTGATTGAATGTTGTATGTTTCTGTTCTCAGGACTGAACTCTGCCGTTTTAGTGGTCAAAAGATATACCCTGGTAAGGGTATCAGATTTATTCGATCTGATTCCCAGGTACTATATGAACTACTGTTCTTCAATACAAGAGAAATCTGCCATTCTAGTATATTTGCTTCATCTCACCCTGAAACTCAAATGATTTCATGTAGGTTTTCCTCTTTGCAAACTCAAAATGCAAGAGGTACTTCCACAACCGACTCAAGCCATCGAAGCTTACATGGACTGCCATGTACAGGAAGCAACACAAGAAGGTGCTTATCTCTTAAAGTTGTTACCTATTCAAAGTTGAAACCTCATTGTTTATCTAGCTGCGGATTTTGTTTCTCTTTAATTGATGTAAAATGTATTGAACTTGTGATGGTTGCAGGACATTGCTGCAGAGGCTGTGAAGAAGAGGCGCAGGGCTACCAAGAAGCCTTATTCAAGGTCTATTGTCGGCGCTACCTTGGAAGTTATCCAGAAGAGGAGAACTGAGAAGGCTGAAGTTCGAGATGCTGCTCGTGAAGCTGCTCTTCGGTATGTTCACTTTCCATCTTTGCTCTGTAATTATTTTGGTAGAGTTAACTTCTTAGAGCTATTGACTAAGGTTTTGTTTTTCAACAGTGAAATCAAGGAAAGGATCAAGAAAACCAAAGATGAGAAGAAGGCTAAGAAAGCAGAGGTGATGGCCAAGACCCAAAAGAGCTCAAAGGGTAACATCCCTAGGAGTGCTTTACCAAAGACCAAGACTGGAGGTGGCGGTGGCAAGCGCTGAACCGTTTTGTAGCTTTTGTTTCTTGATTTTACCTGTCTTGAGGGAGTATAGGGTTTAGTAGGATTGGATTAAAATAAGCTGTGTTAGACTATATGCTTTGTTCTGAAATTTTATTTACTATATGGAGTTAAAAATTTATTGTCATTATATTGATTTTGTTTTCTCTGCTAGATTAATGATGTGATGCTAGTCATTTGTAGTTTTAGTTCTGCAGCATGTAACTTTGTATCGGTGATTCTAAATGGAGAAGAAACGGGCGTTGGGGGGCGGGGGGCGGGGACCCTCCATTCCCTCGAGATGCGTGCCTGTGTGAATCTTGAGTTGGATGGGGGGTCAAAGCCCCCTCCCTCGTTTCGATCACGTCCTAAATTCGAGTGGGATAGTGATTATTTATCTCATCCCAAATTTATTTAACTAATATTTATTACCATGAATTTAGTGTGTTAAATTAAATCAATACATCTAAGCTTTAATTTTGATAATTTAGGTCGAATAAAATTCAAGAAAATTATGTTTTTTTACATTTTAGATTGTTCTTGATTCGATCGGTATAGTCGGTTTTTTGTTCAACCCTAATTTTTGTAAAAAATAAAGGCAAATGATGATTTGGGTTAGTTTGGTAGTATAAGTTATGTATTTTGAGAACATTGCTCATAATTATATTTTGTATGAGTGACATTTCAACTTGCAGAAATATACAAAATGGATCTATGGAGGGGTTCCTTCCATCTTCCATTTTATATGACATTTAATATTGTTATGATGAAAATTATGTGTACATAAATATGATATTATTGGTGTGTGAGGCATGTGAGATGAAATTCTTTTGTTATTTTTCATTTGAGAATTATTTAGTACATGTTATCCCGTCCCAAAGACGAGGTTGTGATGAAGTCTATCATCTCCCTATCCCAAACAAACGAAATGGAATATGGATGATGTCCATCCTATCCCATGCCGTGTCTACCCCTAGTGGCAATGTGTTATATTTTGTGTTAAAGTGGTCAATTTTTCTAGAGAGTCAGTCCCACGCCAGGCCAGCCCAATACCATCCATCATCCTAGAGACTGGCCTGACTCTCTAGATTTTTTGGGGTCTTAATAGAGCTCATTTTTGCAAGTATTTGCTATGTGATACAGAATAGTGAATGAGGGCCTTAATAGTATCGGTGTGTAGGTGAAGTCTTTACACAAATTGATTTGACTGTATGTGTTAAATGGTGCAAAATTCCATCAATAAAAATCTGCTTTGGATTGTGCACTTAAATCTTTTATGGTTTAGGCAATCCTTGTTAACTGTCATTTTAATCAGCAAATCCAATTTCTAAAGTAGCATCTGAAACTTTCAGCATCATATTAGACTGGTTATTTCTACCATTGTATCCGCAGCTGTGTAACACAATCATATTAAACTGGTTATCTGAAACTTTCAGCATCATATTAGACTGGCTATTGCTCAAAGCGTCTGCTAAAGGTTATACCGCTTCCTCAAATCTCTTCTTATGTTGTCTCCATTCTGCAAGGCTCCTTTGTGACCAGTTATGATTTAGTACAGGTCAGGCAAAAACAATTTAATTGTTGACGAGTTGGTCACCTTCAATGTTGGAACTTGAGGTATAGGTTTTACATGCCGAGTGTGGTAGGGTGAGGTGTAGGTTTTTACAAGCCAAGTGTGACTGGGTGCACATTGGATGGTCTTAGGCAGTCTAGAATGGTGGATGGATTATTATTATTATTAATTTTTTTAAATCTAGTTTCTACTTTATTGTTTTCCCTCAATCGTGAAGTTCCTTGATCACATCATGTATTGCACAATGACATCAAATATTGAGCTGGAATTTTTAGGAATAAAATACATTTCTATTTCTTATAAAAAAAATCATGAGTGAGTTTTGGCGAATTGTTATGATTTGGTGAACTTAAAAGGTGCTTAGAATAATGCATACCTTATTATTGGGCAAATCAACCAGTCTAGCACGTGTTGAGGGGAGAGAGTGGTTAAAGAGAAAACAAAAACCTTCACAAGCTAGTTTATCCCTTCCCCAAATACAAAAACAAAAAACAGATAAAGAAGCTTTGTTTCCACTTCACAAAACAGAACTAGGGTTTAATCTCCCCTCCCCAAAACGAAGGAAATCGTTTGACTCTGTCACGTTTGTGACTTGGATTTAAGCAATAGAAGAACAAAATGGAAGATAGACTCTATTGAATATGAAAAAAAGGATTACAATGGCTATTGTTCAGTCTGATCTACAGATCTGACCCTTACTTACAACTTTTTCCACTCCCTGCTCTGTTTCTCTTCAACTCTATTTAACTACAGAGTGTGTAACAGAAATTCAAATGAAGCCAATAGGGTCATTACACGTGTTCAGGTCCCTGTGGGATTATAACCACCTGAGATGTATTATTATTATCTTGCCCTTAGTTTCAAATTCAAACTAATTCGACTTTAGCGCCTCTATTTTATGTTTGGCGCCTTTTGATTTTTTTTATCCCTTTCAACTCTTGTAAATGTGACAATGCCAACCCCTTCGAAAACATCCTTGTGCTCAAGGATTGAAGTGAGGAAAAGTAGATTGAATGTGTGTCCATCCTCCCAAGTGGCGTCGGTGGGGGTGGAGTTCGACCACTGGATGAGGACCTGCGTGACGGCTTTGTTGTGACGAGGAATGAGTCGACAAGCGAGGATAGCTACAGGCTCTGTTCGAAATGATCCTAAATGGTTGACCACTGATAGTAATGTGACTGCAATAGAGTTGGATCCCAACTTTCGCTTCAACTGTGACACATGGAAGACATGGTGAACCTTAGAGCTGGGAGGAAGACTTAGCTCGTAAGCCACCGCACCTACACGCTTCAATATCTGGAAGGGTCCATAGAATCGAGCCGAGAGTTTGAGATTGCGGCGAAGATTGACAAAAGTTTGACGATATGGTTGTAAGCGCAGATAAACCCAATCTCCAACATTGAACTCACGCTATGATCTATGCTTGTCGGCGTAGTGCTTCATGCGTTCTTGAGCACGGTGAAGCTTATCTTTAATGACACTCGACATTTGCTCCCCGTCTCTAAGAAGTTGTTGCACATCAGAGATGGAATTGGAGGCCATAGGAGGGAGGGCCATCATTGGGGGCTGATATCCATATAGAGCTTCAAATGGGGTAGTTTGGAGACATGTGTGGAATGAGGTGTTATACCAAAATTCCGCCAAATAAAGCCAATTCGACCATTGAAGAGGAGCGTCACTCGTCATGCAACGGAGGTAGTTCTCGAGGCAAGCATTGACTCTTTCAGTCTGTCTATCAGTTTGGGGATGGTATGATGAGCTAAGGTTTAGGCTTGTTCCAAGAGCTGAAAATAGGTCTTGCCAAAATGCGCTCAAGAAGACTTTGTCTCGATCGGACACAATTGAGGTTGGAAGGCCGTGAAGACGGTAAATGTGTTGCAAGAATAGGCCTGCAATCATGGCTGAAGTGAAGGGGTGGGAGATGGCTATAAAATGATTGAATTTAGTTAGTCTGTCGACGACCACCAATATGACTGTTTTGTGTTTGGATAGTGGAAGTCATTCGATGAAATCCATCGAAATATGTTGCCAAGCGTGCTTCGGTATGGGTAGAGGCTGAAGAAGGTCACCATAGGTTGAATTATCAGTCTTATTGCGTTGGCAAGTATCACACTCAGAGACGTAAGTGAGTACATCAGTCTGCATTCTGGGCCAAAAGAAGTATTGGTAGAGTCTTTTGTATGTGGTGTTGATCCTCGAATGTCCCCCTAAAGTCGAAGTATGGAACTCATGTAAAAGTTTCTTACGAAGAGAACTTGTGGAGCCAATACAAATTTGATGGCGATGCTTAAGAATTCCATGAGCCAATGAGAAAGGTGGTCCAGAGTCAGGTGTGATAAGTAACTGCGACAGTAGAGGTTGCATGAACTGATCTTGAGTATATGAGAAAGCAACTTCATTGAGCCAGGTTGGAGTAATTTCTAATAGAGCTACGACGTGGCCTTTGTTATCAATACATCTAGACAAAGCATCTGCGACCTTGTTGTCAACCCCTATTTTGTAACAAATCTCATAGTCGAAGCCCAGGAGCTTAGCTAGCCAACGCTGCTGAGTCATTGTAGTGACTTTTTGGGCTAAAAAGTAGCGGATGCTTTGATGGTCGATAAATATGATGAACTTGGAACCAAGCAAGTAAGAACGCCATCTGTGAACAACCATAACAATTGCAAGTAATTCCTTATCATAAGTAGATAATGAAAGGTTCTTGGGGCTCAGAGACTTACTAAAAAAAGCTATTGGCCGACCAGCTTGAGAGAGGACAACACCTACGCCGATGGAGCAGGCATCAGTCTCAAGGTGGAATGGTTCCTGAAAATTTGGAAGTGCCAACAAGGGAGCTGCACACATAGCTTGTTTCAACTGTAAGAAGGCTGTAGTTGCCATAGGAGACCAAGTATATGCATCTTTTTTAAGAAGATCTGTTAAGGGCTTTGCAATAATACCATATTTCTCAATAAACTTTCGGTAGTACCCTGTGAGATCCAGAAAACCTCAGAGTTGCTTAATATTTGTAGGAGTGGGCCAGTTGGTCATTTCTTCAATTTTCTGTGGATCGGCTTCAACACCCTTAGCACTGACAATGTGGCCGAGATATTCTAGTTTTTCTTGAGCAAAGGAGCACTTGGATAATTTGACAAAAAGCCTATGTTGTCTGAGAATGGAGAACACAACTTCCAGGTGGTCCAAATGGATAGAGAGATTTGGACTGTAAATAAGAATGTCATCGAAGAATACCAGGACATACTTCTTAAGGAGGGACTAAAATATTTGATTCATAAGAGCCTAAAAAGAGGCTGGTGCATTTGTAAGACCAAAAGGCATTACTTTGAACTCAAAGTGGCCATGATGTGTTTTCACTACACAAAAAATACCCATCAGCAACGGTTTGGGACCATGGGGGTAACCTATTGTCACGGCTTAGAGGCCTGGCCATTTGAGGCGTCGCCAAATCACCATTGACGGCTATAAATCGTGGCAACACTTACACTACAAGAAAACTGTATTTTAGCGACGGTCACCAAAGGTATACATCGACGGTTATGACTGTCGCCAAATAAAACAGCGACGGTTACAAAACCGCCGCTAATAAAGGCGTCACTAGGTCATTCAACGACGGTTTTAAGCAACCGCTGGCATAACCGTCGCTAAATACTATATAGCGACGGTTTAATGTAGCGACGTTTATAACCGTCGCTAAATACAATTTAGCGACGGTTATAAACCGTCGACTCAAACCTTTTGCCTTTTAGCGACGATTTGCAACCGCCGCTAAATTCCCTTTGATAATTCAAATTTTTTTACCATATAAAAATCACATTTTTCAACCTGTAGTATTTTCTTTTCATTGAGTGCAGATAATCTATCCAACATATGCACTACAACTTTTAGACTCAAATCAAAAATCAAATATAAACGACACTAAACTAAACTCATATGATACCATCATCATACATTAAGAGGAACTTTAATTTCATTTCAAAATCAATATTATACATGATCCAGAAGAAAATTACAAATTAAAATTGTTACAAATTGTCAATGCTTACATCTAACAACCAAAACCGAAGAATGTATTGGCTAAGTTCAAGAAAAGAGACATAGAATCATATTTTTGGTCATCAACATGATCATCCACTGCACTTGGTAGCTCTTCTTCTTGTATAATTAGTACATGTTGCCCTAGAATGTGGAGGAAGTTTGTTGAATGAGTTAGTCTGTCTACAGCTGCTTTGATTGACTCAATAACAGGATCCTGCAAATGACAGTTTACAAGATTTTGAACACATGGGTGACCAAAAACAATCATGACATGTTGGGTGAATGTTAACATGGAAAACAAAAACAACATTAGAAAGGATTCAATGAAATGTACAACAAAGAAATACCTGCACCGGAAGAGCAGGATGGTCATAAATTGACAAATAACTTTCTCTATTGTCATCGAGTACTGCAAGATTGCGAGATAACGCACCTACAACAGCCCCAACACCCTACATGTACCAACATTATGACGTCTCCATTCATGAGAATAGAACTACTATCTGAAACTCAACCATGCTTAGAAATGAATTTGCATGCACAATCAATTAAAAGGCATTGAAGCACACAAGTTGATAACATGAATACTGCTAAAGAACCAATTACTTTAGTGGAACATAACTTTTGGAACAGAAGATATCAACTATTGTATGGATATATTACCATATGCTTGAACATTTGTTGTAGCTAGGAGTAAGGATGGTTTGAATGAGAACTGACGTAGTAATCAGTAAATCTGTAGCCAAAGCGCTTATCAAACTTCTTCAGGATCTTACGGATACCAATAGCATTCATCTCTACAAAAAAAAAAAAAAAAGCTTTAAAAGGTCTTGTTCTGCACTGCTTGGAGATGCTAAATTGTCTAATGTACTCTCTATAATACTTTCAGTCCATCTCAGTTCCCACTTATACACATACCAACAAACTAGTCTCTGCATACTGAAGAGACTAGAAGAAAATCCCTTAGAAGAACCCGAGCAAGCAAAAACAAAGCTACTATTAACATTACATGAAGCACCAGCACCCACCATCTAGGTATTATAAGGCTGTCAAATCTAAAATCTAAGTGATAAGAAAATAAGAGCCGCAACAGCCCAATAAACAACACAAGGATTCACAATTTCACGTAAAAGATGAAAAGGGGAGGTGTCTCAGCTTTTTAAGAGATGGTTAACATATACAGATTAAGAAGATAAACCCTGCAATCACTATCTGACATGGTATAATGAGTGGAAACACATTCAGGAATTTGAAAAGAAACCATGTTGGTATGTTATCCAAAATGGAGCCAAGACCAAGATATCCAGCAGTGGCCAGTATCCTGATTACATAAGATAAATGCAAGGAGGGTTTACTTGGAGAGAACAAAAAAAATACCTGGGGAGAGGGAAAGATGGTGAAACCAAGCTTGGATTTCTTTCCATAATCCACAGACAAGCGTTCTAATAACAATGAACCCAAACCAGACCCAGTGCACTACAAGAAAACAGTAATTTATTCCAGAAATATCAACCTGCATGATAAGAACTCACAATATTATTCCAGAAATTACAACATTGGAAAGTAGAATGCGCTTCTTAAGTAACAGACTACAACATCATATCTACTAACATTGCTATTACAGGTTTTGGAAGACGACGAATCTGCACCTATACAGAAGGGTGGAAAGATGCAAAATTCAAAGTAGAGGAAAGGCAAAAAGATAAGCTAATATTCAAAGCAGAGAAAATGATAATCATAGTTGAACAAAGGAAGGTGTTATACATATGTACCTGTAAATCTAAGACATTAAGTCGACCAAAATAGTCAAAATCAACATACCCGTCTGTGCTTCTCAATGATTGATTCCCGCCACTGCAAAATCCCAAACTATTCCAAAGTTCCTTGAACATAGCAGTCCTCCTACATACCAATGAACACAAGAAACCTAAACAGCTCAGGAAATCATAGTTTGTTAACTAAGGAGACAATTCCACTAGAATTTAATTAAGGGTCCTCAAGAAATACAACAAACAGCTCATCAAAAAAATCATACAACCAAGGGTGCTTAATATGATTAATTAAGGCGTGTAAGTCACACTTAATTAATTAAATGTTGTTTCACACACACTATATAAACAGGCGCATGTATTGCCTATGTTTACTCAAAACTTCTTCAAACAAAGCCTTTTACAGTTCTAACATGGCTTTAGGGTGGCTTGTTCACTCTGTGTGCACAGCATTATACCCTAAAAATGACGTTACTCTCAAACAGATTGTCTGAGTTCCCCATGTGAATTGTCTGCTTGTATTTGTTATCTTCTGTCTTGGTTGATAGGATTGCAAAAATGTCCTTAATACTTTCACCTAGTGACATTGCTCTCAAACAGATTACAATTTAATTAATCAATGATACAATTTGATTAATCAATGACTATTGATAAGATGATCTTTTATTCACTATGAAACTAGTTTCTTCGCTGAAACTCTTGTTTCCAATTTCAAATTTAGTTCGCGGGTACCTCAAATCTCTAGGATTGTGGGAGATTAAGATATTATTTTGTTTCTGATTTTTTTTTTCTAGGAAGAAATGGTTGAAGGAGGAATCCCTTAAATCCCATTTGTTTATCTTGGTTGCAAATGCCAAAATAAATTTGAAGCCCCCTAAATATGACACTTTTGGATCCCAACATAATGGCAGTGTTCTCCGCGTCTTCATAAGATTATGCATCGATATGTTTGTTTTGGTTGAAGAAGAAAAAATTATATATATATTTTTGGTTCCTTACAGTAATCTGTTGTTGGTTGGGATGATACCTAGGAACAAAGCTCACAAAGTCACAATGATGCTTTGTGAAGGACAGTCCAGAATTCAGGTTTAGGCTGAGAAAGTTAAGTCCTAATGTTATTTTTTCTGAATTTGGCAAACTATACACCTCTTTCTTGTAACATTCTAACAAGAAGTCAAGTAGAAAATATTAAAAGCATACAATAACTAAGTTATTATGAGTTGATTTTCATAGTTAGAGAGTAGAGATGACGTTTTAAAGGCGTCAAGCTTTCATTGAGGTCTTAGAGAATTCAACTTTTACTGGTCTCAAACTCCCTTTTCATATAGACCTTACGGTTTTAAAAGCATTTGACTATGAATGCCCACACATCAAGACCTGTATCAGTGCCCTTAGACATTTGCTAGTTTTCTACCACATTTACAAATTTTTTTCGGTTGACACTACAAGACCTTATAGGGCGAAAGACACGAATTTATGGTTTTGATTTCAGTTAAAAAAAAAAAAAATCTTTATTGTTTATTTTTCATTTCATATTAAAACCAGTTACGCTTAATTCTGGATTCACCATTCATTTATCCATAATGCATTTTGAGGGCTATTAAGACAATAAAAGTATGATCTATAAAACAGTCCTTCAGGAACACAACAAAACAGAGCATCATGAAGCATATTATGGGATACAACAAAAGGGTACAAGACCGCACCCTACATATCTCGATGCCTAATAAACATCGATGATTTAGGCGGTCATCTACTTCGATGACCATGGCAGTCTCAATGTCACTAACAGTAAAAATATCAAATTGAAATCAACAATCTGGCCTAGCTGTAGTATAACTAAAACAGGAAGGCATCTTAACACACTAAAACAGGAAGGCAACCAAAACTACCTCAGCTTTCAGCTCTTCCATTCCTTGTCCTGATTTTCGAGCAAGCCTTTTTACTGCAATCTCACTCCCATCAGGTAGCTCCCCCTTTGATAGATTTTCAAGATTTAATGAATAAGTACACAATACATAAGTAATAATGGTGCAGTAACCAGGAATAAAGACAGATGGATCTGTCATTAATGAAGCTAGCTAGGGAACTATAATTAGAAATTAGATAGGGGTAGCGATCTAGCAAAATAACACCTACAGTCTAAGCTCTATTTTGGTGGGAAGCAATTCTTAGAATGCAGTAGAAATCATTAAAGAAGAAGATGGAACTTCCATGGCAGGCTATATTCCATTGTTGAAAAGGAAATGCATAATGGTTGACAAGTTTGCAGGTAGTTTGTTTTATCTAGTACAAAGAAACAAAGAGAGCAGCTGACCTCTTGGGAAGCCATTTTACAGGAAACTTATTAATGAGTTCAGCTCATTTGTTGATGACTTGAAGAAAATAGTTTTATTAATGCGGACGCAATTGTTTATGAGTGGTTGTAATAAGTTATTTGATTTATTTAAAATGAAGGTTTGTGGGCCTTTATTAACTTCCTCTGCTCTTCAGGAAAAAAAAAAGTATTCATGATAGTTATAAGTGCCAAAAATTCTTAAACTGCACAATACTGATGAAGGAATTATCTGAATTCTTAAACTGCACAATACTGATGAAGGAATTAAGCAAAATTTCCCTTTGCTTTTAACATTAATTATTAGAAAACAAATGCCAAGATGAGATCAAATCAAGAAGAAATGATTGCATCTGTATAACATAAAATATATACCTTGCACTTTTTCCCTGTGGCCACATCAATAACCCTAATCACACCTTTGAGTCCAGCGGCAACCAATAATGGACCTCCATCAACATTGCATGCCCAACTCACAGTGTAGAACGTCTCTTCCTTCTGAGCATCAGGATATATGCCCAAAACATTCTTTAGATCACAAAAAACTTGCATTTCCACACACAAATAAGTCCAAGTAAATAAGAACAACGTTGATATGAAATTAAGTTCAATATTCTTACATCCTCATCCACATATTTCTGTAGAAGCGAAATTCTACCACCTTCCCAGACCCTGAAAAACAAACCAAATTTAAGTGAATCAGAAACCCTAGAGACGGATGACGAAGAATAAACCCTAAAAAAAAAAAAAAAAAGGGGAGAGAGCAGAGTAGTAGATACATAGGTTTTGAGGAGAGCTATATTGTCTTCATCAAAAGGGCGAGGTTTCTTCTCGTTGTTGATATCGATATCTTCAGGTTCAGGCACCATGATTCAGATGGGGGATGGGGAAGAAGAAGAAATTGAAGGGAAGAAGAAGAAATCGAAGGGTTTGCGAAGAACATACCTTTGATTTTGATTTCACAGGCAGCAGCAGCAGATCGGTCGATCATACACTCATCTATCTCCCTCGATCTCTCTTTGCATCGATCTCCGTCGATCGTCCCTCTCTAAGTCTCTGGCTCTGTGAGTCGATCGACTGATCTTCTTCTTTTCAGTTCTTCTCTTTCTCTTCCTCTGTTCTGTACATTCTCTTTTTTTGCTTTCTTAGGTTAGATCGACCAAAGGAATGAATAAACCCCAACTGAGATCCTATTTGCACCCAACTTGCGAGATTTCACATTTGGCTTTAAAAATTGATTTTTATTTATAACGACGGTTATAACCGTCGCAATTAATTATAACCGTCATTAAATAATATTATTCTACGACGGTTGAATAACCGTCGTTGAATATGGTATTTAGCAGCAGATTTTTCAAACCGTCGCTAGATAACCGCCTCTAAATTGTCAATTTCTTGTAGTGTTATTAGCAACGGTTTTATGTTAGAGGGCTCTTGATTATTTTCTGCATTTAGCCACGGTTTAGCCACGACTACTCGGCATGGCTAGAGGCGCCACGTTCCCTAACCGTAGCAACATTTATCAATTATTTTGAATGCCTTTGGTCTCACAGTCGTTGCAAGCATGAAGGACACGGTTTTAAGCCGTTGCAAGCATGAAGGACCACGGGTTTAAGCCGTGGCACGCATGAAGTAACACGGTTTTAAGTCGTTGCCAGTCAAAAAAAAAGAAATCTGGTTTGTTGCGAGGGTTTGAAACCGTTGCAAATTAATATAATCGAAAAAAAATTACATTTTTTTTGCTGCTGCAGCAAAATCAGTCCTTACTAAGATCGATCAGACATTTGCCATGTGGCGTGTCCCGTGCCTACGACATGGCTACCGTGTCATGCCTCCGGCACGAATAGGTTCCACAAACTATATGCTAGATAAATACGAAATCAACCGTAAAATGGAACCTTGGAATTGCATTCAAATGAAGCCAAGTATCTATTAAATTCACGTTCTGCACCAACAAGATACAAATATTATAAAAAAAAATAACTTCTTAGGCAATTAAGCCTAGATGTGTATAAGAAGCGAAGCTTTGTGACCTCCTAAAAGAATGATAATAATAATGATAATAACTTATTACCTGGAATCATTTTTGAAGATTTTGCCAAGACTTGCAAGCAATGCAAGGTAACGAGACTAACATCAGGTATAATTAATTCATAAGGCTACAACAATTCCGACATAGCACAATATTTGTGAAAAGAAGAATAATCAAATTTTGTAGATTGAACTGTCAATCATTTTGAATTCACTCAACTTTGTTTGAACTACACATAAAACATATAAATGCAGCAAATTAAAATCTGGGTTTTGTTTTAAATTGTTTATAGGTAGGGTGTTTGCCTGACAAGCTCCGAGCTTATCAATGCTTATCCACTTAATAAGCTGGAACTGCCTAAAAAACTTCCCTTCACGGTCATACAACTGGATGGTAAAAGGTTAAGTGCGATAATGGAATTCAGAAAGTTCATCATGCATGACTAGGGTAACTGATGTACTTCAAAGCTTCAATCCCCATGGCTGGACCAATTGTGTTGGTAATGCCAGCACTCCAATAGCTCCACCATGGAGCACCACCACTGCTACTTCTCGACCAAAGCTTTAACATCGCTCGAGAAAACAACAAAGTAAAATATTGTTTTAAGCTTGAACAACTAAGACTATCTTGTTACCGAAGTGAGAGAAGATCAAAAGATTCAATAAAGTTGACTTCCTTATAAATGACCAGATCAAACAGACTACATTTTGTGCAAGGCTAAAAAATGAAAGATGCTCAAAGCGTTTTCCATAAGCGCCAAATTTCTTGGTTGACCTGGAATATATACGTGTCATAATACCCACCTATCAATCAATATACAATTCCACACACTAGCTTACAAAAAAAAAAAAAAAAAAAAATCTACATCAAAGTCAATGATTTCTCATATTAAGTTCTCTAATTTCTTCCATCAATTGTCGCACTGAGTTATCTAATTTTTTTTTCTTAAGCACTTACTTAAAAGGAAAAAAAAAATCATGGATAGTAGCATTTTCTTGGCTTTGGACTTCTTTTGTCACTGAAAACTACCATTGTGGATGGCTTCATCCTCTTAGAACTTGATTACTTAGATTGGTGCAGTATATGTGTAGCCCATTAAAAGATACAAATATTTTCAAAAAAAAAAATATTGTAGTTATAAAACAAAAATTAATGATCATCCTATATTACATGTGATGGTATGAACGTACTTTCCATAATAGCTGTAATAAGCTTCACAATGACATCCGTCTCAAATTTTGTTCTGATGAACTAATTGTTGAAGGCAATGCGCATAATAAGGAACTATTTATCATTTAGGATCATATGCATGAACCAGAATCGTTTAAATTTATCATTTAGGCACGAGCTGAGCTCACCTAAAATAGCTAGCCAATACTGCCTTTTATGGCTAATAAATAGATTACTATAGAGAGGAAGAAAAAAAAAACTATATGGCTGCAATGCACGAGTTTTTTTACGAACATCCCCTAAGGATGGCTTAGCTAACTAGATAAGAATGTCACTACCATGAGGATGAAATTTCAACAACACATCATACTGAAGAAATCACGAAAAACAATTTGGATATGTACCCCTAGAAGTGTAACCAAGATACGCGCTCCACTGCAACCTAGAGGGTGTCCTAAAGATACGGCTCCACCGTGTACATTAATATGTTCCTGCAAGCATGACAATGCTGATCCCCATCAGCATCCAATTTAGACAAAGGAAAATTAATGTTTTCCTGAGGATTGTAGACAACTCACAGGATTGATTCCAAGTAGTTTTTGGTTTGCAAGAGCAACGACTTGCAAAGAGAGGGGATTAGAATAAGTCATCACGGAGAATGCATGAAGTTCATCATTCATGAAATTGAGAGGCCTCCAACCCATCTCTTGAGATGGCTTTTGGAATTGCAAGGGCTGGAGCTGTTGTAAACAATTCAGGTGCCTGCACAACCATCTCATTTCATCACCAATTTGAAATACATGAAAAAAGGTTGAATAAGCAATGTCAACTTCTGAGTAAATCATTGGATAGGACCCAAATTTTTTGTTAGAAAGTTGCAACATTTCTCGAAAATACTTGAGCAGCATCAGCAAAACCCGTGATTTTGGCAATCACTTGCAAACCAAGCTCAAGTGCCTTTTGTCCACTTACTAACACCAATGCAGCAGCACCATCACTGTTTATGAATGTATGTTTAGTAGACAGGGCAGTCTCATTTACCAAATATACGACAAATGCCTATTTGGCATCGAAAACATAATCCACCAAGGGCAAAATCAATTAACCCAGTAACATAAACCTTGTGAATCAAGGTACAACGGAATTATCGAGGAAAACGCGAATGATAAAGAGCTTCAAGTTTGAATATCTTAGAGTGGGAAATTATTTATCTGATTGCTTTATAAGAGAGCTAGGCATTTCATTTTGAACTAATAGGCTCACAAGAGAGTTAAACTAGCAAATAAACCATTACAGAACAATGCATTCATAGGAGAGAGTAGACCTTATACTAGATGCATTTCCAGCAGTAACAGAACCACCAACTTCTTTGAAACTTGGTATGAGCTTCCTTAATTTTGCAGGATCAAACTGAAGGAAAAAAAGAAGTGGTGACGGATCAGCATGTGAATCATGACACATAAAGCAAGTAGATTGAAATCAATAAATCAAATTGACATGACATACTCCCTGATTGCATCGTGGACTATGGACTGAGATGCTCTGTTGAATCTGCTGGGTGTCGGGTAAGGGTAACTATAAAACTAACCTCTACTTCTATAGTAGATTCAGCTTGAGATTGGTATCTGTTTCTTTTTAATTCTTATTTCATTATTTGACTTTCTAAACTTACTAATTTTACACTTTATTTTTCATTGTTAATAGAAATGTCAACAATTAATTTACAAACAGCAACTTAAACAAACTTCAGAGATGAACCAGATATCCAACTGCCCCTATTGAAACAAATAGCATTCGACTTCGCCTCATCGTGTTTTCATGAGACGGATATTAATGAAAACCCTTTTCAACACAAAAATGGCTGCAAATGAATCATCAAAACTAGTTTACACTAAATAAGTAAGAGACGGTGCTTGAAAGACAATAAATCGCATAACAAACATCTTTTTTACCTTTCCTAGTCCTTCATCCTTGTCAACCAAGGTTGGTGGTCTTCCTCTCCCTCCAGAAACCTCAACCTGCAGAGATGACCATGCTAGGCAATGAAAATTTCTCACAATTTATAAGTATGCTTCAATAGAATATGCTAAAAGCCTCACCGGAGCTATTTCCCATGATAAGGCACCACCATTTTGAGCAGAAATACCACGCTCGAAACTCTGAATAGCATAATCATCCTACAGGATTGGCACAGAAGGAGGTGAAGTTTGGAGATTAACGTACATATCAGAAAATGGCAGAAAATAGGGTAAGGACCCATCAACAGATGGTTTGATGCTCAAACCAGTTGATTGGATATGATAAGTTTGCATTGACGAAATTGATTTAACAAAGTTAGTTATTGTTGAAGGCAATGCGCATAATAAGGATCTATTTGGGCGATGGAACCTGGATGTATTATATAAAAACAAGCACCCTACAATTTGTCAATGGACAAAGCCACCTATAGGCTGGTACAAAAGCAACTCTGATGGCTCGCTACAAGGAGTCACTGGTGGGTATGGCGCTGTTATAAGGAATGATGCAGGGGATGTTATCGCAGCATGCACGAGGTCTGCAATAGGGCACTCAATTATCAAACATGAGCTTCAAGGAGTCGAGGCCGGGATTAAACTTGTGCAGAGATACAATATCAAGAAACTAGAAGTTACAACTGACTCGACCACTGTCTTTGATTATCTGACGAAGGACAAAAGCGTAGCATGGGATCTTAGACACATATTGCGCAGAATTAATTACATGCTTAGCTCACTGGAAAACTATAAAGTCAATCATGCTTATAGAGAAACTAACAGAGTTGCAGATCGGTTAGCTCGCTTGCTTCCTAATAATGTTTTTATGGAAGTTATACCAAGTTCCTTTGCCGAGGACTTGAAGAATATTGTGTATGAAGATAGAATAGGCATGATGTACTTGAGAATGTAACAATCATTTTGTTTTCAGGTTCGGGGATCCTAAATAACCCCGCTCGCTTTCCAAAAAAAAAATAAAAAAATAAAAAAAAACCTTAATAAACAACTGAACTAGAGAAATATATGTACCTTGTAAAGAGGAATCTTTTTCACACTAGCACCTGCTGAGTTTCAGTCTGCTGAGTTTGCTGCATATATATAAGAACTAGATAACCATATCACAATGAAAAAAATATAATGAAACTTAACACAAAAATTGATAAAGGTAAACATACCCTCATCCCTCCTCATTTATCCGGGCTTGGGATCGGCAATGTAAAAAAGAACCTTTACATTGGCGGAGTTATTAAAAAAGGGTTGTTATAAATTTAAAAAACATAGGTAAGTATATATATATATTCAACAAGAAAACAACACTACTAAGATTACATATTTGGGACTACCAAATCCAAATTAAAATTACAGATTTGGGAATACCAAAACCAAATCAGCCAGGAGTGTGTAAGTCAAAAAACAAAAATGAACGTATCACTACTAAGTACTACAGTATTGCATGCAAGTCCACTAAAATAGCAAGCATCAAGGATATCGTTCAAGGTTGTAACTACCAAGGTAGTTGTAACTATCAATCATCAAGTTCCACATGATTTTTACACCATACGAAGAAATCACCAACATCCAAATCCCCCATCATGTCTCCTTTTGGATCACTCTTGTAAAGTTTCACCTCAGTCATATATTTGAAGCATAAGGAAAGTCTGATCTCTGTTGCAGGGTTCAATGATCCATGGCAATCGCAAGAGAATCGATGGATAGGATCAACAACCTCTTTTACTATTGCAATGACATTCTTATGCCAATCACAAACTTTGTAAGTCCTTGACACTGAAGGAACATGATTGCTTGGAGAAGGAAACCTCGCAACACCTTGAGAAGATGGTGGTAATGGAGATGGAGGTAATGGATTTTCTGGTTGCCTTGTCGATTGTGCACGGGATGAAGGTGTATCTTCAGTTCTTTGTGTCCCTCCTTGTGTTCCCTCACTTGTTGATGGTCTCACATAAGTTCCATTTTCAAGTCTCTCTTGTATCCATTGAACATTTTCTTCCAATCTATCATATTTTTGGCTCAATTTTTTTTACTTCCAATGTTTTATCCAAAAACAATGAACGAGCGGGAAGTGAAGCATCATACTTCCTTTTAGAGACGGTGGTTCCAACACAACGAACACGTCCCCTTTCTTCTTGGCTAAACACTTGGCTTAGAGGATCATTATCAATAGTGAGGTCAGTGGTACCCTGGGTTGAAGACTTGCAAGGCGACCTTTTTTGCTTTAACTTGTTCCTTAAAAAGAATGAAAAAATAAAATAACAGAGGACACAAATAATATTCAAACAACTACAAAGTAAATTAAGAATTGTGTATAAAAGACATCATTGGGCACATACCATATATAGTTCAGCACT
Source organism: Berberis vulgaris (assembly GCA_963556465.1). Taxonomy (NCBI): domain Eukaryota; kingdom Viridiplantae; phylum Streptophyta; class Magnoliopsida; order Ranunculales; family Berberidaceae; genus Berberis; species Berberis vulgaris. Next base: position 72,595,321 of record OY747132.1, read on the forward strand.
ATGCGTGGGTTTTCCATCCTTTCCTGTGTGACAAACAATCCATATATCAGTGCGTGTGACTGGTTCCCCATCAGGGTTCTTCTCAACCTATATACTTGAAAGATTAGTCTCAGCCTATATAGTTAAATGATTATTATTGTACTAGTAGCTAGAAACTCAATTACTATTTCATACTCCACTTCTGCAGCACTCTTTTAGCCACCCTCCCATACATACTTTGAAGCCTTTTTGTTTTTGGCATTTTGGGCTCTAATTGCATTCGCTTCAGGGGTGCTCTCATAGCGAACAAACTCCTTCCAATCCTCCTCTCTTACACCATTTGGAACATGCTTATCTTGTTCCTCAATGGTAGGATACTTATCCAAATAGGTCTTCCTAAGATCTGCCTTGAACCTTCTAAAATATTCTGGCATTTTCAAATGCACACTCCTTTTCACATAATTTGGGATGTCGTATTCACACTGCAAATAAGCCATTGAGATATAAGTTGACAATAAAATAAAACATTATGAAAATCAATGATGTAAAACCTCACCTTGAGGGCATTCCACACATCCTCTTTGTAGTTGTCAGTAACATGGTGCCAACCCTTGAATTTGATGGGCACAAGTGTTTCAACAAGCCTTCCAATGCGTTTATTGAAATTTCTAGCACCAAGTCCAACTGCTAAACCATGGACATTAAATTTTATGGTCTTTTTAACTTCACTGTCATCATTTGTAGATGTAGTGACATCATTGGTGGAGAGATTTCCGCGAGTACTACCCATTTCTGTCAATGACATTATAGATATTAACCATTATCAAACAAAAAGAAATAAGAAAAAACTATATACACTACATTTATAGATAGTTTCCTTCCACAACATATCACCACAAATAGATTTTTATAAAGCATTGGAAAAGCCAATCTGATTACTTAGCTACAAAACTTCCCTTCCCAACTCAAAAGTCAAAATAAGAAACAAAGAAAAAATAATTGGTCTCAACCAAAGAGGATGACTAAAATAGCATTAGAAATGAATCAAAAAAATATTGTAGCATAGTCAATTAAAATTCCAGTAAGCTCTTCAGGTTGGGGTTATCTTTCAAGATGCTTTGATACACAGTGGGAGTTTCCTTTTTATCGACATTAGTGTTCAAGCCTCTTTGAGTATGTAGAACTACATGCCACCCGTCATTTGATTGATCTTTCGAATAAAATAACCTACTTGATTCTTGAGCTAAAATGAATGGATCCTCTTCCACCTTTCTTTTGTCTTTTAGCTTCGACAAGTTTACCATCTCATGGTTCAAAATTGGGTCCACCTTATATGCATTTTTCTTATCTTCCCCTTTGACCCAATCACAATAGAAGACTGTTTCTTTGAAATCTATGTAGGCTAGCACCAATATGTCTCTAACAACTCCATACCATTTGACTAGTTTGTCCTTTGGCCTCTTATCTTTCTTACTAGCAACAAAAGGAGCAATGGCATCCATGGAGACACCACTATCTTGTGTCACCAAACATTCATCCGAAGAACTTGTGGCAAATGTGAAACCATTTACACAATATTTTGGATATCGGGTTGCCAAAAATTGTGGACCATTGGCTAACCTCCAAAGTGTGGTATTTGTTTCCCCAGCCTTCTCCAACTACATTGTAAAACAAATCATCTTAGAACCAAAATTTGGAAATATATATATATATATATATATATGAATAAATACACATTATAAAATACCTCATTACACAACCAAGGAATAAAATCAGTGGCTTTCTCAATGAATTTCCTTGACCCTTTTTTTTAAACTTTGTGTAGCTAACTCCATGCAATATTCATTGTATTTTCTGCACAAGTTACCATATTATCATAATTCTAGATGTCTAGTTATTAAAAAAAACTAAAATATTATATATCTTACTCTTCCCAATCACTCGAATCAGCAAGTGCATTGAAAACCCATGTTCGAGTTTGTTTAAATTGTACATTATTTAGCATATAGTTTTTTCCTTTATCCAATGGCTTTTCATCGGCATACTCATCATCTACATCAAGCCACTCCTCTTGATTGTGTTTGTGAGTTCCGAACCGTGGCTTTGTCATATACTCCATGCAGTATGTAACAGATTCATCTACAAGGTATGCTTCTGCTATTGATCCTTCTATGTATCTGAAATTTATGCATAGTCTTTATATCGTTTCATTAACCTATCAATCATAAATAAAATGATAAATTAGTATATAATATAATAAGATAACGTGATGACGTGCACTAAAATTAGAAAAATTATTTACCGCTCAAATGGATACATCCATCGATATCGAACTGGACCACCAAGCATCGCTTCCTCGGTTAGATGAGCCATGCAATGCACACTTATAACAAAGAATGAAGGCGGAAACTCTTTTTCAAGGACACAAATTGCCTCAATCACACCTTTGTGTGCCAACTGAAGATCTGTTTTGTTGATTACTTTAACACATAAGATATTAAAGAATAAGCTAATTCTTTGAATAGCAATTCTTAAATCTTTATCCTTCTTGTCACGAAAAACATGTCTAAGCAAAACTGGAAGTAAATGTTGCATAATGACATGGTAGTCATGTGACTTTAGTCCTCTTAGCTCCAGGGGGTTGCCAAGAACGCAATTACTCAACTTGGATGAAAATCCACTTGGCAATTTCAACTCTTTTAGTGTATTCATAAATATTTTTTTTCTTTCTTGGTCAAGGCAAATGATGCTTTTGGCATTGAAGTTTTTCCCGTTTCAGTGTCATGGCTCAACCAATATCTCTTATGAGTTCCCATGTCTTCCATATCTTTTCGAGCATTCTCACTATCCTTTGTTTTCTTAGAGACATTCAACAATATCTTCAATAAGTGTTCAATGACATTCTTTTCAGTATGCATCACATCAATATTATGCCATAGCTCAACAAACTTCCAGTACGGCAAATCAAATAAAATGGACCTTCTAGACCACGGTGGCGCAATATTATTGGTTGGTTCATCATTGACGTTATCATTATCAACCATATTCTTGCGCTTTTGACCACTAACCCTACCTTGTGTAGAACTACCTTCCAAAATTTCCATTATCCTTCGTTCAACTTCTTTGCCAGATAATCGTCGTGGAGCACAACGATGTTCAACATCTTTGTTGAATCTTTGTCATCTCTAAACTTGTGTTTTGTAGGTAAAAAACGTCGATGGCCTCTATAGCATATCTTCCGATTGTTTGAAAGACGTTCGGATTCTACATCATCAACACAAATAGGGCATGCATTATAACCATGAACATTACAACCAGCTAGAGTCCTATAAGCAGGAAAGTCATGGATACCCCAAAACAACATTGCTTTCAACCAAAAATTTTAGTACACACATCCCAAGTTGAAACACCATCTGCCTACAATTCCTTCAACTCTTCTACTAATGGCTCCAGGTAAACATCAATATTCTTTTCGGGTGCTTTTGGTCCTGATATTAACAAGGTTAACAAACAAAACTCCTTTTTCATGCATAAAGAAGGTGGAAGATTCAAAGGTGCTATTATTACTGGCCAACAACTATAAGCATTACTTAGATTTCCACGTGGGTTAAAACCATCAGTCGATATTGCAAGTGTCAAATAATGGTGGACAACGTGGTCTTATCCTTAGGACACCCATTGTACAAAGGCACAATCGTTTTTTCCTTATACTTTTGATACTTCTTGTTCATAACTGTCTCAGGTTCACAAAAAAGTTCCGGACCACCTTCTGGATTACCGCCAAAACATTCTTCGATGGTGTCATTCAAGTCATTTATCCCATCATCAGCCTCCACAGTTTGCATGTTAAGGAATACATCATCAACTAGGTCGCTCATCCTAGGATATTCAAAGGCATCATCAGGTTCAACCACTTTTGTCATAGGTACATCAATCACCTGCTTGTTTATATTCTCTCCATAATGTATCCACGTGACATAATTGGTATCAATGCCATGGCTTAACAAATGAACACCTATGTCGTCAACACTAATGTTTCCCCTCGAGTTCCTACATCGAACACATGGGCAAGGAAAAAGACTCTCTCCATTTGCATTATCCTCAACAAACTTTTGGAATTGTCTAACGCCGTATATATACATTGCACTTCCCCGTTTGTTTATCCATGACTTATTTAAAGGAATTGTTGACATTTCTACACACCAAAAATTAAAAGATTAACTTTAGTCAAACACTCATGAAAATTAGGTGACATATATATATATATATATATATACGATTCTAGCAATTAGTAATGGCATATATCTTCAGCATTTTTGTTATTACCTCTTCTTGGTAATGTGTGCTTTGTTTGATAAATTTTATCAAACTCTTTTGCTTGTTCTTCAAGCTGATTTTTGAGATTTATAAAACCCCTCTCCTTGAAAGTGGGTTTATATAAGTCCTCATGGTCTGTAATGGAATTTGTAAGACCATGTTGTTGGGCAATGTGATCAGTAAGGATTAAATTACATCCTAAGATCTCGTTGACATTGTTCAGCATATTGACACACGTCTGAATTCCTGATCCAGTAGCATTATGTCTGTAGTCAACAATTTTTTCTGCTACTACTTTATACTGTTTTTCAATATTACAAAGCTTGCCTTCATAATATATGTGAGGATGTTCTTTGAATGACATCCTAATGAAGTTCTTGAATATCAATTCTTAGACCTTCAATTCTTTGAAACATGCTCTTTAGCATTTCTCTGGATTCTTCCATAAGGTTCTTTTGGGTTCCTTAGAAGAGCTAGACTCACCGCAGATGAATCTATTGTTCTTAATCATGGTTGTTGGATTTGCTCCAAGCATAGGTTTCTTTTTAGAAATGTCTAAAGACCATACTGACTTTAGGGGTTCTATATCTTTGATAGGTATGTCTTGGACACGACCTACATCTGAGAATACATCATCAAGTTCTATGTTCTCAGTTTTTCTATATCCCATACTATGATGAGAATTTGTTAAGGCATATCCTACAAGATAAGTGATGGAGAATGGTTTGTCTCCATTCATCAAGTCGCTTCGTTCAAACTTATGAACAAAACTTAGGATTTCATTTATATTCTTGGTGCTGAGTGGCACACCATACTTAGGGTAAATTGTAAATAACAGTTTGCCATAAGCAAGATTTCCTTGACAGGTACCTAAAATACAGTCTTCACGATCATTAATCCTATTATCTAGTAAGGCACATAGAATAGGACTATTGATTCCTTGTATAAATGTAGACTTTATACAGATTTGTACACCACCTATGTGAATGTAATCAATCTTTTTTCTTATGTCAGAAGGTATTTTAGCCATTTTTAGCTTAATATCTTCTTTTGTTATTAGTGGTATATTAATTCTACCAGTGGTATCTTTAATATCCAAAGTAAATTCTTTTGTTGAAACACCAAGATAAACATGATTTTTCCTAGTGATCAAAGATTTTGCTATCTTCGTTAAGACTCCTGAAGTCCTGAAGATTTGTTCAGCACTAAGTTTTAGATGCTGTGAAGCTATCATTTTTAACTTAGATTCTTCTATGAAAACATCAGCTTTGAAATTTCCATGTTCTTCATGAATTTCAACTTCTTCACATTGTTCCACATCGGAATTTATTTGATATAGATCAAACATTATTATCGTGCAGACTTCCTCAGTTCAGACTTTTCTTGATGTTCCGTGAGGAGGTATTAGAAAAGTTCCCGGTGATCCCGTTTCAAAAGGGACGGGAAGTACTATACTAAGAATTGACTGGTCCTTAGATAACGTTGATTCTATGATCAACAGATTCTTAAGTAGGTCAATCTGAACTAGTTGTTCCAAGATTCTTAACATGGCTCTGATACCAATTTTTTGCCAAAATTCTTAACATATATTTTCCAAAACTAACAGTGGCATCTTCAAAAGAAACCAAAATAAATGTTATAGCATAGGATTCCATGCAACCAAACACACCCTAAGAGTAATGCAAACAACTAGATGATAACAACAAACATAAACCTCTTTAATTAGGAAGGCAGCTCACACTTCAAAACATAAGTCTAGACCATTGATAAGATATCAAGTCTAAAACTAGTCAAACAAAATATCAAGTCTCGAACAATCCATGAGATATTAAGGCTGTCCTTTTAGTCATTCATCTACCACTAATTCTTTTCACATGTGAAAGATCTATTTTTCTAACAGATAAATGAGGAAAAATTCCAAGGAAAGTATTATTAAATAAAGGAGTTTATGATTCAAACAATAATTTGCAATAGACCTCAACTCGTCCTTTTTTTCGTTGGTAAAAAGGGCTATGCAAATGTGCATCAATAAACATAAAGTATTCATGCTTACATAATAGTTAGTGAGTTCTAAATTTGTTCACTCTGATCACCCTAATCAATTTTTGGACAGCTAGGCATTAAACAACATAAAGATTAGAAATTACCAAAACAGAATATGCTGAGAATAGAGCATGAACTCCTTCAATCAGAGAATACCATTAATTACAGCTAGTCTGCCAAATGACGAAATCCAATATAGTATCAATGGAAATGCTAATCTCATAATCGATCATAAACTAAACAAATCAAGGAGTTTATTACCAAATCATCTAATGATAAATTACTTACAATCTTGAAGATTCAGATAACCTTATCCTGAAAAGACAACAGAACATGAACCACTTTAATCAGGAAAGGCTATATATCAAATCAAAACTAACACAAACAAAAAACACTATATCTCAAAAATCAAAAGAGGTTTAACCATCTAACCACACAAGATTACTTTCCGAAAGTAAAAGGAGGTAAAGTTACTATCAACATTGGCATGTCAAAGAAAACCTAAATCAAATGCTGATTACCTAAACCATCAAACATAAACACATTCTCAAGTGAACTACTAAAATTATCAGATACATCAATATTGTGGGTTTCTCAAACAATCAACAGAATCATGCATCAACAAAGGGCTAAAACATTACTTCAATCTAACATATCTTAAAAAAATTCAAAAAAACATTCAAGAACCCAAGAAGTAAAAAAGAAATTCATTACCAGACCATGCCGTTCCCCGGCCCGGAAGATCCTCTGGGTATCCTCCACTGATTGATTATGGAATTTAGAAAAAGAATTGGCTGTGAAAGATCCTCTGGGTATCCTCCCAAAAGAAATTCTTTCACTTCTTCTTCTTTCTCTTCACACTCTCCTCTGCTCTTCTCTCTCACTCTGATTTTCTAACAAACCCTAAAATGAAAATGGAAAGAGGCGAAAGTGTTTTCGCCAAAGCGTGAAAGTATTCTCCACACTCTGATTTGAAATGAAAATGGAGCTCCTCGATATCTCCTCTGCGCCAATTATTTTCGCAAGACTGCGAAACTGTTTTCGCAATGGCGCTACACTGTTTTCCCCAATGTTTTTTCGCCAAAGCGCGTAACTCCTCTCTCCACACAGGCACATGCAAAACACTCTTTATAGCAGGCCCTTGGCCGTTCAAAACACGCTTTACAAAAGTCATTTTTTTACATTTGCCACGGTAGATTATCTAGCCACGGTTTATTGGTCGTGGCAAATAAACTAACGGTTTTGAGCCGTGGCCATCTTCGTGCAGCTAATCAAGCCTTTTGGTGTAGTGTTTAAAAGATGTTTTGTGGATATCAGGTGGGTGAACTAGAAGTTGATGATACCCTGACCTTAAGTCCAGCTTGGAGAAGATAGTAGCACCATGAAGCACATCTAGAAGCTCGTCTATGAGAGGCATAAGAAACTTGTCCTTGATGGTGATCTCATTCAACTTCCTGTAATCCACACAAAATCTCCAGGAACCATCTTTTTTCCTGACCAGAAGGATGGGAGCTGCAAAAGGACTATGAAAGTGTTGGATTAACCCAGATGCCAACATTTCTTGTATTAACTTCTCCACTACAGCCTTTTGCATGTAAGGGACCTTATATGGATTCTGAGAAGGTGGGTGATGGACAGGCTTTAAAGGAATATGATGGTTGAGGGCACGTCTAGGAGGAAGTTCAGAAGGATTTTGGAAAAAGGTCACTGAACTGTGAAATGAGTCGTTGTATGGCAGGGTCAGGTTGTGGAGGTGCATCCTTAGCAGCCATAGAGAAGAGATGACAGAAGAAGGAGCTAGCATGGTTTCTCCAAAGCTTAGACAATCATTTGGCCTCCAATAAGCATAAATCAGCAGTTTCAGACCCTCATTGTAGAGTAACAGATTGACCATTAATAGACAATGTCAGTTGAAGTTTTTGCAAATTCAATGTGATATCCCCAAACCTTTTCAACCAGTCTCCACCAAGGACCATATCATAACCTCCTAGATGTAACACCCTAACCCTTCACTCGAATGAGACACATTGCATTGTCCATAGAAGTCTCTGACAGACAACCTTGCTTAACAATTGATCTCCTTAGCAACCGTGACAAGCATTTGTGGTGTTAGAAAAGTAGACTATTTAGTAGCTTTAACCACACTAGGATTGATAAACGAATGAGTGCTTCCAGTATCTATCAGAATGGACACTGGTTTCTTCCTGATTAATCCTTTGATTAGGAGTGTGTTGGTTGAAGAACAACCATGGAGAGCATGCAGAGAGATCTCCATATCAGTAGGCACCTCATGGAGTAGATTCTCAGTCACAATGTCATGGAAGTCCTCTATTTCATCAGGTGGATCATCTTCTGGAATCAACATATACAAGTGTTGAGACTTGCACAAGTGACCAGGCTTGTATTGCTCATCGTAATTGTAGCAGAGGCCGTTCTCTTTGCGTAGGCTCATTTGGCTGGGAGTAAGTCGTTTAATAGGTAGTATTGATGGATGAAAGCGAGAAGTATTGTGGTGTATTGATTGAGATGGATGTCTTTGGGCTGTATTGGAATTGTAAAGAGAGTGGTTAGAGTGGTTGGGTGTGATGTATGAGTAGGTGGAGTACTTGCTGGGTTAGCAAAAGTAGTGGAGTATGTGTTTTGTCTATTGGAGTACGACTGAGTGTGAGGTGGTTTGGAATTGTTTTGAGATTGGGACGCCTCATGCATCCTTGCCAGAGAAAGAGCCTGAGTCAGATAGTTGGTTTAAAGAGTTGAACCAAAGCTTTTTTGTTGGCTTTTAATCCACTCAAAAAACTGAGAACGAAATATTGTTCATCTTAATGACGATTGTGAGTCAGCATTAGTGAGCGTAGCTCTTCAAATTTGTCAAAATATTCATTAACAGTTCCATGTTGAATGAGCTTATTGAATGAGTCAACAAAATTATCAAGTACTGCTTCTTCAAAACGTTCACAAAGATCATTGCAAAACTGCTTCCATTGAAGCATTTCTCTCCCTACATGGTTGTCGAGAAATCGGAGGTCCGCTTTACCCGTTAGGTGAATCGAAGCGATTCCAACCTTGTTAGCCTCTGATACTTGAAAAAATTTGAAATATCTCTCACATTTTTTTCACCCATGATCTGTAACTTGTGCCATGAAAATAAGGGAAATCCAACTTTGGTAGTCGAGGGAACATACCTTGGCTCTCCCAATGATTTTGGGAGTTGGACCAGGGATCCAATTGGCTAGAGAATGGAGTAGTGAAGGCATTTGGATCCGTCACTCTTACTGGGGCAGGTGGGTTTTGAATCAACTGGATGAGTTGATCAAACCTGGAATCGATGCGTTTCTCCTGATCCTCATGAGCTATAGTCAATTTTTTTATTTCACCTTTTAAGAACTCAATCTGACCCGTGGTTTCGTTATGATTCTTCCTTGTTTCCCTCATAAACTGCTCTACTTCTTTCGCCCTTGTTTCCATGATTTGTAGTAGTGATGTTCAGTTCACAATTCCAAATGATCGACACTGCTCTGATACCAAATGTCACGTTTGTGACTTAGATTTAATCAATAGAAGAACAAAATGGAAGATAGACTCTATTGAATACGAAAAAAAGGATTATAATGGCTATTGCTCAGTCTGATCTACAGATCTAGCCCTTACTTACAACTTCTTCCTCTCCCTGCTCTGTTTCCCTTCAACTCTATTTAACTACAGAGTGTGTAACAGAAATTCAAATGAAGCCAATAAAGTCATTACACGTGTTCGATCCCTGTGGGATTATAACAACCTGAGAGGTATTATTACTATTTTGCCCTTAGTTTCAAATTCAAACTAATTCAACTTTAGCGCCTCTGTTTTCAGTTTGGCACCTTTTGATTTTTTGATCCCTTTCAACTCTTGTAAATGTGACAGACTCTTGCAACGATTGAGAGAAAATTCTCTAGGGTTTCATCTCCCCTCCCCAAAACAACACTGATTGGTTCATCTAGGGTTTCTTTGAAGGAAGCAAGGAGTTTACACTTTTATTCCATTGAGAACCATTATTTCATCTTTTCTGTTTTAGAACAAAAAAGGAGAGTGTGTAGCACATGCAGAACAAGTTTAAGGCGTAGTTCAATACACTGCTTCTTGGTTCCCTTTCAAGATATTTAAGACTAATACATGTTTTTGCATTTTTTTTCCCCTTACATATCTTGGTTGCGAGTTTTTTGCTTCTCCCTTCACAAATCCGCCCATCTTCTCTTTTCTACTCCCCTCTTTCAACTTCACCATAAAGCAGTATACTAGTCTCTACCAATAATTATGACTCAATAACTCTGCTTCTCTATTTATCCTACAAAACCAAATCCAAACTCATTCTTCAAAAATGTCATTTGAGCACACACTCTCTCCTCAATAACATAATTTGTTTTGGCTTTGTTTTTTTTAGTCACGCTTTTTCTCCTCAACACGTGCTGGACAACACGCCTTAGCGTCAGGGCCTGGCTCTCTAGACTTGTAGGCAAATATTTCAACTAGTTGCAATGTCATAACTTATTGTTAGCTTAGATTCATTAGGAAGGATTTGAAGTAAAAAAACATAATAAAATTTGTTTATTTATTTCACATGTTTGAGGCACTTATAAGCAAATTCAAATGATACATATATTACTGCCGGTAGATATCGTTTTGTTCCTATATTGTAAAACAAATTATTATCTTAAAAAATACTCAATTACCACCTCAAAACTTTCAAATTATTATCTACAGACAAATTATTACTGCCGGTAGATAATCCTCCTCAAATTATTTTTCCTCCTCGCCTCTTTCTCCCTCCCTATCTGTTTCAAAACCACACAAAAATAAATCGCAAAACACCTCAAGGTATCAACTCGCATTTCGAGGCAACCATCTTCTCCAAATACCCACCCCCTCCGATCTCTGCAATTGAACCCTTATTCTCCAAAACTCTACTATCATTTTCATCATCTTCTTATTATTATCACACCACCTATTCTCCCTTTGAAACCACCATCGTCAACCCCCTTCTCTCTTATACAAATTAATTGCATGTTACCGCCCCCACACTCCCCTTTTATGCAAATCATTGTTCCACTACTACAACCCCATCTCCTCATCTTCTCTGAAATTCAACTTCTCACCCCATTTGCAGACAGTAAACAAAAGTGACTTATGAATTAGATTCACGAGGCAAAGAAGTGGCGGAGGGTTCAAACACCGACAACGAATGAAATGGAGGAGCCTCCCGAGTTTTTCTTCATTGTTTTCTACCTTTTGTTAGATCAAATTTGCTTCCCATTGCTGGTGGTTCCTTTTTGTATCTTTGAATCAAATTGGGTGATTTCATTGCGTAGATAGCTACTAGGAAAATATTGTTGGAAATTGAAGTGGGGTGCTGCTGGATTTGTTGCAGCCATGTTGGGCAGAAAGTGAACAAATACGATTATTGGGGGAGTAGTTTCAATGGTGATGAAAAATGATAGTGGGAAGGAGATGTTGGTGGTGGTGTTCGCTGTGAGAGGAATAAGATAGATGAGAGGTTTGGGAGGAGAATGATATTGAATGATAGTGGTGGTGGTGGGTCATTGGGTTGTCGTGGATAGTGATTGATGCCAAAAAATCTACATTAATGTCGTTGTATGATTTTTGACATCAATCGAAGAAATATTTATCTTTTTGTTTATTTTTTTCTTCAATCTACAGTACACTTCAATAATGCATAGTGAAAGTAGGGGTTATCGACTACTTCACTTGGATTAGAAGACAATATTTAAATTTCAATTTAAAGAAGAAGAATTCTGGCTGGCCTGGGAAAACCGGCCTGGTTGCTGTCTGGGAGGGGCGAAAATACATTTTTGCCCCTCCCCTTTAAACACACAAGGGGCAAAAATGTATTTTCGCCCCTCCCAGGCAGTAACCAGGCCAGCTAGAATTTATGTTTAAAGGATAAAGAGAACAACAAAAAATTATGGTGAGATGTTGAGAGATGATATGATTCCAAAACAAAATAATAACTATTAACAAATATGAATATAGAGAAATCTCAAGGGCATGAGAATTATCCCATTATGGTTGTAGAATGTAATTTCAATTTCTCCCAAAATACTCAAATCACATGGTTTTCCAATCTACATGACTTGAGTTGTGGGATTAAAGAAGTAAACGTTTTTTCATTTTCCTCAAACATTAACCAAATCCATTGTTTTATTTCTAAAACATCATTGGATTTTGATTATGTTTTTCATCGAAGAAATTCTAAAAGACATGGAAATAATTTATTCTTTCGAATCAAAATCATTATCTATTTAACAAATGAAGTCTTCTTTCGAAGTCTTTCTTACAATTCATTGTCCTACTTTACTTCCTAAAGAAAACACAATCTAACTATCATTATATCTTCATGGGGCTCAATCTCTTTCCCTTGAGAGGGGAGCTTAACTCTCAATGTATAGTGAAAATAAACTAAAAGTTAAAGGAGAAAGAGAAACAATTGAGAAAGAGAAACAAAAATAGAACTTACTTCAATTAAAATGTTGGAAAGTAGTACATGTACTTCTCTATCAAGCAAAAATCTAAAGCCAAGAACTACAACAAAAAAAATTATCTAAGACAAAAAAAAACTATATGAACTCCATGTATGAGGTTTTTATAGGTAAAAAAGGGTTTGAGTGAAATAAAGAAACATGGTTGAGTGAAATAAGGAAACATAGTTGAGTGAAACAAGGAAATATGTTTGAGTTGATTAAGGAAACATGTCTTGTAGAGATTTTTTTTATGATAAAGTTGGCCATGTGGACATCCAAATCTTCATGTTGATTTCCTCGAGATCCGTAGTTGTTGATGCTTTGTGGGCTTAACTTTATGAGTATTGGGATTGAAATTCTTTAGTCCTTATGAATGCATTTGAACTCTCATTGGGCTTTCTAGTTGTTGAATTTAGCCTTATTGTGCCACTTTATGCATGATTTAAGATTTGTGCTTGAATTCCTACAAAATGCACAAAATACACGTAATGAGATATTTTTATTAGATAATTAGACTTAACAATTGTATATTTAGGGGTATAAAAATCGATGTTTTGGGTGCTTATCACACCTCTCCAAACAACCTTTTGCTAGTCCTCTAGCAAAGAACAACGAAAAGAAATATAAGAACACAAAACAAAATATTTTTATTCATCCTTAACTTCTCAAAGAAATCAATGTCACTTTCGCTGGTATGACTCAATTGCATTTACGATATGCAACAACGCCTTGAACCTCTAGCATGACACTAAAGGAGGAGTTTTAGCCTCCTGAGGGTTATCCAGGATGACACCCACAAACATTTTTTTTATTTGAAACAAAATTGATGCGTGCCCTATTTTTCTTAGAGAATATCCTTGTTATTCAACCAAATAGAAGACAAGAGACATATGTAACTAGTTACTAAACTGTACATTACAAGTGAACAACTTTGAAACAAGATGTGTGTGTGTGTGTGAATAACTAACAAATGCAACTTTTCGTGTCAAAGTAACTTACATCCTAATCCACATTTGGAATAGCCGTTTTGACTTCAAAACTCACCAGTTAATCTCTTTGAAATGATTACTCTGAGTTTAGGTAAAATATTTTCTCTCTTGCATGTGAGGAAAAAAATAAATGCAAAAATTCAAACTTCTCACATGCTCATAAGAATAAACGGACATGAAAAGAATAATAGTCTCATGGAAGGAATGTTGATCACTTGCAAGAATGTCAAGTTACCCACCATAGCGCATTCTCATCTACTCTAAACTTCTTACCATAGGTTAATTATGACTTCTCTAAAATAAAAATGAATAGTAAAGAGATGTTTATAAAAAGGCAGGGTCTTCAAATAGCTTAATAGGGAACTCATCAATCACTTCCTTTTATTTTCCCTTTTTTACAACTTTTTTTTTTTTTTTTTTAATTTGTTTTCTTCTTCAAAACCTTTTTTTTTTTTCACAACTTTGTTTTTTTTTCTCAAATTCCTTGGACTTTGGATTTTCACTTTGCACTCCCATTTTTCTTCATAAAACTTCCTAACATTTTTCAGAAACATAAATGGGAAAGTGGGGTTTTTTATTTTATATCTCTAATAACCCAAGACAAAGGCTCACATTGGTATTGGATGAAATGTTTAGCAAGATGGTTTTGAGAAGGTTCAGATGGACAAGAGATGTCTGATTTACCTTCTAAGGTTTGGTAATGGTTATAAGTCTCAAATATACTACAAGACTTATGTTTCTCTTAACTCGAAAAAGATGTCATCCTCAGTGATCAACCAAAAAGAAGAATAATGAGACTTCACAATAAGCTAATGTCCAATAAAATTTTAAGTCATCATATGACTCGGAATTGTATAAAAACTCTCTGAATAAAATGAAAAGTTTGATAGCTCACAAAGTTATAGTCTCCACTATTATTCCTTTAGATTCTCAGAAAGTTATTTACTTCTGTATTCCAAACTACATCCGTGGTCATTGTGCAAAAATTTATTTGATCCTGAATGCTCAAATACAATGTTTACTCTAGTAATAAACTCCCAACATCTCTTTGCCTAAATGTAATGAATCAAGTAATCCAATTTCATCATAGTTAGGATACCACATTATTTATTTATTTATTATTTTTTTTTCAAAAAAATATTTTCAAAAGAGGTATGAATTTTGATAAATCTCCCCACCCCAAACAGCTAGAACACTGTCCCTAGTGTTAAACAAATGAAAAGTGAGAAAAAATTAGAACTTATTACCTCAGGTGATTTGTTGAACATCTGTACCGTTCTTGCATACATCACCCTCAAACAGGCATTGACGGTTTTATTAATTATTAATTATTAATTTTTTATAAATGAATGAATGCATAAACGAACTGGGCTGCCTCCCAGTAGTGTTAAATTTAAAGTCATTGGCCGGTCGTAATGGGGGTAGTGGATACCACCCCCAAACGGGCTTAGTGGAGTAGGAATTTGTGGGCGTGACTAATTCTCATAGTTAGGATCAATCAACTGAATGGTTTCCACTGACCTTGTGGGAAGTTCATGGTATGGCTTCAGTCGCTATCCATTTACTTGAAAGAGACTACCATTTGTAGGGTTTTTTTATGGCGATGGCACTAGTCTTTAACATCACGAACAATGGATGGACCAAACCAACAAGTTTTTAACTTACCTGAAAAGAAGTGAAGACGAGAGTTGTAGAGTAGGACTTTCTGACCAAGATGGAACTCTTTTCTCATGATGCTTTTGTCATGTATCAACTTCATTTTATCTTTGTAGTTATTGGATAAGTCATAAGCATCATACGTCAATTCTTCTAGCTTATCAAGCTGAAGCTTCCATTGTTTGACCAGCCCTATCGAGGTCAAAGTTTAGACTCTTTGTAGCCCAATAAACTCTATGTTGGAGTTCGACGGGAAGGTGATAAGGTTTACCAAAGACCAATCTATAAGGAGACATCCATAAAGGGGTTTTGAATGCAGTCCGGTATGCCCATAAGGCATCCAAAAAGCGTAAAGACCAATCTTTCCGATTTGGATTGATAGTCTTTTTTAGGATGTTCTTGATTTGACGATTTGAGACTTCAACTTGACCGCTTGTTTGAGGATGGTAGAAAATGACAACTTTGTGAGTAACCCCATATTTTTTAACAAGACACTGAAAGACGCAGGTACAAAAACACTTACCCCTATCACTAATGATACCCTTGTGGGTGCCAAATCTACTAAAGATAAACTTCCTTATGAATGAAACAACAATTTTGTGATCATTGGTATTAGTGGCAATGGCCTTTATCCATTTAGAAACGTAATCCAGTGCAAGAAGGATGTATTGATACCCATGGGAGGATGGAAACAGTCCCATAAAATCAATACCCCAAACATAAAAAAACTTCAACCACTAGAACAGGATTCAGAGGCATCATGTGCCAACGAGTTATTCACCCAAGTTGTTGACATTGGTGACATGCTTTACAATACTCATGGACATCTGGAAAAAGGGTAGGCCAATAAAAACCTGATTGGAGAACATTCTCCATGGTTTTCTTAGAACTGAAATGCCCACTACAAGCTTGACCATGGCAAAATGAGAGAATGCTCAACTGTTCAACTTCTGGAACACATCTTCTGATAATTTGGTTATGGCAATATTTGTATAAATATGGCTCATACCAAGAATAATACTTAACCCTAGACAAAAACTTGTCATGATCTGGCTTAGACCACTGTGTAGGGAGTTCCCCAGTTGCTAAAAAATTGACAATGTCGGCATACCAAGGAAGCTCTTGCTCTACCAAGAGAAGTTGTTAATCTGGGAAGTCCTTTTGAATGGGCAAGATACTAGTAGATGATTGTGATGTTAGCCTAGACAAGTGGTCAACGACCGCATTTTCTGACTTATCTCGTATTTCAAGATCAAATTCTTGAAGCAAAAGGACTAATCGGATCAGACGAGGTTTGGTGTCATTCTTATTTAGAAGGTATCTAAGGGTTGCATGATCAGTGTACACAATGACTTTAGCTCCGATGAGATAAGAACGAAATTTATCTAATGCATAAACAATGACTAACTTCTTTTTCTCCGTGGTCGAGTAATTGAGTTGAGCCTCATTTAGAGTTTCGCTAGCATAGTAGATGACATGAGGAAGTTTGTTAATTTTTTGACCCAAAACTGCACCTATAACGTAGTAAGAGGCATCACACATAATCTCAAAAGGTAGCGCCCAGTCAGGAGCTCAGAGGATAGGAGCTGAGACTAGTTCAGATTTGAGATGCAGAAACGTAAATATGCACTTTTCTAAAAAAAAAAGGGAACATACTTGGCTAAGAGACTATTCAAAAGGCGTGCAATCTTCGAGAAATCTTTAGTGAAACGGCGATAAAATCCAGCATGCCCTAAGAAAAATCGCACATCTTTAGTAGATTTTGCAATTGGAAGAGATGAAATGACATTAATCTTAGCCTTGTCCACTTCAATGCCTTTTGGAGAAACAATGTGCCCTAGAACAATGCCCTGCTTCACCATGAAGTGACACTTTTTCCAATTTAGAACAAGACATTTTTCTTCGCAACGCTCTAAGACAAGTGAAAGGTGATGTAGGTATTGGTTGAAAGATGAACCGAATACTGAAAAATCATCTATAAAGATCTCAGGAAAGTTTTCCACCATATCACTAAATATGCTAGAATTGCATCTTTGAAATGTCACGGGTGCATTGCATAGTCCAAAAGGCATGCGACGATAAGTGCAAGTACCAAAATGACAAGTGAATGTGATTTTTTCTTGATCTTCCTATGCAATAGGGATTTGATTGTATCCAGAATATTCATCCAAGAAACAATAGTAAGGATGACCCGCTAGTCTCTCAAGCATATGATCAATAAAGGAAAGGGGAAAGTGATCCTTTCGAGTATTAGATTTCAGCTTACAATAATCAATGCATACTCTCCATTCTTTTTTCACTCTTTGTGGCACAAGTTCATTGTTCACATTTTTGACGATTGTAATTCGTGACTTCTCAGGAACGACATGAACTGGGCTAACCCATTGGCTATCCGAGATATCATAGATGATGGTTGCATCGAGGAGTTTCAACACTTTTTCTTTTACGACATCTTTCAAAATAGGATTTAGATGTTGCTGAGGCTCTCTGGAGGTTTTGATTTCATATTTCAAATAAATATGATGCTCACAGACAATAGGGTCAACACCCTTAATGTCATGAATATTTCCAAGCAATGGCTGTCTTGTGAGCTTTAAGGACCTCCAACAACTTGTCACTATGTTCCTCAGTGAGATCTGAAGCAACAATCACTAGATAACTCTCCTCATGAACGAGAAATGCATATCTCAATTCATTTGGTAAAGACTTAAGTTCTAGTGATTTCTGAGTGCTTGTGGATGAGTCACTCTCTTGTGATTGTTTTATAAAGGAAGATGAGGAATACAACTCTTCATCATATTGATAAAGTGATAATGGCTTAGATTCAGGTATATGCATTATGGGCACATTATCCAACCTATTATTGACCTCTTCAATAACCTCGTCCATATCTAGGTTCATACCAGATTGTGAAAGACAATATAACAATATGTCATCTGGTGACGATTGAGTCATAGACTCAAAAGATCGAATCATACACACTTCTTCTTCTTCCTCAATCATACCGTGATCATCTCTCATTTGCAATGCCTTAAAAATATTTAATTCAACTTTAAGGTTCTCAAAGGAAACAAACATGCTACCGCTTTCACAGTTGATGTTGGCTTCCGCAGTTGTTAAGAATGGTCGTCCTAAGATGATAGGAATTTGATTATTTGTGCTCGGGCTAGTGTCTAGGATGATGAAATCAACTGGATAATAGAAATTTGCAACTTGGACAATCACATCCAAAACTATTCCTCTAGGATATCGTTTGGACTCATCTGCTAGCTTAAGAACTACATTTGTTGGTTGCATCTCCTTCAACCCAAGTTCTAAATATATATGATAAGGTAAGAGATTCACACTCGCTCCTAAGTTGATCAAGGCACGACTTTCAAAGTCTTTTCCAATTGAGAAAGAGAAACAAAAATATAACTTACTTCAATTAAAATGTTAAAAAGTAGTACATGCATTTCTCTATCAAGCAAAAATCTAAAGCCAAGAACTACAACAAAAAAAAACTCTCTAAGACAAAAAACAAAACTATATGAACTCCATTTATATGGTTTTTATAGGTAAAAAGAGTTTAAGTGAAATAAGAAAACATGATTGAGTGAAACAAAGAAACATGGTTTTAGCGAAACAAAAAAACATGGTTGAGTGAAACAAGGAAATATATTGTAGAGATTTTTTTTTAATGATAAAGTTGGTCATGTGGACGTCCAAATCTTCATGTTGATTTCCTTGAGATCCGAGTTGTTGATGCTTTGTGGGTTTGACTTCATGGGTCTTGGGATTGAAATTCTTTAGTCTTTGTGAATGCATTTGAATTTTCATTGCACATTCTAGTTGTTGAATTTAGCCTTATTGTGCTACTTTATGCATGATTTGAGATTTGTGCTTGAATTCCTACAAAATGCACAAAATACACGTAATAAGATATTTTTATTGGATAATTGGACTTAACAATTGTATATTTAGGAGTGTAAAAATTGATGTTTTGGGTGTTTATTAGATAGTCACGGTGTAGATCATTGGGGAAATGAGGACTCTTTTTCGTTGATGAAGGTTGTTGAAACATATAAAAAATCGAGCCCAAGAAGTGGGGTTTGGCGGTGTGTGGTGGTGAGTCACAGGGGGGGGGGTTAGCAGTAGTGATCCGCAGGGAGGGAAATATGGGTAGAGGGTGGGGGAAGATGGTGTTGTTGGATAATTCAATTAGCATAGATAAAGAAGGAGGAAAGGGGATGAGTGAGTTGGGGAAGAATATGAGTTTTATTTTATTTTATTTTTAATATTTGTTAGATTTTCCTCGAGATGCAGTTATCATTTTAATTAGACCATTTGATCTTCTTTGAGATGAACTCTTTGAGATTCAAAACATTTAGTCTCAACCTTAGATTCTTAAAGGGTATATTAGTAATCTAAATATTGATATTTTGAAAACAGATAACTTAACTGCTAGTCCTAGTATCAAAGTGCATTATTGATTTATTTTGGGAATAACAAAAAAAAAAAATACCAGTCAAAATGGATGTAACTTTTAAATTTTGTTTTTTTCAATAATGTAAAAATAAAATCGAAATTGTGCAGCAAAGTAAAACATAATAGGTACCACCAAAACTAGCACATTCGATTCCAAATCCGGTTCTTGTTCCAGTTCCAGTTCCTATTCCTTAGAGGGCGTGTGGGAAAATTCTAGGGGTCGAGGGAGGGAGCGAGGGATGGGTGGTAGCCACCCATCCGCTCCGAGATAAGTGCCAGCGCGCATCTCCAATCCGATGTGCTTATCTCGAGGCGGATGGGTGGTTACCACCCATCCCTCGCCCCTTTCCCTCGCTCCCTCCCTCGCTCTGTAGCAAAGCTCGGGCGTGTGTCCATTAAGAACATAAACAAGCGGTGAAAAATAAGGACCCAATGAAATGTTTAAGTTATTTCGGTTGCCATTCACACTAGTCAATAATGTTACCGTTTCCAACCCCGCCAAATCTCCAACAACTGTTTTTCAAATTCTCCTCTCATGGATCCAAAATGGTCGTCTCTATCACTCTACATACACATACATACCAAACAAAATCTATACATCCGAAAGGGATCTCAGCGATGACCAGAACGTCGCTCGATCGAACTGGCTGATCACCAAACTCAGCAAAGAAGGGAAGATCTTTGAAGCACGGAAGGTGTTTGATCAAATGCCTGAAAGAGATCTTGTTACTTGGACTACTGTGATATCTGGATACATTAAGTGTGGATTGATAAAAGAAGCGCGTGGGTTATTTGATGGACCTGATGCGAAGAAGAATGTTGTCACTTGGACTGCCATGATTGCTGGGTATATAAGACTGAATCGGATTTTGGAGGCGGAGAAGCTCTTTGAGGTAATGCCTGGTAAAAATGTGGTCACTTGGAACACTATGATCTCTGGGTATGCTCGGAGCAAGCAGATAGATAAGGCTTTTGAGTTGTTTAAGAGAATGCCCGAGAGAAATGTTGTGTCTTGGAACACAATTGTGACAGCTTTGGCGCAAAGTGGGAGGATTGATGCGGCTCAGCGGGTTTTTTATCAGATGCCAGAGAAAGATGTGGTTTCGTGGACAGCAATGGTTGCGGGGTTGTCACAGAATGGGAGAATTGATGAAGCTAGGGCGCTTTTTGATCAGATGCCAGAGCATAATGTTGTTTCTTGGAATGCTATGATTTCTGGATATGCGCAGAATTTGAGATTGGATGAAGCTCTTGAACTTTTTTGTAGAATGCCTGAGAGGGATTTACCCTCTTGGAATACGATGATTACGGGGTTCATTCAAAATGGAGATATAGCGCAAGCTCGTAAGTTATTTGATGAGACACGTCGAAGGAATGTTGTCACTTGGACAACAATGATTACAGGATATGTCCAACATGGGCAGAGTGAGGTGGCATTGCAGTTTTTTTCGAGAATGCTAGCACATGGAATAAAACCCAATCAAGGAACGTTTGTATCTGTCTTGGGTGCTTGTTGCGATTTAGCCGGTCTCAGCGAGGGAAAGCAAATACACCAAACAATAAGCAAAACAATGTATCAGAACAATACATTTGTGGAATCGGCACTAATCAGCATGTACTCAAAATGTGGGGACTTAAATATTGCTAGGGAGATGTTCAATATGTCAACGCAGAGAGATTTGGTGTCATGGAACAGTATGATTGCTGCATATGCCCACCATGGCTGTGGTAGAGAAGCAATTGTATTGATGGAGGAAATGTGTGAGTCGGGTTTCAAACCTGATGATGTCACCTATGTTAGCATACTATCTGCTTGTAATCACTCAGGTCTGGTGGATGAGGGGCTGAAATACTTCAATGAGTTGTTAAGAGACGGATCAATCGAACTAAGAGAGGACCACTATGCCTGCTTAGTTGACTTGTGCGGACGGGCTGGGAGACTTGAAGGGGCATTTGAAGTCACTAAGCAATTAGGAACAAAGGATTCGGCGTGCATATGGGGGGCTCTTCTTGCAGGTTGCAGTGTTCATGGGAATGTGTCGTTAGGGAAGTTAGCTGCGGATAAGCTTTTGGAAGTGGAACCAGAGAATGCTGGTACATATTCGTTGCTGGCAAACGCATACGCATTAAGTGGGAAATGGAAAGAGGCAGCAAAGGTGAGGTTGAAGATGAAGGATAAAGGATTGAAGAAACAACCCGGGTGTAGTTGGATCGAAGTAGATAATAAGGTTAATGTGTTTGTGGTTGGTGACAAATCTCATAGTCAAACTGATCCTATTTATTCTTTGCTCCACAGTCTCCATGTCAAGCTGCGGAGAGCTGGGTATGCACAACATGGTGATTACAGACTTGAAGAGTGATTTCTGAAATAACTTGTACATTTGATATGGGATGTTGTTTGATTGTCATTCGATTATTTTATTTGTGTTTAAATGGCTGAGTTTTTCCAACTCGTGTGGAGAGGGATCACATTTCGGCTCGTTATGATGGGATTCACTCATATTAGATCTTTTGCAATTTTTTATTTATTTTTTGTTAAAAGCCTAAGGCAATATATTAAAACTTTAAGAACTATTATAACCAAATCTACCGGCTGCCGATGCCAATTGGTGAGCCATACTACTAAGGTCTCTAGATATATATTTACATTGTCAGAAAGGAAGCATTAGAAGTAGTCGTCTAATATTACAGATAAGAGGGATTCACACCCAGTGCATAGGAGAGAGCTCTTGTGGTTTGTCATTTTGGATGAAGTCCACAAGGGTTGTAGAATCGCTAAAAAAAAGTCTGGTCCTCCATTTTTTAGCCTGAATGAGTAGCAAGGCCACTTCAGCCGCATATCCTTCCGCCATTGTATTGTCCGAAACTTTGTCGCGCCATGCAACAAAGGCCAGAACATTCTCAGCCAAGTCAGTCGCTGAAACTCCTACGCCTACCTGCTTACCAATAGTGTATTGGGAACACACAACGGTGCTAAATATCGATGTCGAAGAAGAAAAAGAGGTGCTACGATTATGTTCCATACTTTACAAAATTTAGAAGGATCTCTGCAATAATATAGAAGGCAACGACTACTCCACACCATCAAAAGTGTTTTCTCACACCATTTAACTCTCTCTCACCACCTGTTTTATTTTTCACACCACCACTCTTTCCCACACCACTTATATAAACAAGGAAAATCATTGTTCTCCTCCCCATTTAGATCTAAACGCAAGTCTCCCTTCCCCTCCCCCCCCCATTCAAATCTTCCCTCTCCCCACATTCAAAACACATTCAAAATCAATTTCGACTCATTCTCTTGGTTTGATTGCTTCTTCCCTTCTCGCAATTTCCCTCTCGCAAAACAAGCAAGCAAATCTTCCCTCTCGCATCTTCTATTCTTTTGGTTCGATCGCCTTTGCAACCCCTCGGATTCATTCTTCACTTCGTCTCAGATTTTGACTCCAATACTTCTTAAACAAGCTTTCAAGATATTCATTTATTGCAAAAAAAATTCAAGAAGTTAACATTATTAACATTTTGTAAACTTCAGCAAAATTTTCAGAAAAACAAAGTAATCTCATGGAAACTTTAGAAACATTTTCAATCACAAAAACAAAGTAAACTTCAGAAAAATTTTCAGAAATCACAACAAAAACTATTGTTTGACTAAGACAATGCGAGGTTTTGCAAAACCTCGCATTGATCTCGGCGAACAGTAAAACAATTAGTTAAAAATTTCCTATTCGCCCAAAACAATGTGAGGTTTGGGCGAACATGAAATTTTTAGCAAATTTTTTCTGACAGATTTACGTGACTTCAGTAAAATGGCCATAACTTTCTTATTTCAAAGCATTTTTAAGTGATTCAAATTGTGTTTATTAGATAACTCAGAGTGCTACAATTTTTATGTTTTGATCTGCTTGAGAATCGGCCTCGATCGAGCACATAAGTTTGCCGAAAGTAAGTGACACTATCCCATTTTCATTGCGAAACAAATTTGCTTGATTTTAGTAAAATGACCATAACTTGCTCATTTCAAAACATTTTCGAGTGATAAGTTGTGTTTATTAGCTAACTCAAAGTACTATGATCTTCGTGTTTTGATGAGGTTGAGAATCAGTCTCGATCGAACATATAAGTTGGCCAAAAGTCAGAGACACTATCTAGTTTTCGTTGCGTGACTTTAGTAAAATAACTATAACTTGCTCATTTCAAAACATTTTCAAGTGATTCAAGTTGTGTTTAATAAATAACTCTGAGTACTAAAAATTTTCTTTTTGATGAGCTTGAAAATCGTTCTCAATTAAGGGTTTAAATAGATCGAAAGTCACTCTGTTTTTAAGTGACTGTTTTTTTCAAAACAGTTTTTTGGATGGTGTGGGTTAGTAGAAAAGGAAAAAAAAATGGCATTGTGAGACAACGCTTTTAGTGGTGTGAAGTAGTCGTTGCCAATATAGAATTATGAGTAATTCTAGCCATCCTTGTTTAGTAGTTTATTTGGTGTTTTTACACTTTTTGCCCATTCTTTTTAAAACACTATCTATATAAGGGGTAGAAATGTATTAAAAAACCCAAAAAAAAAACTAAAAAATGGCTAACAAACAAGGCTGCTAGAATTATTGTAGAATCATAATAAACGTTATACTCTTTCTCAGTTTTGGAATTTCCGAACACTTGCAAAACTGCTGACAATCATCTTCACTTCTCAACATGCTGAATTGGTCGAGTGTGGGTCAATGAAGACTGCATGTCAGTAATCCCATTCAAAGCCTGCATGCTGAGTTACAAAATTAGTCATTACGTCACCTGTATTCTGAGATATATGGTAAGAGCTTTCCAGCACTGCTGCATCCTAGATAAGAGTCTTGCTCTTCAAAATCAGGCATTCCTCAGTGGATAATCCCTGCAGCTTTAGAAAGATTTCCATCTTAGGGATACCCGTGGTAGAAGCAATTCTTTCCATAACTTCTCAATTATGCTATTGAACATTTTACGTACAAGGTTTGGAACATCCAAGTGGTTGGTTAAACATACAGCATACATAATGCATACATCTGGGTTCTTTTACATACCGGCCAACAAAGGGTCTACCTCATCCTGTGGATTTTTAAGTGATAATATATATTTCTTGAATGATGCTGCAGCTTCTTCCCTTTCTTCTAGATGCCCAAGTTTGTCAAACACAATTGCCATCAGGTAGAAGGATTCAGCAGCTAATTCACAATACTCCAAAATTTGAAGATCCTCGGATGCTTGTCTTAAATGATCCAGTACAACATCCGAATCCTTAGAAACTGAAAAGTTTGGATCTGCAAAATAACATTTTGCAATTGCAATATGTGCCCGTCCACGTAGCTCCAAACCTCCATGACCGAGAATCATTGGCAGAGATTTATATATAAGAGTCAATGCTCGTTTAGCATGGTCTACACCAAGTGAAAGCCACAATTCAGCGAGTGTCAACGTAGCCGATGCTTCTAGAAGATCCAAGTTAAATGATTGGCAATATGAAAGGCTTGCTAATGCATATGGAAGGCCTAAGACTGCATTTCCCGATTTTTTGTGAATCTCAGCAAGCAAAAGAAGAGAAGTGGCATTCTCAACATGCAAGTTGAATTTGTAGCACATGCAAAAAAGAGAATGTGTCACAGCAGCTGCCTGGCTGAACTGTTTATCAGCTAGTAGCGTACGCGCATGGCGAAGGGATGCTTCACTTTTCAGTCCCAGGTCAACACCAGTTACAGAGGAGGCCAATGCACCAAGCTCTTCACATACTCGTTGGGCTTGTTTCAAATGCCCTCGATGTAAAGCATGCTCATGAAGCAACTGAAGCTTCAATATTTGGATTTGTGATTTTCCTAAAGATAAGAGCTTATCTTCTGCACATTTCAGGGCAGCAAGGGCTTCTCTGTATCCTTTAAAGACAGCTAGATGTTGAATGAGTTTGATATACGCCAGCTCAGCATCTGCAAAACTTGAGGCATCGGTAAAACATGTTGCATGAACTAGTGCATTCAACCGAGCAAGGGGGGCACTTCCATAAAGCTCCCAGGCAGTAGCTCGCAGCAAATATGATGAACCACACAATTGCAGTATGGAACCAGGAATGAGATTCAGTTGTGCAACAAACTGGAAAAAACCACAATCGTTACTCGATTTCTTATCTTGCAATAAAATTGCTGAAGCAATTGGCTTCTGCAAGTCCTTCAGCCACGTAGTACAGAAAGCACCATCTATTGTCAATGACGAATCATCAGGAACAAATTCACCAAGCAAGTAAGAACTCAGTCTCAGTTCCTTGAAAACATTAGCCGGACATGTTTTGAGCTTTGTAGAAGATTTAGGACCGAAAGACAACAGTGAACCTTTTACATGTGTCATGTCAAATCTCGCCATGGCAAGCCGGCTAGAGGCCACCAGTCTTGTTAGATTCAAACGCTCTGCTCTCCTAAGAGACCTTGTCAAGAGCACAAATAGTTGTTGTTGGACAGACAATGAACCAAAACCATTCTCAGGTGTGCATGACGAGCCAATTATTCCAGCCGCGCCTGAGATACCAACCTCAGACAAGAGATTGCAGATAGCTGCTAAGGTGTATGAAAGGCAAGTATCATCATTATGCTGTTGTGAAATCTGAACTGCTTCAGTTAGAACCTGAAGAGCTTTTTGAGGATGCCCAAAATGACAATGCATCATACCCAAGCACAACAGAGCAGTTCCATACCTTCCATGGTTCATAAAAGGTGTAGAAGAAGGAACAACATCAATTCCTTCTGCTCCTGCACTATAGTCAAAATAGCAATGGAGATTCTCAAGAGCCGCAGGATAATCATCGTGATAAAGGTTATTCAAGTAGCGTAAATAGTGAACGCGATGCAAGTCTGGAGCCAGCCTTTGAAGCTGCTTTAAAACAGATTCAAAAGCATTCAGGGGAAATGAGCTGGCATGCTTCTCAATAGAATCAGCTTGTTTTCGTAGGTACCCTTGCACTTGCCAATTTGTACGCAAAAAAAGCCCTGTGTTTTGACCATCACCACCCAATGCATCATCATTTGAACGGCTTGTGAACTCACTGTTACTTCCTTCACATTCGTCTTCATGCTTAACACCAGAAAAAATCTGAATATCTTCAACAAATCCAAGCAGTGGCCTAGGCGCATGACTGTGAAAAACAAAACTCTCTCTAGCTCTTACTTGAACTTGAATATCCTCAATGACCTTCTCAAAATCAAAGCTCTCGTGATCCATGTCTTCGCATTCCGATGACTCTTCCAAGTCACCATTAAACTCATCATCTTCATCAGTAGATGGATACATGGAAGAACGAGTTGATGAAACTCCTTTACAATAAGTTAAAACATTCGTCAAAAGGCGACATACACCCTCGAACGATAATAAGTTAAAGGCAAGCAAGCACCGCCGCAGGAACATCCCTAAGTGACTATTAGGATCCAAGATAATCTGATCATCTACCATGACACCCATATCAGGGCCATTCAGGACACCCCGTAAAGTACTAAACAGCGTAAACAAATCATCTGGCGACTTCAGAGACGACAACCGATGCATCAAATGCTCACCCAACCATTGTTTGAGCACCCCACCGATTTCCACTAACTGATTCATAAGCTCCTCCAACTTCGGCTCCAAAATGTTATCACAAGACTTCAACAATGACATCAAGTACAACCCGAACCGATTGTGCTGAGCCACTGATGAGAACGGGTATGGCACCATCGCTTGACTCGGCGGTGCATAGACCTGTACAAGCATACACACTGACACTTTGTGGGGTGTTATCACAAAACCCCCAACTGGGTTTTGTTGTTTACTACTCCCTGACATAATCAGATTAAAGGGGTTCTCTGTATTCCACAAATTTGCCCTTTTTTCAAGACACAAATTTTCTAGGGTTTTCAAAGGGTTCTAAGATTCAATCAAAAACCCATATATAGCATACAAAATGGAGTCCATTCACTTACAATTCTCCGATAAACACGAGAGTTGAAGAGACTACATGGCGAATTACCCATAAATAACAATAAATATAAAATGAAAGAGAGATCTGAACGAAGAAGAAACTATTGCTTACTCGATGTGGCAGTATGTGATTCAAGTTGCGAGCTTTAAAGATGAAGTCTTGGAATCCAAATCTGCTCTCCTCTTCAGTGAACTGATGTGGGGTTTAGATCTAATAAAGGGATTTGTTGTCTGAGTTTTGTTGAAGAACAGAGGAGGGTTTTAGGGTTGTAGTAGAGAAATACAAGAGGGAAATGAGCGGGTGAGAGTTTGATTTTGATTTTGGGGTTTTTGCATTTTAGTCTTTTGTCCGTTTTAATGTAAATAAACGACGAAATCTAACTATGAAAGTAAATCACTCTTTTCATTCACCTCTATTTGATTGACAAATTTTCTCATTTATTTTCGAACCCGTCTAAGTGTCGATGAAAACAACAAGGGGGGACCGTCCATTCCCCCGAGATGCGCATTTGACTTTTCAACACACGCATTCCGGGAGGATGGACGCCCCCCCCCCCCCCCCCCCCCCCCTCCTCGCTGTTTTCCTCGCCATTTCCCTCGACAGTTAGAATTTTTCTTTATTTTCTCAAACATACAACCTTTGCACATAAGCCTATTTATAGGCAAATAATATAATGTTATAATTTGACACCTCATGACATCCCTTGTCACCCTATGCCTCCACATGATGTGACCTCAACATGAGGTGCTCATCCACATTATTTCAAAATACTCCCCTGGGATGTTCACCGCATGTTGTCGAGTGACTTAAGTCTTGTTGGATGCGCAAAATGTTGCATCAGTAAAATCTTGCTAAGAAAACCTGGTGGGAAAAAACCTTTAGCAAAAAGAAAAAAGTACAGCGTGCAAATTACTCCCCCTGATAAACACAATAAAGGGATGAGTTTATAAATCGTTTCACTCTATTACCATGTGATGATTTCTGAAAATGACATTCAAATTCATGTTTCTTCTCGCGTACATGAGTATTCCTTATGTAATGAAAGATATTACCACCATTGTTGCCTCATGGATGTGTTGTTAAAATCTTGATAGAAAAACTCAATGGGATAAAACCATGTCAAAGGAAAAAAAGTACAACCACCAATTTTTCATACTTCATGATGCTTAATGTTGTCTCGTTAAAACCTTGACAGAAAAACTCAATGAAAAAAACCCTGTCGAAGGAAAAAGAGTACAACGCACATAAAACAACTAATAGTATATTTTGATATGAGTTGTAGCATACTTCTAGATGTTTTCGTACATACTTCTGAATGTTGCTTCATTATTAAAACCTTGACGGGACAACCCAATGGGATAAAACTGTGTCGAAGGAAAAAGAGTACAGTTTGCCCAAATATAGTATACTTCGGGATACTTTCAAGAATATATTTCTAGATGCTCTTTTAGATCCTTTTGGATGCTCTGCGGATGGTATACTTCCAGATACTCCTCCTGATGTAAGCACAATTGTTGACTAAGTTTACACATAGTAACTTTGTTAACTAATTTATGGAACATTGATGTAGACAATGCATTAGTGAAGAGATCTGCAAGGATGTCACTATACTGAATCTATTCGACTTCAATCACATGGTTTTTCTTCTAGGTAGAAGAATTGTGTTTTGTTCATTCTCCATTGATGAAGCCTTATCGTATTTGATCAATGCATGCAACATCGTTCTCATATTTTGTAGTTGACCGATCAATAAGTTTGTGTAATAAACTCCAAGAAATAGTTGTATTGCAACTCATAAATATAGAATTTGCCCATGAGCAACCTTTATGAGGGTTAAATAGATAATTTGAATCTGCATAACCAACTAGGTGGGAATGGTTTGATAAATCACAGGAATAAACTCGTATAAATTATCCCACAAAGATAGCATGTCATGCAAATATCTATAAGTTTGTACAAAACTATACCTTGTTAGTAAATGCACAGAAAAAAAAACTATCAGGTTATGTACTTGGTGTCAAATATAACAATGTACCAATGATATTCACATATGATACTTCAGGACCGAGTATCATTTAATTGGTTGATAAAAGTCTTTCTTGAGATCTAAAGAACAGACGACCAAGTTATAAATATAACTCGAATAATGAACCAATATTTTACCTTACTCGATCTGCAGGGCAAGACAAAAGTTGTTCTTCCAAGGTCTTTAATTGCAAATATTGTTGTTATATTTAGCAGTACTTTCAAGATCCAATAAGAGTTATATGACAAAAGCAGATAACAATTTCTTAACAAATACACATCAAAAAATTTGCATAATCTTCCTTACACTAAAAAAGCATCGCTATTTCTGGAGCTTCATGACCTCTTCAGAAGTGTCATGTTATGCTCATCTGGAGCTGTATGACTTCTTCAGGAGCGTCATGTTATGCTCTTATGGAGATTTATTTATAACTTCTTCTAGAGTCTATACAACTTCTACAGGAGTTTCAAAACATTGCTTATTCGAAAGTAGTAGGGCGTGATTTTTTTTATTTTTATTTTTTCTAATTCTCATTTTCCGATGAGTTAAATCTTTGGGATCTATATGTTTGTTACACTTCTGGAGTACAACAGATTCACTGGCTGCTTTATTCGAACTCTGTCCTTTAGGGATACAAATTCGAGCAAGTGCATTCATAGCAGACACATATGATTTTAGGGTCCAAATGAGATCACATGAAAGTATTTTACACCGTTTTATTTGTATATATCTCCCCCTAATGGTGGGAATAAAATGACATTGTGCAATATTCTAATGTGCAATATGAAAATCACTATGCAATAGTATAGACTACGTACGTAAAAGTCTTTCGAAGAATGTAAGACACAGTTGACTATTCAATTTCATACATTTTCTTTTCAGTTCCTTCGTGTTCAATATTCTGTGCTATGTATATGGGCCTAGAGTGGTCAAACAAGTGCAGACATCGAGCACAAATATGATACTCAATTCCTAGGGAATATTGATGATGAGTCCACATCGAGAAGCAACCCCTGTATATTATGAGCGCATCTCAAGGATGATGGATGGTGGTGGGCGGGACTCGCTCCCTAGAATCAGGGTTCTAATTTATCTCCTTGTGAACTTGATTTGAATTGAAGTGCTTCTGAATTTAATAGTCTTATATCCTTTTTACATCTCTCACAATCTAGTAGTTTACTTGGTTACAGCCTGGGGTTCTGTCGAGATCCCATGGAGAAACCTGGTTGACAACCCTAGCCGTTGGTCTGACCATAAGAAAGAGAAGCTCAATGGAATGGTGAGCACCAAGATGGGTTTTGTTGAAGTTAAATGAATTGGACTTTAGTGCTCCTCTGCAAAAGGATAAAAAAGGTTTGTTTCCAAAACTTAGGAAAGAAGATAAAGGTGAATTTGATAATTGACTCGAACATGTGAATTTCAAGTCTTACTAGAGTTCTATCAACTGAACTGTGAACATTGCCTCAGATTTTCAGCAAGGTTGTTGTACTATACCCGAAAAGCTAAAATCTACTTTCATTCTTCAAGTCTTCTAGGATGTTTTGTTACCATTTTGTATTTTATTTGTGTCAGCAGAAGATTCCCGGAAGAACTTGGTGGAAAATCCAAATAAATGGTGGGATAACAGATTATACAAAGTAATGAGTTCAGCTTTGATCGTTCTCAAGACTCTGTATCGTTCCCATTGTTTGGCGTGCAAACTTTATCTTTTTGTTGTTTATGTTTTATGTGTGTAGCTTAATGTAAAAGCTTTTGATTTTAAGCACAAAGATACTGGCGAAGGGTTATGGCTTGATGGATTATCTGAGTGGGTACTGGCCAAGTTGCCTCCAGGTAAAATCAAATAATGCCTTGTCACGCCCCGATTTTCGAGAAAAATGAAATCTTAAAATTCACGTAGGATTATCAGTTTCTCCAAAACTCGGGACGTGAAATTCAATAACAACAGAAATATTTAGCAGCAATGACAAAAATAAATTTTAGAAAATAGGAACAAACTAAAATTTATAACAAAACTCTAACCAGGAAAAACTGACGTCGCTAGCCCCACTATCGAAACTCCCGTAACGCTGCTCAAAAGTCTCAAAACCTGAAAAGCTAATCGGCTACATTCTGTCACGGACTAGTAATCCGTGCGGCACTAGCTATCCAATTCACTAGTAAGCCTATGAGTAGTTACTTTGACAGGCACAAATATTAACTTGAGAATGCACAATATCAATCTGTAGACAATATAACAATGCACAATAGTCAGTAAAAGCTCTCATTCACATTCAATAGATTACAATGGGGAGGAACGTTCGGAAGGACGTTGCTCAAGACTAGTTCGATGCTATCGATCGATGGAAATACAAGTTTGAAGTTGAAAAGCAATGCGAAGAAAACAATAAAAATGCTAGCGGTACAGTCTGGCCCGACTATGTAATGGAGGCAACACGTCCTCACAGTCAAGAGCTCAAACCTTCCCCCTATAATATAGATGCTAAGCATTTGGGCACTTTTCAAAAGGGAACATTGAGTTTTGAGACCATTAGGAAAGTCTTGAAAGGCCTCTGAACCTTGATTTCCCTAACCAATGGTACTAGTCCTGACACTCTCCCACACTCAATTCGCTGACGCCCTCGCAGCGAACTTTTCCAAGTACTCTTCCAGTTTTGAGAGGTATGGCAGCAGATGCTCGACTGGCTCCCAACTGATCTCTGAAGGAGGTTCATCCTGCCACTTGACCAAATATTCTCTATCCGGGCCTGTGTTGTTGATGAGGCGGTCAGCTAAGATTTCTTCCACTTCTCGATCTGGCTTAGTAGGATGCTTAGGCAATGCTCGGGTAGATACATTTCTTGTGGGATCAGCGACATCGGCATGGTAAGACTTCAGGTTACTTGCATGGAAGACAGGATGGGTGAAACGGAGCCAATGTGGTAACTTGACGCGATAGGAGACTTTGCCTACTTTCTCAATAATCTGTACCGGTCCCTCATACTTGCGAAACAGATTGTTGTGTGCTCTAGCTGTCCGTTTATACTTGTTGAACATATCTAGCTTCACCAATACCAAGTCCCCGACTTCAAAAGGATCGATTCGTCGTTTCTTGTCGGCCCATTTCTTCATGTGACGGGAGGCTTTCTCAAGATAGGCGCGAGCAACTTCAATGTTTTTCTGCCAGGCTTTGACAAATTCAAGAGCTCTTGGGCTGGGTCCTTGGTATCCGGTCAGCACTGTATGTGGTGTCAATGGTTGCTGACCAGTGACTAATTGAAAGGGGCTGGAGTGAGTAGCTGAGCTCTTTTGTAAGTTGAAACAGAATTGTGCAACATCAAGTAGTCCCACCCAATTTTTCTGGTTTGCACTTACAAAATGACGAAGGTATTCTTCAAGCATAGAGTTAAAGCGCTCAGTCTGTCCGTCAGATTGGGGATGTTGGCTTGTCGACATATTAAGTTTGGATCCCAAGAGCTTGAACAACTCCTTCCAGAACTTTCCTGTGAATCGAGCATCACGATCGCTAACAATGTTTTCGGGCAGTCCCCAATACTTCACTACATGCTTGAGGAACAATTGCGCCGTATCTTCGGCTGTGCAAGTTAGTCCGGTCGGCACAAAGGTCACATACTTTGAGAATCGGTCAACAACTACAAGGATGCTCCTGAAATCCTCCACTTTCGGTAACCCAGTAATGAAGTCCATGGAAACACTTTCCCAAGGACGAGTTGGAACAGGCAGGGGCTCTAGTAAGCCTACTGGTCGATCTCTTTCAACCTTATCTTGCTGGCAAATAAGACATGTTCGAACATAGGCCATTACATCCTCCTGTATCTGCGGCCAATAGTGCCCCCTCTCTAGCAATGCAAGTGTCCGTCTCCAACCTGGATGTCCCGCCCAATGGGTGTCATGGCATTCTCTCAAAAGTTCTTTCCTCAAACCAGAAGTTCTCGAAACATAGAGGCGATTACCAGTTGTGAGTATTGCTCCATCTTTTATCCAGAACCGTCGAGTTTTGCCCTGCTTGATCAACTCTGTAATCGCCTTCGCTTGTGGATCCGTCTGTAGGCCTACTTTGATCTTCTCCAAGATGGTGTGACTCGGACCAGTATGGGTTAGCACTGCAAGGTCTGCCCTTCTACTGAGTGCATCAGCTACATTGTTAGTGCGCCCTGGCTTGTATTCCAATACTAAGTCAAATTCTGCTAATTTTTCCTGCCATCGAGATTGCTTGGAGGTTAGCATCTTCTGAGTAAGGAAATGGCTTGCTGCAGCATTATCCGTTTTAACAAGAACTTGAGATCCCAAGAGGTAGTGTCTCCACACCCGTAAACAATGTACAATAGCTAGCAATTCCTTTTCCTGAGCTGAGTAACGAGACTCTGTATCATTCAACTTTCGACTCTCATATGCTACCGGGTGACCATCTTGAAGTAAAACTCCCCCTAAGGCATAATCATATGCATCTGTTTGTACTTCAAAGGGCTTGGTGATGTCTGGCAAGGCCAATACTGGATCTTTCATCACGGCCAATTTCAAGTCTTGGAATGAAGCTTCACACTGCCTATCCCATTCCCATGTTCGATCTTGTTTCAACAAATTTGTCAGGGCAACAACTCTCTTAGAGTAGTCCCTTATGAAGCGACGATAATAGTTTGCGAGTCCAAGGAAAGAACGTAGTTGAGACACGTTCTTAGGAGAGTTCCAATCATGGATTGCCTTGACTTTCTCCATGTCCATCCGAATCTTGCCATTGCCAATAACATGACCCAAGAAATTGATCTGGGTCTGGCCGAATGAGCACTTTTCCTTCTTGACAAAGAGATGATTATCCTTAAGGATTTGGAACACTTCTCGCAAATGATGTAGGTGTTCTTCTATAGTCCCACTATAAACCACAATGTCGTCAAGATAGACAACCACAGACTTGTCCAGAAGGTGACGGAACAGGCCATTCATAAGGGTGCAAAATGTAGCTGGAGCATTGGTCAAGCCGAAGGGCATTACTAGGAACTCATATGACCCATATCTAGTAGAACAAGCAGTTTTGGGTTCGTCACCAGCAGCAATGCGAACCTGATGGTAACCTGATCTCAAGTCGAGTTTTGTGAAGTATCTGGCGGATCCAAGTTGGTCGAATAAGTCTGCAATGAGCGGCAACGGGTATTTGTTCTTTATATTGACTTTGTTCAAGGCTCTATAATCAACACAAAGGCAAAGACTGCCATCATGTTTCCGCTGAAAAAGAACAGGTGCCCCATAAGGTGCTTTAGAGGGCCGAATGAATCCTGACTCCAACAAGCCATCTAGTTGTGTTTTCAAGTCGGTCAGCTCTGGAGGGCTCATGCGATATGGACTACGTGCGGGTGGCTTGGCACCAGGGACTAACTCAATTTCGTGATCAATGAGCCTTCTGGGAGGTAGATTCTTTGGCAATTCATTCGGCATCACTTCGCTGAAGTCAGCAATAACTTTGGCAACTTCCTCAGGGATTTTGCTAGTATCATCTTCCATCTCTAGCTTTGCCACAGCTAAGTATGTATCTTCTCCTTTGGCCAAGCCCCTCTTGACTTGGAGCGCCGACAATATTCTATCATGAGTTGTTGGTCGAATTGAGGTTGGTACAATGCGTAGTCTGGGTCCGAAAAACCCCAAGGAGTCCATGAAAGGTAATGGTACTGCTGCAGCTCCTCGGAAGAATTCTTGGCCAAGAATCACCTTAAAATCATCAAGTGGAACGACCAAGAAGTTTGATCTTCCTTCCCATGGACCAACCTGTAGTGGCACAGCTCTAGCCATACCATTGATAGAGATTGCCTCAGAGTTGACAGCTTTCAACTTACCCACATCTCCTTCTAAGTTCAGGCCCACACGTCTAGCTTCATCTGGGGCAATAAAATTGTCTGTCGCTCCGGAATCCAACAATGCTTGGGAAGGGAACCCATTGATAGTGATGTCGATGTATTGTAAAGCCTTCTTGTGTGGGTGCTCATACATTTCTCCTTTGACAGCATTGAGCTTGCGTAGAGCTCCCATTTGGGAGGTCTCACTGTTGGTGGGGTTTGAGCTCGATGCGGTCGGGTTAGAAGGTTCTGCTTGAAGCAAGGACATTAATGAGTGTAGAGCTGGTTTGGATGGACATTTGCCTGTTGGGTGATCCCTGCTATTGCAAAGAATGCATGGGGCAGGGGCAGATGGTCTCCACTGCCCAGAGTAGTTTTGTCCTCCTTTGTTGTTGTAATTTGAGTTGCTAGAGCTGGCA
This sequence comes from Berberis vulgaris, assembly GCA_963556465.1. Lineage (NCBI taxonomy): Eukaryota > Viridiplantae > Streptophyta > Magnoliopsida > Ranunculales > Berberidaceae > Berberis > Berberis vulgaris. Next base: position 72,631,520 of record OY747132.1, read on the forward strand.
TTCCAATTTTTGTTGGAACTCCAATTCTGGTTGGACGGCCGGGAATTTTAGTTTCCTCGATTCTGACTTGAGTTTCCCCAGTTTTGGTGAGGTGAGCGAGCATTCGACCCTGAGCTTGAATTGGTACTGCCAGTTCTAGCTGTGGAGTGATTGAGCGAAGTGGATCCAGTCATGGGCATATAATCACTAAATCTTTCTGCTGCCGCAATAGCACTTGTAATATCTGTCACCTTCTGCCTTTGCAATTCTGCTTGTAGAAGCGGCTGAGCTTGTTCCATGAAACAGAAAACTTTGTCCTTCTCAGACATATCTCGAATATCTAGCAAGCAAGTTGAGAATTGTCGGACATAGTCTCGAATATTGCCTGTTTGTTTGATGGTGTGGAGCTTCCTCCTTGCTAAGAAATCAGTGTTCTCAGGCAAGAATTGATTTCTGAGTTCCTTCTTGAGGTCTGCCCAAGTTCTGATAAGGATGCGACCTTCTTCCATATCTGCATATTTGGTTCTCCACCATAGTTTCGCATCACCTGCTAAGTACATGGTCGCCATGGTAACCTTGGCTTCTTCTGATTCGGGGTTCACCGCGCGAAAATACTGCTCCAGATCAAACAAGAAGTTCTCTAACTCCTTCCCATCTCGTGCCCCAGCATATGATTTTGGCTCGGGTACTTTCATCCTTGGGTGATCAGTCGTCCCTGTGGCCTTAGTAAGCAAGCCAACCCTTGCAAATAAGTCCTCCAACTGTAATTGGAAGTCACTCATCACCTGAGCTGTGGGGTGAGGCGACTCTTCCATTGCGACTGTTCGTCCCTCTAAGTTATCAACGTGCTCGGCCAGCGAATCCACTCTGTCTGCCAGTGAAAAGAGTCCATCCAACCGACTAATCTGTTCTCCCAAAGTGTTCAACTGGTCCATTCTGCTTTCCAGTCTATGCATTCGACTGGCCTGTCGTTCCTCCATAGCGCTAAGGCGCTCATTTACTTCCTGCATCCTGGTTTGCATTCAACAAGCTCTGGCTCTGATACCAACTGTCACGGACTAGTAATCCGTGCGGCACTAGCTATCCAATTCACTAGTAAGCCTATGAGTAGTTACTTTGACGGGCACAAATATTAACTTGAGAATGCACAATATCAATCTGTAGACAATATAACAATGCACAATAGTCAGTAAAAGCTCTCATTCACATTCAATAGATTACAATGGGGAGGAACGTTCGGAAGGACGTTGCTCAAGACTAGTTCGATGCTATCGATCGATGGAAATACAAGTTTGAAGTTGAAAAGCAATGCGAAGAAAACAATAAAAATGCTAGCGGTACAGTCTGGCCCGACTATGTAATGGAGGCAACACGTCCTCACAGTCAAGAGCTCAAACCTTCCCCCTATAATATAGATGCTAAGCATTTGGGCACTTTTCAAAAGGGAACATTGAGTTTTGAGACCATTAGGAAAGTCTTGAAAGGCCTCTGAACCTTGATTTCCCTAACCAATGGTACTAGTCCTGACACATTCCCAAAGGAATGTACCCAATAAGCAAAAGCTCACTTGGGTCTGCAATAAAGCTGGTGTGAGAAATCTTCATCCCAAAAATCAATAAAATCGCACGTGATAAACATCAAGCTAAACACAAACAACAAACCATCACACCAATAGGTAGTTCCTCAACGAGGCAAAGGTGTGATGCAAGAAAATACAGTTCCAAGAATTTAGTTCCTCAACGAGGCAATCATATCATCATCCTAATATGTAAATATGCATTTACCTGTACTTACCCTATAGGAGTTGACTATGGCAAGTAGGACCTGCAGAAATATTAGTGGACTTACCATCCTGCATAAAAAGGATTAGAAACAATGCAACATCATTTATTCTTTTTATTTGAATTAGGTTCATCTTTTTAATGGATTGATCACTTAGACGATACCACATTCGCACCACCTCCGTGCCGAACATACATGCCCGTATGTCTCTCTCATATAAAGGAGGACTACTCCGTCATCCATGCCCAAGTGGGGACATCACATACAGGCATGCATCGCAGATACTCCTAACTATATGAGTACCAAAAGCCACCCTTGGGCTATCAATGCGCATAAACTCACGTCACATTTTTTACGGATAAATATCAAAGCCTATTTTAGGCATACAAATTCACCACATTTTCGCAAGACTAACCCGAAGGTTATTTTAGTTTCTCTAGTAAGAAATGGGTGCCCCAACTCCGCAAGACGACCCTCTGGTCATTTAGTTTCTCTAGTAAGAGAGGGGAAAAAATAAACAAAAGAGATGTGGTAGTTCTAAGTGATACAAGTCCAAGTGGTTTATATTTTCAGAAATCAAGGTTTACCAATATCATTTATTTTTGATAATTCAAAATTCCTCCACAATGACATTTTGTCAGACATAAATTGATTCACCATCTATCCACCCACATTTTTGGGGAAAACATAGCATATTCATAAATCATGCTTATTAATAACACGGTGATCAAGTAACATTTTGTCCTTTATAGAATGATTCACAACCGTATCCACCCACATTTTTTGGGAAAAACATAGCAGTTTCATATACAAACTTTTTGTAATAGAGCGGGGATCAAAACCCATTTGATACAAGAAATAAATTCCTTTCAGCAACGCAATCTACATAACAATCAAATTTAAGTCACAAACATACAAATGTAACTTCGTAGAATCATGCAAATACCCAAAACATGAACCCAGCAAGGTAGGAGAAACTCATACATCAAACAGATCACAATAGTAAAGATCACGCGTTTGCGACACAAAACACCACAAATAAGGCAACCTCATTCTCAAACATGCCTAAAATCTCACAATTGAATTACCTGAAATGAAACCCGTCATTTCCATACAAGCAATATTCATACAGTATACACCAATTAAAATGACCAGCCCTAAGATGATCCCTCTTCCAATGTTAACAATAAAATTCTTCACAACAGTATGGATTTAATTCAATCCTTCAATGTTTCCTATCATCAACCTCTTTCTCTCCCTAATACAACTTCTAATAGGTTACTTCCACACATGCTGCCATCACATAAATCAAACAACTTACAAGCATCTCCAAAGCACCCACATTTCACATACAAATCCAACAACGTATTTACTGCAAACACATCCTTAACATACTCATTGACAACCATCAACCCATGAATCTCTCTTGCAAGCTCAACAAACTCGAGAACCGATCAAGACTTAGAACAAAGGGTATGTAAATTCATTAGGACAAAACCCCAAACCAACATTTCCACAAACAACTAAAATACATCCTCATACCTCTTAGCATCAACATAAGCTCGAACCAATATGTTCTAGAAGAACTGATTGAGCTGCTTAACTGGGGTCGAATCTAACACCATTCGAGCTACACCCAGAACCCCAAAACAGTCCTGATTCAGCCCTCTTCACGCGCTGATTCAGCCCTTCAAACAACTCTTATTCAGCACTGAATTAGACCTGAAATCAGCTCCGAATCAGAGGTGAAACACACCATGTTCAAGCCCTATAACAACATTGAATAAACCCCCTGCAACAACTCTGAAACACGCCTAAAACGAACCTGAATCAGCTCTAAAACCTTTTGATTTAGCCCAGAAAAGAACCTGAATCAGCCCCTGGAACAGCCTCAAAGCAACCCTAGAAACCCTGCCCCAGATTAGTTAATAACTTGAGGTATCCTCCTTCAAAACCATAGACTCAATATAGAGTTGCAGAAGGAGATTGCAGTGATATTATCACTGCATCTGCATGTATTCTGCACAAAATAACTGACTGTATGTATTTGCACATATAATAATGTACTAGTGAATGAATATACATGAGAGAAACACGAGTCCTTGTTAGTGATTAAAGACAAATGGTACTGAATCGATATGCATCCTATTCTCTCCTTCTTCTCTTCTTATCCTTCTACCGAGACTAGCATATCATCCACATAGAACATCAACAGAACAAACATCATTGACAATTGTACTCACATAATACAAGTGACCAAGAAGAATATTATCATGATATCCAACTCCTTAAGTTCACAGTTCTGCTAGCATAGAAAAACCCCGCTTTAAAGGTACATTTTCATTAAGAACACTTTATTGTATTCAACTCCTTCCCTTTGTGTCATTTTGAGTTTTCCTGTTCCCTGAAAACTCCATATAGGTTTCTGCCTTCAACTAATGGAACTACCTTTCGAATCCTGTTCACAGTGGTTGTTTTCCTCAAATTCTTATAAAAATAGGTCAGTAATCATATTTGCTTAACAAGAATGGATGTATTGCATAAAGAAGACTCCAGGTCTCCCCAACTATTACTAACTGAAGGGATCCACCTAAAGCAGCATTTGGATAAAGGCTGCACTTAACTGAGGTAAAAGCAAGATGCTATCAGTTCCTTGTATATGCAAGCAACAATAAATAGGTTCTAAACACAAGTAGTGATTAATGAACTGAATAAACTATAACAATAGTTATTGTTAGTCAAGAAAGCATTTCAGCTTTTGTTGCATGATAAATATGACATCTACTATAGATAGTCAGGCAAATCAAAATAATGTCCTCAGATAGAGATTTAAACCAATAGCTGAGTAATTACATAGTTGCAATCAACTCAATTTTTCAATCTAGGAGAATGACCATATAATTTCTAAAAGAAGATTAAAATTCTGTCTTTGCTAATAGTTATAACAAATAAGTCTCTGGCTATCATACATTAAAAATATAAAACACTACATACCCAAACTATCTATTCCTCAAAACTGGAAACCCAGACAACAAATAGTTCTCACAGGCAAATCATCAAGCAAATAGTCTACCAATCAAAACAGATCTAAATCATAAAACTGAGAAATGGGGTGTTTGCAACTAAATCAATAATCAATAAAACACGTACACGAATCAAGATTTAGAGATTCGAAAACGCAAACAAAAATTTAGATTGAGAAAGGTGAAAACTCACAGTAAAAGTGAAGGAGATGAAGAAACTCACCAAAATTGCAAATCGTAAAGGATTTGCGCAGCCAACGAAATCATCCCACATCAAAATCTCCTACTCGCAATCAGTCCCTGAACCCACTTCGAATCAACCCCTGAAACAACCCTGCAAACGGTCGTGAAACACGTCTAAAACAGACCCGAAGCAACCCCGAATCAGATTTGAAATAGACCCAGAAACATCCCTGCAACACGCTCTGATTCAGTAGTGGATGTATCATGCGAATATACCACAATGGCAGAACCTTATCTGTGCGAATTGGGAGCTGAGTCATCAAAATCTGAGAAACACGAAGGCCCATTCAAGAATGGTTTATGTTCTGCTCTTGCTGGTGGTTGTATTTCTGGACATGCCATGTTGTTATTGATGAAGGAAAATGAGGGGACGCAAGGAAGTTCCTATAGTAGTGAAGTCTACCACAACACAATAACAGGATGAATATCAGGAATGGAGAATCGCCAACCAGAAATTTAATTCATGCCTAGATCATCTAGCAAGATTTGCAGTGCATCAATGTTGACCCAATTCTATCGATATTTGATTTCAAGTCGTTTCCAGATAACACAAGCATGTATATTTGGTCATCATAAACCAGAAAGAAGCAGTTGTCCATTAACAAGATACTCTGAGATTATAGGTCTCTACCACTTCTAAGAAATATAAAGATGCTTGGGTGCTTGGCATTAGTTCAAACTCCGAACCAACCAGTCCAGAACAGCTTGAAAAGGGCAGACCCAGATAGGCATACCTTATGCAAACACCGTCCAAGCAGGCCCCGAGCCCCATCCAACATCGTCCATGCTTCATCCGCCATTCCCCATCGAAGAAGAAAACATAAAGAAGGAAAAGATGAAGGAAGAAGGAGAAAAAAAGAAGGAGAAAAAAAAGAAGGAAGGAGAAAGAAAAGAAAAGAAAAGAGGGTTTTCTCTTTATAGGGTGGGTGGCTATTTGCCCCCACTAGACTTCTGAAAGCACCCACCTTCTAAACTCACCAAATAATTTCGAAATTCACATTCAATTAAAATGTAACCCTATTTTATTTAATTCAAAATAAAATAAATTAGTTTTATGAAATTCAGGGGTGTTACATGTCTCTACTGGTAAGAGCAAGATGATATGGGACCAACATTTACCATATCTACTGGTAAAAACAGTATTGAAGTGTTGGTTATGCTCTTCTTCTAGTTTGTTTTTTTATCATTCTGTATTTATTGCCTGCGACCTTTCGTTATGCATGGGTTTTTTGTGACAGTTGAAGACTCCTGGAAGAACTTGGTGGAAAACCCAAATAAATGGTGGGATAATAGATTAGACAAGGTAACAAGTTCTGCTTTGATTGCTCTCAAAGCTCCTTATCATTCTCATGTTTGATATACAAGCCTTATATTTTCATTACTTTTTATTTTTTTTTTACGTGTGCAGCGGAATGTAAAAGCTCCTGATTTTAAGCACAAGGATACTGGCAAAGGGTTATGGCTTAATGGATCACCTGAGTGAGTACTGGACAGGTTGCTGCCAGTCAAATCAAAAAGTATGTCTACTGGTAAGAGTAAGACGATGTGGTCCTGAACTTCAAAACCAGAGTACCCAAGATCTTCAGGTTAGGCTTTCTATCTCATATATTTGGAGTCTTTCTGAGATTGTGCTATTGTGTTCAATTTGTTTACACTGAACTTTTGTTTGGGAGCACAGGCAATGCCCATAGTGCAAAGAAAGTGATTGATTCAGCATTCTGTACCCAATACTCGTGAAGACCCACCTCGCATAAGGTGATGCCCATAGTGCAAAGAAAGTGACTGATTCAGCATTCTGTACTCAATACTCGTGAAAACCCACCTCACATAAGGCGATGCCCATAGAAGCTGTTAAGTATAAATAGCTAGATGCTAGATAGGTTAATAGCCAGATGCTAGATAGGTTGATATATAGGTAGTTAGCACTAATGTTGATGTTGTTAGTTTGCTATGATGTTGTAGTTTGTTATGACAGCTATTCATTCATTCACTTGAGATGTCTACAAGAGCTGCCTATATAAGCAATGTCTAATGTACATTTACTGATATGATAAAAATACAGAACAAAACTATTATTCATAACTTCTCTTAGAAGCTAACATGGTATCAGAGCCATTTCATTTCCCATTTCCTCCTCTTCTTCATTTCAATCTTCCTTTTCATTTCAAGCTTTCTCAATAGTATCAATGGTGGATTCAACCTCTTCAAATGCTGCATCACTCACCAACTCTGTTTTGACAGATTCAAAACCAGTGATGTTTACACATGCCTTATCTGTAAAACTGGATGAACACAACTACTTGTTGTGGAAACAACAAGTAATGGCAACAATCAGAGTCACAAACTTCAGAAGTTCATCGAAAAAGCCTCATCTCCATCAAGATTTCTATCAGCTGAAGATCAAGCAAACAACAATGTCAATCCAGAGTTTATCAACTGGGAACAACAAGATCAACTCCTGTTCTCATGGCTTCTTTCTTCTATGACCGAATCATTGCTCACAAGGTTAGTAGGTTGTGAAACATCTGAGCATATTTGGAAGATTCTTGAAACATTCTTCAACTCTCAAACTGTTGCCAAAACCTCTCAGTTTAGGACTCAATTACAGAACTTCAAGAAAGGAGATCTTTCTGTCAATGACTATCTACTGAAACTGAAGTCTATCATCGATCAATTAGCATCTGTAGGGCATCCACTTTCTCCAAAAGATCATATTAATGCAATTTTTTATGGATTACCACAGTCATATGATATATTTGTAGTATCAGTGAGCTCTAGATCAGATGCCTATAGTGTAGCAGAGGTTGAGTCACTCTTGCTTGCTTAAGAATCAAGAATTGAAAGACATATGAAAGATCTTGATGTATCTAGTTCTATAAATATGGCTCACACCTCATATAAACCCTCTCCTAGATCTTTTGTGTCTAACTCACATGGTTGGAGACCTCAGTTCAGATCTCCATTTAATCCCTTCTCACCAAGAGGTGCAAGATCTGGATCTCGGAGAGGTTTTAGGCCATCTGGTTATCAATCCAATCGACCTCAGTGTCAAATTTGTGGCAAACTTGGACACCTTGCATTCAAATGCTATAATAGGTTTGACAATAGTGTTCCAAATCCATGGAGCTCCACTCCACAAACCTCATCTTCAGGCACACCTTATCAGACAACAAATTCAACTCCTCGTCATGCATTCTCTAATTCTTCCAGTCAGTCTACTCATCCCAATTGGGGAGCTGAATCTCAGTCTCAGATGCAAACATGTGTTGCTTCTTCTACACCATCTGATCGTAGGTGGTATCATGATTCTGGGGCAACAAATCACTGCACTCCATATACTCAAAATTTGACATCTTCAGTCCCTTATCATGGCAATGAACAACTCTTTGTTGGGGATGGTACTGCATTACAAATTCAAAACATTGGTCAGTCTACTTTACAATCCTCAAATTCTTCAAGAATATTGCTTTCTTAAGAATGTTATTCAAGTTCCTAAACTAACTAAGAATTTGTTAAGTGTTTCAAAATTTGCAAGGGATAATGGTGTTTTCTTTGAATTTCACCATGATTTATGTTTTGTTAAGGATCAGGTCACCAATCAAATCATCTTGGAAGGGAAGCTTAACAGAGGGCTTTATGTCTTCCCATCCATTTCTATTGCTGCTTCAAAATCAGAGTCTTCCAGTTTCAATCAAAGCATTCCAGCCAATACAAATTCTTCCAGTTTCAATCAAAGCAATCCAGTCAATACTAATTCTTTTGTTTCAGCCAATACAACTACCTCTAAGTCATCTTCTTCTTTGTATCTTTGGCATGCTCGATTAGGTCATCCTTCATTACCACTTGTGCAGAAAATACTTACCAGATGTAACATTTGCCAATATGGATTTGTGTTCCTCATGTTGTTTAGGAAAAATACACAAATTTCCTTTTTCTAGTTCTTCTACTGTATACAATAAACCTTTAGAACTCATTCATACGGATCTATGAGGTCCTGCATCCACTATGTCTTCATCTGGTTACAAGTATTATATTCACTTTATTGATGCATATAGTCGATTCACTTGGGTATATCTTTTACAAAACAAATCAGATGCTTATCCTACTTTTCTTGAGTTCAAATCACAGGTTGAATTAGAATTTGGTCTTCCCATTAAATGTATTCAATCTGACTGGGGTGAAGAATATAGATCTTTTTCCAATTTCTTAGCTCAACATGGTGTCTGTCATCGACTGGCTTGCCCTACCACACACCAGCAAAATGGTGTTGCTAAGAGAAAGCATAGACATATTATTGAATCTGCTTTAACTCTTTTTGCTGATGCTTCTCTTCCCATGAAATTCTAGGATGAAGCAGTAAGGACTTCAGTCTTTCTTCTCAATCTGGTTCCTTCTTCTATTCTTAAAGGTTTTTCTCCATATGAGACACTTTATCACAAGGTCTCTGATTATCATACTCTCAAAGTCTTTGGTTGTTCATGTTTTCCTAATACAAGACCTTATAATTCTCATAAACTTCAATTCAGGTCAGTTGAGTGTATTTTTCTTGGTTATAGTTTACAACATAAAGGGTATAAGTGCCTATCTCCTACTGGTCGTATCTACATCTCCAGAGATGTTCTGTTCAATGAGAACTTCTTTCCACATACAAGATTGAGTACCAATTCTTCAATTTCTACTCCTCTTTCCAATGCACCTACTCCTGCATCTATTTTTTTTTCCTACACCTAATGTCAGCAATACACCCAATTATAGTAGTACTTCTCCTCCTAGTCTAGTGGTTACTTCTCCTAACCCAGTGCTAAGCTCAAATGCTGCTCCTACTAATGCCCCTACTACTACTAATTCTCCTACTACTGCTCCTACTACTATTCCTACTATTGCTCCTGGTCATCCAATGGTAATCAGGTCGAAAGCTGGTGTCTACAAGCCCAAGGTGTACATAGCTTCAACTGAACCTTCCAGTTTGAATGAGGCTTTAGACACTCCTCATTGGTTTTATGTTATGCAAGAAGAATATATGGCATTGATGAGAAATAATACTTGGTCACTGGTAGATCTTCCCCAGGATAGGTCTATTGTTGGTTGTAGATGGATTTTCAAGATCAAGGAAAATTCAGATGGCACGGTTCACAAATACAAAGTCGCTTGGTGGCTAGGGGATTTCAACAAGTTGCTGGTTTTGACTATGAAGAGACATTTAGTCCAGTTGTTAAACCCACTACAATCAGAGTTATGCTCACAGTGGCTGTCACGTATGGTTGGCCAGTGTTTCAGCTAGATGTCAACAATGCATTTTTAAATGGAGATCTACAAGAAGAGGTTTACATGATGCAACCTCCTGGCTTTATTGATCATTCCCGTCCCAATGTTGTTTGCAAGCTTACCAAGGCTCTGTATGGTTTAAAACAGGCTCCTAGAGCTTGGTTTGACAAACTGAGACATACTCTTCTCATGTTTGGTTTTACTCCTACTAAGTCAAACTCATTTTTTTTTTGAAAGGCAAGCATGGGGGTTTATATGGGCTCCCCAGACCACTGAAAAAGAGAGTAGAATATTGGTTACATTCGTGCATATTTTCTACCCCGAGCATCGTCAAAAACAATTTTCTTAATGTCTTCCGCAAAAGAACTAGGAATTATCTCTATAAACTCATTGTTAGGAAGTAGTTTCGCCAGTTTATCCGCTGCCTGATTTGTTTCCCGTACTGTGCATGTGTCGGATCCTGCATTTCACAAACTTTTTGAGAGCCCCCTTAATCCTTCTAGTAGTGTGAATTGCTTCCCATGGAGGAGTTTTATCAGAAGTGAGATACTTAATAGCAGTATTGGAGTCCATGCTAAACTCCACTATCTGGAGTCCATCGCTGCGCCAACTTGATGCCCAATTCTATCCCCTGAAGCTCATGTAGAAGGACAGTCTGTGCTCTTCTACTCCCTGCCCATGCTGCCACCACCACTCCGTCATGGTTCCTGATAAGTGCTCCATAACCTCCTCTAGTTCCTATCAGTGAACCATCTGAGTTAGCTTTAAACCAGCCTTGTTCAGGCCTCTGCCATGCATGCAAAGAGGGCGTACAAAATCTGAAGTTCACTTGAACTCGCCACTGGTCAAAGAGTCTTCAATTATCAGCATTATCTTCTACCTGGAGGTCCAAGACTAAGACTCGGAGCTTGACATCTGCTATGATCCTGGTCACCACTTCAGTAGCATCTCTCACCCTGGACTGGAAGAGTCGGCAGTTCCTTTCTGTCCATATATAGTATGCAGTTGCATTTAGAGCAAGCCTTCTTAACACACTAACAGGGGAGGTACCAGAGAACTTGTGTTCACACCTACTCCACTCAGCATCCCAATCCATCGGTCGGTGTTTAAAGCCTAGCTGATGAAGGATACGCGCCCATATAAATCCAGAGTACCTGCACATGAAGGATACTAAGTCAGACTCATCACTCTTCATTAGGCACTCTCCATCTCCTACTTTTCTTGTGGTGTATGTAGATGACATTCTAGTCACTGGTGCAAACTCATCTGACGTCTCCCAATTAATTCAGCAACTAAATTCTCAGTTCTCTTTTAAAGACTTGGGTCTTGTTCATTACTTTCTTGGCATTCAAGTTCAACATACTGTCAATGGTCTATTCCTGTCTCAATCCAAGTACATTAATGATCTTCTTTGTCGTGCCAAGATGTAGTTTGCTAATGGCTTGCCTACTCCTATGAGTGGTGGTGAGAAATTGTTTGCTACATGTAGTGACCCTGTCCAAAATGTTCAGTTATATCGCAGTATAGTTGGCGCTTTGCAATATGTCACCATAACCAGACCAGAAATTGCATACTCAGTCAATCGAGTCTGCCAATTCATGCAGAATCCTCTTGAATCTCATTGGCGAGTGGTGAAAAGGATTTTAAGGTATCTAAAAGCTACAACTACTTTTGGACTTCAGCTAGCACTTGCTCCTCATTTTCATTTGACTGGCTACTGTGATGTTGATTGGGCATCTGACCCAAATGACAGACGTTCTACCTCTGGTTATTGTGTATATTTGGGCTCTAATCTCATTTTGTGGTCATCCAAGAAGCAAAGTGTTGTCTCTAGAAGAAGTATTGAGGCTGAATATCGGAGCTTAGCTCCAGTCACAGCTGAGATAACATGGCTACAATCACTCTTTTATGAGCTAAAGATTGCCTGTGCTTCTCCTACTATCTGGTGTGATAACAAAAGCTCGGTCATGCTGAGTGCTAATCCTGTTCTTCATTCCAGAACCAAACATATTGAGTTAGACATCTACTTTGTGCGTGAGAAGGTTGTTCACAAACTTATTATTGTCCATCACATTTCAGCGGTTGATCAGGTTGCTGATCTATTTACAAAGGCCCTTGGTACTTCCCGATTTCTATTGCTGCGAGACAAACTAAGTGTTGTTGATGGATCTACACTTAGTTTGAGGGGGGCTGTTAAGTATAAATAGCTAGATGCTAGATAGGTTAATAGCCAGATGCTAGATAGGTTGATATATAGGTAGTTAGCACTAATGCTGATGCTGTCTGTTAGTTTGTTATGACAGCTATTCATTCGTTCACTTGAGATGTCTACAAGAGCTGCCTATATAAGCAATGTCTAATGTACATTTAATGATATGAAAAAAATACAGAACATAACTATTATTCATAACTTCTCTTAGAAGCTAACAGAAACATTCAATCATCATGCACCACCCACGACATAAGCATTCAATCATCCTTCTAAACAGACGTGCTTGTGTAGTAACCTTGTTGGCCCGGATTTGGACTCTATGTTTCTGTGGTTATAATGCTAACTTTGTATTATTTTCAGATCTTAATAGAGCTATTGGTGGTTATTACTAGTTTTTTTTACCCTGTATTTACATATTCAGAGCCTTGGATCATTATTCGTTGTTGATCATTGGCATTTTAGTGTCTGACCCTGAAGAAGTTACACTAGAGAAGATTGAACAACTATTGAAAAGATTTACTTTTTCCCCCTTCTGTTTTCACGTTCTATAATATATTTTCGATGTACTTGTATATGCTGCTTTTAATGAGCTCACAGAAACATGGCTTGGTATGCAATATTAGAGGGTGATGCGCGTCTACTTGGAAGCATATGGCCACTGATTAATATGACAACCTCTGCCAATATTGCAGTTCTTAAAACTTTGGAAGGCTCTTTGCATTGTGATGTGAGTGAATCAGATTGAATGTTTCGTTGTGATGTTCTGCTGCTGAGATTTTGGGGTTGAAGAGTTTGAAGTGACACCATATAAAGTTGGCTGATGACGATACCTCTCGAAACATTCACAGTTTTTGGCATTGTAGCATCCTATCCCTTGTCTTAGAGCCCTCAACATGCATTCAAGGGGAACAGCACAGAGGTAGACTCACTTTTTTAGGTGTTGTTTTCGTGTTATAGCAATGAACAAGGGCCCACCCCAATAGAGCAGTGTAGGGTAGGCATGTTCTTTTATTGCCACGCCAATAATAAATTCTGTGAATTTGTTTGCATCACACATCAAAACTATATACTATTTTTAGATTGATAATCCGAGTGTTCTTTGAGAACTTGACAAACGTATAACAAAAGCATAGTTCTAAAGGAACAAAATCAAGAATCTGTCAGCATCGAAAGAACTGAAAAAAGTTGCATAATGCCCAGCCTGGAAATCCACTTGCAGACTACTGCAACCTCACCTATAACATTACTGATTTGCTACAAACTAGAAAAGAAAAATTTTGCACATGAGTCTTGCTCAAGGATTATTTCAATTACACAAATCTAATGCTACATGCTGACAGATACATTAAACTCTGCAGTGTTCCCATGATGGAATTAACTGGCTTTCCATGAGCAACACACCACAATCATTCTTACTCTCGCAGATAGTTTGTTGCAATTATCTGAATCTTGCTAAAACATCAGATGATTGTGGAGCAGCAAGGTATAAAGAACAAAATTGAGTGTGGGAATCAAGTGTTGGCAACCATTCGATCAGGCACATTTTGCATCCGAGCTTCCTTCAACATTTCCGGCATTGCTTCCTTCTCCGTCTGTTTTTCTATCCTCAATTTGCTTCTGTTTGCCCGAGTTTGTGTAATCCTTTCGCCTGGCTTCTCTACGAGCAGCCCTCTCAGCTAGTTTAAGATCTTTGAAGCCCTGTTCAAACTTGGCTTCATCCTCGGGTGAGAAGAAACCAAAGTCCATCTGCCCAAGTTCCTCATACAAAGTCTCAATCTTCGTCTTCCAGAATAATCCCATCTCTGTGTCCATCTTTTGGTAAGGCGTCTTTAATAAGTATTCATCAATCCCACCTGCTTTGTCAATGCATCTAAGTGCATGCGTAGTGACCTTCACGCGGATGTGGCGGTCAAGGATGTAGCTAAAGAGACGCTTCTCTTGTACATTTGGTTTCCAAGTCCGCCTCGACCTGTCATCAGCATCAAAAGCAAATTACTAAGTAGCTCTTACCACACATTGAACTCATATCATGGATTCATCATTCAATTTTTCCTACGAAAAGAAAAAGAAAAAAAGAAAAAGAAAAAAAAGAGATGAGTGAATAGATACAATGTATATACATTAGCGAGAGAGCTAATCATGCAAGGGAACAAGAATATGTGTGAACATGTGCGCGGGTGCATCATTCTTCCACCCTTAAGCAAATAAGAGCATAAAACATACTAGCCAATCAACATAATCAATGAGAGAAGCCTGAATGGACATGAGACCTATGAAAAAGATGTCACTGTCCTGTAAAAAAGATGATTTTTTAAGACATTTAAATGCACATATCTTAGCATCTACACTAACTTGCACATTGGGTACCAAAGCATTAATTTTTCATTGTGAACTGGAGCATTTAAAAAACAACCTTAAGGCAACCATGTTGCCAAGAAGCAGATTCTAATGGCACTGAAAGAAACTCTTCCAGTTCCTTATACCTCACCACATGTCAAAACAACCTTAAGAGTTAAGACCTACGATAGCATAGAAGGTAAATCTTGTGGCACTAAGACACTCTTAGTCAACCACTTGAATGCTCAAGGCATTTGATAATTGCAGAAGCTGTCATTACTAACTACAGAGATAATCCGCCCACAAATTTCAAAAAATAAAAATGCCAGAATAAAGAAACAGTTCCTCTCTGTAAATCCCTAGTCTGCGTTAATTTGGTCATGCACGGTAAAATGTTGCATCACCAATTCAACCAAAAGTGCAGGTTCAATATGAAACATGCAAACAGCCATTAAAGGCTTGGGTCGGGACAGTGAAAGCATAGGTAAAGATATCTGAATTATTCCAAATGGCTTCAGAATTAACTTAAAAATTAAAATGGAGAAACAAGATCCATTCAGCTAAACCCAGTCATTTGTTCATTGTTACTATAAGAAGAAACACCCAAGAAGAGTATTTGTACTAATCCATATCATCAAAGAGCGAACTCTGTATTCATGCATAGTAGGGAATCAAACTGATAATGGTTCAATGCTAATGCCTAGATTAAGTAAAACATATTAGAGAGTTCAGAGCCAATTGATACAAAAACAACGCTTCCCCAAAGTAAAATTCTTGGATGCATATTCCACAAAAAAAGCATTTTTTTTCTATTGAAGCAACTCATCAAACACTCTTCAGGCAGCAACGCTCACTGAAACACGGAGAGATAAACTGAAACAAAGGAATTCGGTTCGAGCCCATAACTTCAGAAATCGTTCAATCCAATAACACCCCACCATAAAAATCACAAAAACAAAGCACCCCATGTAACTCTCCAGCTAATATTTCACAAAAAAGGTAAAATTTCTCATACAGGCACCATATCAAACACTACTCCAAGCAATATAGAAACACACAAACAAGTAAATGTTAGCGAAATTGAAACAAAGGGGTTTGATTTTGAGGGGAAATAGACGTACTTGTTGCCACCATCTTCACTGATTTGGTTCCCAAACTGAATGTGACGACCAGCGTAGAGACCCCTCTTGGCTCTCCCCATTACAACCTTGCTGTCAGGGATGGATTTCTTCAGAGACTCCTTCACGCCAGGTGCCAAGTTCACCTCCCCAACTTTCTTCACGAGCTCCTTCATCATCTCTTGCGATCGAAACGACATTGTCGTGTTGAAGAAGAAGAGATTCAATCGATCGATAGTTGTTGTTGTGCTTCAAATGCTCTGTGTGTGTGTTCGACTCGCTAAACACATTGCTTATTAGGCGTTTTATATGGGCCTTATGGACTTCCCCAATCGGTCCTAAAATTGGACAAGAATACCTATTTGACAAATTAACATCCAACTCAAGCTCAATTAAACCCGAAACTAGGCTCACTCTCATTTTATTAGTGTATCGTTTGGCAGTGAAGACTGGACTAGATAAAATCAATTGAATTCAATTCTATTTGAATCGGTTTGAGTTCAAGTTTAGTTACTCAAGCGATTCAGTATATAGATTTGAATCAATTGGCTGTTTGACTAATTGACCGATAAAGACAAGAGAGAGACTCGTTGGAGGAGACAATCAATCCTTGCAAAACTCTCCAATGGAGATTTGCTCGAATATGAGGATTGGAATCAAGGATTTTTTTACGGACGGACAGGGAGAGTGAGGACCACATAGGAAAGACTTTTCTCCCCTTGGTGGCTAATTCTTGATTATGTTTTCTCTCACGAATTAGAAATTGATAAAAAAGAAATATGGGACGAGAAAAAAAGAAGAGGAATTGGAATAATTATTAAATGTTGATAAGTTGAACATTATTGCAGACTTTGTCGCAATTACTGTTTTTGTAACTTAAATAAGGTGGAGAATGGTATCTGAGAAAAACCCCCCCCCCCCTTCTCTAGGTTATTTGCGAAGTTGTATATTCTAAAAGCCATAAAATTACTTGAACCCAAGTTTTTACTGATGTAGAAAGATCAATCAAAATTTCATTCACTGAATCCCCATTAATTTATTAAATCATTTTTTTTTATCTCGCCTTCCTTGTCTAAGAAGTAAGGAAGTGTTACTTGGGAATCACATCGTGCTGCATATGTACCCATCTCGTACTTAAATGTGTACACATCAACGATAAATGCGGACTAATGGAGATGGCATCCGAGGGTGCAAGATCAAACTAATGATTCACGTAAACATGTAATAGGAGAATGATCCTTAGATCTCAACACTATATCGTAAGATCAAAAGATTACAAAACAGAAACACTACTAGAGAGCATAGCTTTTCAATACTCTCAAATAAAACCCGAATCTTCAATTGCTTAAGAAGAGGTTTTCCAATTTCGACATCCATTTTTTTTTTCCTTAGGAAACTGATTTATAGACTGTTGGTAGTCAAGATATTTTTGCATGCAATAGAGCTGTCAACCTTAACATGTGAATCTAAGTTATATTTTTTGGAATAAATATGTGATCGGAACATGACAGAAGATGAAGTTACTCGATAAGAATGGCTTCAAATCCAACTTAGCGACTAACATATATGACAATACATTCTCAAACTCTTTTATGTTTGACAGTGACTTTTTGGCACCATCACTTTTGCTTAATAACACCACACATCTCCTTTTTTTTATGTGTTGAAGGACACTACCAATAAAAAGGGTATTTCTTTCTTTCTTCTCTCTCAAGAACAACAACCACCACCGCCCTGCCCAGTTGCCGCCCGCACCACCTCTCCTGATGTCGGGCCGCACCACCCCCCACCACCACCTTTTTTTTCTCTTCTTCTTCTCCTTTGTTGTTGTTGTTATCTCCTTTGTTGTTGTTGTTGTTAAGGATGGGCATCCCATCCCGTAATCCTGATTTCGTCCTGATTTTTTCTGGGCCCTTTTGGATTGATCAAACCCATCTAGATCTCGTTCCGTTCTGATCTAGAGTGGGATGGGATCGGAATGAAGATTTTTAATCTCGCCCATCCCGAACTTATTTATTTACTATTAATTTAAATATTATAAACGAAAGAGAAGTCAATTTGATATAAAGTTTGAAATTATTATTCTAATAAAAAAAACATAATCACTATCAAAATTTGAAATTAGTTACAATTGGAATTATTGAAGTAGTTATTTTTAATTTGGGTACTCAATAAATGAATTTGTATTCTTAATTTAGTCGCCTTGGAATAAAAAGTTCTACACTAATTTTTTGATATAAAGTTTTAACAATTTTTTAATGTCTTTGAACCATGTTCATCTCGTCTCGTTTTGTCCCATTCCGAACTCATTTGGGATGAGACGAGGTCGGGATGAGATAGATCTCATCCCAAAGAAAAAACAACGGGATGAGGCTCATCCCGTCCCGTGCCCACCCCTAGTTGTTGTTTTTCTTTTTCTCTTCTTCCTCTCCACTGCCAGTGACACCACCCCGCCTCCTTTTTCTTCCTCTCTTCTCATTGATTTTTTTTCTTTTTCTGCTCATGAGGGCAAAAAAAAAAAAAAATATTGAGGAGAAGAGAAGGAAGGAGCGGGGTGGTATCGCCGACACCGGAAAAGAAGAGAAGAGGAGAAAACTTCAGAATAAGAAGATAAGTGTAATCAGCCGGTGAGCGAGGTGGTATGATGGTGGTGTTGTTCTCCGAGAGAGAAGAGATGTGGTGGTGGGTGTTTATTTTTTATTTATATATTGGTGGTGTCCTTCAATACGTCATGGCGTGTTTCAGAAAGTAGAGGTAGTGGTGTCCTTCAACAAAAATAGTGGTGTTAAAAAGTCGTTGCCACCTTGGTTTGATGTGTAGTGGGCTGAGGATCTTCGCAGTTAAAAAAATCTTAGAGAAACACTTGTGAAGAGAAAAAGGCACAAGCTTCTACCTTAATTCCACCCAAGGTATTGAACCTGTATCTATCTGCCTTGGGTTCCAACTTTTCTTTGTAAGAGTTATGGCATAACAGCAAACTATTCATTACCTAGCAAGATCTCTATGCCATCTGCCATTACAGATTTATAACCCTAAAAATATGACCATATAGGTGGGAATGACAGACATGCCTAGCAAACAAAAAATTGATCAATAAGTGATGGTACGGTACACTAACAAGTAACAAGATATGTTAAATGAGTTCCACCTTGCAGTCATGTAACAATCTCAGCCTCGGGCATCCATATCCGAAGAAGTTTGTCATAAAATGAACAAGTAGCCACCACGGACCTTTTTATTCCACCTTCCTTGAACAACGCTCCGCGCTGCCAATCTGCTCCATATGCCAGAGAATTGTGCTTACCATACGTCTCCAATATTTCAGCATTATCACTACTCATCTTTACAACTGCAAATCCATTGTGCATACAAGCTGCTAACATCAAGCCTGGTACCGATGGATGGTGCTTGATTCTCCACACTCCACCTCCTAAACACAATGAATTCTCGACTATAGGCTTAGAGATTGATCTGACATCCCACACCCGGAGGTTCTCATCATAGCTCCCGGTGAACAAGGTATTAGGATCGTTGGGACTCTTTGAGATGCAACAAACCCCCATTGTATGAGTCTTTCTGTTTTGAAATGCCAACGATGAGGGGCTCTCCCTCAAATCCCAACAACAGAATTTACAGTCATCTGCACCAGTGTACACCAGTTGAGGTTGATGAATGTCAAAGGAGGTTGCCCAAAGCTCAAATTCATGTGCTTCCCAAGTCTGTTTTATCTCCAACTGGGACTCTCTAAGAGTGACAATAGATATTGAACCATCTGAAAGGCCCACTGAAATGGATGTAGCCGACGGGTTCCAGTCCAGGCACAGACACATGGAAGAACTAACCCTTTCTGCAGATATATCTATCAGCTGAGTCCCTGCATCAGATATAAATGAAAAAATTTCAGATCTTACCTTACAATCGAGTTCATTTCTCGGAGGATGATTTTTGGAGCATTTTCTTAGTAAAATTCAATGGCAAGAAAGACAAATTGCTAAAGAGACAATCAAGAAACCATAACTCAGCCATACATGTAAAATTTACTCCCAATAGCATTAACTCAAAGCACAGGCATGAGTTCATTCAACAGATCTGAAAAAGAAACATGGTCACTGGATTTGTCTGTAATGGATGTTTTTCTTATTGCAACTACCATATGCGAATATCCACAGATCATCCTATTTTGGAAAATGCATGACACGAAAAAATCTTCTTGGCATCCTCCAATGGAAATCAAATAAGGAAATTATCGCACTTACATGCTTACAAACACTAACGCATTTATATCTTAGTAATAATAATATACAACTTGACTACCATGTAGCGATAGTTAAAATAACAAACCAAGTAAGATTTCACAGACATCTTTATCAGACTCTACACATGATGCTGGGAAGAGAATCAGCAAAACAAACAAAAATTGAATTGAAAGAAAGCTAGGATCTCGTGAAAGGCTCAGTAGACCTAGTAGCGAACAAGGAATCAAGTATAAAATGAAATTATTGAATTTCCTAAGAAAACTGTGTGTTCTTGTTTTCAATACTCTACCTCTTTTACGGACTCCATTGTCTGTGTGTCTCTCCATTGTGAGAAGGATTTTCTTGCTCTATCTTCTTGGTAGATTCCTTTAGGGTGGTGAGCATCCTAGCTCTCTATTTTCCAGTATCAACACTTCCCATAAGCACATCACTGAGAGGTCAAAGCTTCAGCTAAACCTAAGAATTCAGATTCAGCTAGGGCTATTGGCCCATTGGGTATGTTTAAAATTTATTTTATTTTTAAACTTGGGTTGGGCTTGCATCCCATCAATAATTATGGTTACGGTTTCTTCTTTTCCATTTAGGGAATCCTATTAATAAACTTAGGATGCTATAAATAAAGCCTTATAGCCATTGTTAAAACTTGGGTTTGAATTGATTACAACCTCCACAGAGAGATATAAGCCTCAGTTAATGTCTTTGTTTCTCGTTTATTCCTTTTATTTCAGTTTTATATTTGTGGCATTCTCATGCTATAACAAGACTACAGGCCTTTGGGGACCCCATACTCCATTGGGAATCACTGTTATGAAATATTCTCACCCCCCTTAGTTGAAGTTTCATTATTTGAATTCATGTAACAACATTCACCTAATATCATCATTAAATGATATGTACTTTAAATCCACTTAATAAAGTGAAGGAATGTTGTTTGCTTCTAGGTTTAAGTTCCAAAAATGTACTGAGGAATACACATGAAAAAACAGTATAAGTCACGAGAATCAAAACAATAGTTCAAACTGATGGGATGAAAGATGTGAACTTTTATATACTTAATAGAATAGGTACATAACAAGGAACGAGAAATAATATACATCTAGAGAAAAAATGAAACAGAATCTCAAAAAAGTTTGAAAAAGCAATGAAAAAATGATTTCTCGTAAGGCATGACAGGTTGACAGTACAATTGTAACGGACTAATTGTTACAAAGTCTGCAGTTTTCACTAGAAAATGAATGTAATTTGAGATCTAATATACCTCCATTTTCTGCTCCATTCACCCCACATTCTAAACTGTTTAGTCTCAAGTAACCATCAGCATCAGCTTGAGCTAGCATAGGACCCACATAAACTCCAGTCGGACTCCATCTTATATCAAATATACCAGCTGTGTCCACGTGATGAAGTAACTCAAGACGGCCCACATCAGCACCAACAGAGAAAAGTGAAATGCTTCCAGACCGATTTGGATTATCACCATCTTGCAAGGTATATGTTGAAGCAGCTAGAACATGGTGAAAGGAATCATGTGGGCAAAACTCTACTGCATCAACATTGCCCTCCAAAAAGCAATGAGCAATATCCATACCTATCTAAACATCAAGTGAAGAAAACAACAGAGAAGAGAACAACTATGAGTTTTTTAAACACAAGTACACAGTTGAAAAATAACCAATAAGCATACCACTAGTAAGATTGCTGGTGCACTTAGGCATATAAAATAGTCTAGTATTTGTTGATATGCCATAGTTTCCAATGTTTATGACAGATAATATAAATGTGGCAATGTTGGTAATGTGGCTCCAGTAATATAAATGTTGGTAATGTTGTTGATATGCCACAATCTCCATCTTATATCATACTTTGCAAATTCCTTATGCTCAAGCCACACTGCCTCCACTCTTAAGCTGCTTTGGCCAACTTAAAGAAACCATGACAAAGCGAGAGCACTATCAGCAGCTTTCATGCAACCAGTAACAGCAACTTTCAAGCTGCCACTTAGGTCCAACCCAAATCTTTTTTATGGGGGTGTTAAAGAGAGTGGCAAGAGTGGACTGGCGCCACTATATTTAGTGAGGCTAGGCCAACAAAGTTTAATTTGAGACAGTTAAACTTGGATTAGTAGATGATAAGGAAACCCCAAATTAATCTTGGGGTAATTTAATCAAGTCTAGTTTTCCCTAAATATCCAATTAGAGCTAAATGGTAAGTCAAGAGACATGAATGTGAAGTTTTTAGAAACCGAAATTGAAAATTCAGTGTAATGGTCTAAGGTGTCGTGATTTGCCGATGCCATTATACAAAAACATTTTGTTAATGTAATTTTGACCAACGAGTGTTGTTGGTAACTTGTAGCAGATGTTCTCACAAATTCAAGGCTTGAATCCTTCCCAAGGCCTTTAAAACCTCGTTTGCCCTTAAAAATTACTTGAATAATCATAACCTAGCCCCAATCTTACTCATTAAACTACAAAGGGTACTCCTCCACATCAATCACATTTTGATGAATTCTAAGTTAAATCTAAAGCTACACTAGAACTGCAATAAACCCTAAAAGGGATAAAGAGTTAAATAAAAGACAATAAATTTAATTCAATTCAACCTGACTACAATCTAATTCTCGAGCCTTACTTATAAGCCTAATGGCTTCCTTGGCAAATAACTAACCCTAACTAACATAGGCTTTACCATACTAGGCCCAATTACAAATAATATTACTTAATTAATCCACATACATCATTCTCCCTGGGTTGAAGAAGCTTGTCCACAAGCTTCAAGGGTACAGGCAGTGCCTTCTGCAACCAAATAAATAAGCTCGCCTTCACTATCCATTGGAGGTACTTGTTCCATACATTCTTGTTCATCAATATCATCAGTCAACAACACGGACTTGCCTTTGGGACAATTACTCCAAACATGGCCAAGTTAACCATATCCAAAGCACTTGAGTGACATCAGTAGGAGACCGTTGTGGAAAGGTAGTGGAAGAGCGGCCAAGTTGATAAAAGGCTTCTTATCTGAACGATCCCGAAGCTATAGCTTAGTCTCTGCATGTTTCACCATATTCTCAGCTGCTAAGAGGGTGTCAAATTCTTCCAACGCGAGTACAGACTTGATCCTTGCATCCAACCCGTGGTAGAAAAAGAAATTTGTTGTCGTTCCAACTCTTGAGGCTTCACTTGCATACACAAAATCTTGAACTCAGTGCATAGTCAATAACTATGCGCTCATTCTGTGTCTTTCCATCAAACGACCAAAGAGATCACGCTCATAATACAAAGGGGCAAAAGCATCATACATCATCTTGCGTAAATCATCCCAATGGGTAAACACATGGTGGTTTGATGTGCGCATTATTTCTGCCACCAAAGATTTGTCGTACCCTTCAATTTGGTAGCCACAAATTGAATTGCCTCCGATCCCTATATGTTCTTAAAATCAAGGACGCGATCAATCTCCATGGACCAATCCACAAAGGCATCACCAAGGTCTAGTCCATCATAAGAAGACACATCCAACTTCAAACTCGTATCATCTCTCCTTTCCATTACTGCTATACCATACTAACTGATCATTCTCAAGAAAATTATCACCGCCATAGTTCCGATCTCCCAAATCCTCTACCACAATTCTTTGGGGGAGGGGATTGAATATGTTCTATGTCTTCTTGTGCAGGTAGCAAAGGAGGATGAGAAGCTTTTTGTTGATCTTCTACCCATTCCTTATAGGGTTGAACAAAAAACGGACCTAACCGATCGATTCGGTTTCTATGTGATTTTAACTACCGAATATATATAATAAATAATATATATTTTATATAAAAATAATATAATATGTTTAAAATAGTCGATCGATATGGTTTTATTTTAGTTTAGTTCGGTTTTAGTCGGGTCGATTACGGTTTGAATAAATTATAATCGGTTCGATTTTGGTTCGGTTTTGTTAATGGTTGGTTCGGTTTCAGTTTAAAAATTTTGAAACCAACCAAAGTCGGTTCGGTTCATGGTTTAGGTGAAAAACCGAACAGTCGGTTCGATTTTCAACCCTATTGCCTTATGTGTTACCGTGGAAACTCAGTTGGGTCTGCAACAGACAACCGTGGGGATACATCAAACCGCGCGGGCACCTTGTTGTAGGACTCAATCTGAGGAGTATTAGAGTGCTATGATGGAAGGCCAGAATAGTTGGAAAATTGGTAGTGTGGAAAAACGTTAGGGTTCAATAGTGTTCTTTGAGGTTTTTAGCATTTAGACAGTTTTGGATTAGTGGGTTGTGGTGCCCAAAAACCTAATCATTAGAGCTCGAGGGACCTGTGAGTGTGGTACATTTGTAATAGTTTTATTTAGTGTCTTAGTGCACACATGTCGTACTAGTGTCCGTATTGAGTTGCCGTTTAATAGTGTATAATGCTATGTGACACCAAGTGGCGGCATATAGCCATCGCACGTATATAGATATTTTCCTTTCTTCTTTATTTCCTCCTTCAATTCTTCACCTTGAAAAGACGACTAAGAGAATGAGGAAGAGCATCAACAAGGATTGAGGGTTTTGTGATGGTTTTGATCGAAATCAAAGGATTTCGAAAAGGGGTTTCACGAGTTCTTCAAAGATTTCATCACAGGGATACATTGTGGAGTTGTTCAGAGACGTCAAGAGGTGGAATTCTACCAATTCAACTGATCTGAGTTGATTTGAAGCTGAACTAAAGAGGGTTTTGTCTATTTTTACTAATTCTTGGCAAGGGATAACTTGGTTTGCCGTGGGGTGTGTTGTTTGTGGGTTTTGGGAGTGAAGTATGGAACTACGCCTTAAGCTTTGATGGTTTGATGTACATATCATAGAAGTTTTTGTTGGACTAGAATTTCTACTATGGATTTCAAAATCATTGTTGAAATGGGTTAGGACGAGATCTATCAATCCATGTCACTTAATTTGATAAATTTCTGAGTTATGCAAACTTAATTTCTCGACGTACAGACCCATTTCACATGTTCAAATTCAACTTTACTACATGTCAATTTCGATTCAACTTGGTTTCGAAAAACCCTTAACAAACAATTATAGTTCCCTCCTACAATTCATATTCAAAATGAATTTACTCAAAACCAATTAATACTACAAACATAATCATCTCGAACCATCAAACGTAACAAAAATTAGAACTTATCATGTTCATATCGATTCATTGTTGATTGAATAAGTGAAGAAAGTAAAAGGAACAGATAATACTCACCTGGAAATGAAGAATAACAACTTCGAACAGCTCAACCACCAAACACCATGTCGAGCCAAGTTACCCCTTCCAAAGAACGAGTAAAAATTAACAAACCTGGTAGCATTCCACCTCCTAGTGTTTCTAAACAACTCCACAGTGCATCCCCGCGATAAAATCTCTGAAGAAATCGTGAAACCCCTTACACTATTAAACAACAAGTGAGGCTAGGAAACTATAGTTAGAAGAGATATTTTACAACCTTGAGATACACATAAAATTTTTGAGGATTTCATCATTCTTTCTAGATCACGACACGTTACCTTGACCGCAAAATATTGTTGCAAAAACTTGATTTCCTAGCATTTTTTATTAAACAATAACTCGATATGAACACTACTACGACATATGATCACCCGTACTAAGACACCAAATAAAACTATTACGAATGTACCCACACTCACTTAGTCCCCGGAGCTCTAATGATTAGGTTGTGGGCACCACAACCCACTCGAATCCAAAACTGTCTAAATGCTAAAGAACATGAAGGAACACTAGTAAACAAAAGAAAAACTACGGGAGGGCACAGGATGGACCTCATCTCTATCCCATCCCGTTCATTCGGGACGGGATGGGATATACCTCATCCCACCCAAACGGGATCAGGATCGGGATGGGACGGGTCGGGACGGGATGAACTCGTACTAAATAGTCCTCCAATAAAAAATAACAAAAAAGTTTTATCTCACATTACTCACACAACAATAATGTCAAATTTATATACATATAACTTTCATCATAATTAATAATAGATATTAAATAAATATGAAGCTTCATTTAGAAGTCATGATTTAATTTATTTAGAATTTCATCTCACATGATTTAATTTCAACACTATCCTAAAGTTTAATTTAGAAGAGTATTTTGATTAAATTTAATAATAATAAATATTAAATAAATAAATTTCAGAAGGGACGGGATAGGCGGAATTGAAAATCTCCATCCCGATCTCATCCCACTTTAGATCGGGACGGGATGGGATTGGGATGAGTTTGATCAATCCCAAAATAATCCAAAAAAATTGGGACGAGACGAGTTTGGGATCACGGGATGAGATGCCCACCCCTAAGAAAAACATGTCTACAATCGACCTATCAATAGAAAGTCATTGACGTACGTGCATATCTTAGAGGTTTTTGTTGGACTTGAATTTCTACAACGAATTTCAAGATCATTGTTGAAATGGATTTAAGCAAATGGGTGCATATCTTAGAGGTTTTTGTTGTACTATGTGTTAGTTTACGGAGAAGTATGATTTGATGTTCTTAATCATCCCTTTATGCCGACTACTTTTATGGCAGAGTTTAAATGAAGATGATGATTGGATATCATGGTGACAAAATGTTGTTGTTTTAGTGACTTAAGTTTTTGACTGATTTAGAGTGGATTAAACTCTGGAAACTAGCATATACTTAGGGGCTGAATCGGACATTATGTCGGCATTTCAAAAAATGGATGACAATTATTATTTGATATGTTTGGCTACAACCTCTAGTTAGAGGTTGCTATCAAAAGCTAGCAGAAGTCTGAATAAGACATTTACCTTTAGTCTGAGGTTCCATCTTAATTAGAGGTTAGACGTCTAACTCAAACAAACACTCCGTAGTATGGTCGTAGTATCACTACAAGAAATTTTCTACGAAAATTAATTTCCTTATTAATATGGTATCATTATCAAGGAAAACAATTTTTCCTTGAAAAAGCCATAAACTTGTTACTTTTTCCAACAAAATATACTTTGTTGGAAATTTTCCTTGTTAAATAGGTGGCGGAAAACATTTCCTCCAAAACTAATTTCCCGCCAAATTGATTTAACAACAAAATATTTTCTATAGCCACAAAATACTAGTTCCTTGGTAATTATGACATTCTCTGCAATGAATATTTGTTGCTAAAAAATATTAATTTTAACAACAAATCACTTTCCTTATTAACGGAATATTAACACTGAATTTTAACAACAAATCATTTTCCTTATTAACGGAATATTAACACTGATTCATATCTCTTTAGTAAGGAAATATGTTTTCATAGATAACAATCACGGTTCGGTTCGTTGATAATGATTGATAATTATTTTCATTAGCTTTTTTCTTGTTAAAGCTCGTTTACTAATGTATAGCAACAAAGTAATATTTCGTTGAAAATTGTTACATTATTGACAACTTTTTTTTTATTTTGTTGGAAACAATATCTTATTTTAATAAAATCTCTGTAGCAAGGAAAAAAAATTGTTGATGATAAATTGTTTTCACTAGTAAAAAATGATAATTACTTTCAAGAAAATATATTTCTCATTGAAGCTCACTAACTATTTTATACAGACAAATCATTATTTTGTTGAAAATTGTTATATTCTTGGCAACAAAAGTTTATTTAGAAACAATATCTATTTTAATAACAACTCTACAAGAATGAAATAAAATTTTGTTGGTAATTACAACGTTATTCGTAACAATTTTTTTCCTTGTTAAAAACCAATGATCATTTCCATGAAAATGTATTTATCAATAAAACTCATTAATTCATTATTGTTTTTTGGGAAATTGTTGAACTATATGACAACAAATTTATTTATTGGCAATTATTTTTATTTCGTTGCAAAAATACTATACAAGAATAATTCAAGGAATCCAGGGACAATTTTTTTTTTTTTTTTTTGTACATATTTTTTCCAACCAAAAGTGTATTTTTTTTCAAAGGAAGAAATTTCATCGACAAAAGCTTTGACTGTAGTAATGTTGTTTGACTGGGGGCTTTAAGTTCTAACTATTAATTGTACTAAATTAAATTCTTTTATAAAGATAAAAAGTATACTATTAATTAGCTATGCTTTAGAGTCATACGCGTTATATGCGAGGCAAAAAGTCTATTGAGAAAACACTCAATTGATTTTTTAAACAAGTTTGAGAAATGAGAGTCAACTATCGACCAACACCCATGCTTTCGAATAGAAAAAAATTATGATACTTTTTCAGAACATTTTTTATACAGGTTTAATATAAGAATGATCTCTTGAGAAAAAAGAAGATAAAATAAATGAATGAGAGAACGATTTATTTGGTTACTTATAATTTTTTTTTCACGAAATTTATTTATATTTAAAGCTCCAAACTTCTTTACAGTAGCAAAATATTATTTCATTGAACTTTTTATTAGTAGCAATGATATTATGTCATCCGAAAAATCGAATAGCATTTTTTTAATAATAAAATATTATTTTATTGTTAATTATAATATTATAGTAACAATTTTTCATTGCTAAAGATGGATAATTTTTTTTTTCTTTTTAAGGCTCGTTTTCTTATTTACAATAATTTAATTTTATTTCATTGGGGATATAACCAATTTCAATAACATATTTAGCAATGAAATGCTATTAATATTTCGTTGCAAATTATAATGGTGTTATTGTGAATTTCCTTTTATTGCTAAAAGTGTAAATATTTCACATAAACTTATAGTCGTTAAAATATTTAGTCCTGATAGAGACAAAATATTATCTATTGGTTGTATACGTAGCAATGATTTTTTTATTGCAAAAGAAGAGTAATTTGATTTAATAAACTATAAAGTTGATTCACACAACACAATTATTCAAATAACTCAATTGGTAAAGATTGCAATAGATTTTACTTCATGTGTGTGGTATCCTTAGAGTTTGGGAGGTAGATTGGGGTCTTACAGGTGTTATAAGAGTCGAGAATGATGAATCGTTTTAATATATATATATATATATATATACATGCATTTTATCAACGAAAAAGTTTTATGATAAAAATAATTAACTTTTCCCACAACAATTTTCCTTAATGATTTAAGCTTTTTTTCGAGAAAAAATCATAGGTAACTAAAAGTTTTTTGCAACAAAACATTTTGTTGGTAAAAATATTTGATTTTTACCAACTAATTTTCTTGGTAGTTGTCAGTAGTACCAACATCGTGTTTTCTTGACTTATTAACCGTTTTACCAACAAATAATGTAATTCTTTCATAAAAACCTTTAGCTACAGGGATGCCACCATGAACCCAATAATGATTTTTTTTCCTTCTTAAAAATTTTTTCTAACAAAATTTTGATTTTTGTCAAGGAAATATTTTCTTGAAAAATGACTTAATTGTTGTAGTTTATTATGAGGGAATGCAGGCCAAGGGCATCATGCATTCAAAGTTTGTATGTTTATTATGTTTCTGCTTGCTAGAACCGTGCTAATAAATTGAATAACACAAGTCAAGAGTGTGACACGCATAATGTTACACAGTAAAAAAGGGAAAAAAATGAAAAGGAGAGAAAAAGAATAAGAAGAAAGAAAGAGTGGATGGAGTTTCTAATCTTAATTTGCTTATACTCATTTAAAAACTTTGGGTGGCAACTTTCCCCAGGGGTATGCCAGTGAAAGTGTGAAATAATATTGTAAGAGCACTACTACAGTGCCTGGTGGTATGCCTGGTGCCACCAGGCACCGTCTATCTATTGCGAGATATGTAATAATGTACATCTCAAAGCAGATGGACGGTGCCTGGTAGCCACCAGGCACAACACCAGGCACCCTAGATTTTTCCTATTGTAAAGTTTCATTCATATAAGCAACTATGAATGACTTGATGTTCCACTCCAGATGTATAAGCATGACAGACCAACTTTCTTCGTTTGGCTGGAAAAGCATGAAGAACATAACAACTGCTTAGTTGATATGCATACTTCCTCTGTTACAATATGTTCTTGTTTGTTAATTCAAGGATTGTGTTTTGTCAAAATATTTCTTTTTTTAATTACGAAAAATAAAAGGACGAAAGAAAAGTTATTACATTTTTTAGGGTTTTTGCGAAAAAATTTGAAGTTCTTTCGTAAATTTTGTTTTTTTTTTCTTAAATTTCAATTGTTTGCAAAAATACAAAAACTAGCAACAAGGGTTATTTTTAAAAAATTTGGAGTTTTTTTCGTAAACTTCAGAGTTTGTTTTAAATATCATTCTTCTAATTATTTATTTATTTTTGAAATCACTCCTTTCCCATTTTCTAATTATCATTTCTTCTACCTATATATTGATTTCTTAAACCACCTCCGGTTTTCTAATTATATATTGATTTCATCTTTATTTTATTTTTTGGTATTTAGCTTTATTTAATGTGTTTAATAGATTTATTTACTTGCATCTTATTTTTTTCAATTATTTCATATATTCATCAATATCATCACCATCATCATCAAAGCCCATTCCCGATATTTTCGGGGTCGGCTACATGGATTTTGGTTCTCCAAGGAATGCGCTCTTCCCACATATCCTCGCCTAATCCAAGCTCAATGATATCTTCATTCACCGCCTTCATCCAAGTTTTCAACGGTCGTCCCCTTCGTCTACACCCGCCATTAACTTGCCAATCTAGACATTTTCTAATTGGCATCGTGCTTGGTCTCCTTCGCACATGACCAAACCAAGTTAAACGTCTTTCTCTAATTTTGTCATTTATGGGCGCTACACCTAACTATCTCCTAATTATTTCATTTCTAATTTTATCTTTACGAGTTTTACCACACATCCACCTTAACATGCGCATTTCTGCTACTGCCATCCTATGTGTATGTTGTCCCATAGTAGCCCAACATTCTGAATCGTATAGCATGGCTGGTCGAACAATTGTCTTATAGCATTTCCCTTTTAGCCTTGCAGGCATCCTTCTATCGCATAATACTCCTGACGTCATTCTCCATTTCAACCAACCAACTTTAATCCTATGGTCTACATCTTCTCCAATAGCCCCATTCTTTTGAATTATAGATCCTAGATATCGAAAAGCCTCACACTCTGGGACCTCTGCACCTTCGATTTCAATTGCATTACTTCTCCCTCGTGGTTCACAACCAAAGTTGCACACTAGATACTCCGTCTTTGAACGGCTAATTCTAAAATCTTTACTCTCTAAAGCCGCCCGCCACCTATCTAATTTCTGACCTAAACCTGCACTAGTCTCATCAATTAAGACAATATCATTTGCAAATAACATGCACCAAGGTACATCTTCTTGTAGATGGCTCGTCAACTCATCCATGACCAAAGCAAAGAGATATGGACTTAACGCTGACCCTTAATGTAGTCCTATTGACACTGGAATTCACTGGACATCTCACCTACTGCGCGAACACTTGTTACAACCCATTCATACATATCCTTAATGATATCGACATAACATTGAGACACTTTCTTCCTTTCAAACACCCACCAAATTAACTCCCTGGGAGCCCTATCATATGCTTTATCCAGATCAATAAAAACCATATGCAAACTCTTACGTGCCTCTCGGTATTTTTCTATAGTTTGCCTAAGCAGGAAGATGACCTCCGTAGTATACATACCCGGCATAAAATCTAAATTGATTCTCCGAAACCATGGTTAAACTCCTACGTCTTCGTTCTATAACCCTCTCCCAAAGTTTCATCGTATGACTCATAAGCTTTATCCCTCTATAGTTCGAGCAATTCTGGATATCCCATTTGTTCTTATAAATTGGTACCACAATGTTATGCCTCCATGAATCTGGCATTTTTCTAGTTTCCAAAATCCTATTAAAGAGCTTAGTTAGCCATTGAATCCCAACTTCTCCCAGACATTTCCATGCTTCAATTGGTATATCATCCGGTCCAACAGCCTTCCTTGTCTTCATTCTTTTTAAAGCTTCTCTCACTTCTGTGGCACTAACTCTGCGATGGAACACGGGATCTCTCCCTTCCTGTGAAGCATACCCCTCCAAGTTTAACTCCCTTACATGTGTTCCATTGAGTAGGTTCCAAAAGTAATCATTCCATCTATCTAAAATAGCTTTATCCTGCATTAAAACTCTTCCATCCTCATGCTTAACACACTTAACATGACTCAAGTCCCTAGTTTTTCGTTCTCTAGCTTTAGCTATCTTGAAAATATCATTCTCTCATTCCTTTGTACCTAGCCTATTATAAAAATCATCATATGCTCTCTTCTTAGCTTCCCCTACTGCTTTACTACTCAACTTCTTAGCTTGCTTATAAAGCTCATAAGACTCTAGGCACCTATTTTTTTGCCACTCCTTAAATAATCTTTTCTTTTTCGCAATGGTTTGTTGCACATCAGCGTTCCACCACCATGTCTCCTTACCATATAAACTTCATCTTTTGGCCTCTCCTAACTCTTCCTTCGCACATATTCTTATTCGGTTTGCCAAATGTTCAAAAAGATCCACGTTACTAGTCATATCCTTTGGTTCGAGATTCTCCCAACCCTCTGAAACTGACTGACCACCCAAAATCTTCTTTCTAAATTTTTGGCACACATCTCCCTAAAAGGTCCACCACTTAGTTCTCGGTCTAACATGTTCTATAGCAATACGACCCCTACTCTTAAGACAAAAATTGAGAACTAACAGTCTATGTTGGTTTGTCAGACACTCCCCTAGTATAACCTTACAATTTTACACTTACCTAAATCGTGTCTCCTAACAAGAAAATAATCAATTTGACTTCTATTGCGCCCACTCGCAAAGGTCATAAAGTGATCTTCCCTCTTCTTATAAAAAATATTAACGATCCCAAAATCCTGAGCTAAAGCAAAATCTATAATAGAAATCCCCGTAGTGTTTCGATCCCCAAATCCTTGACCTCCATGTACCCTCTCATACCCAAATCTATCCTTACCAACATGGCCATTCAAATCTCCGCCTAGAAAAACCCTATCAAAAGCGGGAATTCCAAGAACTAACTCATCTAAAGAGTCCAAAAAATCCTTCTTAGTCTCCTCAATATATCCTCAAAAAAATTTCGATTTTTCTTTACACACAGAAAAATTTCTCGAAATATTTCATAAAATCAAGAGACCAAAATTAACTTGAAAAAAAATACATTCCTTGGTTGAAATTATCTTGATTTTTTGTTATTTTGTACAGGATAAAGTTGGTAAGTACAGTGAAACTTTGGATGGTTAATGCAAACTTTTTGAAATATTATGAGCTAGCTCATCAAGAAATAGGTTGAGAAACAATCACACATGCACTACTCCTTTTCTTTTCTCACATATATTTCTAAGTACAATTACTAAGTATAATTACTGTAGACTAGCTTACACTACACCAAATTGGCACTTTTGTAACAACTCTCAAAACAATATCACTTTTGAGATGTTATAATCCACCAAACAATTTCAAGTCAAAACTAAATTTAGTTAAAAAAATGAAAAACAGTAACAAAAAAAAATGATACAATAAGTTGAATCACCATGAATAGTATCACTTTTATAACCATATTCTTCATGGTGATACAATTATTGTATCATTTTGTTTGTGAAAATGTGTAAAATTGTTAGATAGATTGTTACACTTCAAAAGTGATACTGTTTTTTGGGTTGTTACAAAAATGTCAATTTGGTGTGGTGTCAAGAATGCGCCAATGTATTTGTTTCCCTAAAAATCTCTCTCCCCCTCCATGCCCCTATGGTTCAGCACACTCGAACAAACAATTAAGAAGGGTAGAATAAAGTGACAAACAGAACCAATCGAGTTAATTTTGGGTTTATATTACCTGTAGATTATAATTAATTTGAGATGGATCAAGCTTTGTTAAGAGTATGTATCCCCATCTCTTGGTTGAATTCACATGCCAAAGCCACAACCAGTTATTAACATTTGCTTCTTGCTAGATGATTTAGTTACACTATTCTTTTGATTGCTGCTCTTTAGTTGTCATATAGCCTAGGGTAACTTGTTAAACATAATGGAGATGAATCTGTAAATTCTGATCTCTACACCATCATTTGGTGTTACATATCCATAATCAAAATTTGAGGTGTTGCCAGATGTGGCCGCAAGTATTTTTTTACCAGTCAACATCGTTTGTTTTATGAACACTCTTTTTATTGATTTTTATTTTTTTTCTCTTCTTTTTATTTACTCACACTTCAACTTGGTTATAAGAAGCTTTTGCTTCACTTAGCTTTGTAAACATTCCACCTGGAGATGTTACTATTTACTTGACTTCTTCCATTTCCTTCTTCAGAGAACTGGGAGGACTCATCCGAGATCGGTATAGAACAGCTACTCAAGTGGTCCAGAACAAAGTTAGAAGCCTTTACTAATTTCTTTATGATATATGTATGCTTTTGTGTTGTGCCATACACGTTTTCATATGATTTTTCTCCTGCGCTGTTTGTTTTAGGACCAACTATACTAGATTGAAGAGTGTTAAATGCCATTGTTTTGAAAAATCCTTCATATGTTGTTTCTCAAGTGGTGTATGCTTTTGATTAATAAATGCCAAATTGATTACATAGGCATAAGCTTCATATGCTCCCCTTTGTTCTCTCGAAAAATTGCATGCTGTAAAATGTCCATATAGAGGCACTTTCTTCAGTTTTGCGGCTTTTTTAGTGGACATGACATTATTTCATTTCAGTCATTTTCCCCCTTCTTGTTGTTCCAGGTCTTTATTTCTTTCAAAAGCTTAGAGCCTTTGACAAGAGGTGACAAGGACCCTTAAACACAGTCCCACACATTTTTGCAGCCTGCAACTCTTTCCATCAAAGCAAATGAGGCTCATACTTGCGAATTGATTGTTTATTCTTTAAGCTTGATTTGCTCATGAAATATTATTGGTAGAACACTTGTCTATCGTAACTTTGCAGTAAGGTGAGATTTATGTCAGTGTTCTTTCCTTTTATAACATTAATCAGTGTGCCTTGCTGCTCGGGAAAATGAGCTGTTTGATGAGCAATGATATTGATGCTGGCCTAGGCAGATTTGCTTAGTTCTATTTACAAGGTCATCTCCAAAATTCTTGCTAATAGACTCAAACCCTTGTTGGATGATATAGTGTCCCCGAATCAAATGAGCTTTCCTCAAAGGTAGATCCATCACTGACAATATTGCTTTAGCTCACGAAACCTTTTTCTAAATGAAATATAGCAAGCGCAAAAAACAGGGGTGGATGGCCATCAAAAATATGGCAAAAGGAGGAACCTTGACAGCCAATGCCTGGATTGTTTGATCAGGGATGAGTCACGCGAATATTCAACTCATGGATCTCTCCAGTTCCCCCTCTGGAGATGATTCAAACAGATCGAGGGGGATGGACCAGAACCCTAGCGCCGCCATGCTGCACTCGGAAGAACATGACGCAATGGATGAAACTGATCTAGATACCACACATGCTGTCTTCACACAGCCAGATCCTGCTACAGAGTGCAACGGGGGAGAGAAACCTCGATCCCTATCTACAGCGTCCAATGAAGCCTTACGTGCTGCCTTTAATGGCCATGCAAAACCTACTGGTGCAATCAAACAGGATCTAGTCTCTAGATCTGTGAGTTGGGCATCCTTATTCATGAACCGCACCAATAGTGAAGCGACTAAACTTCAGTTTGTCCCACCTTCTACATCCAATGGTAACAATGCCGTTCATATCAAACTCTCAGATCATCAACAGCAGATCGATGAATGTGAATTGTTGTTGGTTGGCAATTTTGTAGGGAGGCGATTGGCCTACGGATATGTTAAGGAGAGATTAAAACATCTATGGGGGTTAAAAAGTGACTTTGAAATGTCTGTCTATGGAGACAGAGCCTTCATCTTCAAGTTCCCAAACGCCGAAGATAGGGCAAAGGTCCTGGAACTCGGGCCTATTCACTTAGCTAGCCGGCTTTTCATTGTTCGCCCTTGGAAGCTCTATATGGAGGACAGTGTAGAAGTTCTGAATTCAGTCCCTGTCTGGGTTAATTTAAGGCGCATTCCTCTCTTTTTATGGAGTGCGGAGGGATTACAGTCCATTACTAGTGCCCTGGGTATCCCCATTATGTTGGACAAAGCTACATCAACTAAATCACGACTATCCTATGCTAGAGTCTGTGTGGAGATGTCGGCCAATAGCTCATTCCCAAGCACCATCCCAGTTATCATTGATGATGGGAAACTCATCACAGTTGAGGTCGAGTACTCTTGGAAACCAGTCAAATGCGAGCATTGCAAAGGCTTTGGACATGCTTCTACTCGTTGCCCTGACCATAAGGTACCTAAACAAAATAATAATAGCTATTGGAGGCCTACTGGTAATGTGCTCAATGCAACAGCTACTGGACAGACAGATGATATTGGTAAGACGGGGCCTGCTGAGGAGAACACGGACATGGAGGGTACCTGGACCGTGCCCTCGAGTAAACACACAGCTAGGCCACGTAACTTGAGTGACAAAAGTACGAGCGATGGACTGGATGCATTGGTTGCGACAGCTGCTGTAACTACGGTCACTGATGGCTTTACGGCTGCTATGAGTGAACCTCGGGACTGTGTTGATGAAACCATGGCCATTGTAGTGTGTGCTGAGTTGCATGAAAACAAAGTAGCACCACTGCGTATACCAGATGTGGATGCGAATGCACAGATAGATATGAGCACAAGTGCTGCAACAGTTACCACTATGGAACATGTTTCCTCTCCTAGGCTGACCATTAGTGAATACAAGGCTCTAAAAGGAAAAGGTTCTGCGGGACATTCCAAATCAGTGGTGGTCGAGGATGGAAAAAAGAGAGCTGGTGCAGGTGGGCCGGTTAAATCAATCTTCAAGCGGGGAAGCACAAAGAGTGCTAAAACACAAGCAAACTTCAATACTATGCTGAGTCGCGGGAACACATTTGGAGCTTTACAGACAGTAGATACTGAGGAGCTAGAACCACGAGGAGGTCTGCTAGTACAACAGGTTCCACAGCACCTGGACGAGGGAGGTAACAATCTTACATATTAGACTTGATGATTAAGGCAGCTTGTTGGAATGTGAGGGGGCTTAATGACTCTCTAAAGCAAAATGAGGTGAGGAACCTTATAAATAAGCATAAAGTTAGCATTATAGGACTTGTAGAAACAAAGATCAGTATTGATAAAAAAGACAGAACTCAGAGTAAGTTGCTGAGGGGCTGGATGGTTACTGATAATAATGACATAGTTCATGGCGGACGAATCTGGGTCATGTGGGATCCTGTAGCAGTTACGGTTAATGTGCTATCCAAGTCAGATCAGGCGATCTTTGTTCATACGACATGGCCGAATGGGTTTTCATGTATGATTACTTTTATCTACGGAAGTACTGCTCACTCTAACAGGAAGAAACTATGGCTTGAGCTTGAACACTTTGCAGAGACTAACCAGCCCCCTTGGACAGTTATGGGAGATTTTAACTCCATCTTGAATTCACAGGAACGTATAGGAGGGGAGGAAGTTAGGCCAGCGCACTTTATTGATCTATTTCAGTGTACTCAGAAGGCGAAATTATTTGATTGTCAGTATAAGGGTTGCTTTTTGACTTGGAGTAATAAGCAGCTCGGTAATGCGCGTATCATGTCCAAGCTGGATAGAGTTATGATTAACCAGGAGTGGTTGATTGACATGCCTGACTCAGAGGTAGAGTTTCTTAATCCTGGTATCTCAGATCATTCCCCAGCTATTCTTACTATCTACGAGCACAGGAATATGGGCCCGATCCCTTTTCGCTTTTTTAATTTCTGGATACATGAGCACGGGTATATGGAGGTGATCAAGAATGCATGGGAACCCAATGTGGTGGGCAATGACATGTACGTGGTGGTCAAGAAGCTAAAACAAGTCAAAGCTGCTTTGATAGAATGGAGAAAGAACAGATTTGTGAATGCAAAGTCTAATGTTTTCCTTGCTAAGCAACAAATGGAGACCTTGCAGACTTCATTACAGCTGAACCCCCTTAACACATTGATTGCCAATCAAGAAAAACAGGCTGTTAGAACATATGCATTGGCTGCAAAAAGTGAAGAGGCAGAAGTGGCTCAGAAAGCTAGAGCGCAACATATGCTTGCGGGTGATGAGAATGTCGCATATTTTCATAGCCTTTTGAAAGAAAGACGGTCGAAAAACAAGATTCTGTCTCTCTATACTGCTGCAAATGAGAAACTGGATGATCCGCAGGACATTGCATCTGAATGTATCAGTTACTTTGAAGGAGTTTTTGGAGCCCCCCAGGAGCGCTATGACACTTCCATCATTGATGGGTTGCAACTTGAAAACACCATTACCGCTGATGAGGCACATGACTTATCTAAGCAGGTGACCAGGGATGAAATTACAGAGGCCTTGGCTTCTATTGATTCTAATAAGGCCCCGGGGCCAGATGGGTTCTCGTCTCTATTTTTTAAATCAGCCTGACGCGTGATAGGCGATGATTTTGTCAAAGCTGTTCTGAACTTCTTCCGGAGCAACCGTCTTTTGAGAGAGGTAAATGCTACCTCTGTTACTTTAATTCCTAAAGTTACTAATGCATCTTATCTCAAGGATTTCAGGCCTATTTCTTGCTGTAATGTTTTATATAAATGTATCACAAAGATTATGATGCACCGAATGCAAAAAGTAATGCATAAGATGGTTAGCTTGAACCAATCAGCATTTATCAAAGGCAGATATATTCATGACAACGTCATGTTAGCTCATGAGCTGGTAAGGAACTATCACCGTGACCAAGGACCACCGAGGGGCGCCGCAAAGATAGACCTTACGAAAGCTTATGATACGGTACGGTGGGAAGCAATTGTGCATATGATGCGAAGGATGCTCTTTCCAGATCTGTTCATAGAGTGGGTGCATACATGTATCTCGACGCCTTGCTTCTCTATTTCATTGAATGGATCCCCGAAGGGATTTATTAAGGCAACGAGAGGCATTAGACAAGGGTGCCCAATGTCCCCATACATATTTGTGATTATTATGGAGGTATTTCACTTGTTGCTTAAGCAAAAGGTCGACGATGGGGAATACAAGCTTCATCACAGGTGTGCATCTCCTCAGGTAACACATTTGAGCTTTGCGGATGATCTTATCGCGTTCTTCCACGGTAATATTCGATCAGCCACCGCCCTTGCTCAAGTATTGCTCCACTTCAAAGCATGTACTGGACTAGATGTAAACTGCTCAAAGAGCAGATTATTCACTGCGGGTATTCCTAGTGATGAACTTCACCTTATTACAAATTGTCTCACTTTCAGCCATGCAGAATTGCCAGTTCGCTATCTTGGCCTACCTCTTATCTTATCTCGATTGAGTTACAACCACTGCTTACCGCTTATTGATCGCATCAGGAAGAAAGTCCTCTCATGGAAGAACAAAACCCTTTCCTTTGCAGGCCGGGTGACGCTCATCAAATCAGTCCTGAACAGTCTTCATATCTACTGGACCTCATGTTATGCCTTGCCTCAGACTGTTACCAATGATATTACAGGTATATTGCGCAATTTTCTGTGGTCAGCATCAGACACCTACAGCAAGTCACCACTGATTAGTTGGACTCAAGTTTGTAAGCCTTACAATGAAGGGGGACTTGGCATTCGGTGTATCCAGGCTTCTAACAAAGCTACAATGCTTAGACATATATGGAACATTGTATCCAATAAAGACAACTTATGGGTCCGATGGATTAAGAGTAACATGATCAAAGACAAGGCTTTCTGGCTCATGGACATACCACATGAGGCATCCTGGTGTTGGAGGAACATTCTCGCCTGTAGGCCAGCAGCTTGTTCTCTGATTACACACTCAATAGGCGATGGGAATGACACCTCTCTATGGACAGATCCTTGGCACCCCCAGGGAATTTTAATGAATAAGTTCCCACAACATCTCCTTTATCATTCTCAATTACATAAGAAGGCCAGGGTCACAGCTCTTATCCGAGACAATAGCTGGGATTCAAGGTCCCATGTTAGGTCTGCAGTTGCCGAGCTCTATGATGACCTGCATTTGGTGGAAATAGATAGTAGATTCAAGGATGAGGTGGTATGGAATGGCGGCTATGATGCTGTTTTCACCAATAAGAGTGCTTACCATGCTATTAGACTTCACTCTAATCCTGTACCGTGGGCCAGATTAGTGTGGTTCAAGGGTAGAGTCCCTCGACACAGTTTCATTGCTTGGTTAGCTCTACACCGGGCTATGAAAACACAAGACAAATTGGTGAAGTGGAAAAAGCTTGATCGATCTCTATGCATATTGTGTAGTGATGATCTTGAAAATGAGGAACATATGTTCTTCGAGTGCCGGTATTCTCGGTTTATATGGTCATACATGCTTCATTATATGGGGTATAACCATCAGCCTTTGGGGTTGAATGATGAATGCAACTGGTGCCTAACACACTTTGCAGGCAAGGCCCCTAGTACTATGGTTAAGAAGATTGCATTGAATGCAACTATATATCATATTTGGGCAGAGCGTAATAGGAGAAGATTTCAGCAAAAACATATGTCTACAACTGAAGTTATCTCCAAGATCCTCGCAGATGTAAGACTGCGTGCATCAGTTCTTGATCTCCTAGTTGACGACAATGCCGACAGCAGAAGGTTTTTCGAACGATGGCGAATTGATGTCTGATTCTGTCATAACACTGGAACGTTACACCAGTGGATAAAACCAGAGTCTGGCTGGATCAAAATAAACTCTGATGGCTCATTCGTCGGCAACCGAGGCGGGTATGGTGCGATCATTCGAGACCATAATGGTGAGGTAGTAGCAGCTGTTGCTGGCTCGCAAGTGGGATGCTCGGTCACTCTTCATGAGCTGCAGGGCGTGGAACTGGGTCTCAAGTTAGCACAGCAGTATGGGCTCCAAAAAGTCGAACTTTGCATGGATTCTAAGAACGTGTTCACCTATCTCACTACCACTAGAGCAGCTCCCAGAGAAGCACGACATACCACTAGGCGGATTAAAAGTGCAATAACTCAATTTGTTGACTGTAAGCTTATGCACACAGTCAGGGAAACAAATCAAGTGGCGGACAAATTAGCCAAACTATTGCCCAGTCATGTATTTCTTGAGATCACGCCGAGTTCGTTTGCGGAAGATGTAAAGAAAATCATTTTTGATGATGCTCGCGGTAGGAAATATAAACGCATGTAACTGATAAGATCCTTTTTTCTGTGGTCTGGGGAGCCCATTTACACCCCGCGCTTGCCTTTCAAAAAAAAAAAAAAAAAATATGGCAAAAGCCTATGATAGAGTGAAATAGTCGTTCTTGCTCCGCATTCTTAAACAGCTTGGGTTCACTTCGGACTGGATTGAACTTATTGAACAATGTATTTCGACGACCATTCTTCGGGTTCTTCTTAATTGTCCCCTCTCCAAAGCATAAACCCTTTTAGAGGCCTTAGACAGGGAGATCTCATTTCCCCGTACCTGTTTATTCTTATTGCGGAAGCCCTTACACGTATGCTCTCCATAGTTGAACAACAGAATCTCATCAAAGGTATCAACATTAGACGGAGATCCCCCTCTATCAGCACCTTTTATATGCTGATGATCTAACGATCTTCTGTAAAGCATTCCTTTCTGAAGCTCATAATGTCAAAGACATCCTTGCCTCCTATTGTGACGCCTTTGGTCAAGCTGTCAATTTTGATAAATCGTCTGTCTTCTATAGCTCAAATGTCCACCCCAGACACGCTAAGACGATCAATAGAATTTTTGGATCTAAGAATTTCAATCCTACAGAAAAATATTTGGGCTCTCATTTGCTTTTATCCAAGAAAAAAACGGCCGACTTCCAGTTCCTTATTAATAAAATCAACAATAAACTCTCTTCCTGAAAATCCAAAGTTCTGTCTTTCGTCGGCCGTACTGTCATGATCAAGGCAGTCATCAACTCGATCTCAATCTACACTATGCAAACTTTCCTTCTCCCTATATCCATTACCTATAAACTTGACCAGATTGCGAGAGACTTTTGGTGGAATGGGACGAAGGGAGGTAATGCTAAACATCTTTGCACTTGGGATCGTATTGCTCTCCCGCGCCATCTAGGAGGTCTTAACTTCCCCCTGTCCTGCATCAAGAACTTGGCGCTTATGGCCAAAAACGTTTGGAGCAGTATCTCCAATTCGCTCAGTCAGCGATCGATCCAACTTAAGAACATCTATTATCACAATAAGAGCATGTTCCAACTTTCTAAAGCTCCG
The DNA here is from genome assembly GCA_963556465.1 of Berberis vulgaris. Lineage (NCBI taxonomy): Eukaryota > Viridiplantae > Streptophyta > Magnoliopsida > Ranunculales > Berberidaceae > Berberis > Berberis vulgaris. The sequence continues at coordinate 72,673,983 of OY747132.1, forward strand.
GCTTTGGCCTCTTTTGCTTGACAAGGAAATCTTCAGGTTTTGTCTAAAATGGAACCTCATATCCGCTGGCAAATCAGATCTGGAAACAATATTGATCTTTGGACGGACTGCTGGGTAAAACCAGGTCTTATTCTAGATGAATGCCCATCTTTCACCTCTCCTAGACCTGACCTCCCGGCTAGAATCTTTGATCTTTGGAATGTCACCACAGGAACATGTTTCTTGTGGAATCCTAGTCTGCTACGCACCTGGTTCCCTCTTCCTGTGGTTTTTGATATCTTAGATATCACGATCTGTCCCTCTACGGATCTGGATAAACTCATTTTCCTAGAACTTACTTCCTACTTTGTCGAATCTGGATCGAGTCCATGTTCTAATCGATAATTCTTGTGTTTTCTGCAACACAAACTGGGAAGATGCGACCCATCTTTTCTTCCTTTGTCCAGTTACATCTCGACTCTGGCAATTATCACCCTCCCTCTCTGACTGCGGCTTTCTCGTTCATGTGGGATACATCCAAAAGACATCCTCTGGATAGAGATGAAATGCTATCACAATTCACGGCTTTTCTCAACACTTTATGGATGTATCGCAAACAAGATCATTTTTGAACACTCCAATTTCTTGATAGCGCCTTTCTCATCTATGTTAAAAAAAACTTGGTCCTCATGGGTCAATCAATGGTATGTCAAGCCGGGTGCACATTTCTCCCACACTACTCATATGACCATTCACCAAACCCTGAATACGGTCATCACTACCAACCACACCTCAAACACTGTCACGAAAACTTCTAATGCGCCTTTCTCACCTCAGCAAACCCCCCCCCCCCCCCCTCAGCGATGTTCTTCTCTTTTCTAGACTTGATCTCTTTAAGGCTCAACTCTTAAAGGTTAGAGACCACCCTCTCAAGAACTTGACCAGGAAACCTTCACCTTTCCCTCTAGAACTTAGCCCCGATATGATCATGGTTTCATATGATGCTTGCTTTTTTGCCTCTTCACAGCAAGAAGCAGTGGACGTGGTGGATGTTGATGCTTGTGGCAGAATTCTAGCACGAATTTCTTCTCCAATCTCGGGGAACGTTTTTGACAGTACAATGGAAGAATGTTTTGCAGCAGAGGCGACACTTTTGCTAATCCAGACGCGTCACTGAGATTATGATTTCTTGCTAGGCGACTCAGGTTCTCTGATGACCTTACTTCACTCCCGGGGACAGACGGGACTTTCAGATTCTGAGGAGTGTTGGATGTGGCGACCTCTTCTTGGTAGTATTAAGCATTTACTTTTTTCTCATTGTAACTGGTATTGTAACTTTATTCCTCGTGAGCTTAATAGCGAAGCTCATGAGCTTGCTACTCTAGCCGGTCGACTCTTTTGTTCCTCTCCTTTTTAGTTCTATATTATGCAGTATGCTTTATCAAAAACAATATAGGAAAGAGTTTGGAGGATTCAGTATATTTTGCAGCCTACCATGTGAATTATGCAAATTATGCTAAGCTGGTAGGCTTATGGCGGATCATAAGTCCAAGGTTTGAATCCTGCCGCGACATTTGGAGTGGGAGGATCAAGGGATAAAAAAACTACAAATTATACATCAAACACGCACTACAACAAACAACAACAACAACCAAAAACATTTGGAGTGCGCACCCACTCACTCACAACAACATTTGGAGTGCGCACCCACTCACGCTCATCTTTTTTGGATTGCATAACACACCCTAGATGCATCACCGCAAGAGGCACACCTCCACATTTTCTCACGATGTCCTTCCCAATTTTCACTATATTTGAAGTTTCTCCTGCTCCACCTTCACGAAATGCCCAGAGTTTAAACAAACGCCAACATTCCTCTTCAGATAATTTTTGTAATTCAATATGTGTTCTTGGTGGACCCACTATGGATGTTACTTTACTGCTACGTGTGGTAACAATAAGTTTACTTCCTTTGCTGGCACCTTCGCTTAATACAAAATGAAATCTCTCCCACTTAACAGATTCCTCATTCCAGACATCATCAAGAACAAATAAAAATCTTTTTCCACTTATCTTTTCATGAAAGGTGGAAACTATGGCATCCATTGGATAAGTCACACTTAGTTTTTGTAATAGACTCTATGGCTCTCTATGGCATCTCTCAATATCCTTTCCACATCAAATGCTTCAGAAACACAAACCCAAATTCTTAAATCAAAGAATTCCACTAATGAATTGTCATTGTAAACAATTTGCACAAGTGCAGTCTTCCCTAAACCCCCAATGCCCACAACCGCAGGGACTGAAATCTCATCAACTTCTTGGTTTTGTGAGTCAGTCAATTGATTCACTATGGTTGTTTTCTCAATTTCCCTCCCAACAAATTTTGAAACTTTCACATCATGAGAAGTTGTTTTTCGATCACTAGTATATTGGTAACGAATTGGATTCATAGTTTCCTTATTTAATTTGAAATTAACCACATCTTTTTTCAATTTCAACTAAACTTGCATTGATATCTTGAATCTTATGGGCCATCTTTAAACAAAATACAATTGGGTTTGTGCGTGAGAAAAAGTTCCTCACCTTTGCCTTGAAGCGATTTTTCATCTTCATTTGATGGCGTAAGAGCTCATACGCCAACTCGTCAAGAATGTCGTCAGCATCATGATAGATTTGTTTAAGCCTTTTTCAGCCAGAGCTTCACACTTTCTTCTTCCACTTGTCGTTTCTCAGCGTCAACTAGAAAAGCTTGGATCATAAATGATGAATTTTTAAGCTTTTTCAAATCTCCTTTGATGCCCCATGTTGCCCTAATCTCCTGAGTAGCTATTAAAAGAACCTTCTTTAAAATTTATGATGCACCTGATATGATAATTGATTCAGCCATTTTACTTTTTTGGCAGAAGATCGATCAGTATCAACAACTCTTAATTTGACAAGTAAGATATATGGCTGCTCTGACACTTGTAGGCACATTCAAAAGCACATAAACATTCAGTAAACATAAAGAAAAAAAGCATGCATAAAGAAGTAGATACCATCCTTGTTTGCAAGCAACAAGGAAGGTATATGGTGTGATCCTCTGGGACTTTGGATGTTTAAAGATATGTGAGAATCACTTAGAGCCCTAACCTTTTAAGGCTGTAGTGTGTTAGAAGGTGGAGCCTAGTATAAAGTGGTTGCTTCCTTTTGCATCCCTAACCTTTATCTTTTATCACCATCATTATACTTTCTATCCAAGTATTTAAGATTTCACAAGAAGTTGTACATTAGTATAAACATACCCAAAAAAAGAAACAGAGAAACTCTTGTAGTGCATTTTGTTGAGGTCCAACCCATTAGGGTGGATCCAACTTTGGTAATTAATCAAACATAATTTCAAGTTTGGTTGAATAAGGAAAAAACAGAGTATAAATAGGTGCATAAAACATATTTTATTTATATAGTGTTTTCAGATAAGCTGCTGTGTGAATAAGTAACAAAGAACATAGTATTATCTTTGGTGTTTGGTGCGGCTGTGTGCGCGTGGACAGTGACTTGTGTCTGATTCTTTGGGCGCGATTTTGTGTGACAAAGTATGACGTGTGGCTGCGATATCGACTTAGTTTTGTCGATTGATTTGGTAGAAGAAGTTGAATGAGCTTTTGGGTTAATTTGTTATGAGGTAACCCGTGTTATTTACTCCTTGTATTACTCAAGCTTTGGGCAAAAAGCTTGAGAAGTTATTGTACTTCTTCTTATTTGATTAGTGGATTCTCTCGTATTTGCCCCGTGATTTTTCCCTTCACATTGAAGGGTTTTCCACGTAAATCTTAGTGTCTCGTTTATTATTGCTTTAGATTATTTCCTTGGTATTGTTTTTATTGGTATTTGTTACAACAAAGTGGTATCAGAGCAATTGTTGGGAGATTATCAATTAGGATAGATGACATGGAGAATGACAACGATACAAGGATGATTAGTCTTAATGGCTCAAACTATGTTATTTGGAAAGCCAAGATGGAAGACATATTATACTGTAAGGATTTTTACCCTCCAATTGAGGAAGATGCAGCTAAACTCAAAGATATATCAGAAAAAGAGTAGAAGAAATTAAAAAGAAAGGCTATTGGTCACATCAGGTAATGGTTAGATGATTCGGTATTTCATCATGTGTCAGCTGAGACGTCTGCACATGCTCTTTAGACCAAACTTCAAAATTTATATGAAAGGAAAACCGCTGCAAACAATGCCTTCTTGATCAGGAAGTTAGTGAACTTGAATCTCAAAGAAGGTAATCATATTGTTGAGCACTTGAATGAGGTGTAAAGTGTGGTGAATCAGTTGTCCAACATGAAGATAGTGTTAGATGATGAAATGCAAGCACTATTACTTCTTAGCTCATTACCAGATAGTTGGGAAGCATTGGTGGTGTCGGTTAGTAATTCGGCACCGAATGGACAGCTTACCATGGAGTTGGTTATCGGTAGTTTATTTAATGAAGAAACTAGAAGGAAGTCTGTCGGTACTAATCATTCCCAAACACTTGTGACTGAAAACAGAGGGAGAGAAAAATATAAGAAATATCATGGTTATGATAAGAACCGTGATAAGTCAAGAGGGAGATCAAAGTCAAGATATAGAAGTTTTAAGTTCATTATTGTGGTAAACCAGGCCATTTCAGAAAACAATGTTATAGTTACAAAAGAGATTTGAAATAGGGAAAAGTGAAGAATGGTGATAGTAAAGAAGCTACAGTTGCTATTACTGATGAACGTGGCTCTTTTGTATGGCGAAGGTGAATGTTTGCATGTTGCAAATGAAGGAAGCGAATGGATTATTGACACTGATGCATCTTATCATGCAACCCCAAGGAAAAACTATTTCACTACTTATAAAGCATGAGATTTTGGCAGTGTGAAGATGAAAAACACTAGCAACTCTAAAATAGTGGGAATAGGTGATGTGTGTGTCCAGACTAATACAGGTGCACGTTGACTTTGAAACATGTGCGTCATGTTCCTGATTTTCTTCTAAACCTGATTTCTGGACTTGTTTTGGATAAACAAGGGTATCTTAATTATTTTGATAATGGTGCATGAAAGCTTACCAAAGGTTCACTTGTTGTGGCAAAGGGTAAGACGTGTTGCACACTATACAAGACTCAAGTGAAATTGTGTAAGACTGATTTAAATGCAGCTGAATATGATTCTTCTACAAAATTGGAGCATAGACGACTTGCACACATGAGTGAGAAAGGTATGCAACTCTTAGAAAAGAAGAAATTAATTCCATCCTTGAAAGGTACTCCTCTTAACCCCTGTGACTATTGTTTATTTGGTAAACATCATAGAGTTTCATTTCGTAGATCATCAAAAAGAAAATATGGCGTATTAGATTTGGTTTACACTGATGTTTGTGGTCCCATCGAAGTAGATTCTCTTGGTGGTAGTAGATATTTCTTGACATTTATGATGATGCATCAAGAAAGGTGTGGATATATTTTCTTAGATCGAAGGACCAGGTTTTTCAGCTATTCCAGCAGTTTTAGCCAAGGTTGAAAGAGAAACATGTAGAGTTTTGAATTGTCTCCGCGGTGATAATGGTGACGAGTACACATCAAAAGAATTTAAAGCTTATTGTAATAAGATTGGTATACAACATGAAAAGACAGTTCCTAGCACTCCACAACATAATGGGGTAGTAGAAAGAACGAACCGGACTGTTGTAGAAAATGTGAGATGCATGCTTCGCATGGCTAAATTGCCAAAAGATTTCTGGTTTGAAGCTGCTAGTACAACTTGTTATCTCATCAACAACTCTCCTTCATTTCCTTTAGATGGTGACATTCCAGAAAGAGTGTGGAGAGGGAAAGATAGTTCATACTCTCATCTGAAGGTATTTGGCTGTAAAACATTTGTTCATGTACTGAAGGAGAAAAGATTAAAACTTGATGAGAAGACATCTCCATGTATTTTCATTGGTTATGGAGATGAGCAGTTTGGCTACAGATTATGGGATCCTGAGAATAACAAAATTATTAGAAGCAGAGATGTGGTATTTTATGAAGATCATACCATTGCAGATTTTGAGAAAATTGAAAAGCCCAAGCAGATAAATAGTGAGGTAGCAGATCTTACACCACTTCCTCCTCATTTGTCGCATGTTGAAAATGGGGGAGAGATACCAGATGATATAGTTGGTGACCATATGCCAGAAAATGAAGTTGTTAATGATGATCATGTAAAAACAGATGAGATTGCGCATGAAAAACAACCCTTCAGCAAGAAATAGTAGAGCCTCAATTAATAAGGTCTACCAGAGAGCGCCAACCTTCAAAGAGGTACCCCAATGATGAGTATGTTTTCCTTATAGAAGAAGGTGAACCATAAAATTTTCAAGAAGTACTAGATCATAAAGATAAAGATAGTTGGATGAAAGCTATGCAAGAAGAGACGAGTTCCTTGCATAAGAATGATACTTATAATTTAGTTGAGATTCCAAAAGGTAGAAAACCTTTGAAGAACAAATGAGTGTACAAATTGAAAAAGGATGGTGATGGAAAGAATGTGAAACACAAAGCTCGATTAGTGGTAAAAGGTTTTGCACAAAAGAAGGGGATAGATTTTGATGAGATATTCTCACCCGTGGTGAAGATGACATCCATTAGAGTGGTGTTAAGTCTTGAAGCTAGCCTAGATCTTGAGATTGAGCAGTTAGATGTTAAAACTGCATTTCTTCATGGGGATTTGCATGAAGAAATTTACATGGCACAACCAGAGGGTTTTGAAGTGAAAGGGAAAGAACATATGGTCTGCAGATTGAAGAAAAACCTTTATGGATTGAAACAAGCTTCAAGACAGTGGTATAAGAAGTTTGACTTCTTTATGGTAGGACATGGCTACAAGAGAACACTTCTAGACCATTGTGTTTATGTCAGATATTTTTCGCCTGATAGCTTCATTATTCTCTTGATTTATGTTGATGATATGCTAATTGTTGGAAAAGATGTTGATATGATTGGCAGGTTGAAAAAAGATTTGTTTAGCTCTTTTGATATGAAAGACTTGGGGCCAGCTCAACACATCTTAGGGATGAAGATTACACGTGACAGAAAAATTAAGTTGTGGTTGTCACAAGAAAAGTATGTTGAAAAAGTACTTGAAAAGTTAAACATGAATGATGCTAAGCCCATGAGTACTCCACTTGCTAATCACTTCAAGTTAAGTGCCAAGTTATCTCCTCGTATTGATGAAGAAAAGAAGCATATGTCAGGTATTCCATACCCCTCTGCTATAGGGTGTTTGATGTATGTTATGGTTTGTACAAGACCAGATATTGCTCAAGCAGTCGGTGTTGTGAGTAGGTATTCAGAAAATCCAGGAAAAGAACATTGGGCTACAGTTAAATGGATTATGAGATATTTGAAAGGTACTTCAAAGCTTTGTTTAAGCTTTGGTAATTCAGGAGCTGTGTTAGAAGGGTACACAGATGCAGATTTTGCAGGTGATTTAGACAAGAAGAGGTCGACTTCAGGTTATGTTTTCACTTTTGCAGGGGGAGCTGTAGCTTGGCAGTCTAGATTGCAAAAGTGTGTTGCTTTGTCAACTACTGAAGCCGAGTATATTGTCATTAATGAAGCAGGGAAGGAAATGTTATGGTTGAAAAGATTGCTCAAGGAGCTGGGTGTGAATCAGAATAAGTATGTGGTGCATTGAAATAGTCAGAGTGCTATTGAGTTGAGTAAGAATGCAACATACCATGGACTTACCAAGCATATTGATAACGTTACCACTGGATACATGATGTGCTTGAGAAAAATTGTTTCTAGGTTGCAAAGATTTATACTAGTGAAAATCCTTCCGACATGATGACAAAAGTAGTTCCAAAAGGAAAACATGAGTTCTGTAGAAAACTCATTGAAATGACCTAATATGATTAGGCGGTAATTCTTCCCTAATGGTCTGGAGGGGGAGATTTGTTGAGGTCCAGCCCATTAGGGTAGATCCAACTTTGATAATCAATCAAACATAATTGCAAGTTTGGTTAAATAAGGAAAAAATGTTTTCAATAAGAAACAAAAACAGAAATAAATAGAAACAAAGTTTTATTTGAGGCAGTGTTTGGCGGCTGCAAACAAGTATAAATAGGTGCATAAAACAAAGTTTATTTATATAGTGTTTTCAGAGAAGTTGTTGTGTGAATAAGCAACAGAGAACATAGTATTCTCTTTGGTGTTTGGTGCGGCTATGTGCTCGTGGACGGTGACTTTGTGTCTGATTCTTTGGGCGCGATTTTGTGCGACAAAGTGTGACGCGTGGTTGCGATATCGACTTAGTTTTGTCAATTGATTTGATAGAAGAAGTTGAAGGAGCTTTTGGGTTAATTTGCTGTGAGGCAACCCGTGTTATTTACTCCTTGTGTTACTCAAGCTTTGGGCAAAAAGCTTGAGAAGTTATTGTACTTCTTCTTATTTGATTAGTGAATTCTCTCGGATTTGCCCCGTGGTTTTTCCCTTCACATTGAAGGTTTTTTCACTTAAATCTTGATGTCTCATTTATTATTGCTTTAGATTATTTCCTTGTTATTGTTTTATTGGTATTTGTCCCAACACATTTTGCATCAAAACCCTTTGAATAATCTACCCATTTAAATGACAAATGGAAGAAAAATCTCCACAAAGCAGAATAATCTTTCACTGAGACGTATGCGTCCATTTGGAACAGACCACATGCATGCAGATCATATGCACACTCAACTCTCATATCAGAACATTTTGCTACAATTACTGAAAATGAAACATGCATGCACAAGTATACTTTCTTTTTCAAAAGGCAGTGTAACAAACAATTGAAATCTCCATGAACTCTTTCTTTTTCAACGTCCTGATTGTATATTTGCTTAGCCAAATTGAAACAAAAAGAGCAATAATATTGTAGATGTTAGAGCATCCACAACAGGAAACACCCTTACATGAATCACTTTAGGCTTTCTTTTATCACCCTCTCACAGACTCCAGCATGCATTCAGACTATATATTCTGCCACAGAATGAGACCAATTCTTTGCAACTAACTATCAATTGTTCAAATAAAACCAACACCCTAGTATTTTTCACTAATCAACACCCAGCATAATTTTGAACTAATTGACTATAAATCCATTGTGGAAAACTCAGGCAAACCAATTAGACTCATAAGCGCCGTGTCAAGGATGGTGGAGTTAATTTCAGTCTTTTAACTTAAAATTTCTTCTTCGAGGCTCTTCAAACACCTTTTGTGCAAAGTTTTCCATGAAAACTAAACCTCCTACATGAACATGAATCAATTCCATTTCATATTCAGAACACTCACCACAATTAATATTACTCCATTTCACAATTTCAACACAAATTTGGTATATAAATACCATTGATGTAGATTGAGTAGAGAACCTTGGAGGCAGATGGTGGGTGCAACCTATGAATCTTCTTTTCCAAACCAATGGGTGCATTATCTGTTCCAAATAAAATTGATCAATTTTATGACTGATTGGAGCATACAACAAATCTTAACAAATTAAGTAGAATAATCTTTCACCATGCACTGAAACAAAGAGGTACCTCGTTGATCACTTGATAATCCTCAAGGGCAACCCAAAGAGATTGGCGGAGTATAATTGATGGGTGTTTTTGCTAGTCTTTTTGGTTGAACCCGTCTAATCGTCGAGGGACGCAGCGAGGAAAACAGGGAGGAGGGGGAGCCGTCCATTCCCCCCGGGATGCGCGCGTTGAAAATTTAAACGCGCATCCCGGGGGGAATGGACGGCTCCCCCTCCCCCCTGTGGGGTCCCTCGCTGTTTTCCTCACTGCTTCCCTCGCCAGTTAGATTTTTACTTTTGGTTTGAATGTTTGATCATCATTGCTGCCCTGTCAGATGTCAAGTTAAGGATCGTGACTAAATGACACCACCACTTCTGTTGAAGAACACCACCACCCCATTTTTTAATTTTTTTGGATCTACTGAAGCATACCACTACCCTCACCTTCTCTCTTCACTGGAGCAACATCACCCCATCTTTCCCACCACCACCTCGCCCCGCCACCGCTGGCCAACTATGGTGGTGGTGGTGCTTGATGGAGAAGAAATAGAGAATAAGAGGAAAATAGAGAAGAAGAAAAAGAAGAAGAAGAGGTGAGAGGGAGGAGAGGTAGCGGTGGTGGGGTGGTGGCGGTGATTGAAGAAGAATAAGAATAAGAAGAATATAAGAGGGGAGGGGGAGGATAATAGTGATAGTGGCGGGGTGGTGGTGGTGAAGAGGAAGAGAGGTGGCGGTGGCGAGGTGGTGGTGGTGATTGATGGAGAAGAAAGGGAGAAAGGAGAATAGAGTGAGAGAGGAGAATATGGGTAAGGGGGTTTTGTTGTTTATATTGGTGGTATCTTTCAGCAGGTGGTGGTGTCCTTCAGAAAATAGGACATTAGTGGTGTCATTTAGCAAATGTCTTTATTATTTTTATTTATTATATACTAGTCCTCGTGGTTGCACATGCTTACCTGCTCTAGTTTCATAGTTAAATAGTTGATTATGTACAACGATACCATTAAGGAATTTTTTGTTTTTTTTTTTGTTTTTTGTTTTTTGTTTTTTGTTTTTTGTTTTTTGTTTTTTGTTTTTTGTTTTTTGTTTTTTGTTTTTTGTTGCGACATAAATGGGTTGGGTTCGAGCTGGATCAGGGTTATCCAATCTTTAATTTGCGGTCGGGGCTATTTTTTAGTGAAAAGTACGGCATAAATGGGCATGTCTGACCTGCTTGGATCTGTATCGCCAGGTTGGGTCAGTCAAATTTGTTAGGATCGGCTTGGGCATGAGAAATGAGTCTAATTCATTTTACTTACTTCTAAAATTGCATGTAAAATATACAATATGTGTTGGGTCGAGTCCCGAGAGGTTAAATCATACCCAATCCATTTTTTTAATTCCATATTCATTAAATATGGATTCCGAGCCGCTTTGGATCTCAGGTCAACTCAAACTCATTTTATGTTGTTGCGAAAAGGTGGTTTAGTTTTATATTACATTAAATGTTCTGATTGGTACAATGTAAAATAATGCATTTTGCAAACTGATTCTAATGCATTAGTTTGCATTGCAATGCATTACTTTACGTGTGCTTGGCAGTAATTAAAGAAAATTGATGCAAACTTGGACAAATATTTGATTTCTCTACATGGCATTGGTAGTAGTAGTGATAACAATAATAGTTGTAATTGTGGCATGTCGCGGTTGTGGTGATGGTGGTTGCAAAGATGGCAGTGGTTGTCAATGCAGGTGGTGTTGGTGGCAATGACAGTGATTGTAGTGGTTATGCTATTGTGGTCATTATAGTCGGTGGTAGGTGGTGGGTGGTGTTGGTGGCAATGACAGTGATTGTAGTGGTTATGCTATGGTGGTCATTATGGTGGGTGGTAGGTGGTGGGTGGTGGTGGTGGTGTTATGTTATGTTATGCTAGGTGTAGTGGTGGTAGCAGTAGTGAAGGTGAGTGGTTATGCTGTGATAGTTGTGGTGGTGATGGTTCTATGGTAGTTGTGTTGGTGGTGATATTAGTCATGTTGGTGTTAGTTGTGGCGATTATGCTATGATAGTAATGGAAGAGGCGAAGGTTATGGTAGTGGAAGTGGTTTGGATGGTTATGGTATGGCAGTGAAATTAGTGGTTGTGAAGGTGGAGGCGGTGGTAATGGCATGGTGGTGGTTTCGATAGTTATGGTATGGTAATGGTTGTGGTTGTGACTTATGAATGTGGTGGTGGTTTGGGTATTTATGAAGGAGTTGGGGGTAAATTTCGAGAAATATGAGATGATGAGATTTTTGTAAAGTAACACGGGAATTTGTACAATAAGGTTTTGTAGGATTTTATAACTAAGAGATGCAGATAACCAAATTCAAATTTCAATAATCGTTTTCTCCTAAGTCAATCATGCATCTAAATTTATGCAACCACTGTAAAATTTTACAAATACATTCTTTTATCATGTACGGACCATAAATACAACTAGTAAACCACCTTACGGGTGATGTTGTAGTTTTTGAAAATAAGAAGAGGGCTTAAAACGGTGGACTATTTATCAAGTGACTCTCTCTCTGATGCAATTTCAGTTACGCAAGTTAAAATCCACTGAGAACTAAATTTTGTCAGTTGTTCCAAATTTCATTATCGTCCGTGTCAGTGACTTTCTTTGTCATGCTATTTAATTTGTCGCATGTAAATAACAATTGATTTAAAAGAAAATATCATCATGGCATCAAAGCTAAGCTGGACCGGGTTCTTGTCCCCAAAAACTGGATGACCCTCTTCCCCTCAGCCGTTGCAGATTCCATCCACACTTCTTTTTCTGGCCATAGAGCCATTTCCCTTCAACTGGTCTCAAACCCTCACTCAAGACCAAAGCCTTTTAGATTCTTTCATATGTGGACTCGTGACCCTCGTTGTCGCCATTTGTCAAGTCCTCGTGGTCCCCTCGCCAACATCCTGACCCTAGTATCAACTTCCATTGCAAAACAAAAAAAAAATTAATCACTCCTTGACCAGATGGGATAAGCGTGACTTTCGCAGCATCCACCAGAATATTTTGGAAACCCATGCAACCTTGGACAAAACCCAAAATGCAACCCCATCTACTAATAATGCCAATACCATATCTATGTTGGAAGATCACCTCGCAGAACTTTACCATCGAGAAGAACTTTTCTGGCGTAATAAGTCAGGGGAATCTTGGCTTAAGGATGGCAATCGAAGCACTAAATTCTTTCATTTAGCCTCCCTCCTCCTTAGGAAAGGTAACCTCATTTTGCGTCTCCGTGACAAAGACAACAACTAACACTCTTCTCCCAACTCTGTAGGTCAAGTGCTCAATGAGTATTTTGTTTCCATTTTTTAATCCTCTCATCCTGGTTCCAATAAAAAAATTGAAGCCATGTTTTCTCCCATGATTACGGCTCTCGATAATGAGGCTTTGACAAAAATCCCTACTGAAAAAGAAATCAAAACCACCATTTTCACTATGGGTAGTCATAAAGCCCCGGGATCAGATGGTTTCCATGTTTTTTTCTTCCAACATTATTGGAACAGGGTTAAACAAGGTGTTATTGAGTTTGTGGTCAATTTCTTCACAACTCATAGACTGGACCCTAAGCTGAATGAGACTTTTCTTGCTCTCATTCCTAAGGTGTCTAACCCCATCTCCCCTGACAAATTTCGTCCCATTAGGCTATGTAATGTTATCTTCAAAACAATTTCAAAAATTCTGGCCAACAGAATTAAACATTTGCTGAACAATATTGTATCTCCCAATCAAGGTGCCTTTCTCAAAGGAAGATCCATAACCGACAACATAGCCTTAGCCCATGAAACCCTTTTTTCCAAATGAAACATTGTCGGATTAAAAAAAATAGGGGTGGATGGCAATCAAAATTGATATGGCCAAGGCTTATGATCGAGTAGAATGGGTCTTTTCTATTGCAAATTCTTAAACAGCTTGGCTTCTCATAGGAATGGATCCAAATGATCGAGCAATGCATCTCTACATCCACCCTCAGGGTTTAGCTCAACGGGACCCCTCTCCCCAGCATCTCCCCCTCTTAGGTTCTCAGTCAAGGAGATCATATTTCCCCGTACCTGTTCATTATTGTCGCTGAAGCACTTTCAAGACTGCTTACAAAAGCTGAGAATAATGACCTTATTAAAGGCATTAACATTAGACGAAGGTCTCATTCGATCAGTCATCTACTCTATGCTGATGATATCATGTTTTTTTGTCGGACATCTTTATCTGAAGCACACAATGTCAAAGACATCCTTGCTACTTTACTGCACGGCCTTTGGACAAGCAGTAAATTATGATAAGTCTCCAGTCTTTTATAGCTCCAACATCCATCCTAGGCATGTTAAGATGATCAACAAGATTCTCGGTTCAAATAATTACAATCCAAAAGAGAAATACCTTGGCTCTCCCTTGCTGCTCTCCAAAAAGAAAGCTTCTGACCTTTTATTCTTAGTCAACAAAATCAAGTCCAAACTGTCTTCTTGGAAATCCAAAGTCTTATCCCAAGTTGGGCGTACGGTTATGATCAAGGCTGTCATCAGGTCCATTCTGATTTACACTATGCAAACATTTCTTTTTCCCTGCTCCATCACCACCAAACTGAATCAAATTGTCGAAAACTTCTGGTGGAATGGCACTGAAAATGGAAAGGCTAAACTCCTCTGCCCTTGGGACCGCATTTCCCTTCCTCACCATTTGGGAAGACTCAATATTCCTCTTGCCCGTATAGAGAATCTTGCCTTAATGACAAAAAAATATTTGGCAGGCGATCTCGATGGTGCTTAATCCGCGCACCATTCAACTCAAGCATATCTACTGTCATCATAAGAGTTTTTTCCAACATACCAAAGCTCCTACCTCAGCCTCTTTTACTTGGCACGAAAATTTAAATATTCTTGCCAAAATGAAATCCCATCTCCAATGGCAAATACGTTCAGGCGACACAATTGATTTGTGGAAAGAATGTTAGGTCAAACCAAGCCTCAATCTGGCTAAATGCCCTTCTTTTGATTCTGGATGACAAAACTCTTCGTGTAAAATCTCAGACTTATGAAATCCTTCAGTTGGACCCCATTTGTCCTGGAATTCCAGTCTCATCCTCTCTCGGTTCCCTCCCCCGATCGCTTCGGATATACTTGATATTACGATCTGTCCATCCTCTAATCCAGATAAGTTCATTTGGACTTTCGACAAAATTGGAGTTTTCTCAGCTAAAAGTGCCACGAAAGCCTTCATAGCCGATCTCCGAGAACCTTCTAATTCTAGCGACATCGACACTCGCCCCCAAGCCAAACTTTTTCGAGAGCTTTGGCGGATTAAAGCACCTACCAGTGCTCTCTTTCTCCTCTGGAAAAATTTCTCAAAACCTGCTTCCTACAATGACTCATCTGAATAGGATCCATGTGCCGATTGAGAATTGGTGTGTCTTCTGTCACAACCATCAAGAAGATGTTTCCCACTGTTTTTCCTTTACCCAGTCATATCTCGACTTTGGCAGCTCACACCAATCCCCATAATTGGCCAACCATTGTAATTCCAACCACCACAAACAGAACTCTCTCATTCATGTGGGAAACAGCTAAAGCCCATCCAATTGCTAAAGATGAAATGTTATCCCAATTCATAGCAATGCTTCACACCATCTGGCAAGCTCGCAACAATGACATTTTTAATACAAAAAATTCACTACCCCCATTTTTCTCTCCTCTTTTAATAGAACCTAGTCAACATGAAACAAACAATGATTTAAGATCCCGTGCTCCAACTCCTCCCTTATCGAACCTATGACCATCCACCACATCCTAGAGACAGCAATCAAAGACAACCAATCACATGCAGTCGGGACACCATCCTTGCCATCTTTTCTTCATCCTCCTCCATAGCCATACTCACCTACAACACAACTATCTCCCACACTTGCTTTTTTTCAGGCACAACTCATAGTAGCCCGACATTATAGAATTAACGCCCATGCCCGGAACCTTAGCAATATGCTGATTGACCTTAGCCCCAATATGATTGTGGTCACTTATGATGCTTTTTTCTTTGCCTTCTCTCAGCAAGGGGCGGTTGGCATTTTGGCTGCAAATGCTAGTGGCAGAGTTATTGCGGACTGCCTCACCGATCTTAGGAAAGGTTCATGACAGTATGTTTCGCTACAGAGGCGACCCTTTTGTTGATCCAGGCACACTAGTGGGACGCAAGTTTTCTTTTGGGGGACTCAGGCTCTTTGATTTCTTTGATGCATTCTCAAGGACAACAACGTCAAACCAATGAGTGCTGGATGTGGCAGCCTTTTATTAGTAGTATTAAGCATTTACTTTCAATACATTGTAAATGGTTCTGTAACTATATCCCTCGTGAGCTCGACGGCGAAGCTCACGAGCTAGCTACTCTTGCCGTATAATTATTTTGTAAGCCTAATTTATTATTGATGATACATTAAAAAAAAATGATCATCACGGCCGTACACGTGGCATAAAGTCTCATCACGAGAATACAACGCCTGATCCATTGGGCCAGCCCATAAAACCTAGACAGATTGAGGCCAATTATAGAGGCATACCACTAAGGAGGCATAAGCAAGATCCGAATTCAGGCCCAGACGAATCAAAGCCTGATGCACGTTCTTTCATAAAGAAGAAAAATGTTGCACCAAGAAAGAGTCGTGGAGAAACCTATGCCTCCACAAATGCATATCCATTAAGGAGGAGATTTTGTTACAGAAACATCTCCTTCCGTTGCGCCTCACATGCTTAAGTCACGCAGAGAGTTAAGTACGACCATTATAAAAAGCAAAGGGAACATTCGGCAAAGGTATGCAACTTTAACTGAGTTTTGTCCAGATTTACTTCTTTCTTCCAACAGAGTTACTGACTTAAACATCGGAGTGCCTTCGGCCACCAAAAAGGTGGTCATTGGCAGTCTAACAATGGTTTTGCAAGTCAAACTCACAGGAGGATGATTTTTGGACGCATCAGTTTGGCGTCGTCTGTGGGGAGTGATGAGTTTCCTTTTTTCCTAAAAATAAGATTCATTGACAAAGCTCACACAACCTAATAGAAGATCAATGGAGTAATCCACAAATATTTGGTCTGACGATAACAGATACGACATGCCGCCCAATACTGATCCAAAACAACCATCGAGACAACCATACCTACCGGCAGAGAGCTCCAGCAAGTAACAATTCAGACGTCTCTGACATCATGGGGAATTTCCTCGGATCCCCGAGTAGAAATGATTATGGCTCAGATGGAAAGCGTGATCGAAATGATAGATAGGATCACTTGAAACTTACAAGGCAACAACTTTCAGAAGAAATCATCTAACTTAAGAAACATCGGGCTAACGATAGCTCCAAATGCAATCAGAGAACACCCAAAAGTCTACAATCGGAGAAGCCCAAATATGATAAGGCATTCTCGACTTTGACAACAAGTCGAAGCGAGATTCTTAAAGCGATGACAAGAAAAAAGATGTCAAATGGCCACTGAAGATGAGGGGAATTTCAAAGAAGCGAAACAAGGGCAGATATTATCTCTTACACAACGACTACGGCCATGATACTGAAGATTGTCGCAGCCTAAAAGACAAAATTGAATGTCATATCAAACAAGGACGACTCAAAGAGTTCTTCATACTCGAGGACGAAACAATCGTTCCAAAGGAACAAGCAAGGGAAACAATCTACGTCTTGCATGGCACAGGCAGAGAAAATGAGCAATCCAATCGATCCAGAAAGCGCATAGTCAAGGACTCACGCACAAAGATCAGATTCCAGGAACCATCCGCACAACGTGCAAAGACAATGCAAAGGACTCCAACCTTTTCAAACGAGGATGTTGATTGAGTTAATTTCCCACACAATGATGCTTTAGTGATTTCGGTCATGATAGCAAAATGGGAAATCAAAAGGATATTTATCGACACCGACAGCTCGGCAAACCTATTATACCTAACATTTTTTCGAATGATGCAGTTCACCACTGAAATGCTTTCACCAAGCGATTAGTCTTCGCACAAATAGCAATTACCACAATGACTGAAAGAGTCTTCGCAACGATCTGATGAAACAAGTTTGGATTCTACAAACGACAATACAGCTCCAAACAGTCCTTGAGATCGACCCAACACCGGACAACCAGAAAAAGAAACGGTCGAGGTCTATTTAAACATTGAAGCTAAATGGTAGTCTAAATCGGCACAAAAATCCAACCTGAACTCGCCATGAAGCTGATCCAACTGCTAAAAGATAACCAAGATATTTTCGCATGGACAATGAAAGACATGGTGGGAATAGATTCATCCATCATTTCTCACAAATTGCAAGTGAATCCAGAGAAGAAACCGGTTAGACAAAAAAAAAAAACCGATGGCCCCGGAGCGCAATCAGGTGATAAACGAAGAAGTACACCGACTGCTCAGCGCAGGAATGATAAGAGAAGCTCACTATCCGAATTGGCTGGCGAACACGGTATTAGTAAAGAAGGAGAACGAGAAATGGAGGGTATGCGTGGATTACAACGACTTAAATAAAGCATGTCCCAAACACAGCTTCCCACTTCCACGAATAGACCAAATAGTAGACTCAACTGTCGAGCACGAGATGTTGAGCTTCATGGATGCGTACTCCGGGTATAACCAAATACAAATGTACCCCCCCTCGACCAAGAAAAAACATCGTTCATATTGGAAAATGGATGTACTATTATCAATTAATGTCGTTCGGGTTGAAGAACGCAGAAGCAACATATATACCAACGACTAGTACAAAGGATGTTCAGAGATCAGATCGGCAAAACGATGGAGGTTTACATCGACAATATGCTTGTCAAAAGCTCACGCAGAACAGACCATGTTACGGACCTCGAACGGGCTTTTGCCCAACTTTGAAAATACAAGATGAAGCTAAACCCAGAGAAGTGCACCTTTGGATGGAGTCAGGGAAGTTCCTCGGGTATATGGTCAACCAGTAAGGAATTGAAGCCGATCCAAAACAAATACAAACACTTCTCAACATGCAATCACCAACAAACATAAAAGGTGTTCAAAGTCTTAACAGGATGATAGCAGCTCTAAACAGATTTATTTTCAGATCATCAAATAAGTGTCTGCATTTATTTCAAAATCTTGAAGGGGAACAAGACATTCGAATGGAATGACGAATGTGAAAGAGCATTTCAAAACCTTAAGATATACATGGGAAGTACGAAGCTGCTAACAAAACCAAGCACAAGAGAAACATTGTATTTGTACCTATATGTGTCCAATCACGCAGTGAGTTCAACACTAATACGAGAATAAAAAGGGGTGCAGAAACTGGTGTACTACATCAACAAAACACTCGCAGATGCAGAGATCAACTATCTGTCCCTAGATAAACTGACACTCGCTATGATCATGTCGTCAAGAAAATTGTGACCATACTTCCTGGCACACACGATCACGGTCATGACCGAACAACCATTTCGATTGATATTACACAAGTCGGACTTATCAGAAAGAATGGTAAATTTGGCAATAGAACTCGGATAATTTGACATTACTTATGCCCCTAGAACTGCTATCAAAGCTCAAGCATTAGCAAATTTCATCGCCGAGTTCACAGAAAACAACAACAATAAGGGGATAAGGAAAACAAAACAGAACAGCCTGAACTAATCCCTGAAGGATGGATCCTCCGTTGTGATGGGGCATCTAACGAGGCAGTAAGCGGAGCCGGAATAGTCTTATATAACTCGGAAGGCATTGCTTTGGAAAATGCGATAAAATTCAGTTTTGAAGCCTCCAATAACGAAGCCGAGTACGAAGTTGTGATAGCAGGATTACAATTAGCAAAACACCTAGGAATAAGGGATATTAATATCTTTATGGACTCCAGGCTGGTGGTCAATCAGCTAAGAGGCGAATTTCAAGTGAAAGTCGCTCGAATGAAAGCCTACCACCAGATAACCACAAAACTCATAGAAAGCTTCTGAAACGCCACCATCCGACAATGTGCACGAGCAGAAAACAAAAAGCAGACGAGCTAGCTAAAGAAGCCTCAACAACAAAGGATAATGACAATCCACTCATAATGACACAAGGTAGCTCCATACTGGAAAATCAATCAGAAGAAGCATGAGTCGTAAACCAAGGTGTTAATTGGATGACTCCAATCCTGGCATACATTTTAAACGGGAAACTCCCAATAGATAAGATGGAAGCCAGAAAACTACGGAATTGGGCATACAATGGTCAATGACAGACTATACAAGAGATCTGCCACGAACCCATTATTAAGATGCCTTACACCAGGAGATATCGAATACATCCTAAAAAAAATACACCACGCCACATGAGGGAATCACCCGGGGAAAGAACATTGGCCCATAAAGCTTTCACGTTAGGGTATTACTGGCCAATGATGTAAGCGGACGCTCAGAGGCTAGTTCGTAAATGCGAAAAATTCCAAAGATTTTCCCCATACACTCACATATTGGGACAAAATCTGATCTCAATTAGCAGCTCCTGGCCGTTCGCACAATGGGGAATGGACATCGAAGGACCACTCCCAGCCTCCGACAACAATAAGTTTCTCCTCGTAGCAGTAGATTAATTCACCAAATGGGTAGAAGTAGAGCCCCTCATAAAGATAGGAGAAACACAAGTCGAGAAATTCTTTGGAGAGACATCATATGCAGATTCGGAATCCCAAGAGTAATTGTTACGGATAATGGGGAACACTTTGAAGGCAAAAGGGTCAGGGAGCTATGCAAGAGCATGAATATCCAACATCACTTCTTCGCACCAGCTCACCCGCAAACAGACGAGCAATCCTAAGTCACTAACAGAACAGTTTTGGAGGCAATCAAAAGAAGACTCGATGCAGCGAAAGGACTATGGACGTCCGAATTACCTGGTGTCCTTTGGGCATACAGGACAACAAAACGAACTCCAACAGGAGAAACACCTTTCGCACTCGCTTACGGGTCAGAAGCGATGATACACGTGGAGGTCAGAATGCCAACATTCTGAACCGAAGATTTTCGCGCTGAAGACAACGTCGAATCATTAAGAGTCGGGTTGGATCTCCTCGAAGAAACACGAGAAGCGGCCTTGATTAAAACATCAGCATACCAACAACGCATGGCGGGGTACTATAACAAGAAGGTACGGATCCGAAACTTCAACGTCGGAGACTGGGTGTTACGAAATGTCCAACTAAACACGAAATAACCCAGCGCAGACAAACTTAACCCAAACTGGGAAGGACCCTATCGAGTGATGAAAATCAACAGACCAGGAACATACTGATTGGAAAACAAAGATGACGAAATGATACCTCGACCATGGAATGTGGAGCATTTGAAAATATATTATCAATAAAGTCTTTCGCTATAAATTTCGAAACAACCAAATCTGATCAGGACAAAAATTCAAATTAAGAACAGACTCGAGAGAACACTCGGGATGACTAGAGTATCGAGCAAACAAAATATGTTGGATGAACGAGTCAGAAATAAAAACTTTTGGCCTGATCATCCACGAAGTAATAAAGTACCAGGATATAAAAACCGGATTTTGACGTTGATTGTAACATACGACATCGTAATCCGAATGAGAAACAAGATTATGTAATATAAAGCTTCCATACAACTAGAATGTCGAGTATCAAAGCCACCCACGAAAATTCGGTCGACCGAAGCCGGAAATCTCTCAGAAATGTCGTAAGTAAAAACTAAACAAGCTAAACATACGGGACAAAAAAATATGAAATAATCTTCTAAAAAGGAGATTACAAAAAAAAATAACAACTAAGAGGAATCACTATCATGAACATCATCTTCAGGAAGCGTAGGGTCAGCGGGCTCCTAGACATTCTGATCGCCCATCGAATTCGGAACAACCTCCTCGACATCATCGAACTCCTGCTTAGCAAGGTTGCGGTAGGGGTACATGTTCAAACCGTGTGTTTCTAGGAAATCTAGAAAATCATGGCGACCCTCAACCACTCTCTTAAAATCCGCGGCCTCCACTGCCTTCAACTTTTCCTTAATAGTCGACAGCTCGGCTTGGGAAGACGCTAACTCTTTGTCAACATTGGCAAGTTTAGCTGCAACCACAGACTTAGTCTCAAAAAACTCGGAATTCAGTTCAAGGATGCGAGCGGTAACAGCCTTAAGCTTAAAAGAACACTAATTGGCGGAGCGAACAACCTCGTCACATTCGGCCTTTCGGTCAGACAACTCTTTCTCAGCAACATCCAAACGGGAACGCAACTTGCCCAATTCCACCTCAGATGTCTCGAGGTCGAAAGCAAACGCATCATGCGTAGCCTCTAGTTCCCTTTATAACTCCCACGCAGAGTCTGCAACCCTCTCATGTTTTGTGCACTGCGCCTTCAACAAATCCATTAGATGAAGAACATGGGAAATAACCAAAATGTGTCCCGAAAGCCTCCGCTCGACATGAGCAACCTGATCATGAGACGCCTTACAGTCTACACCCATGACGACTGCATAAATAAGATGCATCATCCCTTCCATGAGATGCTGGAGACCATCATCAATATGACGACGTGGTTGATGCACGGGCATAGGAGTTTTGTTCGCCAACCGCCCGTGACAGCCGCCAATAATGTTACGAGCACTGTCCTACACATCGGCCTCAGAATGCCAGAAGGTCTTGCAAAGGACAGGAGCATGGCAAAAAGCAGAAGGAACAACACGAGATCTCAAAGTTCCGGCCACAACAGAGGAAACAGTAAGCTTGTGATCTTGAGAACGAACAACAACTTGATCCTTTGCTGACAGATCATAATCAAAATCTTCCAAAGTCTTAGTACTCTTCGAATTATTCGACAGCCAAACACCCAGCTGAAGCATTTTATTCTCGATGATGTGTGAATCATCAATTGAGATGCCGGCAGAATTTGACAAGCCATAAGAGGCAACAAGCTTTTCTCATGGTCATCCAGAGGGCAGGAAACATGTTTCTTACTTACCTCGAGGACCCGGTTTACCTCTTTGTCCTCACGAGCAGATGAATCATCACCCGAACCACGACCCCCTTTTCTGAAGAGAGGCAAGATGAGAAGGGGTCCTGATAGATTCAAGGACAGAATAAGCAAGCTTCTTCCTTTTCAAGACACGACCAGAACTGACGATCGATATCTTGGAGGGGCTAGGAGGCCTAGAAACTTTCATTTTCATAACAATTGGACCAGTGCTCCTAGGACCTCGAGTAGAAGCAGGGACTCCTATATCGTCGTCGCGCGCAAGAGTAACCTCAAAAGCAATGCCTGCCCTACCCGATGAAAGCAGACCACCACGGACAACAACGTCTGAAGTAAGGAAATCTTCTACCAATACTCGGGGAAGATCACAAAACTAACGATGGAAATCCCGCTCTTCCAAAGACAGTGACAGCTCAACCTTTTTAGGTTCCGGGACGATCGCAAAATTTGATTCTCGCGAAGCCTAAAATGGTCAGGAGAAAGAGAGGCTTAAAACCAGGACCTCGACCAACTCACATACTCCTCTCATAGATCCTCGAAGCAGGGAGGAGAACGCAAGCGACAAGTGTAACTAGGGTCCACGCTAAACCCTACTTGGGAATGCAAAACCCTAACATTCATAGGGATACGGGCAACAACAACCCTCGCCAAGGTCAAAGTCAGTACCTTCCAACCGTTATGAACAAGTTGAGTCGGAGCAAATCCAACTAATTCAAGTACTCCCAAACGATAAAAGGAGTCGGCAGCCTGAAATCGGAATGGAACATACTTGGATACAAAGTAATGTATCCAGACCGAGGACGACAAGGATTGTTGTCATCTTCGGGGAGAACAATCTCAAAATCATTGGGCAACGAGTAGTCGTGACGGATGTTGTCCAGAGTCACACGTGTCGCCCTCTTGGGCGTGAAGAAAGCTTCGCAAATGGCAAGAGTGTCGCCACCCAAAACTCTAGAGTTAGACATGACTACAGGACGAAGGCGAAAGAGCAAAATGTTAACAACCAGAAAGTGAGAAGATGCAGAAGGAAAAAGAGCATACACAAACCTTATCTTTTTTTATAGGAAAGGGAAACGAAATGACCACCCTTGGAGCAGGCGGATGGCAAAACGAACAGGCGAATGGAACAACGGAGAGAAAACAACAGTGACAGATAGGGCATAACCGCCACACAGTTAGTGGATACTTGAACATACCCACTAACTAAGGGGGGAGTAGCTGATGATACATAAAAAAAAATTCAATCATCATGTCCGTACACGTGGCATAAAGTCCCATCACGAGAATACAACGCCCGATCCATTAGGGTAACCCATAAGGATTGAGGCCAATTATAGAAGCTTAGACTAGGCCCACCACTAAGGAGGCGTAAGCAAGATCCGAATCCAGGCGCAGACGAATCAAAGCCCAAATCTAAAGCTTGATGCGTGTTCTCTCACAAGGAAGAAGAACGTTGCACCAAGAAAGAGCCATGGAGAGACCTACGCTTCCACGAACGCATCTCCATTAAGGAGGTGACTGTTATAGAAACATCTTCTTCTGTTGCACCTCACATGCTGAAGTCACGCAGAGAGTTAACTGCGACCATTATAAAAGGTAAAGGGAACATTCGACAAAGATATGCAACTTTAACTGAGTTTTACTTCTTTATTCCAACAGAGTTACTGACTTAAGCATCGGAGTGCCTTCGGCCATCAATAAGGTGGTCCTTGACAATTTAATAGTGATTTTGCAGGTCAAACTTACAGGAGGACGATTTTGTGACGCATCAATTATAATATACAATTTGCCTTAACAAAAAAAAACAATTGATTTAAGAAGTCATTCAATATACTTTTCTCATCAGATGTCAATCCATGCTTCTTGGAGAAAAACTAAGATATTTTGTCAAACCAAATATCTAGAGAGTCATGCCCCTAGTGCCAGGGTGGCTTCCTGTACGTGTGATTGTGTTCGAATTGGGGTATTGGGCATCTCTAGGATGATAGAGGGTATTGGGCCTGCCCTGACACGGGCCTGGCTCTCTAGACAAGTTATTTGTCAAATATGATACACACAAATTTAGAGATGTTTCTTTTGAGAAAAGGAGTTTCAGAAAATTTGATCAAAAACAAATTAGTAAACCCGCTCATGTGATGCGTGTGTCACAATTTATTTTTTTGAAGATTTACATTTTAAAAATGTAACAGTGATTACTGATTAGTTTACAAGTGATTAATTTACCATTCATATGTCCTCGCCATAATATGAAGAGGAATTCTAATTGGCGAGGAAACGGGCAAGGGATATAAACACAAGCTCGTTTCCTCGCCAGTTAGACAAGCCCTAATATGAAACATTTGTCCAACAGTACACATCCAACTTAAAATTTTGTCCTTGGTGGCAGGGATATAAACACAAGTCTATGGTCTATAAATTTGATCAAAGCAAAATGGAGGAGATGAGCACAAATTCAAGGGTTGGGACTCAATTGAACTGCGGTAAAAACATGTAATTTTGAGTTGGAACAAAACACATTAGTGGAATGGAAAAAAGTTAAATTTTTATGATATTCCATAAACAACCCCACTAAGATCTAATAATTACGTGATTAATGTACATTCAATTTTTATTGTTACTTTTAGTCCATTAGCTACTTTATTATATTATTGAAGCACCTCAAAGATCGATAATTTACACACATGCCATTTACATGCTCTGCCAACAAGCATTCAATAATTAAAACTAGGTCATTCATCAAATTTATTTATGTTGGAATTGTATTACTACTTTCGTTACCCGCAAACAAGGGTGTTTGCTTGGCATGCTGAAGGCACGCGTACATGCTACAAAGAAAAGTGTATGACCGTGCCAATGACAAGTAATACACTAGTAATGAAATAAAGCAAAAACATAATTCACAAATCACAACGTCGCCTACAATGGATACAGTCACTACATTTAATTGTGTTATATTAATTTAATTTAATCTATAGAAGTTGGTTACAACAAAAGATTATTGATGAATTCAAACCAAGGAAAAGTATAAATAAATAAATAAATAAATAAGACAAATCCTTAACCCCTCCCACTCCAAAAGTGGGAGGCTAGGTTCAAACCTGTGACTTAATGATGTCATTCGTCACTGCTCAACCATTGATCCATCACACCTTTGAAAGATAATTTCTATAAGAAGTAACAATGTTATTCAAATTAAAAAGTCAATATACAGGTTTCTAAAAGTCGCGTCGTGATAGTTTTTTTGCGAAAAAAAAAAATTAGTAAGATTTTTATGTATGTTTTCATTTTCTTTTTAATTTTTTAAATAACTAAGTTTTTTTTAGGGATTTCAAATCAACGTGAGTTGGAAAATTTCTTCTGCATAACATGGAAAAAAAAAAACTACCCATTTTCTCAAGGACTATTGTAGAACTTTAGCATAAAACGTAAGAGTTAGCATATAAAATACTTTTAGAAAAATAAAAATTATCAAAATGTCTTTAATGCCCTTTCCCTTTTCATGTAACGATTTCTAAAAGGTCCAAGTAGTTACTCTAAATTTCCGAAAGTATATTCATTAACCTCGAATTGATGAGGCTTGATCTAAAAACAATGCCCAAATGTGCCCTGATGGTACATTATTAGTTGTAGAATGCATCGTATTTTGATTATTATTATTATTTAAAACATCTTAAACACATGAAACTTTGTCAATTTAATTTAAACCTTGGAAATGAAGATGAAAATATGTAATTTGAAAGTATATCGATTATAATCTCTCCTAAACAAAATCAGAATAACTAGATTACAATTGACAGTTGCAATGTAAAAAGAATCATTTATTATTAATATTATTAGGGTTTTTTTTAGTTTGATTCTCATTAGGTTATATTGAATAGAGTTTTAACTCTCATTTTAAATTTTAATTAAGTTTAACATTCATTTTCTAACAAAACCGTTGAGTCAATGATGTTGACTGGTCAAGATTTATTTAATAGCTTAAATACTCCAACTCTAAATACAGATGCCATGTACAAAATTCATAAAAGATTATCCAAAGGTTCAGATTTTTCATGCTGATCTCAAGGCAATCCTAAGGATCCTTTTTTTTAAAAATCTTCCTCCAACTTTTCTGCCAAAAACCACCGTCCCCAACCCCTCCACCATCTTGTGCTCTTTCCTTCAATCGCCATCAAGTCGACAGACCTCATCACTGATATTTCTCCTTCACACACCTGATAGTTCTTGTTTTGTGGATTTTGGTTTGAATCTGATGGTGGGTATTGTAGATTTTGCAATTTTAGCCTCTGGGTATTGCAGATTTTGCAATTTTGGAGTTTGGGTTTTATGTTTGGGGATCAATATTGGATTCTAGAGTGGTTTTTTCATAATGCTTATCCTGGTTGAAATCAAAATTCTCCCTCCTTGATCAGTGATCTTTTCGTTTTCCTTTCTCTATATGTGTTATCTGTTTTGGGGGGATTTTATCAAGATTGTTTTTCAATGAATGAGGATTAGGACTCTTTGACTTCTGGGTTTCGAAATTTGCCTTCATCTGGGTAAACTTTGTAGCTCGTCTTGGATCATTCTAACTGATTAGGGTCCTGTACGCCATTCCTGAATACAAATTCATGGTTTCAACTGAACTGAATCTACTTTATTTGTTACGCCCCGATTTTCGAAGAAAACGAAAATCTTAAAATTCACGTAGGATCATCCGTTTCCCCAAAACTCGGGACGTGAAAATTCAATAACAACATAAACAATTAGCAACAACAACTAAAACATAATTTAGAAAATTAAAACAAACTAAAAATAATCTAACCATGAAATTCTGACGTCGCTAGCCCCACTAATAAAACTCCAGTAACGCTGCTAATAAATTTTTAAACCTGTGAAAGGTTAAATGGCTACGTTTCAATAAGAACGTACCCAAGAAGCATAAACTTACTTGGGTCGGCGAGGTAGCTGGTATGAGTAATCTTCATCCTTATAAATAAAATAGTTACATGCTTTAACATGAAATTTTCATAAACAAGAAAATAACACTCAAAGTCTTGTAGTTCCTCAACGAGGCAAACATGTCATACTGCAAAGTTCTATCATGCTTAAAATATATATTTATTTTACCAACACGTACAAAGTGAAGGTTGGACGTGGTAAGTCTGACAAAAAAATGTTAGTAGACTTACCATCCTACACAAAATATTTTATAAATAAATGAATAAAATTTCTAATTTATCGTTCCTCATAAGTACGATTATTTTCAAATAAATACAAATCATACTCATAATCACTATTATTTAAATGTCAACCAAATACATTTTACCTTTAAGGAAGACATGTAGTTCTCATTCTAAGATCGAATGAGAATTTAGTTTCTTCCATTAAGGCAATCATGCACATAAATAAAATCTCGCTTCTTTTCCACAATCGCACTACCCTCCTTGTGTCGAACGCACCTCACCCAAGTGTACCTCCCTTGCCTTCGAAACCACTCGGAGCGTACATGTTCCAAGTGGGGTGCCACATCGAGGAACATGTCATCTCACCCGAAGTTCAATCCATGACAAACATTTCATAAATACTACACGTACTATCGAACTCACATGGAACGATGTACCGATATGCAAGCAAGTTTGCATACCCAAAATTATATCACATGTATACAAGCAAGTCTGTATACAAATTTTTATTTATTTTTTTCACTTTTTTTTTTTGAGTTATGAAAAATAGCATAAAAAAAACCAATTAATCCTCAAAACTCTTTTACGGTGACACTTTGTCAACCATAAACACATCGACCACAAATATTCACCATTTCTTTTGGGGAAGCAAATAACATTTTTATAAGTAATTTTTTTTTCATAACAGAAAACAGGGATCAGATCCATTCCATATAGTGATACTCCTTAGCAAGACAATTTGCATATCAATCAAATGCAAGTTTATTATATAATCACATACTAACCACGTATATCAAGTCATAACGTAAAATTACAAATACTAACTTACATAACACTACTAATACCCAAGTTTATTTACATTGTGAAACTCTAGCACACCCAAAATGAACCTAGTAACTAAAACCACCTAGCATGCTAATTAGACCCATTAGATCATAACACGATCCCTAGTTATGATTGACCCTGTCATCATGAGCATGACAATGTACATGAAAGCATTATCAAAATGATAAGTACTTGATCAATTTCTATATAAGATATGCTCATATTATATAAGATATGCTCGTACTGTATGAAAAAATCACCAGCCATATAAGGTCATATAAGAACAATGTACATGAAAACATTATCAAAATGATAAGTACTTGATCAACTTCTATATAAGATGTGCTCAGACCCAAAAGGTAATACAGTGATGCCTTACTGATAATACATTGTTGCCTTATTAGAATACACTACACCTTCCAACCACTTTCATATAGCTAACAAGCTCATATATGAATTGTTGTAAGGTGAGAAGTGTGCAATCAATGCTGCTAATATATGAACTAGATGGAGAGATACCTTGGGCTAAGTTTAAGCCTTTTTTTTATAGCAAGTTTCCTTCAAGTCAAAAATAGGTAATGCAATGGGTAGTTATAACCAGGACCTTAAAGCTGACATGATGAACCATATAATCCCTAAATGCAATTTTTTTTGTTCAAAGCAATGTTTATTTAGGCAAAGATATTATAGTGTTTCCATCAAGTACCAATTACATCAGTCAAAAACAACCCACAAACACAAACAAATGATTGTATGATTGTTCTAAAGATATTCATTGAAATGTAGTTGTTACAGCTCCATAGACATGATCTGCTAAGAAAATCTAATGTCACGCCTACCATGAGAATTTATCATGCAAGGCATTGTAGAGTAGAACTCACAAATTTCAGATGTAACCCATAAACCAAAAATTATTAAATTCACATAATTAATATAAGAGGTGGGAGAATCACTCACTAACTTCTACTACTAAAATTTTGTTATACAAGTGTTTCTAAAACTGGATCAGTGACATTTTTCTCTACCTCGAGTGAGATCTAACCGTTGGATGAACTCCAAACCAATGGTATGTTTTTCATACGTGTGTTATGAATCTATGGATTTAATTTTAAAGTATTCTGACCTCTAGAAAGTCTCGATCCACTGAAAATACTAAGACTGCGCAAAACTATCTTTATTACGGGATTTAAGTAAAAACCTAGTTTTAGGTTTTCTCTTTCAACTCATCTAATTCTTACGAAAATACAATAAAAATTTCATATTTAGGATTTATATTTGTATTAAACCTCAATCTTAATCAATTGATTAATAAAAAAAAAAGTAAAAGAGAACGAAAAAGACTCACCTTTATATATCCAAAATATTAACAACATACATAATAAATAAAATAAAATAAAAACAAATACTAATCAATATCAAAGATTGAATAATTCGATAGAGTTTAACTCACTATTTTGTCGAAAATCACAAAGTTGAAGCAAACTTTTTCTCTTCGCCTCCTTTTATTCAACGTAGGGTTTTTTTTTTTTTTTTCTATGTGTATCCAAAGAGAATAGGTGGCTAGGGTTTTCTTTTAAAGGATTTTCAATTAGGGATTTATTAGCTTTAGCTAAATACACCCACCACTCTTTTACCTACCACCAATCTAAACCTAGGTCCCAAAATTCATATCATAAAGTACTTACATATTTGTAAATACTACCAATTAATAAATATTACCAAGAAATGAATATTATTAATGATTAAAATGGTAACATTATATTGGCAAGTGATTTGGTGGGTATTACATTATTTTTTCAAGCTCAAGCTATTCAGGGATTGACATTTGCATTGTTTGATCATTTCCACCAATTTTGATTATTTTACTTGTATTTTGGATGCTTTGTCCGTATTTGTTTGTGTGCCGTTGGTTGTGTATTTTGACTGTCTAGCATTTGTTCGGTACTTAGCTTTATGGAAGTGAAAGGAAAGAGCACAGGATGGATGAGGGGTGGTAGTTTTTGACAAAAAAAAGTTGGAGGAAGAGGAAGAAAAAATAAGTCCTCAAAATTGCCTTGAGATCAGCATGAAAAATCTGAACCTTTGGATAATCTTTTATGAATTTTGTACATGCAAGGCATGTGTATGTAAAGTTAGGGTATTTTAATCATTAAATAAATTTTAACCTATTGATATAACGATTTTGTTAGAAAATGAGCATTAAACTCAATTAAAGTTTTAAATGAGAATTAAACTCTATTCAATGTAATTAATGGGGGCCATTATCACAATTTATTTTGGATCCCTGCCTAAGGCATTTAAATGAATCTAGAATCCATTATGAACCCAGCTGGACCTTAAAAAAGAGAAACAAAACCAACTCTTTCCAGGGGTGTTGGTTTTACATAAATAGTATGGCTAAATGGTACATAAACATACTGAATTTCACGAATACATATACTGCTAATAATGTACTTTGCATGTCACTGCTCTGAAGGCTGGATAAATGGCAGCAGAAGGTTAATTGAAGTTATGTTTCCATTGGTATCACAGTTAACCGACATTACTCGTCAAACACATACAAAGCAAAAATTTAGCAGCAGATGATGAATCACGACAAAATAAAATCATCACAAACTTGGGATAAAATCAGATTAATCACTGCAAAATCACACTGGAATCAGAGAGCATAATGGAAGTGTATTGAAGCTTGAAGTAAGTTAATAACCCCGAAATGATAGGAAGAACACAGAAAAGGGATTAGAGGCAAATAAGACTTTATTACTGAAACAAACAAGACTAGATTCTTTTCTCGCATCAAATGCATTTACACTGCTGTACACACTTTGCATCCCTCAATTACACAATACACTCTATTTAGTCTGTAGCAACACTCCCTTTAAATATTTTTCACTAGAGAAACAATTTAAATAAATAAAAAACGAGAAGGCAAAAATCAAGCTCACAACCAACCAGTGACTATAAAGAATACCAAACACCTAAGAGAAAAAGCTGCAAACCCAAACAAGAGAAGAAAAAAAAAACCTGATCAGGGGTAAATTCTGATAAAAGCTTCTTGGGAGCAGAAGCAGCTAAAAAGGCACTGTTGCTGTCCCCTCACACTTACAGAAATTGAGTCTCCCTGCAGAAGATAAGCTTGCATAAGATTCATATAGAGCATTTACCATAAATTAGATGAAATTAAGCTAAGGGGGTAGAGTAGAACATACGAATCGGCAACCATGCCTTCTTCCATCTGCAAGCTTACTGCAGTAGCTAAAAGCAACAAAGAAGCATTCGAGAGTCTCAGAACAGTTCAAGAGCCATTTTCAGCTTATTCTGCTTCCATTTGGGTAACTTATAAAATGCATCCTTTGGCATACTGAATTTCTCTCGGAACTCTTCTGAAGAAAGATAAGTCTGCAAATGCCACATTGCAAATCTCAGATAATTTTCCCCTTGAAAAGCAGTCAATAAGATTGCTAACAAGAATCCATCTAGGTTTCTTACCTCTCGCTTGGTGACATCAATTTCTGTGATAGGGTCCACTGAAGTTGTTGTAAGGCGGATATAAGGGTAGATAGGAAGTCCTTCGTCATCGTCAGCCTCACCTTCCTTCATATCTTCTTCTATAGTGAGGGATTCTAATCTGCTGCTCATATTATTGGAGTTCCCATTAGAATCTTCTGATTTAGATTTATCAGATTTGGGATTCACTGCATCCATGAGAGAGAAAAAATAAGATACTTGAGATTTCAACAATAACGATATACATTTCTTTGCCTTCAATATTTATTTTTTTGAAGTCAAACATACACCAAAATTTTATTGACAAAAGGTGAGTGAGAAGCTCACAATTACAGCGAGAAGGGAAACAAAACAATCAAAAAAGGAAAGAAACGAAAAGGAAACTATCCGAGCGGAACACTAAAATTCATACTTTTTTGCGGTCGGGGTCCAAGATTTTCCCGGGAAGGTTGTTCAAATGTAGCTGTGAGAGCTGCAATAGCTGCTGATTTTGAAGGCGAAACCAATTTTCCTGAATCGGGTGTAACAGACTTTGGATAGAGCTTTCTAACAACTGGAGGAGGAGTTGACAAATTTCTGGTTGCATTTGAATTTGTGCTCTCAAAAGTAGCAGCTAAGGCAGTGAATGCAGGGGATCTGCCTCTCACACGAACTCGGTCAGGGCTAAAAGACATGCTTCTCGACCGTTGTGATTTGTCTGGTACACTAGACCGTCCTCCATATGATACCGGAGCTCTTCTCTTTGGTTTCTGACACATAAAGTATCTAGTAAGAAAATTACGCATACATACAAAAACAGGTATAAATGACCAAACTCTAAGAACATATTTTAGTTGAGGAAAAAAATTCATGGAAAAATAGTGAAAAAAGAGTAGGGACAGGAGACAAAGAGGGAGAGAGAAGATAGAAGATAGAAGATAGAAGATAGAAGTGGAGGTTGAAAATGGCATGTTCTCTCCAAAACAAAAACAAGGGAGCCAACAAATATTTCACCATATAAAACTCAAGAAACATAGTCATCAACATCATGTACCCTCTTTTTTTCCTCTAATAGTCCTCCCTCTATTATTTTTTTCAAACACCCAATCTATATCCTGATAAAGATCAACCAAATCTTATGGCAAATTAGCCGGTCATAGAAAATGAAGTAACTCTTAAGAAATCAACTCTTATGGAAAATCATTTGGGCAAGAGGTGGAAAAACATAAATGACAGCAACATAAGTAAAATAGAAAAATGGTAGGACTAAATTTGGTAGAAATTTCTGTGATAGCTTGCAAGCCATTCAATATCATTTAAAGACTAAAGCTTCTTACATCTGTAGTTGGGGTTTTTCCAGCCTTCACTATAGCAAGCTTCCTCTGGAATGAGTTTCCATGCATCTGTGCTCAGGCAGGAGTATCAACAAGTAAGAGCCTAGAAAGTCATAAAAGAAATAGTGATTGCTGGTAGATATTAAATACAATAACTTACAGCTGATTTTGCCGAGTCCCATGTGAAGAACCGCGTGAAGAATGATGGCTCACTACCTTCGTGAACAATAAATATTGGAGCCTCTAGAGACAGTTTTTCTCGAAGAAAATCGCGTTCAAGAAATTTCTGTTCAGGAGACAAATCTCAAAAGAATGTTTGTAATGCTAGTAATAACAAGGATTAACTTGTTAAAATTTTATCCAAACTTTGGTCTAAAAAACAACACAAGGTTTGTGCAAGCCAATGAGTTTAAATTGTACATTGGTAGCAGCCATAGTTTAGAAACCAGGCCAAGTTGTAATTAACCATGACAAGAAATGGCTGACACAAAATGTGTATTACGCTTGCTTGATGTTTGTGTTCTAGGATTGATATGAGATTATGGCTGACTCAAGAAATGACGTTGTGCTTCCCATACTATTCGAAATCAATTTAGAGTGTTCTAGGATTGTTAAATCGATCTTCGTGAGGGAGTTAAGTTGACAAGTCAAAGTGACAAAGCCATAAAGCAAACGAATCCATCATCAAATGATCGCATCAGGTAAGAAACACTAAATGCACCTTAGCACACATGTATTTAAGTTTCTCAAACTTTAACTTTGAGTCAATTAAATTTGACAAACATTTTGTAAACTTGTTTTAATTTTCAAAATACACATTTTTTCCCAAAACAATAATAACTTTTTAAATGTACCTTAGAATTGCATGAATAAGATATCAAAAGATTCAAAATGACCACATTGAAAAGATCTAAAAAGAAGTTTTCTCATGGCCAAAGTGCAATTCTCTACTTGTTAAGCATAGTGAAACAAACCTATCAAGCCTGAAAATGTTTTTTTTTCTTTTTTCCAAGCTTCTGCATCCAATCAAGCTATACTGGTTGAGCATACGCATTCGCCTCAGCAAGGCATTCTAACCAGTTGAATTTGACTGGTCGAGAATCTGCAGGAAATTTTTCTATTTTGGCAAGGTTTTTACTTATTTGTTTATTTTTATATTCCTTCTCCAACACGAATTTCAAAATCTCATTAAAGGGGAATTGAGGCACAAAGTTTAAGTCTTTTTAGGAAAGATGTTAGTGGTTTTTCAACGCCTTCCGTGTTCTTGCACATCAATTAATAGGGCATTATTATGTATTGTGCCTCCTTTGTAGCAGCTTTATTACCCTGTTTGTGCTTTACTTGAATCCATATCACTGTATTTTATGCTTTGCTGCAAAATAGTTAAATCACTGCATATTGTGATTTTCTTTGATTGGAATTGAATTTACCATATAAGTTCAATTTTCTCATCAAGTTATTAACTAACTTAATGAGTTCCTCAACCCCAAGATTGATTCAAAATGATACTTCGGGGCAAAGTAAGCACATTTCGTATAAGTCAAGAACTAGGTAGGTCATAATCATGTATGTGATTTAAGGCAGAGCCAGTAAGAGGGCAATTCAAAACCATATCACTCTCAGTCAAGGTAGCCAGAACAGAGGCTAACTGAGTCGAACCATTCTCAGTTCACATGGAATCACAGGTCGATTTCGCCTTGGAACATGGCTGTCAATGTCCAAGCACTATCAACTAAAAACTAGACACTGACTTTCATTCATTTATTTATTGCTAAATTTTCCTTGCTTCCCTTTCCTCCTAAATAAGATCTTGCAATTTGGACTGGATGCTCATATCGCTCTGATATGAACCACTGTCCGAATTGCAAAGATAAGAGGAAGCTCTCATCATTTGATCACAATATGACTATAATATACCTCGCCAATAGTCAAGGCTTTTGTACGATGCTCGGACTCCACCTGCTGCCCTAGCCAAACAAAAATATTGGAGTGGCAATCAAGGATGAAGGTATCCTCAGTCATTAAATCATCCTGGGAGAAGTTGTATATTTCCGTGATCTGCAAAGGCAAAAGATAATCCAATTCAAACACAAATAAAAATGAGAGCATTTATATTCATACATTTGTACAAGAATACAATCAAAGAACAAAATACACACCTTTAAATTGTCTGCAGCTCGATGATATTTCCGCAGGACAATTAATAAAACTCCAAATATGTTAGATCCATATAAACGAGAAAAGTGCAACAAGGAAAAGATAAAGAAAAGAAATGAGAGTGAAGATGAAAAATGTCTGAAAAAAATAAATACAATTTCCTACCATTTGAGAAAGCACAAGAAAATAGGTGAGCATCACTTTCATCATCCCTTGCAATCTTCTGGCTGGAGTATTCACATTTCCCTCCAAGCAACTCCCAGAATGGTTCAGTTTCTGAACCCTCTTTTTGGGGTTTGCATTGCAAATTTGGCTGCGTATAAATAAATAAATAAATAAAAGTGACTACGCGGGCAATGGCTGTACGAGAAAAACGAAACTGATTTGAACAATTGCAGGGGACTTTAATAGCACTTCTCTTTCTTCGCACGTTAGGTTAATCTGCTTTATTCTAATTCCCTGGAGCCTTGCGTCTTTTACTCTTTGGGAAAATGAACATCAGACCCCTTGCACATGGTTACATTCAACTTGTGGTCAAAATCGTCATTGTGAATTTGTGATGAGGATTAAATGAGTAGAGGTTGTCTCCTCTCATTAGCTTCCTGTCATCCTTGGAATGAGCCCGAACAGCCTTGAAGTATAGATGACAAGTTAAGAACAAATAAGAAGTGTTTAAGTGATCTATATGACATATGAGCTTAGGTCTCGTTTGGACCAGCCATGGGTGCAATACTGACCAGAATACTAATTTATGGGACTGGCAGAGAAAAGCTTAAACCATTGTTTAACATGTTGTAAGGGTGCCTCGAGTTAGTGTTCAACAAGATATTTGTACCACTTAAAACAAGTATGATAGAAATCCTCCTGATGCTCAAGCCACAACCTTGTCGGGGCAGAGCTTGGAAGTCCGGTAATTTTTAAATACCCAAATTTTGTTTCGAGGGTGTTAGCTACCTGTTTGTTATCATAATCTAATACATCGGAGTTGTTAACTTCCTGTTTTGAGGCTGTTAGCTACCTGTTTGAGGTTGTCTCCTCTGTTTTGAGGCCGTTAGCTACCTGTTTGTTATCATATATATATATAGCCTACACCATACACCTACCCATTGACAAGGTCATCCAAGAGAATAAATAACTAGTGGTGATTGGCGAAAGAGCATCCTAGCAGTACAGAAATAACAAACCTTTATAAGATCTAGCTGCCTCTCAAGAAGCTCGTGGTCATCAGAGGTAGTAAGGTTTCCAGACCACGTATAGACGGTTGAACCATTATGCAATATGTAACAGTACGAAGAATTTAAAGACGATGCCACCTGTTTACAATATATGGAAGTAAGTAAATCCTTCAAGAAAAAAAAATATGCCTATTGAATGACAACAATCTTGTCCATGAATCAAAGTTGAATGATATTCCAATGAAACTGGAAAACTTTTGCAGTTTGGCATAGGCCTAATTGTTCATGTTCTCTAACTGACAAAAAAATAAAAAGGTATCAAGAGTTGAGAGACATGATAATACAAAAAGGTATGATGTAGCTCGGAAGATATGAGCTGTATACATGAAGTATCTGGTAGAAATATCATGAGTCCAACAACTTTTTTTCAAGACATGTAAACAAAATAAATAAATAAACCTTTTTTCCTAAATAATAGACACCGCATTTATTGATAGCCATGTGCTTAAATAAATAAACCTTTTTTCCTAAATAAATAAACCTTCTTTCTATGTGAAATTTTCGCAACATTTCAAGTAATGGAAAGAATCTATTAAAACATATTCCCTAATGGAATTTCAAGTCCTCTTCATATATTTTACCATTAATGACAACTTACTAATTTCATAATTTAGTTTTTGATAGACTAGCAACTTATCTCTCCAATCTCTGCCTGTTGATCAGCCATTTGTTAAAATAGTGTAAAATCAATCAACCTAGGTTTTCTTATTTTTGGTTTTTTTTTTATGTTTTTTTTTTTTTTTTTTTCATTGATCAGGCGCATAGAAAAACAACATGTAAGCTAATTAATTTAGATCAAAATGAAAGAGAACGAAGTCCTAGTTTGTTCATTCACAAAAACCCTAGTTTTCTTGAGATTACAATCAGAACTGCTTCAAAACAAACTACTCCTCCCCTAAATATTGCTTAGTGAAAGGCCATATGACGCACCTAATAACATGTTCTAAATACCTTCACCCTCCCCCGATTGTGGCAAATTCGATTTTGTGATCCAGCAATATGCTTCAAAGAAAAAGTGAAGTAACTCACTTACTAACCGTACTAGAACAACCTCATGATTAGAATGAATCACAAACACCCAGTAAAGGAGAATGTTTCCATTAGCGAAGGGCTTGCACCACAGCAAATAATTCAGCATCATAGGTCGAGTAACTCAATTGCGCTTTATGTAGCTTCCCAGTGTAAAGGGACAAGGTGGCCTTTTTGTGAAAAGACAGCCCCTACACCTGTCTTACACACATCACAAGATCATTCAAAAGTTTTCTCAAAATCTAGCAACGTAACACCAAAGCAATAGTCATCTTAAGCTTAATGGTATCAAAGGTTGTTTGGCACTCTTCATTCCAATGAAATTGGACATATTTCATAAGTTCAGTCAGAAGTGCTACAATAGTACTAACACCCTCAACTAAACGTATGAAATTGATCGAACCATGAAAACTGCGTACCTAGGAACAAGAGGTGGACATGGGCCAATTAAGAATAGCAGCCACTTTAGATTGATCAACTGACATTCCCCCTCCCGAAACAATATAACCCAGAAATGTCACCGAGGGTACCATAAATGCACACTTTTTCAGGTTCAGATAAAACTTATGTTCTCGCAAAACATTCAAAACAGTCTGAACACGGTGCAATTGTTCGTCTTCGGTCCTACTAAAAATGAGAATATCATCGAAGTAAACAACAAAAATTTTATTGATAAAAGGTTGAAGAATGTGTTATTACCCGTATGAATGTCGAAGGCGCATTGGACAATCCAAAAGGCATCACAAGCCATTCATACAACCCCTCCGTCTAAAAAGACGTTTTCCATTCATCTCCAAGACGCATACGTATCTGGTGATGACCACATTCGAGGTCTAACTTCGTAAACAACATAGCCCCTTGTAGATTGTCAAGCATACCTTCTAAATTAAGATAGGAACCTGATGCTTGATAGTAATCTTATTAATTGCTTGAGAGTCTACACACATGAAAAGAACCATTCTTCTTGGTTACTAGTAGAGTATGAATAACATTGGGAGAAGTACTTTCTTGTATGTACGATGCGGTAATGCGGTCTTTTGGGTAAAAGAGCACCCGGTATCAACTCAATAGCACGTTGAATAGTCCGCAAAGGAGGAAGCTGACCACTGCCCTCACTGCACACATCCCCGAAATTAGAATTTGTTGCATGCGTGAAAAAATGGGTAAATCTAGTAATTGAAACGGGAAAATAATTGTGACTGGTTCCACTGCCATATCAATAAGCTCCTAGTCCTACACTATGACCAGTGATGGCTCCAACAGTAGTACTCAACCTGCATCTCCTAATGCCAATGGCTTGGCTCATGGTGAATGTAGAGATTGTAATAAAAAAAAATTTTACACTCAACATCACAAAAAGTGTAGGGATTCATCTACCCATCATGGATCCAACACCTTTGAAATTGCCTTGGCCTACCCAGTAACAAATGGCAAATGTCCATAGTATCACTGTTCACCAAAACCGGTCTCTGCCTAATAGAAAAGGATACCCATTATGGTAGCTCGCGCCTTCTTGCTTTGTGGTTCTTCCCTCAACCCCAATGAATCCACCATTAATTTTGGTCTGGAACCCCCATAATAATCACACAACATATCTTCTACAACAGGTGCAAAAAATATTATGCTCTCTCCAAGCTGTCATCTAACAATACTTCACAATGCGGAAGAGAAGAAATTGAAACTAAAAATCAACACGAAACAGAAAACCTATCATCCACTACACAACACTGCGAAAAATTTAATGACTGAACGAAACTACTACACGGAGGGGTAGTAACCCCGAAAAATTAGATCGACCAACCGAGCCACCCCTACGAGTCGATCGGTCGACCGGCGTCGCACGGGACGGTGGCAATCGCCCGTGTGCACTGTCGGCAAAGTCGAACGCGCCCTTGGCGTCGTCACTCCTCTCGTCGGGTCCTCCTCCGACCCTCCTCGTTCTAATGCGCGAGACATAGTCTCCATCTTCATCCCCTTTCTTCGTTCGGCTCTTTGTACTATGTCCATGAGTGTGTGGTTCACTATTGTTGTCGATACCCTCCCAGAGCATTCTTGCTTTGATATCAATTGATTGATTAGGCGCAGCGACACACATGTACACTTATTAATGAAGATAAAAACCTAAGAAAACGAAACCCTAGTTTGTTCATTCAAAAAAAAAATTCTAGTTTTCTTGAGATTACAATCAAACTACCCTTCCCCTAAATATTGCTTACTCGAAGGCTAAAAGATACCCTAATTACTACACGAACCTAATAACAGAACATGTTCATCAATTTTACACAAGGCTAGCATGGGTTTTAGGACCTGCCCTTTTTGTTAAAATTCTTTCCATACTAATTTGTGTGTTTTTAGAAATAGAAGTGATTGGCCAATGAAGAAAGCCCATGATACGCAACTTACCATTAAAACTTGACATTTTGCTAAAAAGTAAAAAAAAAGGGTATAACTATGGTTTCTTTTCTCATATTGACTACTCAACTGGTTGATTAGAAAATGAGGGTGGAAGTAACAGAAGAAATGGGTTTCAAACCAACAGATGGCAGTGCAATCCAACAATATCAGAACAAATCAAGAAACTCTTTAAGCAACAGATAAAATTGATCAATGATAACTGCATTTTAAAGTTGCTATGCCAAATACTACCTCATTTCATAAACAACTATGATACAATATATCAAATTAGTAAACAAAACCAGAAAGCTATTCAGCTAGTTGAACAATTGATACCGTTTCAACTTGAACTGATTGCATATTATCAGGTCCAGAACCCTGAACTCGGAATAAGGCAATCCCATCTTCTGTGTATGTCTCATCTCGAATTTCATTTTCTGCAATGTGACTCTTATAGCCAGAGCTAAGGCCACCCTGTTAAGTTTCACATATTTCTTTAAGAATCAAAACAAACACAAAAGTGCTTAATAAAACATGCTGAAGATGGCGCAATTACTCCGTAGAAAAACAAATTATATCATATAATTGTCACCAACCTTAAACACAATAAAGCTTTGGAAGATTGAAAAGAACAGAATGGGTTCACTTCCTTCGAAGATGCGGGCCTGCCATTGCATAAACAAAATATGTATTACCAATTTACTATTGAAATTAATATATTATATGTGTGTGTGTAGCCCACCTGCGCAGCCTGAGATTTTAAAGATTCAACCATCTTGCTTGCTAGTGAGATTGCTGAAGTTCTCTCTTCCTGCACTCAATTAAAGATGATATTAACTGAAAAACATATGTAGAATGTACAGCCTAGAAAAACCACACATTAAAATAGATAGTCCCATAAGAAAACCAGACACATGGATTAGAGAAGGCGATTGTTTAATTTACCAAAACATTGTGTAGAGCACGTAAAATTTTAGTATTCCAGATATCTCAGAATCAAGTTCCACTTGACAAGCCAAAGGTGTACCAGCTGAGAGGTTGGTAGAGGCGTGGCGGATGGAATCACACATCATGGGTTCGAGCCCGGACGGCGGCATGGGGTGGATATGCCGCCAAAAGTTAAAACCAGTTCTGACTATGTGCCAGAAAAATATAGTCCTGTAACATGTGGACGTCTGGGGCCCACTTGGACCTACTCATTAGAGTCATCTCATGTTTAGTTCATGTCACTTGTTTAACTAGTATATGGCAGAGGTTTAATTTTATGTTCTCTCCTCTTATTTCCTCTTCTCAGTCACAGCTGCTTCCAATTTGAGCGTATCTCACACAGTTTCTCCATCTTGCAAAAGCTGATATGGCTCATCCAGTTCCCACTGCGCATGAATATGTTTGTGTGGACTGTCTTCTAAGGGAGTAATAAACAACAAACAGCTTGAATTGTCAGGATATTTGGCCATTTGCTTCTAGTTCTTTTTTTCCTTTTATCAAAAGGGTAAGTTTGACAAAAAACACAGAGCTAACGAAGGACCTCCAAAGGGAGACTAGAGGCCAACAAAGTTAACCAATCTTAATAGATTATCTTCAAACCCCACCCCCTTGAGTTTTGGTTTAAAGAAGCATATTTCCAATACAAGCAACATCACAATCAGCATACTAAAAAACACCTCCACCTTTTGAGTATGACAATGTTTATTTTGTTGCAAAACACTTAAAGAACGGCATAAGAAGAGAGATCCCATAACACTCTGAGTTTCCCTTCAGTAACGGCCCAAACTTCCAAGGGCAAAATAAGTCCAGCCAAGCATAAGGCATGACCTACTCAACTCTAAAGATTTGTAGAAACTAACCCCACACCTTTTGGAAACAAGGACAATGCATAAGCATATGATCCCTACATTCTAACAGACCTTGGCACTAATCCCTCATGGGAGTCCATCTCAAGCCAAGCTCCACACAAAGAAATTGATTTTAGATAGGGGGAATGAGGAATGTCCTTCGTTCAAACCACCCCAAAAGGAAAGGAAGGGTGGTATAAGGGCTAACAGTTTCATAAAAGGAAGAAATAAAAAAATCCCCTTCTCCCATTTCCGACACAACCATCTTCCTCCTTTCTGGAAGATATCAAATTGGACAGATTGACTGAATCTGGAGCATCAATGTCATTGAGTTCTCTTCGAAAATGAAGGTTCCACTCCCTCCCTGCTGAGGATGGAATGTAATGAAAAGTTGAAAATAAGGTTCTAGCAATGGATTCGAAGGACCATTTATAATGTTAGCCATTGTGAACATTATAGGTAGAAAGCTTGATGTAAAACAAGAACATAAGAAAAGTATGCTAGCATGAGGAGCCAATCAGATGTTTACACCTGTAAAAATGATTTCATACGAGTTTAGGAAAAAGCTAGCGTCTAGTATATCCAAACCCTAGTGGTCTTGAATCTTGATAATTTATAAGAAAAAGTTTTCAGTACATTTTTCATTGTGTTTGTTCTCCATTTTATGACTCAATTTTCACTCTGGTACCAAAGATGCCATCTTATCAAAAAAGGATGAAATCAACTCAAGCTAATATCAACATCTCATATATTATCAACATCTCATATATTAGAAACCTAAATTTAAGATACACATATGGTAACATATCGTGAATCGTAACATACGGTAGAAAAATAAGTATATAGATGTAAAAATATATATTCATGCATATAAAAAGACACAAATAAGACTTATTCAAGCAAGAAAGTCCAAAAAAACTTTTATATGTGACTTGTGTAACACATATTAGCAAGCTATTAGTTATCATCCATTCATTCACATCACTTGTACAATAATTGTACGTCCTTGCACCATCTTATATTCCTATATCGTAAATACATATGTATAGTATCGATGAGGCTTAGATACGATACATATCGTGTATTGTACCATATTTATCGTAAGATATTGGTAACAATGCTAATAACATTGAACAAAATTTTGTCTATTCATAATTACGACTATATTCAAAATGTAACAATATATGGGTCAGTTAATTCTGATCAAGATCTCTACAGTCACATACATCCTCTTAAACTTAAGAACGTGGAATGCCAAATTTTAATAAGTTTTTACCTCAACACTCTTTTTCCCAAACCAAGTGCCAATAAGGTGTTCCTCTTTATCGTCTCCTGCATATGAATATTGAAAAACATAGCAGTCTCCACTATAAAACTTAGACTGTTCCGAAGATGGAATCAGAGTCTTTTCCTCGCCATTTACACGCCAAACCTGTGCACCCAAACTGGAAATTATAGTTAGCATTTGTAATTGAACTTTAAACTGAAACTCCATCAGAGATTCAGCAAGCATTATATTAAATAAATGCCAGAAACGTAGACATAAAAACATATAACACTTGAATGAATTAAATCAAAAGGTTATAACAGAACCTGCAAGTTTCCTGTGCAATCAATATATGGTTGAGGTTCTTCTTTAGCTGGAGCAGCTTTTAGAAGCCCTTTCACATCTAACCCTTGGCGTTTTAAAAGTGCTACAGAATCATCACAAACACAAGTGTCACAAAGACTAGAAGAAGAAGAAAAATCCCAATTGTAGAATCAGGCAAGGAGAAAACATATTGAGTTAAAGAATCAATTATCTAGTAAATGTTTCAATTACTTACCAGCAACCTTTCCTCGACCATCTTCAGAAACTGTAACATCGACTGTCTGAGGCCATGAATCAAACTTTGATTGGAAGAACACTGTCTCAAATCCCTCGATAACACGAATTATGTGAGATTTTGGCCGATCAGAACTCCGAATTAGTTCCTGCATAGTGACAATAATTATGAGAATTATTTTAATCAAAAGAATCGCCTAAAGTTTTAGTGATTGTTGAAAACAATTACTTCTGCAGCTGAGCTTGCACTTTTCCTATCGTCTAGAGATGTATTTCTTCCTGTCCAAACAAACACTTCTATGCCACAATCTAGGAGAAAGCATTTGTTTGTGTCTAGCAACTCCCTCGTCAAAGTATCGGTTTCGACAGGTTCTGCTTGCCCTTTCTCAACGCTGCAAAAAGATGAATCCTCTCTCAGAATCAGAGTATCTCGAAACATTTCAACCAATCATTCTTACAAGACCCGTCACTCAATTACAGGTATTGCTTTGGGGAACTTTATTTCTCAGGTTTTAAAGTTGGAAAATCTCGGGGAAGTCAAGAATGAAAAGCCTTGGGGGAGGGGGGAGTGGAATCTTAACCACTTCAAAACAACATTCATTTAATACAACTAAATAAAGAAAAAAGTTACAAGCAAATAGTCTATATTGTGCGTGACAATACAAAGTATGAATTCCTTTGGAAATTCATATCTTTGTATAAAAGTAAACTTGAAGTCATTTTAAAAATTTAAATAGCAGAGGTAGTGAAATATAGGTAAGAGTTTAAGTAGAAATCAGGATGGCAGTCGAAAATGGCTGATTTAGGCAATATATTCAAGTGCCAACTCAGCAAACAACTCACCAAAGTAGCTTTGCAGGAGAAGAATCACCAGTTTTATCCTCTGCAGCGATTGTCTTTCTTGGAAGTGGAGCAAAGCCACCAAAAAAGGC
Source organism: Berberis vulgaris (assembly GCA_963556465.1). Taxonomy (NCBI): domain Eukaryota; kingdom Viridiplantae; phylum Streptophyta; class Magnoliopsida; order Ranunculales; family Berberidaceae; genus Berberis; species Berberis vulgaris. The sequence continues at coordinate 72,718,741 of OY747132.1, forward strand.
CCAAAATTCTCCTGTCTCAGCATTAGCCATCAATTTGCCATCCTCTGTAAAATGAGCAATGCATTATTTAAGAGTGGAGATGACAGTAATTGTTTAAACTTTAAATAAGAGAACCACTGGTCATTTCAGCTAACACTTCCACTTACCAATGGCGGCAACTTCACACTTTCCGTCATGATTAGTATCCTTGATATATTGGACAACTTCCAGAGCTTTTGCCCTCTCTTGAATGGATGAATTAGCACCATTAAATTGAAAAATTTTAGAAGTAGTATCAAGGATGAAAATGTCATCATGATTGAGTGATGATCTTGCAAAAGGGACCTGAGAGTGAAAAGGAGGACTTGAAATTCCAAATGCCATGACAAAGCATTCATTAGATTAACAAAGCATCTGACTTACCTCTTTCACATAAACAACATGTTTCCCTTTGCATATGTATAGACGAATCTGGTATTCTTCAGCCTCAACATGTTTGAAACCAGATGAGATTCCCCCTTCCTGAGGTATGATGCATGGTTTAAAATATGAAAGGAACTTCTCCGTTTCGTGTCCCTGCAACTCCCGATATTGAACTGCACGTCCTCCAAGGGCTGCATCCAATTCAACTGTCTTGATGGCTGCAGTACCAGCTTCATCCTAATTATTCAACATTAATCAACTATCAGTATGCAAGTGGACACAAATGTGGATTGTGGATTCCTCTTTACTTAATACAGAAAATACACTGAAATGAAAATTTACCTGACTGGTATCTTTACCCAGCCAATAATGGATATCATGCCGAAGTGCACCACTTTTCAAGGCAGTTGTCTGCGCAAAGGTTAAATGCTCAGTATATTGAATTATAGTTTCGATAATGGTTGTTTAACAGAAAAAGCTACAAGAAGCAACTCTTCTCGACAAAGGTAGTGAACACATTGGTGATAAATTATATAACTGATCAGAGTAAATTTGTACGTGGGTCAATCTATATACCCTTTTCTTCAACCATGTTTAACTCCTAGAAACTCCCCCCCCCCCCAAAAAAAAAAAAAGTATCAAACCAATAGCATATCCCAAAACCCAAATTGGAAATTTCTTTACCAAATTAGGAAACCCTCACAGCTTGAAAATGTTGCAAAACTCATAGGTGTCTCAATACGAACCACGGATCGAAATACGATAAAGATACTCTGGGCAAGTCAATCTGGCCATAACAAAGTTGAAATCAACCATCTTGAATTCATGCCAACCACTTTTCATTCATCTCTCTAAAGGAAACTAATCCAAAGAGATGAAAATAATTAAATGTACCATAAATGAGGATGGGACAGGAATAGACACGACAGTGGATGAATAGAAAGGCAGCTATAATTCTAAGATGAAACATATTGGTAGTCCACATGAACATTAAATGGTAGTCAAGAACGCAATGATGCGCTTCACATGAAAAATTAACAAAATATTGTTGATCAGCTCGGCCTATGTATAATTGGAATTGATTAATAACTTCTGATGAAATTGTCGTAAACAATGATGAATTTGAGGGATAAACGAGCGCCTCCCTCCTATATTTCAATTTGATTTCTCTTTGGCCGTTCACTCAGGAAGATACAGTTTCCTCTTAGCGACCAACCAAATATAAAATGTTTTCTCTTAGTTTCCCCTTATTGCTGTAAAAGGGTTAAAAGCACTTTGATATGGTTATAATGGGTTTTTACCTCTTTATTAGAAGATATTGATATTGACTTCTAGGGTTCAGGGGTTATAATTTTTCTAGGTGTTGTTCGTAGTGGAAATAGGTTGATTCTGTCATTTCTGTATCTTTTCTTCTTCTTCTTTTTATTTTTTATCTTTTTTTAATTTTATTGGATGGTTTCTGCATGTATACCTGTCTTTTGTGATTAGCTATTTTTTTCATGTAGTTCCCATATTATCCGTCGATTGGATTTTCCAGACAAGAATTAGGGCAGACAATTTAGATTTATTATGAATCAGAGATCATTTATCCATTTCTTTTCAAGTAAATCAATGGACAAAGAGGAAGTTTGCAATAATCTTTTACGTTTGAAATAAGCTTTGATCATTCTATTGCATGACCAATGCATTTCTGGTTTCAAACATTGTTCACTTCAACACCAGAAAAAATACATGCATCTCTAGCTCTAAACTATGAACCTCGTTAAGAACATATTCTACGTATATTTATAACCAAAAGCAAATGTAACAAAAACAGTTAGGAAACATAACCACGTGCTATCAAGTCAGGACATGAGTTCCTACCTTCAATATCACATATGAATCTCCTGTGAAAAATTTCCCATGAGACGACTGTGGCACAGGCACAGGGCGGAAGTTCTCAATGCGCCATATTTCAATTCCACTATATATTGTCAAGGAAAATATCATATACACATTTCTTTATATGAAAAAAAAAAAAACAAAGCCATTCCTAACTAAAGCCCATTTTACTCTGGACTACCCAGCTTTTTAGCTTTTTTATATTCAAACATGCTTAATATTCCAGGCCAGAACAAACATAAAATGTAAATCCACCATTTAATTCATTCATTTCATTCTATCGTATAATATAGTAATTATAGAAAGCAATGCATACAATCAGCATAACTCATGAATGAACATAAATGTGCCCAGAAACACGGCAATGGAGAATGATTATAGAAACCATAATAACTACTGGTTATGTAAACAAGTTAATCTGTCACATTGAAGGATACGCCTTTTGTCCAGCTCCCTGGAAGGCCGAATCTAAATCTCTCATGGAAACGGACATAGTGTTCTTTGGCTTTGAAGATGCACTCTCAGCAAATTTTGACTTAAGAAAGGAAGGCGATATATCCTGCAATGAATTTTCATCAGTAAAATTATTCAAGATCATAAATTTCAAGAGGAACTGCAATTGTTAGCTTTGAAACACAAAAGCACAAGCACTAATGCTTCCATGTTCTTTGTTGTTCGATTCATTTCAGTATATATGTTTTCAATCTTGTTACTACAGATTTAGATCATCCTGAACCATGCAACTAATATTTTTGGAACCCTGAACAGACTGCCAGTGATAAGCCGGAGGAAGGTGAGGATGACGTCAAGTCATCAGGACTTGGAAAGACTAAGAACCTGGGAGTTTCGTTTCAACTTCTATTTCTGAAAATACAACAAAATGAATAGAAAAATCCTATAGAACTCTTCCAACATCACAAACGGTCTTTAAATATTCAAAGTTTTCTAACTTTTGCCTTGGTATTGGCCAAAACTCAAAACCAATCAAGATAGGAAACAATTAGGAATCCGATAAGTGAACCCTTCCAATCCTACATCTAGCATTAAAGTTTGAAGACACAATATTGCATTCGCAATGTAATAAACTGAAACACAAAGCCCCCAAGGCAAGACTTGAGGAAATCAAACTGAAGAAACAATCCAAAGACAACAGAAATAACAATGTAAAGCAAACTGAAATACAAAACTTCCAATGTAAGCATCGAGATCTTATCCAACTCATCAATTCAATCATCCTATCTTCAGCCACTAATCCACAATCCTAAACTTCTACATTTCCGCAATTGAACAGGAATTCAATATTGCTACAACTATTGGAAATGTTACACCACAGTAACCTAAACATTCCAAGAAGCTTTGATCTTTCTTCGAAACTTGTAACTAATGAAAAACATACACGAAAACCAAAAAAAAAAAAAAATTCTGCCTCAAACATCGATATTCACACTGAATTCACAAATCTAAGACCTCGAAACAAGTTCCGCAAATCATCTCAAAATCTCCCTACTAAAGAATCCAATCACAAACATAACAAAAAACAATCAAAATGACGACAATTCCAAATCCACTCTCCGCCTACCGTTCGAAAGAACTTGAGCTGCATCATCTTGCTCAATTCAATTCACCACTAACCACAACAATCAATCCAATCGAAATCGAACCTCCAGATCAATATCCACTCAACGATTTCTCTCTCTCTCGCTCGCTGTCTGGCCTCACCAAACTCTCTCAACTCGATCTGAAAACTCTAAAGAGGAGACGAGATGGACTAATCATACATAAAAAGCAATAAATAATTCAAAAAATTTGACCAAAAGAAACAAAATAACACTCATTATTAAATTCAAGAAAAGCGAAATTCAATAGTGTCGTTCGCTCATACCTTCTCGCGATACGATCAATCTTGCGCGCGCCGAAAGCGAAGAAACGAATCTGAAAATGCAAGAAAACAAAGCAAACAAAAACCCTAGAAATGAAGAACAACTGAGATTGAAATTCAACAGCGAAAGCGATAGCGAAAAGAAGAAGAGAATAAAAGAAGAGAGAGGGAAAAAAAAGGCAGACAGAAGAGAGAGAGAGAGAGAGAGTGTGAATATAAATGATGGATGATGAGTGTCAAGCATGCTTATCACTAATGTGAGAGGGACCCACCAGGTGATGAACTGTGATTCTCTGTAAAATCTCTGGATTAAGGAATGCAATTACCCACTAATCACTCTCTGTTTTGGGCTGGCTTTGATATGTGTGGTTGGGTTCGTTTTTCAGGTGAAAATTGTGGGTTTTTTTTTTTTTTTTTTTTTTTTTTTTAACTGGAGAGCGGAAAGGGAAATAGGAGGGGGGCGGTGACCGGCCTCGACGAAAGGGAGACCAAAAAGGCTATGGAGAGATTGGTGGGTGGGACCCACTAGAGAAGGGAGGTCCAGGTGGGAATTTGATTATTTTTCTTTTTTTGGTTAATTATTTTTCTTTTTTGCTTAAGTTTTGAACAAAAATTAACTAAAATTAGGAGGGATTTGGAGGCTGAGAATGAGATTGGGTGTTGGACTAGATGTCTATAATTAAGGCGAGAAGAGGGGTTGGTTTTGGGGATAGTCCCTTGTATTAAACATATTGAATGGATTAATGTAAAATTTTATAGAGTAATACTACGGTGCCTCCTGACCCAGGTGCCTGGTAGCACCAAGCACAAGGACCCTAGAATTATGGAATCTTATATGCACTTTGGTGTATCTAAGTGAACAGTAACTTTTGTATATGTCATAGCAACCAAGTGAGTGGTAACTTTTAGTCAAAAGTAAATCCTTCACCAAGTTATAAGTACTGAGCCCAAAATGCAAACAGCCTCAATTTTTTAAATCATAACTTAAGAAAGTTTGTATGACTACTCATAACTCAAACAGTCGATGGAGAAAATCTCGTTTATAATTTTTTATTTTAGGAATAATTATTATTCTCTATTCAAAGTAGTTCAGCTCTTCTAATGGAAAAATTGAGATCGACCTAACATTGTGCTAAAAGGCACATCTACTACCCTATATAAAAATTCTTCGTTGAGGTGCCTTTATAGGAAACTCATTGCATTGAGAGAAAATATTAAAATAATGGCTTTCTTTTGAAAAAAAAAAATTGGAAAAAACGCAAATCCAATTAGAAACTATTTAATTATAACATACAAATTATTTTGATAAGGAAAGCACATGGCCAGCCAAAAAAAAAGAAAGGACGGGACTGGGGAAGCCCAAAAGCTAATGGAAACAAACAATCCCCAAGTTAAAAAAGTAATGCTTCCCCACCAATGGTTCTACCTTGCTATCCTTTCCATGTGTGAGCTCAAATACACTAATGCAAGGTACACATTATGAGTTTTTTCATCTTGTCATTGATTTTTCTTACAAAAACCAAGTGTGTAAATTTCACAATATTAATTGACATTATGGAGGCTTCGTTGTAAAGAATGCGTGCAACCATCATAAACGTAATTAAACACATAAGCGTTTTTGTTGGTTGGCAAGAATTACTTGCCTTCAATTCATAACTCCATAACTAATGAACTAGCATTGGTTTGATTATCAACAACACCATGTCAATTTGATTTTGAAGAATCTAATTAACTACCAACACAACACAATGTGTTCCATGTTTAGAGGTGTCGTTCCTTTGTATCAATAATGTTAGGAAATCAAGTTTTTGCAATTATGTTTTATAATTAGGGTGATGTGACATGATTTTGAAAGAATGATGAAATCTTCAACAAGTTTATGTGTATATCGAGATTTTAAAAAACCTCATCTGACGATGTCACGTCATTCTATTTGCAAAACATAATTCCATAGCCTCAGTCTCCGATCCTTAATCATATCACCATATTCCTATAAGAAAGCCGCGTGCATTAACCTCCTTGACCATGAAATCAATTTGGATAGTAATTACCTTGAGCTTTATGTTAGTTGCACCATATTCTAGTACCAAGATTTAAATGCATATGCAATTAAAGTTTACAAAACTTCATTGATGAAACCCATGGAAGAGGGAAATAAGTGTATATCTTTTTGCAGCAACAAATCAGGATCTGACACACTGACATTTAGACAGGAAATGTTGGGCCGTGGGCCGTGGGCCTAACGACAGAACACATTGCCTTGTCACCGAAGCCTGTCTTTTGCAACTCCAAGACATGTGTCCAGATCGTTGTCCTACGTAATTACGGTCTTACCCCTATTGTATTTTACGATTTTACCCCTGTCTGGGGCATATGCTCTTTTTTCGATCCTGTAGAACTCGATATCTTTTTGTTTTAGCCGAAATCTGGGAGGAAGAGCATCTCTAATCATGGTGTCCACTTATGTGAGAATGAAATGACATTTATGTCCTTGAGATGGGTCAAAGTAACTTATAAGTCAATGATAGCCTACTCAACTGAAAGTCAATTTTGAGTAGTTCGACTTCGGACCAACAAACAGTGTTACCTTTTTGGGTTGGCCAAGGTTTGGGCCAGTCCAATGCAATTTAATATTGGGCTTGATTTGTGTAATAATCTTCGCGCAAATCAAGTTTGCACAAGGCAACCAAGGGTTTGGAGGGACATTACCCGATCATATTTCCATGACTATCATTTTTTAGTTATTAATCTTTGTCCTTGTTGGTTTGCTTGTGCAGTGACAATGAATTGCGTATGAAATAACCAAGCCATGGATGTTCTACACAAGACAGACAACTCTGGGAAGGGAGACAACCCTCTAAGTATAGGGGAAATAATGAATCAGATACGGTGTGAATACAAAGAAAAGTGGTATTCGGGTCCAAATTGTTATCATACAACCATCAAGAACCATCACCATCCCGCCACCATCTGCACCACCACCCCACCGCCATCAACTGCACCACCACACCACCGGCCTCCACTTCCTATCTCCCTCTCTTCTCCTCTCTCCCTTTCTTCTCCATCGACAACCATCACCACCCTGCCACCATCGACCGCACCACTACCTTGCCACCATCAACTGCACCACCACAACACTGACCTCCTCCTCTCTCCCTCTTTTCTTTAATTTCTATGGTTTAGAACCATAGAAATTACAAATAAATAAATAAATGGCTAAAAAAAAATGGACAAAGTTTGGTTTTGCTCCCAAATGCAGTGGCTCCTGCGAGAATGTGTCTTAGCCTCGCACGTTCCGCTACGTTTGGGAAAAAACTTAAGCCGTTGTTATTTTGGACAGGGTCGCATGAGCCTCTGCGATTTTGTTTATTGTATTCACATTTTAGTATGCGAATGTTAGTTTTTAGCTCGCATGAAACTACAAATGAAAGTGTGTTTTGTTGTGTGTTTATATACTATGCATGCAAATATTATAAGCAATGAAAATGCAATTGCAAATACTCACAAAAGGCTTTGACATCTAGTCTAAAGATAAGGCTAATTCACAAGTCTGACCGGGCAGGAACCACAAGCTAACTGTATTATATAACCAGCATTCCAAAATTCCTATATATACAAACTAAACATATGGGTGCTAACTGCATTATATAACCAACATCCCAAAATTTCTATATATACAAACCAAATATATGGGCATCTCGGATCAGACACCAACATTTACGATTGGCTATCAACGAGATTTACATTTACAATCGAAAATAGTATTTTCTGCATTCTTTTTACAAACTGAGGCAGTAACTGTGTTCTTGTTGCACCATCGACACATTTCCTACATAAGAAATTTGTTGTGTTTTTTGTATAGGACCATTTAGGGGTGGGCATCCCATCCCGCGATCCCGTTCCCGTCCCGATCCCGTCCCGTCCCGATTTTTCCGGGTCTTAATGGGATTGAATAATTTCATCCCGATCCCGTCCCGTCCCGATCTAGAATGGGATGGGATGGGATGGGATGAAGATTTTCAATCCCGCCAATCCCGTCCCATCCCGAACTAATTTTTTAATATTAATTATTAATATTTTTATTTAATTATTTATTTTAAAACTGTGGAATTGCGTGAAGTTCTTTGTAAGTGTCAATCATTAGGATATCCCGTTCTTTGCGTGAAGTTCTGAATCTTTCCCATGCATTAGCCCCCATGGGGATGGCCCCAACAGAAAGAAGAGTTTTCCAGACAGATCTAGCAGCAGCGGGGAATAGCAACAACTAAAAGCCTTCTTCAGAGATTACACTGCCCACACCTACAGTAATGGGTGTTCCATTCACCTGTAAATGGTAAGGCATGGTATTCTGCTCATGTCAATGGACACACACACAACACTAAGTTGCACAAAAATCGAACAAATCAACTCCACATTTGTTCAACAACTTAATTAACATATCGATTTGGAATGAAAAATCAAAATTAGTACTTTCCTATTAAGATTCAATGGACCTTTGGCTTCAATAGGAGCACTATCTTCAAACAAAAACACCAAATTCAAGAAACTAGTTATAGTTTTTTTAAAGAACTAGTGCTAAGGCTAGCACTATGACCACATCAATAAGAATGAATGTTCATAACTAGATTTTATTCACCGGTGAGGAAATATGTACTAATGTCTAAATATCTATAACCAAGAAACATGTACATCTTTCTAAATCGCTTCAAGATATTATCTGCATGCTACATTCTACCAAAATATGATAAATCTAAGATTATTTTCTCCATTGACTTTATACAACTCCTCTGGTTTTTAAGTTATTAGTTCTTTTATTTTGTTTTGGTTATCCATTACATGTATAGACAGCTGACAGTCAGATATGCCTTGGTGTTGTGTATACCAACCCAACTCCAAGTTTAATCTGTACATCACATGCCACACTCATCATTTGATTACATTTACATCTGAACATTTTGAGCAAGCCTTCATGTGACAACTGGAATTCCATGGAAAGTAAATCAGAATTACTTCTTTCTATATGCAAGGTGAAACTATTACCAGGAAAAAACAAAATAAAAAATCTCTAATAAACACAATATGTTGGGAAATGAAACACGATAAATTCTTCAGTTTGCAAAGTAATCACAATATGTTGGGAAATGACGACTTGTCCCAGGGTAGTCAGATGCTACTTAATAACAGAACAGAACTCAACATTCGCGTCGACATGATGTATCCCCTGCTGATCTCGTCCCGTCCCGAACCCGTTTGGGATGGGACGAGGTCGGGATGAGGTTTTTTCCATCCCGTCCCGTCCCGATCCCGTATGAACGGGATGGGATAGGGATGGGTATATCTCGTCCCATCCCGTCCCGTACCCACCCCTAGGACCATTTGTTTTCTTTACCGGACAAATTTGAGTGACTTTAGTAGAGATGAGAACACACTCGCCCAAATCTCTGTGAGTGTGGGTTCCCCACTCGCATGAACCTCTGCGAAAGACAATTTTTTGCCCTCGCGGAGGTTCCTGCAAGTGTGGGTTCCCCATTCGCAGGAACTATCGCGAAGGCGAAGAAAAAAAAAGGGGCGAAAAAATGAGGAGAACAAGAGGGGAAAAAAAAAAAACAACAACAACAACAACAAGAAAAAAAAAAGTTGGGATGAGAGGTGGCGGTTGCGAGGTGGTGGGGGAAAGGATGAGAGGTGGTGTGGTGGTAGTGATTGAAAAAGAAGAAAGATGATGAGGAGAAGTGGTGGCGAGAAGGTGATGGTGAAGGGGATGATGAGGAGAATGAGAAGTGGGGTGACTGAAGAAGAAGAAAAAGGAATAGGAGAATGAGGAGTGGCAATGGTGGCGATGCAATATTGATTAATGATTACGGTAACTTCTAATTAGCTATTTTTAATAAGGAGAAATAGCAAAAAAAATCCCAACAAAATTGTCCACATATAATTTTACATTTAAAATTAATTTTTGCCTCTTAATATGTACCAATTTGATTTGCCCCTTATATATTTATTTTTTGTGCTCCTACAAAGTAGTTTATTTCTTCCTCCATAGATTAGATGGAGTTTTGTTTAGAAATTGTTATTTTCTATTTATTTATGTGTTGTTTAAAAAATTTAAAAATATTAAATTAATTAATTATTATATTATCATTAATTAACTATAACTCATCACTTCAACCCCCCCTCCCCCTTCAAACAAAATCCTAGCTCCGTCATAAGATAATAAATGTCTTCATGTTAAAAAATGGCATCCGAGCATGATGACTCAACCAACCAAACTATAGTTTAATTCTTTAATTAACTATACATCGACATTTTTTCGCTTTCTCATTTGAAGGCCAAGGTGGGGCTGTAAAGTGTTTGATGTTAAACATCATGTTGATACTTCAAATAATCATCTAATCACGATTGTACACGTGGCAAAGATCATCCATCACGAGGAACACGCACTTTAATCTCAATACGGATAACAGGCTCGATCCCAGAACTCCAAAGAGACAGGCCCGATCATTAAAGTCCAAAAAGGCCTTTAATAATATACCATAATCAAAGGGCCAAGTCCAAACCCAACAAATCTTTCCCTTATAGAAGAGAATAATTACGAAATAGACAATTCATGTCGGGAATCACTCCCTCAATGTCATATCTCAATTAAGGATGAGACCGTTGTGAGAAACATCTCCTCTCATCATGCCCTACATTCTTAAGTTACGTAGGGGGTTAATTACGTATATTCTATAAGGTAAATAGAACATTCGACAATGTATGCAAACACAACTGAACTATACTATGTACAAGTTTATTCTCTCCTACAGATTAACTGACTTAAACATAGGAGTGCCTTCGGCCACCAAACGTGTGGTCTTTGGTAGTCTAACCCAGTTTTGCAGGTCAGATTTCTAGAAGGACTGATTTGGGCGCATCACATCATTACACTTTCAGAAATATAGATTGATTAATTTGAATCAAATAAACTAACATCTCTACTACTATAACTCCTCTTATCCAAAATCTCCAAATGAATAGTAAAAAGTGTATGTCTTCAACTCCAATTTTACTTTCCAAATTTTCCCTCCTCTATTCTTGATAATTACATGTAAAACCAAAGGCCAATGAATAGTTCCAGGAGTATTTGTGTCTTTTAATTAAAAATATCATTATATATATATATACCCTTTTGCCATTTCAAATTCAAATTATTTATAATCAAACTCAGCCTCTCTTAATATTCATTAATTACATCTAAGCTCCTGACATAATTTATTTGAAGCCTTCAATTATTTATTAATTATAAATAAGCTCTTACAAATAAAAAATATTATTACACGCTTTTAAAATTACTAAATATTCACACACGTAGAACGCGTTGACACCCTAGTTTAGTAAGTAAAGTCTCCTGAATGTTTTCGTAGCGGCTAGGGTTGGCCAGGTTCAGTTAACCAGCCCGTGTAGCCCAAACCGAGGATCGCCCCGACATTTGAAAGCCCAAAATTTTAAGGACCGAGCCCGCATCGGGTTAGCTAGTTAACCGAGGGTTTGGTTGACATATTTTTCAGGCCGGGCAGGATCAGTCTCGGTCCGACCAGTTTTTCAGCCCAATTTTCTCAAGCCCGGTTTTGTAAGCTCAATGGTTTCTACTAGAAGAGAAGAAAAAGAAGGACAAGTGACTCAAACGTCCCTTTCTTTGATCCCATCTAAACTCCAATCCCATCATGACCATGATGTATGTTTGTTTCATATCCAATCTAAACTCCAGTACATCTAAACTTCAATCCCATCCATCAATTCCATCTATCATGACACTTCTATCCAAAACCAAAACCACAGTTGGTTTCATAATTAGCCATTGGTTTCTTTTGCAAATAATGATCTCAACCCCTCTTTCTCTATTGTTTGAGTGAGTGTAATGGGTGGAATCCACAAATTGTGTCAATGTCACACAGGGAAAATAAGTTGGGTTTTAGGGGAAGGTTCAGGTTGTACTAGCATAGTTTGGATTGAGCTTTTGATATTACAGGGGTAAGTTTGGGTTGGATTTTGATGTTGGTGGGGATAGTTTTGTGTTGGAGTTTGGAACAAATTTTTACTCTATTTAAACATTCGGGCGGGGCCTGGTTAACCGACTGTTTAGGATTGCTGGAACCGAGGATCGGATCGAAATTTTCGGGTCGGGCCTAAAAACCAAATCGAAGATTAAAAATCTATTATAAAACCGAACTGACTAATTCGGTTCGGGCCGATTCCCGGTTCGGTTCGGCTTTTCGGTCTAAATTGCTTGTCAATGCATGATAATATAATAGCAATTGAAAAAATGGAAACTATTTTTTTTTATGAATAATTCAAAAAATAAAAAATAAATAAAACATTATGGATAGATTCTGCATTTGATCATAAGATTTAAAAAATGAAACTGCTTATATAATGGGCCTGAAAGCTACAATCATTCATGGACCCAACATCCAACACCCCCTTATAATGGGCCCTTAACATGCAATCATAAATTCTTAACAATCTCAACTGATCGAGAAACTCTGAATCGTTCACGCATACAGCTCGATCTACATGGTCGTGCTTCTCTTGAACCTCTTACGCTAATTCCCTAGACACGATCCAGGCTATTGAAATACATAAAATATATATATATATATATATCGTAGAGCAAAATTAAGAACTTAGTTCAAGGAACCTTTGAGCCATGGGGTGTTTGGCGTCGCAAAGTCTATCAGGTTTCAAAACTTCAACAATCTCTCCATCTACAAGGAGACAGACAATGTCAGCTATCCTTTGTATTTGCTTCACACTATGAGATACCATAATTGTTGTCAACCCTTGCTTGTGTTTGAGCTTCACTATGGCATTCTCTATGTTTTCCGTCGATATTGGGTCCAAAGCACTCGTTGGCTCATCTAACAATAATACCTTCAAAATAAAATAGAAACAAAATTAAAAATCACTCATTACATTATGCAATACACTTTGAAGTACTGAAATGTAGGTACACATTACAGATTCACAGGTTTTAGTACGACGTGATCTTAGGGTTAAATGGCATTTGGTAGCTCTGGATTAGATACCAAGCCCGTAAAATAAAAGTATGGTAATTCTCCCAAAATGTGTGAACTAAAAATAACAGATGGAACATTGCAATACCTCGGGCTCATTAGCCAGAGTTCTAGCAAGTGCAACTCGTTGAGCTTGACCGACGGATAATTCATTGCCATGCTTGGTGGCAAAGGAGGAATCAAGGTCAGCAAGGGCGAGCAACCTGGATACCTCAACATCTGATAGTTCTTTGCCTCTCAATTGCGGCCCATATCTTACATTGTCTGCAACCGTGCCTGTTACAAAATTTTTATGGTAATGTTGGTTTTCGGTTAGCTTAATTAAGTCATAATTAGGGAATAACTATGTTGTCTACTCATAAAATTCAAATCTCTAGGCTGTTGTAAAATGCAATTGGAAGGTTCACTCTCTATCACATTTTAACTAAACTAATCATATAAAATCTTCATATCTTAGGGTTGAACAAAAAAGACTAAACTGCCAAACCGATCAAAGGATCGGTTCGGTTTGGTTTCAGTTTTTGAAAATTCGAAACCGATATGTTCGGTTTTTAAGTGATTTTAACTGATAAAACCGAAACAATTGATAATATATATAATAAATAATACATATTATGTATAAAATAATAAAATATGTTTAATTTAGTCAGTAAGTACGGCTTTATTTTGGTTTTAGGTGGTCAGTTTGATTTACATAAATTTAAAACTGATACGGTCGGTTCAGTTTCGAAAATGTTCGGTTTGGTTTAAAAAATTTGAAGCACAAAAAGTCGGTTCAGTTTTCGACCCTATCATATCTTACATTTTGATAAATTATCGTTCTCTTTAAAAAAAAAAAAAAAAACTATACAAAGGTAAATAATTCATATATCAAGCAAACAAGAGCCGTGGGACTACAACATATATTGGTAAATACTGATTAGTCAACTATAGGTACCTGGAAAGAGGGCCGGTAGCTGAAAAAGCATCCCTACTTTCCGACGCAAGTTAAGCACATCGAGTTCACAAATATCACAGCCATCCAAAAATACCGTTCCCGCCGGAGCCTCCCACAACCGATTCAAAGCTCGCAACAAGGTCGATTTACCACTCCCACTTGGTCCAATTATGCCAATGATCACTCCTTTCGGGATGTCAATGCTAACCCCATGCAGTATACCAGTACCAGTTGTTTCTGATACTTTGGTCAGGTTGTGTATCCGAAATTTCGGTTTCGGTTCCGTGTCATCATTTACATGAATCAGCAGGTGTGTTTGAAGGTCATCTGTGGATAGGGAGAAATTCAATAAGGTTTTGATTAAGAAGAGTGATCAATGAGGTAGTGAGAATTATTACATACCTACTAAACTTCAATGTTTTTTTTTTTTTTTTTTTTTTTTGTTGAGAAATAAAATTTAAATTAGGAGTGAACAAATCAATGGCGTATTGAGAATTCTCACTTACAAAGCTTCAATGGGTTTTTATATGAAAAACTCAGGTTATTAAGATAAAAAATAATGGGTTTCTTTGTTAAGAGAGAATTTTTAATTGGATTTTGAATATATGTTTGATTTTTGGAAAAAGTTCATGAAAAAAACATTCAAAATTATTTTTACTAAGAAAAAAAATTTATTTATATTTTATGGAGGAATTATCGAGGAAAATAAAGAAATTGTTCAACGAGGCTCTGCATGTTCAGACATTAAGTCTCTCGAGGGTTTTTAGTTAAGGAAAATCGTTCAGTGAAAATATCAAACGGAGATAAATTTTCCGAGGGAAAGGCTAAACAAAGTTTTTTCTTCGAACGAGAAAACATTTTACCGGTGAAAAAAATTTCTTTTTTCTAGAACACTAGAACTCAATCTTGAGGGGAAAATTTTCATTTTCCATTAAACACCCAAAATCAAACACACAAATATGATGAATAGGATTTTGATTAATAGAGAAAATATTGATGGGTTCTTACCTGAACTGACATTGGTCTCCATTTGCTTTGCTAAACTAATCAGATTGGTTTGTTTGTTGTTTGTTGGTTGTGTTTGTGTGTTGTGCTTAGCAGAGGGAGAGGAGACCAGTTAAGTAGCTAACTGCACCTGAAAGACAGGGCTTGGATGACACCACAAAATAGAAGATTTGTGCAATTTTGAGCTGAGTGAAGTAGATTAGATTGCCTTGCTTGTGTGTATGTTTGTTTTATACTTGTGAGAGAGGAAGACATGTATGGACCATAAAAGAGTTAAATTTCTTTGTAGTTTTGTTTGTGTGTGATGGATAGGGAGAGATGAAGCATAAAGAAGGACAGTAGATAAAGCAAACACCAGAAAAATAAGGCTTGGATGAAACCTTCATTTGGTGGCAAAATTGAGTCTCATTTGGTGGAGTTCTCTTTCAGACAGAATGTTATTGAAAGGGACCCCAGTTGCAGTTGAGCTGATCTCTCACGTTTCTGTGTTTTGGGATCCAGAAGTAGTTAAACACCCTGAAATGACCCAAAAGGGCATATGTGTTTAAGTTTCTTTGGTTTGGATGTGGTGAATTTTGGAAATTGTGAGGGGTAATTGTGAAATTTAGGGAGATAGGTTCGTATTGTTCCGTGCAAGAAATGTTAACGCAAATGACAATAGCAGGAGGATCGTATCAATCCGTATTACCAACAAAAACAGGAAGACCTCGTCTGAAAGAATTTGTTCCAAAACATAAACATATATCCCAATGCTGTGGGGCCAAGAGTTAGATTCCATTTCCATGCCACCGTTGATGGAAGTATGGAACATGGGAAGGGATTGGTTGGTGGGGAATGTCGTTCTTGTGATGAACCCAATCTTTAGACGCTTTGTCTGTGTATCTTGTTTAACTAACGAGGGATTTTCAAACATGTTTAAGTAAAAAAAAAACTTTTTTTTGTCAAACACGAAGATTTTTATTGAAGATAAAAAGGAAACAAAATATAAGTGGAGCCGTTGATATATCAAGGAGTGTCAAAATACTATGAAAGAGTAAAAAACAAGTATCTAAAAAGATTACAAGCTGAACCCATAATCTGCAACAATTTCCTAATCTCGATAAATATAGATTGCTCCGATCTATTGAGCCATTAATAAATCCTCGCATTTCTCTCTTTCCATACACACCACATGAGCACGTGATGAACCCTATACCATAACCACTCCGCGCGTCAGAATGGATTAGCTTGGGACCACCAACTTAGCCAATCCAAAAAGGAACCTTGAAACATCAAACTCAGACAAAATTCTGACAAGAAACTGCTCCAAATAGATTTGAAGAATTTACAGTGAAACATCAAGTGATCTAAAGTCTCGTCATTCTCATTACAAAACACACAAAGACTTCCTGTGAGGATTCTTCTTTTTCTTAACCTATCTTTCATCAAGATCCTCTCATGCAACACTGACCTACAAAAGAAATTAATCCGAAAAAGAAAAAAATTCACCCAAACTAGATTCTTGTGAGAGGAAATGAAGGAGTTGGAGTGAGTTTCATAATGAGAGACATTAAGCATATCAAAAAACTTTTTCACCGAGAAACCCGCATATTTACCTTTCCACACCAAACTATCAAATCCCTTCAAGAGCATCTGAATATCCAACAGATGCATTAAATTGGTGGCCTCTTCTAGCTCCTCATCATTTAGGGATCTCCAAAAGGAAAGATCTCATGAATCTTCATTAGACAAAAAAATGTTAACTTTCTCATTTTTCTAGTTGTTAATGATAAACAACATTGGAAACAGATCCTTCAAAGGTTGGTTGCTACATCAGGAATCATGTCAGAAGAAGATGAGATCATCATTGCCACATCAAAGTGAGGTATGAGGGTAGGAAATACTCGCGCATCGAGAGATGAATTTCCACAAATGTCACCCTTAAGGAGTGTACTTGGTTCTGGTATCTCAATCTCATATATTTCGCTCATATTTATCAATAATAAGTGATCTCCATAAATTGTCATCTTCATCTGCAAATCATCAAAGCCACTTGAAAAGTAATGCTAAGTTGAAAGTGCTTACTTGGTGAATGCCTAATCCACCTCGGGTTTTGAAGCAACATATTTTCTCCCAACCCACTTGATGATACATCAAAATAAACCGTCGTCACAGTCATACACGTGGCAGAAATCACCCATCACGAGGATCATGTATCCCTTATACTGGGTCAGTTCGTAAAGCTTAAAGAAGGCAAAACCAATCATAAAAGCCCAAACATAGACCATCGGAAGAAGTCATAACTAAAGCCCAAATTCAGGCTTGAACGAGTTCTCTCATAAAGACGAGAAACGTTGCATAAGAAAAAAGCAGCAGAGGGAGTTATGTCTCCACTGACACGTCTTTATAAAAGAGAAGGCTATTACGAATAACATATCCTTCCTTGCACTTCACATGCTTAAGTCACGCAGAGAATTAACAACAACCATTATATAAGGTAAAATGAAACATTGACCAAGGTATGCAACTTTAACTGAGTTTTGTCCAGATTTATTTCCTTCTTCAATAAAGTTGCTGACTTAAACATCGGAGTTCCTTCGGCCACAAAAAGGCAGTCTTTGACAGTCTAACATCTGTTTTGCAGATCAAACTCACATGAGGTCAAGATTTGGATATATCAGTTTGGCATCGTCCATGGGGAACGACAAGTTTCCTTTCAGAAAAGAAAATCCATACGAACAAAACTTACTAAGATCCGATCAACAATCCAAAAGCTATCAGAACAAATGGAATACTCTATACACTCTCAATCTAGCAATAATCGACGCAACCTGTCTCATGATATCGTCCGGCGACAACCGTCGAACCAATCACGCTAGAAGAAGAGAGCCACAACATATGACGATTCAGACTTCTCTGACATATTGGAGAATCACCTTGGACCCTTGTGTGGAGGTGTTTATAACCCAGATGAACCACATGATCAAAATGGTGGATAAACTACCGGGAGAACAACAAGACTTGAGAAGGAAGCACCCAACTTAAGAGACATCAAATCCATAACAATCCAG
Organism: Berberis vulgaris; assembly: GCA_963556465.1. Classification (NCBI taxonomy): domain Eukaryota; kingdom Viridiplantae; phylum Streptophyta; class Magnoliopsida; order Ranunculales; family Berberidaceae; genus Berberis; species Berberis vulgaris. The sequence goes on from OY747132.1 coordinate 72,736,948, forward strand.
AATTATTTGATCAACGAAAGCCTTAGGGCTGAACAAAAAATCGATCAAACCGACTGAATCGATTTAAACCGAACCAATCGATTCGGTTTAAATTTGGTTCGGATCGGTTTCGGTTTTAAAAAATTCAAAACCGAAGTAGTCGGTTCGGTTTTCGGTTTCTATGTGATTTTAACCGACCAAACTGAACCGACCGAATATATATAATAAATAATATATTTTTTATATGTAAATAATACAATATGTTTAAAATAGTCGGTCGGTTCGGTTTTATTTCGGTTTTGGTTCAATTTTAGTCGGTTCGGTTCGGTTACGGTTGTGCATAAATTAGAATAGGTTTTGTTAATGGTCGGTTCGGTTTCGGTTTGAAAATTTTAAAACCGACCTAAGTCGGTTCGGTTCACGGTTTAGGTGAAAACCGGTTTTCAGCCCTAGAAAGCCTGAAAGGCTATAGTCGAGGAGGTCCAGACGTGAACGACTAGCAGGGAAATCGTTCACAACCTTAAAAACAAGTCAAGACGAAGTCTTTAAATCTATAACAAAATGGGAAGACGTCAAGTGGTTGCAAAAAATGATAGGAGATCCAGACAAACGAAATAAAAGCAGATATTGCTCCTTTCACGATGACTACGGATACGATACCAAAGATTGTCACCACTTGAGAGATGAAATCGAACACCATGTCAGAGAAGGACGACTTGGAGAATTCATAAACTAAAAGAGTCCAAAGATGGAATAATCACGTCGAGAGGGCAATCAAGGGAGCTAATATACGTTTTGCATGGCGCAACTGGAGAAGATGAGCAATCCAATCGATCCCGGAAGCAAGTAGTCAGAGACTTACGAGTAAAGATTAGATACCAAGAGCCATCTGCACAATGCGCAAGGATGATGCAAATGAATCTGACATTCTCCAACGAAGTCGCAGACGAAGTTAACTTTTCATACAATGATGCCTTAGAAATTTCAGTGCTGATACCAGGTGGAAATTTACAAGGGTGCTGGTCAACACGGGCAGCTCAACCAACCTCCTGTACCTAACAGCGTTCCGAATGATGCAGTTTACTAACGAGATGTTCTCACCTAGCGATCAACCAATGATGGGTCTCAGCGAGGAACAATGTCGCCCGCTGGGGATGATCTAATTGCCAATTGAAGCAGGAGAACAAGGAAAGCAACGAGTGCCATTGACAAACTTCCTTGTTGTTGATGTTTTTTCTGCGTACAACATGCTACTCGAAAGGCATTAGATACACAAAATGGGCGCGTGTCCTCAGCCATGCACCAATGCTTGAAGTACCATACCGAAAATGGTGTCGAGAGAATCAAAGAAGATCAACCAGTGGCTTGCGAGAGTCATTACACCACAATAAAAGCTCACCACAAATAGAAATTACTGCAACAATTGGAGGAGCTTCCACAACAACCTGGTCAGATGAGCCCCGACCTCCCATACGAGCTGTCACGGACTAGCAATCCGTGCGGCACTAGCTATCCAATTCACTAGTAAGCCTATGAGTAGTTACTTTGACAGGCACAAATATTAACTTGAGAATGCACAATATCAATCTGTAGACAATATAACGATGCACAATAGTCAGCAAAAACTTTCATTAACATTCAATAGATTACAATGGGGAGGAACGTTCGAAAGGACGTTGCTCAAGACTAGTTCGATGCTATCGATCGATGGAAATACAAGTTTGAAGTTGAAAAGCAATGCAAAGAAAACAATAAAAATGCTAGCGGTACAGTCTGGCCCGACTATGCAATGGAGGCAACACGTCCTCACAGTCAAGAGCTCAAACCTTCTCCCTATAATATAGATGCTAAGCATTTGGGCACTTTTCAAAAGGGAACATTGAGTTTTGAGACCATTAGGAAAGTCTTGAAAGGCCTCTGACGTTGATTTCTCTGACCAACGGTACTAGTCCTGACACTCTCCCACAATCAATTCGCTGACGCCCTCGCAGCGAACTTTTCCAAGTACTCTTCTAGCTTTGAGAGGTACGGCAGCAGATGCTCGACTGGCTCCCGACTAATCTCTGAAGGAGGCTCATCCTGCCACTTGACCAAATACCCTCTATCCGGGCCTGTGTTGTTGATGAGGCGGTCAGCTAAGATTTCTTCCACTTCTCGATCTGGCTTACTAGGATGCTTAGGCAATGCTCAGGTAGATACATTTCTTGTGGGATCAGTGGCATCTGCATGGTAGGACTTCAAGTTACTTGCATGGAAGACAGGATGGGTGAAACGGAGCCAATGTGGTAACTTGACGCGATAGGAGACTTTGTCTACTTTCTCAATAATCTGTACCGGTCCCTCATACTTGCGAAACAGATTGTTGTGTGCTCTAGCTGTCCGTTTATACTTGTTGAACATATCTAGCTTCACCAATACCAAGTCCCCGACTTCAAAAGGATCAATCCGTCTCTTGTTGGCCCATTTCTTCATGTGACGGGAGGCTTTCTCAAGATAGGCTCGAGCAACTTCAATGATTTTCTGCCAGGCTTTGACAAATTCAAGAGCTCTTGGGCTGGGTCCTTGGTATCCGGTAAGCACTGTATGTGGTGTCAATGGTTGCTAACCAGTGACTAACTGAAAGGGGCTGGAGTGAGTAGCTGAGCTCTTTTGTAAGTTGAAACAGAATTGTGCAACATCAAGTAGACCCACCCAATTTTTCTGATTTGCACTTACAAAATGACGAAGGTATTCTTCGAGCATAGAGTTAAAGCGCTCAGTCTGTCCGTCAGATTGGGGATGTTGGCTTGTCGACATATTAAGTTTGGATCCCAAGAGCTTGAACAACTCCTTCCAGAACTTTCCTGTGAAGCGAGCATCACGGTCGCTAACAATGTTTTCGGGCAGTCCCCAATACTTCACTACATGCTTTAGGAACAATTGCGCCGTATCTTCGGCTGTGCAAGTCAGTCCGGTTGGCACAAAGGTCACATACTTTGAGAATCGATCAACAACTACAAGGATACACCTGAAATCCTCCACTTTCGGTAACTCAGTAATGAAGTCCATGGAAACACTTTCCCAAGGACGAGTTGGAACAGGCAAGGGCTCTAGTAAGCCTACTGGTTGATCTCTTTCAACCTTATCTTGCTGGCAAATAAGACATGTTCGAACATAGGCCATTACATCCTCCTGTATCTGCGGCCAATAGTACCCCCTATCTAGCAATGCAAGTGTTCGTCTCCAACCTGGATGTCCCGCCCAATGGGTGTCATGGCATTCTCTCAAAAGTTCTATCCTCAAACCAGAAGTTCTTGGAACATAGAGGCGATTACCAGTTGTGAGTATTGCTCCATTTTTTATCCAGAACCGTCGAGTTTTACCCTGCTTGATCAACTCTGTAATCGCCTTCGCTTGTGGGTCTGTCTGTAGGCCTGCTTTGATCTTCTCCAAGATGGTGTGACTCGGACCGATATGGGTTAGCACTGCAAGGTCTGCCCTTCTACTGAGTGCATCAGCTACATTGTTAGTGCGCCATGGCTTGTATTCCAATACTAAGTAAAATTCTGCTAATTTTTCCTGCCATCGAGATTGTTTGGAGGTTAGCATCTTCTGAGTAAGGAAATGGCTTGCTGCAGCATTATCCGTTTTAACAAGGACTTGAGATCCCAAGAGGTAGTGTCTCCACACCCGTAAACAATGTACAATGGCTAGCAATTCCTTTTCCTGAGCTGAGTAACGGGACTCTGTATCATTCAACTTTCGACTCTCATATGCTACCGGGTGACCATCTTGAAGCAAAACTCCCCCTAAGGCATAATCAGATGCATATGTTTGTACTTCAAAGGGCTTGGTGATGTCTGGCAAGGCCAATACTGGATCTTTCATCACGGCTAGTTTCAAGTCTTGGAATGAAGCTTCACACTGCCTATCCCATTCCCATGTTCGGTCTTGTTTCAACAAATTTGTCAGTGCAACAGCTCTCTTAGAGTAGCCCCTTATGAAGCGACGATAATAGTTTGCGAGTCCAAGGAAAGAACGTAGTTGAGACACGTTCTTAGGAGTGTTCCAATCATGGATTGCCTTGACTTTCTCCATGTCCATCCGAATCTTGCCATTGCCAATAACATGAGCCAAGAAATTGATCTGGTTCTGGCCGAATGAGCACTTCTCCTTCTTGACAAATAGATGATTATCCCTAAGGATTTGGAACACTTCTTGCAAATGATGTAGGTGTTCTTCTATAGTCCCACTATAAACCACAATATCGTCAAGATAGACAACCACAGACTTGTCCAGAAGGTGACGGAACATGCCATTCATAAGGGTGCAAAACGTAGCTAGAGCATTGGTCAAGCCGAAGGGCATTACTAGGAACTCATATGACCCATATCTAGTAGAACAAGCAGTTTTGGGTTCGTCACCAGTAGCAATGCGGACCTGATGGTAACCTGATCTCAAGTCGAGTTTTGTGAAGTATCTGGCGGATCCAAGTTGGTCGAATAAGTCTGCAATGAGCGGTAGCGGGTATTTGTTCTTTATAGTGACTTTGTTCAAGGCTCTATAATCAACACAAAGGCGAAGACTGTCATCATGTTTCCGCTGAAAAAGAACAGGTGACCCATAAAGTGCTTTAGAGGGCCGAATGAATCCCGACTCCAACAAGCCATCTAGTTGTTTTCTCAATTTGGTCAACTTTGGAGGGCTCATGCGATATGGACTACGTGCGGGTGGTTTGGCACCAGGCACTAACTCAATTTCGTGATCAATGAGCCTTCTGGGAGGTAGATTCTTTGGCAATTCATCTGGCATCACTTGGCTGAAGTCAGCAATAACTTGGGCAACTTCCTCAGGGATTTTTCTAGTATCATCTTCCATCTCTAACTTTGCCATAGCTAAGTATGTATCTTCTCCTTTGGCCAAGCCTCTCTTGACTTGGAGCGCCGACAATATTCTATCATGAGTAGTGGGTCGAATTGAGGTTGGTACAATGCGTAGTCTGGGTCCGAAAAAACCCAAGGAGTCCATGAAAGGTAGTGGTCCCGCTGCAGCTCCTCGGAAGAATTCTTGGCCAAGGATCACCTTAAAATCATCAAGTGGGACGGCCAAGAAGTTTGATCTTCCTTCCCATGGACCAACCTGTAGTGGCACAGCTCTAGCCATACCATTAATAGAGATTGCCTCAGAGTTGACAGCTTTCAACTTACCCACATCTCCTTCTAAGTTCAGACCCACACGTCTAGCTTCATCTGGGGCAATAAAATTGTCTGTCGCTCCTGAATCCAACAATGCTTGGGAAGGGAACCCATTGATAGTGATGTCGATGTATTGCAAAGCCTTCTTGTGTGGGTGCTCATACATTTCTCCTTTGACAGCATTGAGCTTGCGTAGAGCTCCCATCTGGGAGGTCTCACTGTTGGTGGGGTTCGAGCTCGATGCGGTCGAGTTAGAAGGTTATGTTTGAAGCAAGGACATCAATGAGTGTAGGGCTGGTTTGGATGGACATTTGCCTGTTGGGTGATCCCTGCTATTGCAAAGAATGCATGGGGCAGGTGCAGATGGTCGCCATGGTGACCTTGGCTTCTTCTGATTCGGGGTTCACCGCTCGAAAATATTGTTCCAGATCAAACAAGAAGTTCTCTAGCTCCTTCCCATCTCGTACCCCAGCATATGACTTTGGCTCGGACACTTTCATCCTAGGGTGATCAGTCGTCCCTGTGGCCTTGGTCAGCAAGCCAACCCTTGCAAATAAGTCCTCCAACTGTAATTGGAAGTCACTCATCACTTGAGCTGTGGGGTGAGGCAACTCTTCCATAGCGACTGTCTGTCCCTCTAAATTATCGACGTGCTCAGCCAGCGAATCCACTCAAGCCGACTGATCTGTTCTCCCAAACTGCTCAACTGGTCCATTCTGTTTTCTAGTCTCTGCATTCGACTAGCCTGTCGTTCCTCCATAGCGCTAAGGCGCTCGCTTAGTTCCTGCATCCTGGTTTGCATTCAACAAGCTCTGGCTCTGATACCAACTCTCACGGACTAGCAATCCGTGCGGAACTAGCTATCCAATTCACTAGTAAGCCTATGAGTAGTTACTTTGACAGACACAAATATTAACTTGAGAATGCACAATATCAATCTGTAGACAATATAACGATGCACAATAGTCAGCAAAAGCTTTCATTAACATTCAATAGATTACAATGGGGAGGAACGTTCGAAAGGACGTTGCTCAAGACTAGTTCGATGCTATCGATCGATGGAAATACAAGTTTGAAGTTGAAAAGCAATGCAAAGAAAACAATAAAAATGCTAGCGGTACAGTCTGGCCCGACTATGCAATGGAAGCAACACGTCCTCACAGTCAAGAGCTCAAACCTTCCCCCTATAATATAGATGCTAAGCATTTGGGCACTTTTCAAAAGGGAACATTGAGTTTTGAAACCATTAGGAAAGTCTTGAAAGGCCTCTGTCGTTGATTTCCCTGACCAACGGTACTAGTCCTGACACGAGCCCAACTAGTCCACGAGATCGACCGAACATCGAAAAACTGAAGAAGAAACGATCGTGGTCTGCCTGAGGCCCTGAACGATGAAGAAGAGAAAGTAGTCCGAATTGGCACAATGATTCACCCAGAGCTCGCCGAGAAACTAATTCAACCGCTGAAAAATAATCAAGATGTTTTAGCATGGATAATGAAGACATGGTGGGAATAGACTCATCTGTCATTTCCCACAAATTACAAGTGAACCCGAACAAGAAGCCGGTCCGACAAAAAAGAAGGTCGGTGTCTCCAGAACGTAATCTAGCAATAAATGAGGAAGTGCACCGCCTACTTAAAGCAAGGATGATCAGAGAAGCTCACTATCCAGACTGGTTAGCCAACATAGTATTAGTAAATAAAAAGAACGACAAGTGGAGGGTATGTGTGGACTACACTGATCTGAACAAAGCTTGCCCAAAAGATAGTTTTTCACTCTCATGAATAGACCAGATAGTGGATGCAACCGTTGGACAAGAATTGCTGAGATTTATGGATGCGTACTCTGGGTGCAATCAAATACAGATGGACCCTCCCCACCAAGAAAATACATATTTTATAACAGAAAAAAGTACATACTGCTATCGGGTAATGCCCTTTCAGATTGAAGAACGCAGGAGTCACGTAATAACGACTGCTGAACAGAATGTTCAAAGATCAAATCAGTAAGACGATGAAAGTTTATATTGATGATATGCTTGTCAAGAGCTCACGCTAAACAAACCACATCACAGATCTCAAGCAAACATTTTCCTAACTTTGAAAGTACAAAATGAAACTGAATTTGGAGAAGAGCACATTTGGAGTAGAATAAGGAAATTTCTTGGGTACATGGTCAATCAAAGAAGAGTCGAGGCCGACCCAAAACAAATACATACGCTTCTCAACATACAATCACCGACAAACATAAAAGACGTATAAAGTCGTAATAGAATAATATGGGCCTTGAACAGATTCATCTCCAAATCCTCAGACAAATGTCTACCTTTCTTCAAAATTTTGAAAGGAAATAAGACATTCGAGTGGAATGCAGAGTGCGAGAAAACTTTTCAAAGCCTAAAAGCACATATGGGGAGCACATAATTGCTGATGAACACGAACACGAACACGAGGGAATCACTGTATTTATATTCATATTTATCTATATCTGACAATGCGATAAGCTTAAAGCAAGTACAGGAGGAAAATAGCGTACAAAAACCAGTATACTACATCAGCAAAACACTTGCGGATGTAAATATCAACTATCCAGCTCTAGAGAAGTTGGCACTCGCCCTGATCATGTGTTTAAGAAAGCTACGACCATACTTCCAAGCGCATCCAATCATAGTCATGACCGAGCAGCCACTTTGGTTGGTGTTGTACAAGCCAAATCTATCGAGAGGGATAGTGAAATGAGCAGTAGAGATTGGATCATCCGCTGATCTATTTTATTGCCGAATTTACAGGGACCAATGATTAGTGTTCTAAAAATCGCTAGGCGTTGGGCGGGCGGCGAGCAGGTGCCTAGGCGGGCGCCTAGGCGACACCTAGGCGGTCTTAGGTTTTGTATTATTACTTTAATAATTTACAAAAGTTAAGCATACTACCTTATCAATTACATCCAATTTAATGCCAATATACATATGCAAAATTTAAACACATGAAAAATTAACAATCGTGAACAAAATTTATTAAAACTCAAATGACTGAAGTTGGTCATGATGGGTACTTTATATAAATTTGAATTTGTGTACTCTTTTATTTTTCTTCAAATTGCATGAATAACCTCAGTTATGTTTGATAAAATCTACAATTCTACATTAGTAAAATTGGTACCGGCAGATCCTTTAAGAATTCCATTAAGTAATCATCATTTGCTACATTTAGACATATACTGAATAAAAAACAATTAAATAGTTTATTTCTAAAAAATAGGAAAAAAAATAAAATAAGAACACAATCAGCCTTATTAAAAAAAAAATCGCCCAGACCGCCTAGACCCCGCCTAGATCCCGCCCAGACCCGCCTAGACCCGCCCAGACTGCCCGCCCAGCCATTAATCTGGGCGGTTTTCCACCTTCTAGCGCCTAGGCCGATTTTTAGAACACTGACAATGATCAACAACCAGAAAGCAAAAATGAAGAAGGGCAAATCAAACAAACCACCCACAGATGGATCATCCGCTGTGAGGAAACATCCAACGAGGTGGGAAGTAGAGCTGGATTGGTTCTGTACAACTCAGAAGGCGCCACGTTGGAGAATGCGATAAAATTCAATTTTAAAGCCTTAAACAACGAAGCTGAGTACAACGCTGTGATAGTCGGGCTACAATTAGCAAAAAATTTGGGAATAAAAGACATCAGTGTCTTTACTGATTCTAAATTGGTGGTCAATCAATTGAATGACGAATTCCAAGTCAAAGACGCCCGAATGAAGGCCTACCACAAAAAACTATTGAACTGGTAGAAGGCTTTCAAACTACAATCATTCAACAATATGTAAGGGCGGAGAACGAAATAGTCAACGAACTGGCAAATGAAGCATCACAAGCTAAAGATAATGATAATCCACTCGTTATGATGCAAGGAAGTTCCATACTTGAGAATCAGGTAGAAGAAACATGCGCCACAAACCAAGAAAACAACTGGACAACTCTGATCCTGATGTATATATCAAACGAAGAACTCCCAACAGATAAGATGGAGGTCCGAAAACTGCAAAATCGGGTAGCACGATACACAATGATCAATAACAGACTCTACTGAAGATTTTCCACAAGTCCGTTACTAAGATTCCTTTCACCCGAAGATGTCGACTATGTCCTACAAGAAATCCACCACGGTACATGTGGGAATCACCCAGAAGGAAGAACACTAGCCCATATAGCACTCACGCTAAGATACTACTGGCCAACGATGCAAGCATATGCTCATAAACTTGTTCCTACATGTGACAAATGCTAGAGATTTGCCCCATACATTCACATGCCAGGACATAACCTGATCCCGATGAGTAACCCCTGGTCATTCGCGTAATGGGGAATGGACATCGTAGGACCACTCCTCGTATCAGACAAAAAGAAAAGTTTCTCCTCCTGGCAGTAAATTACTTCACTAAGTGGATAGAAGTAGAGCCTCTAGCAAAGATAGAAGAAACCCAAGTCGAGAAGTTTATTTGGAAATACATAATATGCAGATTCTGGATCCCAACGGTAATTGTCACAGACAACGGGAAATAATTAGAAGGTAGGAAAATCAATGGGCTATGTGAAAACCTAAACACCCAGCAGCACTTCTCGGCACCCGCCCCCCACAGGTGAATGGGCAAGCCAAGGTCACCAACTGAACAATCTTGGAGGTGATCAAAAGAAGGCTCAAATCAACAAAAGGATTGTGAACATTCGAGTTACCTGGTGTCCTTTGGGCATGCAGAAAACAAAAAAAAAACTCCTACATGGGAAACCCCTTTCGCCCTCGCGTATGGGTCCGAAGCAATGATACCCGAAGAGATTGGCATGTCAACGTTCAAGACCAAAGAATTTTGTGCTGAAGATAACGTCGTGGCATTGAGAGTTGGGTTGAACCTCCTCAAGGAAAAATGAGAAGCAACTTCTATCAAAACAACAGCCTACCAACAGTGTATCGTCGAATATTACAATAAGAAGGTAAAGCTCGCACTTTTGACATCGGTGATTAGGTGCTCCGGAAAGTTCAGCTCAACACAAAGGAACCAAACATGAGAAAACTAAACCCAAATTGGGAAGGGCCGTATAGAATAATAAATATCAACATGCCAGGGACATACTGGTTGGAAAACAAAGAGGGTGAAAGCCTACCACGACTGCGGAATGTAGAACACCTAAAAAGAAATTATGGTCGTGGTAGCTTTTCACCCTCTTTGTTTTCCGACCAGTATGTCCCTGGTATATTGATATTTATTATCAATTAGCCAATGGTAGCCTGGTTGGATGGTTAAGGCCATGGTGGTTTAATCCCCACGTCTTGGGTTCTATACCCACCGGCGGCAAGCTTGCCTTTCAAAAAAAAAATTATCAATAAACTTTTTCACTCAACCTTCCATCTTGAGTTCAAGCAACAAAAGTTTAGTCGGGACGAAGAAGTCAGACTGAAAATCTCACTCGTGAAAATACTCAACACGACTAGAGTATCGAGCAACAAATAAATATATGTACCAAGACAAACGAGTCAGGCATGAACATGAAACTTCTAGCCTGATCAACCATGAAGTAATAAAGTACCAGGACATACGAGCTGGATTTTTTCTCATTGACTATAATGTACGATATCATAATTCAAATATAGAATCATATTTCGTAAAAAAAAAAAAAAAAAAGCTTTTACACGACTAGTCTGTTGAACACTGAAGCCATTCACAAAAATTTGGACGAACGAGTTAGAATTCTACCAAGAATTTCGAAAGCAAAAAAGTTAAACTACTGAACACAACCAATTCAAAATATAAATTTCCGTTGATCTTTTAAAAAGAAAAGATTACAAAGGAGCCAAAAGGACGTTTAAAAAGGAACACCAGCATTAGCAGCAGTGTCGCTAGATGGTACGAGCTCAGACAGATGATGGGACTGTTTTTCGACCACAGGATCACTCAGCGAATCCGAAATATTTCCTCCTCATCCTCGATTACTTGCTCAACATAGTAATGATATTCGGTTAAATCCAAGCCTTGCATCTCAAGAAAATCCAAAAAGTCGTAACGACCATCGACCACTCTTTTCCAATCCGCTGCTTCTACAACTTTTAGCCTTTCAGTAATAGATGAAAGCTCGGCTTGAGTCAACACCAATTCGTTCTCAACGACTATAAGTCTAGTGGAAACTGCAGACTTGGCTGCAATAAACTTAGAATTTAGCTAAACAATTCGCCTCACAGAAGCCTTGAGACTTGCAGAATACTTCTTAGCAAAACAATTGGCCTCATCATGCTCAACCACTCGGTTGGACAATTCCTTCTCAGCAACAATCAAACGGGACCACAACCTATCCAGCTCGACTTTGGACATTTCGAGATCAGAAGCAAACTTATCCCAAATAGCCTCAACCTTCTTCAATGAAGTCCGCGCAGTATCAGCAGCCCTCGCATTCTTTATGCACTGCGTTATCAACAAATCAAGTTGACAGAGAACGTGAGAAAGAACTAAGGCATGCCCCGCTAGCTTTCACTTGATGAGCGCCACCTGATCGCGAGCAACCTTATAATTTGGCCCCATCACAGGCACGTAAGTAAGATGGGTCATTCCTTCCATGAGGTGCTCGAGGCCCTCATCGATCTGAAGACATGGCGGACTCACGGGCATAAGAGCCCTATTAGCCAACACCCATGACAACCGCCAATGAGATTGCGAGCACTGTCTTGCACATCAATCTCAAAAGCCCAATATAACTTCTCAGGAGCAACCGAGGCAAGACAAGAAACGGAGGGAGTAGTAGGAGATTTTGAGGTCCCAACAACAACAGAAGACACAAGAGGTTTGAAGCCTCGGGCTCAAGTAATGATTCGATATTCCAATGTCAGATCATACTCGATGTCATCCAAGGACTTGGTGTTGTTTGGATTCTTAGACTGCTTAAGTCCAAGTTGAAGCATTTTTTTTCAATGAAGCGAGAGTCTCAACCGCCAGATCGGCAGAAATAGGCAATCCTTATGAAAAGATGAAACTTTTCTCACGATCGTCCAAAGGACGAAAAACTTCATTTTTCTCCTCTCAATAGCTTGATTTATCTTCTCATCTTCTTGAACAACAAAGTCATCTGCACCACGACCTCCCTTTCCAGGAAACATTGGAGGAGAAGGAGCCCTAATGGTACCATAAACCAATGTGGCGAGCTTATTCTTCTTCAAGACACGACTAGGACTAATTGCCAGCATCTTAGACGGGTTGGGAAGCCTGGGAACTTTCATCTTTCTAACGATCGAGCTAACACTCCCAAAGTCTCTGACAGCAACAGAAGCAATTCAGACTACAGGTTCTTTAATGGAGCTCACTTCACAACCGACATAAACATCACCGGTAAGTGCAACAGTCTCCTCTAAAACACGAACTACATAGGCTCCGCGCGACCCGCCTCACTCGATGAATACAAGCCACTACGGATAATAGCATTTGTAGTAAGGAAATCTTCCACCAAGACCCGAAGAAGCTTGTCAAACCAATTATAGAACTCCTACTCTTCTAAAAAGAGCGATAACTTGATCCTATAAGGCTCTCGGAATGACCGCAAAATATGATTTTTGTGCAACTTAAAATAATCGAAAATAGTAGACTCATAAAACTAGGACCTCGATCAGTTTCCATACTCCTCTCGCAGACTTTTGAAACAAGATGGGGAACAAATATAGCAAGTGCGGTTAGCGTTTACACCAAAACCCACCAAGGAATGCAAAACCCTAACATTCATAGGGATATCAGATGCGACAGCCCTTGCTAAGGTTGAAATCACCACATTCGAACCATTAGGAACTAGTTGGGCACTCTTAGACGATCTCAGGAACCGGAAGCCTAAAGCCATAATAGAACATACTAGGGTACATAGAGATATCGCCATGTTTTGGACGACAAGGACTATCGCCCTCTTCAAGGAGAATGATTTCAAGATCGGTCAACAACGAATAATCGTGATGAGTGCTATCCAAAGTACCTCTGTCGCCCGCTTAGGTGAAAAGAAAGCCTCGCAAGCATCAAGAACGTCACTACTCAAAACCCTGAAACTAGACATGGCTGCCAAGCAAAAGCAAAAGATAAAAGAATAAGCAACTGGAATTAAAATAGGTGTAAAGGGGAAAACCCCGAACTCAACTCCTCATTCTATAAGGACGAGCAGCGAAAGATCCACTCTTGGAAAAAATGAGAAATATGACAATCGCACGAAATCCCATAAATCATGCTGAAACGAGCAGACGGATGGAACATCGAAGAGACAACAGAAGGGACAGCTAGTAACAACATTAAATGCGCCATAAAGTTGAAATAAAAAATCCAACCGTCACACAGTTAATGGATACATGAACATACCCACTAACTAAGGAGGGAATAGCTGATGATACATCAACATAGACTGTCATCACAACCATACACGTGGCAGAAATCACCCATCACGAGGATCAGGTATCCCTCCTATTGAGTTAGCTTGTAAAGTCCAAAGAAGGCAAAACCAATCATAAAAGCCCAAACAGGGCTCATCAGAATAAATCATAACTAAATTCCAAATTCAAACCCGAACAAGTTCTCTCGTAAAGAAGATAAGCGTTGCATAAGAAAAGTGCCGCGAAAGGAGTTATGCCTCCACAGACAATTCTTCATAAAGGAGAAGATTGTTATGAAGAACGTCTCATTCCATTGCGCCTCACATGCTTAAGTCACACAGAGAATTAACCGTAAACATTATATAAGGTAAAATGAAACAATCGACCAAGGTATGCAACTTTAATTTAGTTTTGTCAAAATTTACTTCCTTTTTCAACAGAGTTGCTGACTTAAGCAACGAGTGCCTTCGGCCACCAAAAGGTGGTCTTTGACAGTCTAACATCTGTTTTGCATGTCAAACTCACAGGAGGACGAGATTTGGATGTATCACCACCAAATGCATCTTTCTAGAATTTTGAGTGGAACCCCAAAGGAAGTCGCGCGTGATCTGTTTACTTTCGAAGATGGTACCTTGATAAGAGACAAAAGGAACATAGTGATAAAAGCTAAAGTGGATTGAACAAGCGTTAGCCTGTTTACTTTCGAAAGGAATTTGAGCTTCCAATAAGCTAGTCTCGATTCCATCCTTTCGATTGTCTCATCTCACACATCTTTATTTTTAAATCTAGTACTCAAAGGCATGTGTAAATACTTAACTGGAAGCCGACCCGCTGCACAACCAAATAAAACCCGCCAATTGCTGCAGATGAGAAATTTTCCAATGGGCAATGCCACCAATTGCGAAAGTTGATTTTCAAATCTGAAATAACTTCAAACCAAAACATAATTCTTTTGAGAGCAAGAACCTGAGTAGCAGAGGCATCACAAAAGATGATAGTATCATTAACATATTGAAGAATGGAAACATGAGGACAACCATCTGTGACTGAGAACCCTCTCACTAGACCAACATCAATTGCTTTAAGAATCATTTGAGTCAGACCTTCTGTTGCTAAAGTAAAGAGAAAAAAAAACAGATGATTCTTTAGAGCTATTGGAAAACCCGTGCAGCTGTCCATTAATCTTCAAGGAGAATTGGGTCGTAGATCTACAAATGTGAAGCCAATGGATCCATTTGGAGTCAAACCCCGTGCAAATCACAAAAAAACATTGTCAAAGGCTTTTGATAAATCTAATTTGATGACTAGCCCTGGAGCACCTTGCTTTTTCTTGGAATCAATAATTTCATTGGCAATCAAAGGGCTATCAATCACCTGCCCTCCACTGACAGTTGCACTTTAAAATGGAGAAATGACTGAATGAAGAACATTTTTCAATCTATCAGCCAACACTTTGGCAATGTCTTGTACGCCTCGTTCAAAATACGGGTAGGTGTGAAGTCTTTGACTATCTGCACTCCCACACATTTAGGAACGAGACCTAGAGAACTTCTAATTTGAACTCTTGCATTGCCCCTCTAATTTCCATCTCTAAAAAGTTCTCTACCAAGGAGGTAGCTACTGGCTGGGAGATAGACTGATAAGTAATCCCCGAAAAGAAAGGTCGTCACTCCTTATTTTCGCTGAATAACTCTTTGAAATGAGAGACCATGATTTCTCTGATGCTGGCTTCATTTACTACCAACTCATGACCCATGCTAAAAGCTTCAATAGAGTTAAATAGTTTGCGTTTGTTGGCCAAGTTATGAAAGAATTTGGACCCGTGATCCATATGACAAGCCCAGATGACCCGAACCTGATCCTCCAAAACTCATCATCTCTTTTGATTAACTTTGCCCACTCTTGATGCAGTTGCACTCTACAAGACCTTTCCTCGACAGTCAGGTCTCGTATCGCTTCCTCAACATCAATATTAGCAATCAAAATATAAATATTTTGAATACATAAATTGGTCTTACCCCAAACTTTGGTCCTCCAATTCTTAAGGTTACATCAGAGACTACTGAACTGGTTCCACCATGATTTCCTCTCATATGCCAGGGTTGGGTGATCAAACCAACCATTATCAAAGGAAAATAGGCGAGTGCTACCACTAATAGAAGAGTTCGCCAATAGAATTGCGTGATGGTCAGAACTTGTTGCTCCCTTGAGCCATTCGACTTTATCACCAAATTTAACAGTGAAATCCACCGAAGCCAGAAACCGATCAAGCCGACAAAGAATAGGGCGCTCTTTTCGATTTGACCACGTGAATTCCCCCCCTTTCAGACTGAAATCAACGAACTCCACTCGTGGATCTCCTTCCGCAATCTTTATTTTCCTTCATGCGACGAACAACATTGAAGTCTCCTGCTAACAAGACCAAGTTGAGCTTATTCATAGTTGAGTGTAGGAAGGGAAAACTTTTGATTCTTGAACCGTTGTTCAATAAGATCATGACATGTTGCATTAAAAGCTACATGTCATTTTGTCGGATCAAAACCAATCTGAGAGCCTATTGTTTGGGTTGGATTTTGAGTCAAAAATTTTGAGTCCCAGGATTCTGACCCAAATTTAAATTGTCATCTAATATTTTTTTTTAAATGGTCAAAATCAATGGCCTTTAGTTATTGGCTTAAATTTTATGACTTCTATACCCTTCAAATTCAATGGTTTGATATCGAAAAGCAATTTTCTAATTGAATTAATAAATTTCAGCTGACTTGCACATTCGCTTTTAGTTGACTTCACAAAACATAAAAACTTGGAAACCCTCAACTCCAAGTTCATGTTGTCAATTGATAAAAGAATGAACTTGTCTAGAGAGCCAGGCCAGGTCCAATACCCTCCATCATCATAAAGATGCTCATAATTCCCAAATCGAATACAACCACATGCATAAAAAGCCCCTTGGCACTGTCCTGGCGCTAGGGGTCTGGCTCACTAGATTTTTTGTAAAAGAATTGGGCGACAAAGATTTATGAGATCCATTTTTACACACATTCCAACCCGGGAGTGGTTGATTTCCAATAAAGATCGCCTCCCTCAATGGTCAATTTTTTTTTATAAAATTTAAATAGTTCTCCAACACCATAATACATTAAATTAAATTCCCTAATTGACCATAATTAAGAGCAGCATCAACCTTTATGTAAATTGGATAAGAGGAGAGGATCCTTAGTCAAGCCCTTAAACTTTGGAGCCAATGTTGGCTGGAGATTGAAATTGGGTAACTACTCGTGTGGACATGATTGAGCTCAACTTTGGGGAGTGGGTTGACCCTTCAACAATTTGAGTTGTGCTTGGGCTTGGGCTTGGGCTTGTGCTTATCTGGTATATTAGGAACATGCAATTAGGGTTGAACAAAAAACCGACCGAATCGGTTTGATTTTTATGTAATTTTAACCGACAATATATATATATATATAGTATATATTTTATAGAAAAATAGTATAATATATTTAAAATAGTCAGTCGGTTCGGTTTACGATTTATCTAAATTAAAATTTGTTCGACTTACTTAATGGTCGGTTAAGTTTCAATTTGAAATTTCAAACTGCCCAAAGTCAATTCGGTTTTCGGTTTGGGTGAAAAATCGAATCGTCAGTTCGGTTTTCAACCCTACATGCAATAATATTTGAAGTAGCTCGCTCACTTGGGTGAAAACCCTACTATGGTAGAATGTAAATTTTTAAATGCTTTGGTAAATTACAGTCATATTGTCGTGGCAGTAAAGTCTCTCGACAGTCATGTGAAGGGGCATCACAATCATTGTCTCGTCAAAAATACATTTTTGGTTAGCAATTAAAAGCCATGTTGATGAAACCTCACGACAATCATGTGGAGGAGCATTACAATAACTCGTAAACTCGTCTTCTCATAAATACATGGTTGGGTAGAAATTGAAAGTGTGTTTACCGTAACAAGGTAGTCGAAAATTAGTTTGTTGCATGTATGATAACCCCAATTCTAGCTGGCCTGGGAAAGGGGCGAGGTTGCTGCCTGGGGGGGCAAATGTACACTTTTGCCCCCCAGGCAGCTGGGCCCAGGCCAGGAAGAATTACTCGTATGATAAACAACGGTAAAAAAAAAAAAGTAAAATTAAATTTGACCGAGTCAACCAAGCACTTAATCCTTGTTCGGGAATTCTAATTGGTGAGGAAACCAGTGAGGGCACCCCGTCCCTCGCTGGTTTCCTCGCCATTTAGACGGGTTCATCCTTGTTGGATTAGTTAGGCTAAACTAAAATCAGTTTATGATCCTCATTCACCACTACCAACCTCCATCCATTTTTAAATGTGCGTACAACTCTCTCAACCTTTCAACATATAACAACCTTTCTCTATTCTATTCTCCTTCCTTCTCATTCCTCTCTCTCTTTTTTCTTTTTTCTCATTACAACATCTCCAGACCAAAACGTTTCTCAATTGCTTCTATTACTCAATAGAGAAGCCCCATCTCTCATCTCTTCTGTTCTCTCTTTGTTCATCTTCAAGGCTTCCAATGGAGAATATCATTTGAGTTCTGTTTGGTATGTGTTTTTCACCCTCCATATTTGTTAACATTCTTTACTGTTTTGTTTAAATGGTTGGTTTCCTTATTTGACCCAAGGTTGATTTTAATACTTGTAAATTATGTAATTTGCATTGAAAAAGGTATATAATATTACTACCGAAGTGCAAAGTTTTTTTTTTATTGCTTGAAAAATATCATTTTGGTAAAATGCTTGACTAAAAGAAAAACCCTTGGTATGTTTGGTTAGCCACTTTCCATGGGAAATGGATGTTATGCAGATTTTCGTTGTTTGGTTGTCTATTTATTTACAGAAAATCGATTCTTCGTAAGACTGTTTTCTCACTACTTACGGGAATTCAAGTCCGAGAGGGAGGCATTGAAATTGAATTCATAGTAATGATTTCAATTTCCATATCTATTTTTCATGCAACCAAACAAGCCCTTAAAGAAATAGGTATTTTTGTGTTAGAAAGGCAACATGCATACTAACACCCAAAAGTTGCCAAAGTTCTAGTAGTTAATTATATGGTTGTGTTTAGTTCAAGAATGATAAAAATGAGAGGGATGGCAATATAAAGATAAAAAGGAAAGCATCGGAGGTTGTGTCTGGTGTTTTTACACACAACCACTATTTATAAAAGGGGTAGAAGTGTAAAAAAAATCCAAAAAAGACTAACAAACATGGCTGGCTAGAATTGTTGCCGTTTTTACATATATGATATTCTATTTTTATGTTCCAAAGGAAATGTATTGTTTCAATCTTAGGGAAACACATGATGTTGTATTGTTCTTCAACGTGAAGTTTACTCTTTCTTTCATCATATATCTTGCTGCTTATTTTTAATTTTCTCAACTATTTCCCCATAATTATATTTTTTAGACTAAACATAGCATAACTTTTTTCAGGACAGAACTACTTTGCCGGTAAGGGTAACCTAATTTCGATTTATTTAGTTATTTTGGAAGAAAATTAGGGAGAGTGCACCATGAATATCCCAAACTCCATTTAAGGAAACCCGATCAGAATTAAATGAATTTTTTTAAATTTCCAACATTAGGGATTTTTCCCCTCACCAGTCAGTAATTTGATTTAAAATGCAGGTCTACTGAATAAGTGATGGCTACAACAGCTAAGGACAAGGTGAAGAGACCAACCTCTCAACCAAATGAAAACATCTCTCAAGCAAGAAGAGCAACTACTACAAAGCCGGCACTTGGTGCAAGTACCTCTCATAAAGGTCTCTCCTTTCTCTCAGAGAAACCAAGCCCACATTATCTAAAACCAACAATAAGCTCAAACAAGGATGCATTTTGCAAGTATGGGAAGAAACAAGCTGTTGATGATACTAGTCTCAAGTACAACTCTCAATCTAGAAGAAGATCCATTGACAAGCCGCCTTCACCATCTGCTCTTCAAAGAACTCTTTCGGCTAGCCCAAGTGTAAGACCTATCAAACCATTGTCGCCTCCTCCCAGAAAGATGACAGTTTCTCCCAAACAACCGCTTACAACATCCAAGTCATTTGCCCCACCTAGAAATGGGAAATCCATGCCGGTATTGACAAAGGCGGCGACTATGAAGAAGCCTACAGGTACAAGTACTAATACTAGTACTAGTGGTACTGGTACTAAGAAAGTTCAGAGAGTTGAGAAAACAACTCCTATTGGTACTATTGTCTCTACTACTATTGTTGAAGCGATTGAAACACCACCACCATCAGTTAAGTCCTCTGAGGGAGAAGAGAAGGATGAAGTAGTTGTGCAGGAAGTACAAGAAGAGATGGATAAAGATGTGCGTGAGGAAGGAAATCATGTTGAAGCGGCACCAAACGATAGTATGATTGAACATCATGATCATGAGGTGGAGAAGAACAATCATTCGACATCAGTAGAAGAAAACGGATCAGTCTCGGATCACTCACTGGAAGGAAGCCAAGAGCAGAAAGATGAGCAAATGGAAATTGACAATGAAAAAGATGAGGTGAATGAAGAACATACTCGTGAAAATGAAGAATGCCAAAAGGACACCGAAGAAGGCAAACTTGAAGAAGAGAAGGCCGAGGTGGAGGGAAATGAAGGCGAAGAGGAGGGTTTTGAGCACAAAGGAAAGAAGGCTAGTATTGAAGGTGAAGGCGAAGAAGAGAAGCCGTATAAGTTGAAGTTCAAATTAAGTAGGGAGTTGGAAGAGAAAGATGAGGAAATTGGGGGAGGACTCCAGAGGCTTAAGTTCATGGAGAAGAAGGAAGTAGGCGCGGAAGGTGTTGAAGAGGAAAAGGGTGAAGCGGAGAATGTTGTCTTGAAGAAACAAGAATCCCAGAGTAAGAAAGAGTCGCCTGCATACAACGCTGTGATAGAAGAGACTGCTAGCAAGCTTGTAGAGAAGAGGAAGAGCAAGGTTAAAGCACTTGTTGGGGCATTTGAGACTGTCATTTCATTGCAAGAACCTGAGGGACAACAAGCTGAAGATAAAAGTGATTGAGAGAGGAAGTTGGGCATGCATGCATGAATTTATTGTATGGTTCTCTTTTTCTTTGATTTTTTTATGTTTGATTGTACTTTATGATGGATATGATCATTAATTCCCATTGTGAAGCTTATGATGATGTGCGTTAATTCCTTACAAATTAAATTCTCTTCATTCACTCTTTATAAACACGTTTCCTTGATTGACTAGAACTTACTCTGAATATGGTTAGCAGAAATTGTCTTTTTCATTTGCTCATTTCAATCCTTTTACAATTTTGATTGTCTAATCTCAATAATGAATGTGTAATGTAGCTCTCCAAAATGGGGCCTGAGTGTTTTTTAAATAGCATTTTACCGTACAACGGTTTTCTGCAAAATTCAAAGAGTGGACAGCAGGAAAAGAAATCATATTCTAAGAGTGAGCATCAAGATAGAAAAGCTTTCTCGGAAATGTATGTATGCTTCTTACCTGTGTTCGACATCTAGATAGCATAGCATCCAAGAAAACAAGAAACAACGGGGAAACCCTTGTGTCCAAATGTAATGTCCGACCAAAACAGTTCACTCTGCTCCATGTAGCTGGTGCAACAACTATGGTTTATACAATGCTTATGATGAGATCCATGCAATTCGCTGTAGGACACAATGGTTACCTTATTGAATATTCTTTTCGATCTTTAGTCACCTTAACTCTTTTGTCAGTAGGTTCAAAACTCCCTGTGGATCTTACCACCTCAATCCCTAGTGCTCGAGACCAATTGTCTAAGCTTATAGGAGCTTGTTAGGACATCGGTTGAATGTGTATTACTGCCTTATCTGCTCCAACTTCTCTCCGAAAAAACCTTCTGCAATCCCTAGTGAAAAAAGGAGCTCTCTAGGTTTGGATTTTAAAGGAGCATTAAATACTAATGCTCCAATGAAATACTAATGAAATATCCATCAGTCTTATTAAGCTCTCTAGGTTTGGATTTTACTATCCTTCGATGAGTTTCCTAGGGATGAATCTCATCGAATCTAAGGTGCCTCCATTATTAATTGAAAAATATTCCTGAAATATGCAACATCTATATGATATATCAATACACAGTCATTTGTAAATGTAGCCTTGGGACTTATAAGAATCTGTTGTTGACTTGCAGTACTTTTATGGTCGTCACATGAGTTCATCTATGTATGGATCACTTTGAAAGATTATATATTAATGTGTGTATTCAGTTGCTTGCTTAATTACCATGTATATGGACAACCTTCAATCTTATTGGGCTCTCTAGGTTTTTGCTGTAGTAGATTTTATCATCGTTTGATGAGCTTTTCTAGGGATGAATCTCATTGAAAAGCTCCATGAATTATGATTTAACGATTTTCAATTAGCCATTTGTTGTTCCAAAAACCCACTTTGCTCTCCCTAATCCACCATGTATGAAACACGTTATTAGCTTTGTGATGGCTTACTTTGATTATATGTTAGAGCGAGTCACCCACGGACCATATTTCTCTTGTTTGAGAGTTCTTGAGCACAGATCCGGCTCGATCCAGCCGGTTGGGGAGAAGCCCTCGTCAATTCGGCACAGATCGCTTTGACTACCCTAGGGCTGGCAATCGTGTTTTGCAGAACGAACAACCGAACCTCAATCGATCTGTTGCTGATCGAGTAGATCTGTTATTGGGCGAATGACATGGCTACCACGGACAGGCCACCGGGGAGCGAGGGAGCCGCAGTTGTCAAGTAGACTGGCACTCCTTCGTTTGCGCAGATTGTGGGACGGTTCAGACCTAATGAAGTTGATGAGTCACCCACAGACCATGTGTATTCGACTTTTGATGGTAAGCCTTTTGTTTCTCTATTTAATCTGGATCTTGAAAGAGGCAAGATGTATATGAAATATGCTTTGGTGATGAAGTTTGCTCAAGAAAGACCTTACCTAAGTGACATTAGAGATGCAGTGACTAAGTATTGGAGCATCCCCGATGAATTTACAATTGGTGCTTTAGACTATCGTCATGTTCTAATCAAGTTTGAATATGAAGAAGCAATGATCAAAGCTATGGCAAGAGAGAAATGCAATATCAAAGCGTTCCCTTACAGGCTTTCAAAATGGGATTCTTCTTTTGATAGCAAGAGAGACTGCCGCAACAAACCGGTATGGATCGAACTCCCTCGATTACCACTAATTCTTTTCCAGCCTAAACTTCTCAAAGTAGTTGTAGAATCGATTGGTAAATTTCTAGCCATGGACAACCTTTCAAGGCACCTCTTAAGACCATCTATATATAGCAAAGGTTTGTGTTTGGATGAATATTTCAAAATCGATTCCAGACAAAATATGGATCCAAGCTCCAGATTTACCAGGCTTCTGGCAACATATTAGGTATCATTTTCCACCATTGTATTGCAACCAATGTGGCCTTCAAAGCCATATTGATCAAACATGCTGGGTGAAACACCCTGAGTTGAAGAAGTCAATACCAACCCAACAACTATCGGAGAATGAAAAAAGCAAGGAGGGGTCAAGAAATGTTGATCAGGAAGGATTCAAAAGAACAAAAAACAAGAAGCATAAGAAATAATACTATCAACAAAAAACTACAAATCCTCTAGTCATTCCGGACTCGGCTAATGAACCCAATGATGGAGCTGGTACTAATGGGGCAAAAAACAAAGTAGAAGTTGAAATTAGTTCAGAAAAGTTGAACTCAGCCAAGAAGATGGACTCAAATTGTGGATATACTCTTGAAGAACTAACACATTTGACAGATGCAGACAAAGCTATTCTCAACAGCTTTGCTCATAATGTAAATGACATCAATGTTGCAGTGACAGAAGAAAATCGGGCAGTAGTTGTAGAAGACCAGGCAATAGAAAAGAACAACAACAAATTGGGGGAAGAACATGGAAGTAAGTACCCAAATGAAATTGTGTCCAACTCAATCGAGGATGATAAAGTAGGAGAAGTCAACAACATGCCGGCAACCAATATTTCAGGTGCAAAGGAAGACAACAGCTTGAAACAACTCACCGAAACAGAGCTGAATGAAGCGAAAGGTATCCTTACTCTTCCTGAGATTGAATATACGTTAATGATGATAAATAAATACAAAAAGGGAAACGAAGTTCCTCCTACAATGCAAGAAGCTATTGCAAGACGTGGCAAAGAAGCAGTGAAGGCAGTCTACATTTGGTTAAAAGATGCATGGGAAGAGGATAAGAACCGCACATGCAATAGATTGAGACAGGAAAATTGTCAGGTTCCTGAAGAAGAGCATGAGCCAGGCCTCTTTAGTGATGATGATGTGATTATAGAATCGGCTGCAAAGACGTTCTCTAACACCCACACCAAAGATTTTAGCCTTTGTCCCTGAAAATCCAATAGAACTAAGAAAGCAAACAAAAGGTACAAAGGCTGAGTTTGTTTATAGTCTAGGCTTGTATTGGTGAATCCTCTCTCTTGTGAGAGTTTGTTTAAAAAAAAAATGCAAGTTTTATAACTTTTGTGAATTAATTTAAATTCCAGTCTCTCCCAATTAGCTTTCTACTCCATTCCCTCTAAGTCGGACTATGGAAGTTCACACCAAATCGAACAGTGGGGGTTCGTATTCGCTCCGAACTATGGCAGTTCGTGTAGCATTGAACGATGACCGTTCACGACCATTGTTTGAAACTTCGAGTTTCATTCTAATCCAGTTCCATGGATATCTGTTTCTTGGAAGCATTGGCTCAGAAACACTAATTTTGTTCACTTTGCATTGTGAAAATGGGCAAGAATATATTTGCATTACCTCTAATGATTGCAGGCGAAAGTGCATCTTAGAGAAGTTATCGTGTCTCTCGAGTGAGCTTTATGCCACGACTACTCGAGCTATTGAATCCAATAATGTTATAAGAGAGGATCTCTTGGATTCAGACACGTTTGGCCACAACAGATTAGGACATCCTGGTCGTGATTTAATGATCCGTATCCTCAAAACTTCTCATGGACATTCATTCTTTCGAGCTACCCGAAGCACTAAAAGGAATCCGCTTCAGTTGACCAACGCTGGTCCACCGGTCACCGCACCAAGGGGTGCAGCCACTGCTGCTGCCGCACCAAGGGGTGCCGCTATGCACGCAACTCGCTCGTTTTGCAAAGCCTGTTCATTGGGAAAATTAGGACTGAGACCGTCCTATGCAAAGATTTCTAAAGAGTCCATCCCATTTTTACAGCGAATTCAAGGGGATATTTGTGGACCTATCCAACCAACTTGTGGACCATTTAGATATTTTATGGTGTTGGTTGATGCGTTGACACGCTGGTCACATGTCATGCTACTATCTACCCGAAATGCTGCATATGCTAAATTCTTGGCCCAGATTATTCGGCTGAGGGCTCACCACCCGGATTACTCTATTAAGTCAATTCGACTCAATAATGTCGGAGAGTTTACATCGAAAACATTCGATGGTTATTGCATGTCCATTGGGATTGATGTTGAACATCCGGTCCCCATGTTCACACCCAAAACGGTCTCGCAGAAGCCACCATCAAGAGGTTGCAGATGGTCGCTCGGACGTTGGTTATGCGCACCAACCTGCCTATATCCGCATGGGGCTATGCAATTTCGCACGCAGCCATGTTACTCCATTTGAGGCCGGTTGCCACCCAACCATTCTATGCGTCACGTACTTACGCATTTTTGGGTGTGCGATTTATGTGCCAACTGCGCCGCCACAACGTACCAAAATGGGGCCTCAACGAAGGATGAGTATATATGTGGGATATGATACACCATCAATTATCCGCTACTTGGAACCTTTGACAGGCGATCTCTTTACCGCACGATTTGCGGATTGTCACTTTGATGAGACAATCTTCCCATTGTTAGTGGGAGATAAGAACGTTAACGTTAAACAGGAACGACAGGAATTGTCGTGGTCTGTCCCCACTTTGTCTCATCTTGATCCCTGAACCGCACAGTTCGAGAGTGAGGTGCGGCGAATTCTCGATCTTCAGAGCGTAGTAAAAAAGTTGCCAGACGTTTTCACTCATATCGCTAAAGTGACGAGATCACATATACCTACTGCAAACGTGCCTGCAAGGATTGACGTCCCCACCATAGGACGTAGCACCACCCTGGGAGTCGTCAGGCACGACGCCGCCGCCAGTGATGAAAACGGTGTGCGTGGTACCCTGGCGGCTAACTAGTCATCTGATCCCGCAAGAAAGCGCGGTAGACCACTGGGTTCGATGGATTATCGTCCTAGGAAGTGGACGCAGACGACACAAACCAATCCATCTGACATCGCTATCTCGATCGAACTATTCCATGAGAATATCCCAGACTATGGATATGTTCGAGAGGAGTCATCGTTGGGGGACGCCTCAACGTCGGTACCTACTCCCGAGAATAAAGAAATCTCAGTCAATTATGCATGCATAGATGGGATATGGAATCAAAACGAGATCATCATCGATGATGTATTTTCATACTCGATTGCGCGCGAAATCATAGCTTGCGATGATATCGAACCCCGCTCCGTTGAAAAGTGTCAATGTAGAGCTAACTGGCCAAAATGGAAAGATGTGATTCAGGCTGAATTGGATTCCCTAACGAAATAGAAGGTGTTTGGGTCGGTCTTGCCAACCCCTCCAGGTGTAAAACCCGTCGGATTTAAATGGGTATTCGTTAGGAAGCGTCATGAGAAAAACGAGATTGTGAGATATAAGGCTCATCTCGTGGCGCAATGTTTTTTTCAACGCCCTGGGATCGATTACAAGGAGACGTATTCTCCCGTAATGAACGTAATAACGTTTCGCTACCTTGTCAGTTTGGTAGTTTCCGAAAAACTGAATATGCAGCTTATGAATGTGGTTACGGCATATCTCTACGGGGATCTAGATACAGAGATATATATGAAAGTCCTGGATGGACTTCGTTTGCCCAAATCAAGTAGCTCTAAACCACGGAGCACATTTTCTATCAGATTGAAACGTTCACTTTATGGATTGAAACAATCCGGATGGATGTGGTATAACAAAATAAGTGAATACTTGATCAGAAGGGGATACATAAACAATGCGTTATGCCCATGTGTGTTCATTAAGAGAACAAGTTCCGAGTATGCTATTGTTGCGGGTTTATGTCGATGACATGAATTTGATTGGAACTCTAGAGGAGTTAAAGGAAACCGCTGAGCACCTGAAGACTGAATTTGAGATGAAGGATCTTGAGAAAACACGGTTTTGCCTCAGATTGGAGATCGAACACCGTGCCGATGGGATAATGATTCACCAATCGGGCTATATTCAGAAATTGTTAAGGCGTTTTAATGAGGATAAAGCTAAGCCTTGTAGCACTCCCATGATCGTTCGGAGTCTGGATCCGAAGAAATATCCATTTCGTCCCAAGGAGGAGGACGAGGCATAACTAGAGGCAGAGGTGCCCTACATAAGTGCAATAGACGCATTATTGTACTTAGCGCAATGTACGAGATCAGACATCTCATTCGTTGTGAACTTGCTGGCTCGATTTAGTTCTGCGCCTACACGCTGCCATTGGGCTGGCATTAAAGATATATTTCGATACCTAAGAGATACGATTGATATGGGCTTGTTTTATCCCTACAAAGAGACATCAAAATCGGACGTTGATCCTCAGGAAGTGGGGAAATTCCCAAAAACCGATCGCAGGGCCACATTTCCCACCGCCGCCGCCGCTGGTCAAGCCATCGTCAATGCCGGCAAACGTGCTTCCGCTCGTTTTGGTCAGACTCTAAGTGATGTCTTGACAAGTTTTGCTGATGCGGGGTATCTCTGTGACCTGCACAAAGGACGTTCCCAAACGGGTTATGTCTTTACCATGGGGAACACAGCAATATCTTGGAGGTCGACAAAGCAGATTCTTGTTGGTACTTCTTCGAATCATGCAGAGATTATTGCTCTTCACAAAACAGTTCGTGAATATGTATGGTTGAGATCCATAATTAGGCATATTCGAAGTACTTGTGGTTTGAAGTCAACCACAGATGAACCTACGTGCATTTACGAGGATAATGCCGCTTGCATTGAACAAATGAAGCTAGGTTACATCAAATGCGACAATACTAAGCATATATCGCCGAAGTTTTTCTATAATCAGCAACAACAAATGCTCCTAAAGATTGAAGTAAAAGAGGTTAAATCTGATGACAATGTGGCAGATCTTTTCACGAAAGCTTTACCGAAAGCAACTTTCGAGAAACATGTACGTAGTATCGAACTACGTAAATTGTCTGATCTCCCTTGATTGTTGGTGTCAGGGGGAGACGTTGGCATCAGGGGGAGATTTGACGTGCAATGAAGATTTTCTCGAAACGTTTACTTCATCTTCAAGGAAATGACGTTGTATTTTTTTTCCTTCGACCAATATTATTTTTCCCCACTGGGTTTTTGTTATTTGGAAAGGTTTTAACGAGGCAACATGGCATGCGTCATCGACGTAACGTAACGTAACGTCGTGTTTGGACGTTACAAAGGGGAGTGTTGCAATTAAACTAGGATTGTGTGACTAATCCAAATGAGGAATGATATCTTCTTTGTTATGGAGTAGGATTTAGATTCATTATTGGCATATGTTTCCTATCTCGTTTCAAATTGGTATACTATGTAATTGCTACCTCTATATATAAAGGTTCATATCAATGAATGATACAGCTCTCTGTTGTCCTCTCTACTCTTGTTTTTACTTTCTTTACATTACTTTCAACAGCGTTCACTTCCAAAAAGCGTAAAGGGGCCAGTGATTGAACCGTGCCACACTCATCCCGACTTGGACCTTGCAATTCATATTAAGGAATTGAAATATGTATTCAGATAAATATGATCAGTTGCGGTCTGCATGGTCTATGTGTGGTTGTATACTACCGTGCACCCAGCGTGGATCATGAGAACTAATTCAAGTTGAATGAACAGAATGCAAGGAATTGCAAAAAATGAAAAAAATGAATCACTCATTCCACACCCCCCTCCTCCCCAAGTCTTTTGTTCCGATTAGTTTAATTGATAGAGCTAGACGGTAAAACTAATATCAACATTGCTTGTAATAGTTTCAATTCAATTCTCTGTGACCAAACATACTAACACATCAGTGGCAACATCAGCAGCTTTTGTAATCTGCTACAGAAATGCTAACATCAGTTGATGTTGCTCGCGACAAAATAAAAGAATTCAGAATCAATCAATCAACAACACGTCTCGATCCATCCTCACCCCCCTTCCTTCCAGTCTTTTGTTCCGATTAGTTCAATTGCTAGACTAGATGCTAAAACTAATATCAACATCTCCAGAAATTCTAAATGTCGAGGAAGTGGGCGAGGAAAACAGCGGGCGGTGGAGGGGTGAGACCATCCACCCCCTTGGGATGTGTGCCGTCATTTTTTGTGCACGCATCCCGAGGGGGTGGACGGTCCCACCCCCTCCACCGCCCTCCCCTCGCTGGTTTCCTCGACAGCTAGCAAAGCGCCAACATCTCTGATAATAGTTTCAACGCTTTTTTTAAATATCGAGGAAACGCGCGAGGGAATGGGCGAGGGAGGGGAGTGTTACTCTTTATCCCCTTCGTGAATCTCGAGGAGATGATTGGTAACACCCCCTCCCTCACCCATTTCCTCGCGTGTTTCCTCGACTCGTAGAAGGGCTCTTCAACGCTTTTTCTAAATATTGAGGAATAGCGCGAGGGAGGGGGGTGTTACCCTTCATCCCCCTCGAGATGCACGCCTTCGCAAATCTGGAAGGGGATGAGTGGTAACACCCCCTCCCTCGCCCATTTCCTCGACGCGTAGAAGGGCTCTTCAACGTTTTTTCTAAATATCGAGGAAACGCGCGAGGGAGGGAGTGTTGCCTTTCATCCCCTTCGAAATACACACCTTCACGAATCTCGAGGGGGATGAATGGTAACACCCCCCTCCCTCGCCCATTTCCTCAACGCGTAGAAGGGCTCTAGTTTCAATCCAATTCTCTGCGACCAAACATACTCACAGATCATTGGCAACATCAGCAATACAACATTTTCACTATATGAGCTATTGTAATCTGCTACAGAAAATGCTAACATCAGTTGATGTTGCTCGCGACACAAAAAGGAAATCAGAATCAATCAATCAACACGTTTATATCCATCCTAAGACATGATCCAATTGAACTTCTTGTTCTTTCAAAGTGGGAATCCATGCCATGTCCGTTTTAATTGTTACTGTTGGAATCAACTTCGGAGCAACTTTTGCGATAATGCCCATTTGGAATTTGATGCGGCTTCCATGTTTAAGCATCAAGATCAATCTCTATTATTTCTACTAGTTGAAAAATACACCGAAAGTTATAAATTTGTCAACCTATCAGAGCATTGCGATAAGGAGTTGCGCTTTCCATTCTGACTAGGCATCCTCTGGAATTTTCCAGTGCTCACGCTGAGTACTATAAGCGTATTAAGGCTAAAGCCAGGTCCATTTGCGGCAAGCTATCTCCTAATTTTTGCTAGAGCTTCGATGAAAGTGATGTAAATAAAGTCCTACTCACATTGCCTAGTTCTAATAAGAAATGGTGATTAGGTCAAAATCATATAAATCCTCATCAGATCTCAAATGAATCCATACCCAAGACGGCAAGACTATCAGTTCCTATATTTTTTTTTTTCCCGATGAAAAGAGCAATTCCATACTGAAATCAAAATGCCATTTACCACATAAGTTTGTGCTAGATTGTAGACTAGCTCATCCATTGAAGTGTCATATACTAGTCTAGTACAAACTGTTTAAGGCACCCCTTACCGGATTTACGGACTAAAATGGGGTCCAAAATCGTTCCAATAAAGTGTCAGATTGGATTCTTCTTATAAGGTGAAATCATGACCAAAACTGATTGATCATCGTTGTTTTTCATCAGCAACCCTACCTAGACATCTCTAATCACATTCATGAGAAAACAAACACAATACAAGTCAATGGTGGTAGAAGATTTTTATAGGGTTCATGAAATCTAATAAGGATATAGGAAGAAAACAAAACTGTAACATGAAAATCTGGATGGATTGGAGACATCCTAACTCACAATCTTAAAACTCTACTACGTGGAAGTTAGCTAACCAAAAAATAAGAGGTCAGGCAATACAAGACAAAATAACATATACAAAAACAAAAACAAAAAAAAAAGGGAAGGAAGTGACACCGACACCAACAACCAGTCCATGAAATTCAAATTTTGCACTCAAAAGAGAAGACTCACAATTGACATAAAACCTCCACAACCCCATTACCAAACACAATCAATGATTTTAAGAATCATATTTGTCAGTCTCCTCCTTCAATCAAGTGAAAATATCTCTTGATAAAAGTCTCTGAGATACATTTGTTGATCTTCATCATTAAACATCTCCTTAATCATTAAACATCTCCGCTCGATAGTAATTGTTTAAGGTTGTAACTCGGGCAAGTTAAATTTGTTCAACTCGAGAGATCAAAATGGAATGAGCAAGCCTACTTTGGGTATGAATTTGCAAGATTAATTACTCTCAAACCTAGAAATCGTTGAAGTATAACTAATTAGGTTCTTTGTTGGGATTTTGACGCAATTCTATGTTGTTGTTGATGATGTAACGAGTGACTATTTAGCGATTGTAATCTTCATCATCATTTATTATTATTATTAATATAAGATTTGAGAATTTTCGAAGAGCCCTTCTATGTTGCCTGGTATCATGTGTCTGGATGGTACCAGACACATGTTAATGCTGACGTGATATTAGGTAAACATGTATTGACATTCAAATCTTGCAAAAACAATAGCCAAACAGGACTTAGGGCTAAAAAACAATAGCTTGCAAATGGTTCCTCCTCTACCTCCAAAGATTTATTCTTCATATTAACATGTTTACCTAATGTCACGTCAGCATTAACACGTGCCCAATACCTTCCAAGCACAAATCAGACACAGTAGAATTTTTATCCTCAAAACTCCTGCTTGTTTTCCAAAAACATGTGTTGACTTTCAAATCTTGCAAAAACGATAGCCAAACAGGACTTATGGCTAAAAAAGGATAGCTTGCAAATGGTTCCTCCTCCACCTCCAAAGGGTTCCTCCTCCTCCAAACGATAGCTTGCAAATGGTTCCTCCTCCACCTCCAAAGGGTTCCTCCTCCTCCAAACGATAGCTTGCAAATGGTTCCTCCTCCACCTCTAAAGGGCTCCTCCTCATATTAATATGTTTATTTAATGTCACGTCAGTATTAATATGTGGCTGATACCATCCAAACACAAACTAGATATAGTAGAATTTTTATCCTCAAAACTTTTGTTTGTTTTCCAATTTTTTTTTTTAATTAACATATCTAATATCCTTACGCGTGTGCAAACAATACTAAAAAGAGGAAAACTAGCATATTAGGTATTTTTGTAAAGGAAAATTACGAACAAGACATAAGCAAAGTATCCAAAGATTAAAATCACCAAGATAAACCATCTACACTACCCTAGTGACAACCTTAATTTTTAAAACATTTTAAAAAATTGAATTTTATAGAACCCAAGATCCAATCCTTCCCTCAGGCACACTATGTTTGACATTATTTTTGTATTGATGATAGTACCATACAAACAAAATATCAATGAAAAATATCTCTGCATCAAATCTTTAAAAATCAAACTTGTGGATTCATAGGCTATGCGGTTAACAACAAAGCCTATAGATTTTATAACCTAAATGATCATGTTATCATAGAATCGAACGATGTTAATTTCTATGAACATAGATTTCATTTTATTTTGAGAAATAGTGGGGGTACATCTTCTAGTAACGTGCCTATGATCAGGATGAATGAAAATGATAAAGCAACAAAATCTGAGCCTAGGAAAAGTAAATAGAACCGAACTTCTAAAAACTATGGCCCTGACTTCTATGCCTTTACAGTAGAGGAAGATTCCCTTAACTTCCAAGAAGCCTTGTCTTCTATAGATGCCAACTTTTGGGAAAAGGCTATTGATGATGAAATAGACTCTCTTGAGTCTAATAGAACCTGACATTTAGTTGACTTGCTACCAGGTTGTAAGACAATAGGTTGTAAGTGGGTATTTAAGAATAAATTGAAACCCGATGGAAATGTCGAAAAGTTTAAGGCTCGTCTTGTTGCCAAAGGGTTTAGACAGAGAGAAAATGTTGACTTCTTTGACACATATTCTCCTGTTACTAGGATTACATCTATTCGAATGCTAATATCTCTTGCTGCAATACACGATCTAGTATTACACCAAATGGATGTTAAGACTGCTTTCCTTAATGGTGACCTAGAAGAATAAATCTATATAAACCAACCTGAAGGTTTTATAATTTCAGGGCAAGAAAATAAAGTTTGCAAACTAGATAAATCACTTTACGGTTTGAAACAAGCTCCAAAGCAATGACATGAAAAATTTGATAATCTTATTATCTCACTTGACTTTAAAGTGAACGAAAGTGACAAATGCATTTATTATAAATTTTAAAATGGCATTTGCACTATTATATGTCTATATGTGGATGATTTGCTTATCTTTGGTTCTAATATTCATGTTGTAAATAATGTGAAATATTTATTGCGTGCGAATTTTGATATGGAAGACCTTGGAGAGGCGAGTGTAATCCTTGGTATTAAGATTACTAGGTCTAAAAATGAAATTTCTTTAGATCAATCACATTATATTGAGAAGATCCTAAAGAAATATAATTGCTCTGACAATAAACATGCATCTACTCCTAATGATCCTAGTGTAAAGTTGTCCAAGAACACCGATAATGGTGTTAGACAATCTGAGTATGTGAGCATCATTGGTAGCCTACGATATGCTACTGATTGCACTAGGCCCGACATAGCTTATGCTGTGGGACTACTATGCAGATTTACCAATAGACCTAGTATAAAACATTGACATGCTATTGAAAGGGTCATGAGGTACCTAAAGAGGACTAATAACCTTGGATTACACTATCAGAAGTTTTTCGCTGTCCTTGAAGGATATAGCGATGCTGATTGGAACACCTTCTCAGATGACTCCAAAGCTACAAGTGGCTATATTTTTAGTATAGTTGGTGGAACTGTTTCTTGAAAATCAAAGAAACAGACTATTCTGGCACAGTCCACGATGGAGTCAGAGATGATAGCACTAGCCACGGCTAGTGAGGAAGTAGGTTGGTTAAGGAACTTGCTAGCAGAGATCCCTTTATGGAAAAGAGCGACATCAGCTGTCTTGATCAATTGCAATAGTACCGTGGCTATTGCAAAGATGAGAACTTGGCTGATCCTTTGACGAAAGGATTAGCTAGAGGGAAGGTTTTCAAAATCTCGAATGGAATGGGACTTATGCCCTTAGATTGATGAGTTATTCATGATGGTAACCCGACCTATAGACTGGAGATCCCAAGAAATAGGTTCAATGGGTAATAACAAGTCGTGAATGATATGAAGTGAATCATGCTGATTTTATAGTAATTTCGTTCCTAGTTTGTAGCATGATTTCCTAAAGCGGTCGTAGGATGAGTTAAAAACTCTTAATGAGATCTATACTCTATGTGGAGTGGAGTACATAGCTACATGAGTACTCTTGATAGACTCACCTAAGTGATTGTGGAAGTATGGCTGCTTCCTATGTAATTTGTGGGCAAAATTCCTAAAGCCTTCACTATACTGGGATATACGTGCATGGCCTTAAAGCACGAGATTTTTAGACTTCACCCTGGTAAGGTTGTGCGTGTAATGTTGTTAGAGATAGAATTCAAAACTACGAGTTACTCTAGTATAATCTAAATCATGAACACTACGCAAGAGTTCAAGTTGAAAGACATTTTTGTTTATGCACAATCTTATATTTATAGATTGTTCGATGAATAAATGTTTTTAAAAAATTCAAGTGAGGGATTGTTGAAACATTAGTTTGAATTTTAAAACAAGATGGTTTCTTAACTTTGAAACTCTCTCTATATTGTTTAGTCTCATATCCTCTATGTAACTCACTTTGGAGAAGTTAATACGGATAGTGTTTAAACTTGGGTTTGGACCCCAAGGGGTACCCACTTTAGTGAAGGAGGGAAGAGATGGACCAATGTTGGTCCATTCCACACGCGCGCTACCGTTCGACCGACCGTGCCTAGTTGGGTCGGGTCGGATTGAGATGAAACTTATATTTTCACTGAAATTTTATTTGAAAAATAAAATATCTTTTTTTTTTATTTGCTTCAGATAACAAGATTGAGTCAGAGGAGACCCAGTATTTTCTCCCCATGTTTCTCCGTAGTTTTCGCTGTCTTTTAAGGCACATTTTCTCTCAAAAGATTTTCTACCAGCCTATATATACTGACTCTCTCTCGGATCAATAATAACAATCGTATTTGAAGTGTTTTATTTGTTTTGGAAACAATCCAGTTCAGTCAGAGAGTTTTATTTGTTTTTGGAAACAATTTATATTTTAGAGAGTTTTACAGAGTTCAAGTTGTTTTGTAATTTCGTATTTACTTATTGTTCTTTCGTGATTCCGAGCAATAGAATTAGGGTGAATAGATTTTTGTTCTTCAACAGTGCATGTGACTAGTGAACGAGACAGATACAAAATTATGGGTTGTTTTATCCTGGGGACGACGGGGCTATTAGACTGCTTGCACAATCTTGGACAGAGCCGCAAAACGTCTTAAAGAGAGCAATCTAGTCCGCGACTCAACCCAAGAAAATTCGATAACTTCGTTCCTGTTTTAATTTGTAGCAATTATATTTCCAACATAAAGTCTTGCTCACATTGCCTAGTTCTAATAAGAAATGGTGATTAGGTCAAATCATATAAATCCTCATCGGATCTCAAATGAATCCATACCCAAGACTATCAATTCCTATTTTATTTTATTTTATTTTTTTCCAGAGCAATTCCATACTGAAATCAAAACGCCATTTACCACAAGTTTGTGATAGATTGTAGACTAGCTCATCCGTTCAAGTGTCATATACGAGACCTTCTAGGCGGCAAGAAAACGTGCAGGGGGTGTTTCCTCGCCCCTTAGAATTAGCGGTCATATACTAGTACAAATTATTTAAGGCACCCTTGACCGGATTAACGGACTAAAATGGGGTCCAAAATCGTTCCAATAAAGTGTCAGATTGGATTCTTATAAGGTGAAATCATGACCAAAACTGATTGATCATCGTTGTTTTTCATCGACAACCCTACCTAGACATCCCTAATCACATTTCATGAGAAAACAAAGACAATACAAGTCAATGGTGGTAGAAGATTTTTATAGGGATCATGAAATCTAATAAAGATATAGGAAGAAAATAAAACCGAGTAAGTCTAGAGAGTGAGGGAGGGCCCAACACCGCTCACTCTCCTTGTGATATGCATT
Source organism: Berberis vulgaris (assembly GCA_963556465.1). NCBI lineage: Eukaryota > Viridiplantae > Streptophyta > Magnoliopsida > Ranunculales > Berberidaceae > Berberis > Berberis vulgaris. The sequence continues at coordinate 72,772,866 of OY747132.1, forward strand.
TCGAGAAGGATGAGCGGTGTTATACCCTCTCTCGCCCCTAGAATGGGCGAACAAAACTGTAACATGAAAATCTGGATGGATAGGAGACATCCTAACTCACAATCTGAAAACTCTACTACGTGGAAGTTAGCTAACCAAAAAAATTAGAGGTCGGCAATACAAGACAAAAATTAAAAAAAAAACATAATAACATATACAAAAACAAAAAAAAGGGAAGGAAGTGACACCGACACCGACACCGACACCAACAACCAGTCCATGAAATTCAAATTTTGCACTCAAAAGAGAAGGAAGACTCACAATTGACATAAAACCTCCACAACCCCATTACCAAACACACTCACTGGCTCAAAAAAGATTTTAAGAATCCATATTTTGTGTCTCCTCCTTCAATCAAGTGAAAATATCTCTTGATAGAAGTCTCTGAGATACCTTTGTTGATCTTCATCATTAAACATCTCCTTAATCATTAAACATCTCCGCTCGATAGTAATTGTTTAAGGTTGTAACTCGGGCAAGTTAAATTTGTTCAACTCGAGAGATCAAAATGGAATGAGCAAAGCCTACTTTGGGTATGAATTTGCAAGATTAATTATTCTTGAACCTAGAAATCGTTGAATTAAAACTAATTAGGTTCTTTGTTGGGATTTTGAAACAATTCTATGTTACTGTTGATGATATAACGAGTAACGAGTGACTATTTAAGCGATTGTAATCTTCATCATCATTTATTATTATTATTAATATAAGGTTTGAGAATTTTGAAGGGCCTTTCTATGTTGCCTGGTATCATGTGTCTGGATGGTACCAGACACATGTTAATACTGACGTGATATTAGATAAACATGTATTGACATTCAAATCTTGCAAAAATGATAGCCAACCAGGACTTAGGGCTAAAAAACGATAGCTTGCAGATGGTTCTTCCTCCACCTCTAAAGGGTTCCTCTTCATATTAACATGTTTATCTAATGTCACGTCAGTATTAATATGTATCTGATACCATTCAAACACAAACTAGATACGGTAAAAATTTTATTCCCAAAACTTCTAATCGTTTCCAAAAATAAAATAAAATTATTAACATATCTAATATCCTTACGCGTGAACAAACAAAACGAAAAAGAGGAAAGCTAGCATATTAGGTATTTTTGTAAAGGAAGATTACGAACAAGACATAAGCAAATTATCCAAAGATTAAAATCACCAAGATAAACCATCTACACTACCCAAGTGACAACCTCAACTTTTAAAACTTTTTTTAAAAGTTGAATTTTATAGAACCCGAGATCCAACCAATCCTTCCTTCAGGCCCACTATGTTTGACATTATTTTTGTATTGATTGATGATACTACCATACAAACAAAATATCCATGAAAAATATCTCTGCATCAAATCTTTAAAAATCAAAACTTGTGGATTCACTTGTCTTGTTGGGACACGTGCTTGAATCCAAAAAACTCCACGCATCCATTGAAAACCATTCAATCACATCTCCAAAACCAAAACACACCTAAATATTGAAAAATGAATTGATGAGATAAGGTGGTAGGTCCAAGGAGCTAGAGAATTTGATGATAAGAAAAAGAAAAAGGCAAAAACAAAGCCACCACCTTTTATATTATAAGAAGAAGTTGAATGACGAGTTCCCACTCACCCACCTCTCACTCCACACACATGCAGACACGCTTGATCAATTTCATAAACAAAGACATTACGGTGGACAAAACTAGTGAAATCCCAACTAACGTACGTGTACACGTGTTACACAATGTTTTGTCTTCACCACTCTTGCTTTATTTATTGTATATATATATATATGTATATCTGAATTCCTAGTATAGAGAAGAAGAAGAAGAAGAAGAAGAAGAGAATAGATATATATATATATATATTCTCCTCTCACCATCTAAGTTTGTTTTACAGATTAGAGTTGAATTAACTAGCGATAGAGATGGCTTTATGGGAGAAGATGGTGTTTCCGATGAGGCGCGTTTGGATCGCTGTTGCCAATAGGGTTAAAACCAGGAAGAATGATGGTGAGTAGTCACAATCTGTTGTGTTTGCAAGGGCATGTATGTTAGCAAGGAGTTTTCATTTTCATGATTCTAAAATGTTTCACAGTACTAGTCCTCAAAATTGTTTTGTTTTTTAAATTCAAAAATTCTAGAGACTGTTCAGAAATTGTGTAGGGGAGGGTGGTCCGCATCAACTCTATCCCTCTCCGACCGACTGTTCAGTGCGCTTTAAATTAATTGCCAAAGACATTTATAATAGTTATTAATAAAACCTTGTTTGCCCTTAAAAATAAATAAATAATCAACTTAAATGTAAGGTGGCGATTCACCATGGCAATTTAAAGTTATCACCATTATAAACTAATCAAGCTGCATCATCTTGGTTCCTAACTTTGGTTGCCAAAACCTAGTTCCTCTGGTTGAATTTTTTGACAGGTAATATTTTCAACATGTGCCTATTTTCTCACTAATCATATGAAAATTTTGTTTATATACCTTACCCAGACAAAAATTTCACCAAAAACACCCTTAATGCAAAAGTCTAATATCCAATCCATTTAGGCATTCATGGGCACTGCACATTCATCTGTACATGTACCTAACTCAATTTTCAAACCAAAATGCAGTTGAATTTGAATATGACCAAAAACTCATTGATGAAAGATTGACATCTTTTAAGACAAGTTCTAATTTGGATTGTATTAATTTCTTGAAATTTCTCAACAGGTGCTGGGCTACTAAATCTTCACAACGATGTACGAACTTGCGGGTATGAAGATGTGCAGGTGATGTGGGAGTTAGTAAAAAGATCAGAGTCTCAACCGATAGGTTGATGGCTCATCATCATCAAAGGTAAACAAGGCTCCTTTTGTTTAGTCCAACCAACAGAACTCAAATCAGCTTCACCAACTCATATGTTGTGTGTAAAGTCTGAGTACCTCCTCACAACTGTGGTTGTAGAGGCAGAGTACCTAAAAAATATGTAAAGATCAGAAGCCTCAAGTTTTATGTAAAAATATAGAGATATGGATGTAGTGTAATGTTAAAGAAGTGATAGATCGAATGAAGGGAATGTTCTTTTATAGCACTTCTTCTAGTACATGCAATTGGCGCACTCGAATTTCAACAATGAAATATATGATTCATGTGTTACAGATTATGACACATAATTGATAATTCCAATACACCATACCAACACATTTTTCTGTAATGAAAACTGGACATTTTTCAATGGATTTTGGTTCTTTCTCAAAAGAGAATTCTTATTTTGAGAGTGTAAACCTATTCAACTCTGCATCATTCTAATATAGGAATGAGCTTCATTGGGCTTGACCGCACTTGTTATTTTCAGATAATTTGGTTTGAATTCCTTGTCATTCTTATTACCTTCTCTAGTTTTCTCAGTGAAGCCCATAATTTTTATATGTTAAACCGAATGAAATGAGACCAATGACGAACAACGCAGTTAGCTTCCCTATATACCTTTGCATAGTTGGGTATGTTGGAACTCATCGTGAAGTTTCAGATCTAATTGTTGGTTTGAGGTGATGATCCGTACAGGGTACCCAAGATTTCAGACAAAGAGGGGCAAACAGCACACAACTATTCAACTACACCAATTTCAGCCATGGATTGTGATTTCGCAAAATTATGTTCACTGAATTTTTCGTTTTTTTGAAATAATGAAAGGAAAAAGGGCGAAAAAAAATGTAAAAAAATTTCGAAGTTTTTTCATAAATTTTGGGATTTTTTTTTCGTAAAATCACAAAAACTAGCTACTAAAATTTAAATTTTTTCAAGGATTGTTTGGAAAATTTTTGGGATTTTTCTTTTTCTTCTAATTATCATTTATTTTAATTATTTAATGATTTTTGAAATCACCTCATAATTTTCTAATTATCACTTCTTTTACATATATATTGATTTTTAAAACTACCCCTTAATTTTCTAATTATAGATATTTTGGTTTTATTTAATGTGTTTAATATATTTATTTACTTGCATATTATTTTTTTCATATATTCAATATACCCTCAAAATTCATTATATATTTCATTTATCCTCGAAATTTTTACGTTTTTTCTTTACACCAAGATATTTCTCGAAATATTTCTTAAAATCAGGAAACAGAAATTAACTCGAAAAATGAAATCACAATCCTTGATTTCAGTAGTGACACAACTCCACTTTCTTCAATTATTAGCTTTCCACACCGATTGTTGTCACGAGCAAGGCTTCCGCATCGGACCTGTCATCGAGCGATCTAGTGTAGAGCATGACAATTTGCTCATAGATTAGGTACAAAATTGGTTCATTCGCAGCAATAGGTGGGAGTCCTAAATATCGTCGGACGCCACAGTGGAATTTCTTGAACACGACCACAAGAAATTATGATAAACAAGATTCAAAATGCATCATTGTACCCATCAAAAGTTCAAATGAATGAAAGTTTTTTTTGAACGTGAGGGGGGCAAGTTACAAATTTAAAGGGGGTAATATGAAATATACAAATATCTTAGTGAATTTTTTTAAAAAGATAAGGGGAGCAATTGACCCCCTTAACCAAAGGGTAGATCCGCCCCTGTCATCCATAAGTTTCGCTATAAATGAATTATATGTGAATCGTATTGAATTACTGGATGAGAAGATCCAAAGCTAGCATTAAACCATGAATTAAACAATGGCTTCAACTCCACATTGGTGGCATTGCCCAATCAAGAAATTGAAACCCTTAGCTAGGTTTTCATAAGAGTCTCTTATGACACTAGCAGTGTCAGGATTGCCCATGCCCGCACTACCAAATTGACATTTTTGTAATAATTCAAAAACAGTAACTCTTTTGAGCTATAACAATCCACAAAATAATTTTACACATTTTCACAAACAAAGTGATTCAATAATTGTTTCACCACAAATACTATGGGCTTACAAGTGATGCTATTCATGGTGATCTAATTTATATTGTATCATTTTTTATGTAGCTATTTTTTATTTTGTTGACTAAATTTTGTTTTGACTTGAAATTGTTTGGTGGATTGTAATAGCTCAAAAGTGTTACTGTTTTTTAAGTTGTTACAAATATGCCAATTTGATGTAGTGTCGATCCATCAACAGAGAGGATGACAATGGGGCAGGGTAGGACCAAGAAAGGGGAGGGAGATTGATAATGTGATATTGCATCGATCTTTTAAGTCTTTTCTTCCATATGGACCAAGCTAAATTCATAGTACACTTAGGGTTGATAGGAATAGGTTTAGATTTGAAACAAGGGAATATATGGCAATGTGAACTAGTATTTTTGGTAACTTTAGTCGTTTGCAAATAACTATGGTTACCAAAAAATCACTTCACTAAAATAGCGATTTAGCTTGATATTAAAATCTACTATTGCAAAGCAAGATGATGGTGTACAAAAGGAATTCATTCAAACTGAAACTCAAAGCCTTTGACCCCTTCGAAAAGGCAAAGTCACTGATCTTCAAAGGCATGCAAATTGCAACTCCTATCAACCAATGTGGTCTACATCATGTTCATCAGTGCTAACATCATGCCCACACTATGAAGTGGCTAGCTAGATCAATTATATTGTTTGCTTTGAAAGTGGAAATCAATATCTAATGGATTCTCCATGATCATCAGTGCTAAAACATACTAGTTTACATTAACCATGAGAGGAGCATCAAAGCATTTGTAGACTATTTGCTCCACAATTTACACAATGGAGTTCTAAGTTAGATTCCTTTGAGAAGTCTCTGATGTTAATCATCATTATGAGTTTTGGTGATCTCATAAACACAGTCATGTCACATAGCACTACAAAATGTTTAGGGAGTTATTAATGTGTCTCGATCGATGAGCAAGGTCATATTTCATTTCAATATTCATAATGTTGTACAAAGTTGAAATCTAGATAGCAACACTTAACCTAAAGAAATTGATATTTTGTAAATCTCTTGGTCAAACTTTAATTCTCAGCTAAAATCTAAAGTCTAAAGTCTAGGGAGGTTGAAACAAGCCGAGAGTCCGAGACTATGGGTGGGTGCTCTATTTAGTGGTGTCGATTGTTTTCATTCTATTTATATTGTTCACTTTTTTTTTTCCCCATCGGTCTTAAATTAAATTTGTTAGTTTTAGACTACAATCTTTAAAATTCGCTTGTGCTAGAAAATCGTTGAAAGACAATAATTGTGGGGTGCTCGTAGTAAAAACATATTTTCGATTCCATCATTGTACCAGGAAAAGTCAAAAACCTAACTAGACCTCCAATAAAAACACCCCATGTGTCTCAACTCAATAGCCAAGTCCCCCCTTATTCAAACTCTACACCACCTCAAGGACCACATTACTTACTATCTACACCCTCTTATTCACTCACTCCCAGACCCCAAAATACTTGCACACCATCATTTTTAGGGTTGAACATAAAATTGATCAAAATGATCAAAATTGAATTGATTGATTCGGTTTAAATTCAGTTCGGATTGGTTTTAATTTTAAAAAATTCAAAATCGAAGTGGTTGGTTCAGTTTTCGATTTCTATGTGATTTTAACCGACCGAATATATATAATAAATAACATATATTATATATATAAATAATATAATATATTTAAAATAGTCGATCAGTTTGGTTTTACTTCAATTGTGATTCAATTTTAATCGATTCGGTTCGATTATGATTTGCATAAATTAGAATCGATTCAATTTCGAATCGATTTTATTTATGGTCGATTTGATTTCGGCTTGAAAATTTTGAAACCGATAAAAAACGGTTCGGTTCACAGTGTAAGAAAAAAAAAAAAAAAACCGAACCAACCCTAATCATTTTCCACTAAATCCATCTCTGTCTCTCTCTCACTCACCACCATTCAAATCTCAACTCCTGTCCCACCATCACTCACATGTGTCCTTTGCTCCGCTGCTCCCCATGACATTTCCCCACATTAAAAACACATCACCACTCTCTCTTCTCAATCGGTGGGCATTCAGCCAAACCAAAAAGCACACTCCAACACGAGCCGCCTGACTCGACGTCCCAAAATAACGTGTTTATTGTCATCACGCTGTGATATATGAATTCATTTTCCTGTTGCTGATTTGTATATTGGCTGTGATTTATTGTTTCATTTTCTTTGTTTGATTGATCCTCGATCGCGGAAGTGATCGAGTGAGTTCGGAGAGTCTGGCTGGGTTAGGATCACTGCTGAATCGGTTTTGTAGGAAGAAGAAAGTGAGGTTCAGGGTGAAAGTGGATAACAGGTTGATGGATTTGTGGCAAAAGATCATGGTCTTTCCGGTCAGGAGAGTTTGGTTAGCTGTCTCTGTTCGTGTTAAAGCCAGAAAAAACGGTGAGTTCTACGCCACTCTTTTTTTCTCTTACTACCAATGCTAACTAGCGCATGGTGTGGAATTGGAGAAAATTTTGATCTAAATTTAAAAAGCTGGTCATGAATTAGCTGTTTCATTGATGAATTTGTTCCGAGTTCAGCGGAGAGTTTTGTGCTCTGACTGCTGCGCATGTTAGCAAAATCTGGTTTTCTTTTTCTAGTTCTTGTTTTCGTTTCATGTTTATTTGATCTGATCGGATTGGATTTCAGAATTTAGTTGGAAATTATTCTTTTTGTTTGATTTTTTTTTTTTTTTTTTTTGTAATTTAAATGTTGACAACAGTTTAAGTGTTTTTTGATTGATCGTTCGATGACACTTCATGCACATGTTAGCAAGAACGAAAGAACTGATTCAGTTGAGGTTTCTTGCTGTTGCTAACATGTGCATGTAAGTGTCGAAGTTTGGAAGCTTCAACTAGAGCTTTTGATTGCTAGTCACTCAAATTCCCTCACGATTCACTCAAACAGACATTCTCTACATGCGCATGTTAGTGGAAATTCTGATTTTTGACACTAGTTTATTTTAAATCAATGTATCATCCTCCTTCATCAATTTAAGAATTTTGAATTTTAGATTCCATGTTTTTAATCAATTAAATAATTGTAATAAATGGAACTCGTGTTAGACATAAAGCTCTCAGTGGGCTTTAGTGGGCCTATAATGGACCCAACATATTCTTTATTACCAAACTCCACCTGATTCTGCCGACAGTTGTCGTCGATCACAGCATTTACAGATCAACGGCTTGGATCTTCTAACATGGAAAACTGCATTGTTTCCAGACTTTGACATTAATATGTAGTACTGGTGTATTTTTTATTGATGTCTTTGAGTTTGTGGTGCAACAGGTGGACCATTAGTAAAGCTTCGCAACGATGTACAAACATGCGGATACGAAGATGTACAAGTGATGTGGGAAATGTTGAGAAGATCAGAGACTGAACTAATGACACATCCTCATCAGCCTTCGAGTAAGCGAAAGCAACGACCATTTTGGCGAGTTTTCGTCTGGTCTCCCCATCACCATAGATCTTCATCGTCATCACCAAAGTGCACTTGATGAATGGACGGATTGATTGTTGAGTCGAGTGGTATATATTGTAGCCCCAATTCTAGCTGGCTTGGGAAAGGGAGCGAGGTTGATGCATGGGGGGGGGGGCGGATGTACACTTTTGCCCCCTTTCTTTAACCACTTTTTTGAAAAAATGTGTTTAAAGAGAGTGGCAAAAGTATATTTTCACCCCTCCAAACAGCAACCAGGCAACAAAGCCCAGGCTAGCAAGAATTACTCATATTGTAGCTATGTTGCTTACTACAGTACTATACAATAATAAGATCACAAAGTTCAATCTGAGATATCCTCATATTAGTTTAAAAAAAAATGGGGTCCTTGGATTGAATTTTGTGGTGTAAATATGTGTTTAGAGAAGAAAAAAAACAAAAGAGAGAATTATGAAAAGGGGAATTTGACTTTGATTTGTCTCTCCCTCTGTTTTGTTAATTTGTGCTTTCTCTTTTGAGGTGATTCCTTGTGATCCGGAGGTAAAGGTTTGGGGCATCTTTCTTATTCCTTTTGAGGGAATTTAGAGGTTTGGACTTAAAAGGGAGTTGTTTTCAAGAAGAACCCGTCTAAGTGTCGAGGAAAACAGCGAGGGGGGGACCGTCCATCCCCCTCGGGATGTGCGCTTGACTTTTCAACGCACGCATCTCGGGGGGATGGACGGCCCCCCTCACTGTTTTCCTCGCCATTTCCCTCGACAGTTAGAATTTTTTGTTTCAAGAAACATCCTTGTATTTTACTCGCGACAGAATAAAAAGATCCGGAGGTAAAGGTTTGGGGCATCTTTCTTATTCCTTTTGAGGGAATTTAGAGGTTTGGACTTAAAAGTGAGTTGTTTTCAAGAAACATCCTTGTATTTTATTCGCGACAGAATAAAAAAAAAATAAGATGTGAGCTTAACGCAGAAGTAAGATGTTTAATGTCGGGATTGGGAAGTCTACATTGAGATACTTAGCCACGACAATATGCTTTGGTAGCACTTTTTTGTGTTGTCAAAAGGCGTCAAGAGGTCTCTTCAATAGTTCAACGAGTTAGGTGTCTTCACCGGTTCAATCCTGTTAAAGATGTTGGTTTAACATAGTCTCGTATTAAGTAGTAAGCAACATTATTTGAAGTATAAATGAAGTTGGCATATCTGTCATTAGTGAGGATGCATTTTGGGGGCAATTGAGTAGTTGAGCTCCATTATAAAAACTCCACATCCGAGCATAACAGGTGTCTAAGTTGGGCAATTGCAATTTTCAACATGCTTCATCTCATGATTCTCATATATCAGCCAAAAACTCTAGACAGCCAGGGCAGGAGAGCCAGGACAGCGACAGGGAACCTTGTGTCCGTGTGATTGTCTTCGAATGGGGGATATTGGGCATCTCTAGGATGATGGAGGGCATGGGGCCTGCCCCTGGCGCGAGCCCTTCATCTCATGATTCTCATATATCAACCAAAAACTCTAGACAGCCAGGGCAGGAGAGCCAGGACAGCAACAGGGAATCCTGTGTCCGTGTGATTGTCTTCGAATGGGGAGTATTGGGCATCTCTAGGATGATGGAGGGCATGGAGCCTGCCCCTGGCCTGCTGGTATGGCTCTCTAGAATGGTTGTATTTAACTCAATGGCTTGGGTCTTGTTGGTGTTTTATATTTTATCTTGCCAATGATATCAAAATGGGACAAAATCTCAACCTTATAATATGAAATATGCTCGTACCTTATAAAATGGAGTAAGTCTAGGCAGTTAAGGCTACCAACCATTTTTTTGTCAGGGTTTGGCTCTTTTATACTTTTACTCTTTTTTTTTAAAACACAATCACAAAACATCATTTATAGAAAAGGTAAAAGTGTAAAAGAAACCAACCTGACAAAAAAAAATGGCTGGTAACCCTGACTGCCTAAAATTTTTGTATAAAATGATATACTTCGAATTGTAATATGAAACTTAAAATGAGTGCTCTATGTATTCTTTTTGGTCACTGATATAAAATGACTAATGACGACCAATGACGACTAATGGCTAAAATACAACTCTAACAAGTAACAAGTTCTAGAAGGAAGCCATGATCTATTGTCTACTTTTCATTATCATGTTCTAAGACCAAAATTCTTACGTCTATATGATGATGCTATAGGTATATGCTAATAAGGCAAAAAGTCACTTATACTTTTAAGCTAAACCAAAATTAGGGCACTAAGACTTTCCATCAAAAGACTTCTCCTTCAAGTTCCAAACAAGTTGCCATCACTTTTTTCCTTCAAGAGCCATATAATCATCACAATCAAATCCAAAGTTTTATCTAAAAACACAAGGTGATGTACCCTAATTTTCACTTCAAATACCTTTCACATTTCATCCATCGTTTCATACACAAATCTCGACGCATTTTTTCCTTACCATCGACATCAATAGTGGTGGTGGGCCTAGCCAAGTCCAAGCCCATCTCTTTCTACATTATCCATCTAACATTATTTTTCCTCCACTAAGGCGTTCACACAACATATTCTTCCACTTCACCACACAAACTTTAAACAAATTCTATGCTTTCAGATCATGTCCTCAAAGGCTCTAAACTACTTTCAAAAGCAACCCTTTTTTTTTTTTTTGTTCATTGTTGAGTAAACTTGTATTTTAGCTTCTTTTAAAAGCTTATGAATAACTTTCTAAGCTTTTCTAAGCAATTAGTGTGATTAAAGACAAAGCACTTGATTGCTTTGTCTCTCCCAAAACAAATAAATACAAACCATACATGAATATTTTATTCAAAAGTCAGACGTTAATTTTGTTTTTTCAACTTTTTAAAATTCTTTTGTGACCACCTAATGAAGAAAGAAAGAAAGAAAGCAAGAAAGACAACTTTTGAAATGCTATTGGTTAAATCTTTCAAGAGCACCAAATTGTCTAAAATTTAGAAAGCAACTTATCTAAACATCTACATTTGTTTTTTCCAAACAATATGTTCATATTTTTAGGCCTATCCTTAAATACAAAAATTCTTAAGAGCAAGGCCCCTAATGTCAGATTTGTGTCAAGGAAAGGCTCATCTGTATGTTTTTAGTGTTAGAATATATAGGGTTTGCACTTAACATAGCCAAGTTCAACATATTCACTACAAGAAATCTATCTTTTACCAACAAAATTATTGCTACGAAAATTGATTTCCTTGTTAATATTGTAGCATTGTCAACGAATAAAAAATTTCCTTGAAAAAGCCATAAACTTGTTACTGTTTTCCAACAAAATATATTTTGTAGGAAACATTCCTTGTTAAATAGGTGGCGGAAAACATTCCCTCCAAACCCAATTTCTCGCCAAATTGATTTAATAATGAAGTTATTTTTATGGCCACAAAATACTTGTTCATTGGTAATTATGGCATCATCTGAAATGAAATATTTTGTTGCTAAAGAAGACTAATTTTAACAACAAATCACTTTCCTTGTTAACGAATATTAAATCTTATTCATCCCTCTTTAGTAAGAAAATATGTTTTCCTAGACAACAATCACATTATTAGTATGATTCGGTTCGTTGATAATGATTGATAATTTTTTCATTAGGTTTTTTCTTGTTAAAGCTTGTTTATTAATTTATAGCAACAAAGTAATTTTCGTTGAGAATTGTCACACTATTGGCAACGTTTTTTATTTTGTTGGAAACAATATCTTTTTTTAATGAAATCTTTGTAGCTATGAAATAAGATTTTGTTTGGTAATTATAACATTGTTCGTAACAAATTGTTTTCTAGGTAAAAACTGATAATTATTTTCATGAAAAATTGTTTCTCATTAAAGTTCACTAACTATTTTATAGCGACAAGTCATTATTTTGTTGGAAATTGATATACTCACTACAAAAAATGTTTTATTTACTAACAAATTTTATTTTCCTTGTTAATATGTTACTATTTCTAACAAAAATAAATTTCATTGAAAAAATCATAGAGTTGTCACTTTTTGTAACAAAATCTATTTTGTTGGCAACTTTTCTTTGTAAAGAGGCGGCGAAAAATATTCATTCCAAAACCAATTTCCCACCAACATTATTTAGCAACAAAATATTTCTATTTCAACGAAATTTTAGTTTTTTAGTTATAATGACGTCATTTACAATAAATTATTTCATTGCTAATAAATATTAATATTATTAACAAACATTTTCTTAGTAAATGCACTATAACACTTGTTTGTGTCTCTTCAACAATGAAACTAAATTTTCTCTAGTTAATTATCACGTTATTGCAACGATTTATTTGGTTACTTATAATGAATTTTTTTCATGAAATGTTTTTATATTTAAAGCTCCTAGCTTCTTTATAGTGGAAAAATATCAATTCGTTGAAATTTTTTATTAGTAGCATTGATATTATTTCATCTGAAAAATCAAATAAAATTTATTCAAGAATACAACATTATTTTACTGTTAATTATAATATTAATGGTAACAATTTATTTCGTTGCTAAATATTGATAAAATTTTCATGAACTTTTTTCTTATTAAGGCTCATTTTATTATTTACAACAATTTAATTTTATTTCATTGGAGATATAACCAATTTCAATAACATATAGCATTGAAATGTTATTACTATTTTGTTGCTAATTATAATGGTGTTATTGTGAAAAAAATTTCATTGCTAAAAGTGGTAGATATTTAACATAAATCTTATAATCGTGAAAATATTTAGTTCTAATTTATAGTGACGAAATATTATATATTGGTCTCTATTATATACGTAGCAATGATTTTTTTATTGCAAAAAATGAGTAATTTGATTTAATAAGCTATAAAGTTGCTTCACATAACACAATTATTCAAATAGCTCAATTGGTAAATATTGCAACAGATTTTACTATAGGTCAGGAGTTCGATTCGATTCCTGTTGAGCCTAAAAATAAATATATTATATATGAAATTCCATAGTGGGGACTTATCATGAAGAGTGGTGTCTTTAGAGTTTGGGACCTAGATTAAGTCGTCTCTTAGACAACTTTAATATATAATTTTTTTATTGAAAATAATTTTCTTGGTAATTGGTAACGATACCGATGACAACTTTCATTGATATTCATGCATTTTACCAACGAAAAAGTTCTATGATAAAGGTTGTTACCTTTGCCAACGACAATTTTAAGATTTTTCGAGATATTTTTTGTAAGTAAATAAAATAATTCTTGCAACAAACAATTTGTTGGTAACGATATTTGATTTTTACCAACGAATTTTTTTGGTAGTTGTCAATATTACCAACAAAATATTTTCTTGACTTAGCATCATTTTTACCAACAAAAACTGTAATTCCTTGGCAAATACCTTTAGCTACGGGGATGCCTCCAGGAACCCACTAACGAATTTTTTCCTTGTTAAAAGTAGTTTTCAACAAAATTTTGAGTTTTGTCAATGACATTTTTTCTTGAAAAATGCCTTAATTGTTGTAGTGATTCTAACATTTAGGAGATAAATCTCCTCCTCAAGATCCTCTTAAGAGCTCTTCAAGATCACCTCAAGAACTCAAGATTCCCTCAAAATATCATCTCTCCTAAAAATGTGCAAGGGAGCCTCCCCTGACGTAAATCTGACACTAGGGGCTTGACTCTCTAGATAAGCTCTATTAAATAAAGTAGAAGAACAACATTCAAATCCATATCCAAATTTATCCTTTTTTTTTTTTTTTTAGTTCTAACAATAGTGCTATAAGGACTAATCCAAAGTGATTTCTATAAACAATTAGGGTATTTGGTTGTAGGGCTTGCAAAAAAAGTTCCAAAACAAATTTCAGACTTGCAACCAAACATTTGAAAATTTTATTTGCATGATTAAAAAAAATTCCAAGCACCAAAACACACCCAATAAAATATTGCAATAAATATATTGTGTTCTTACGCTCTTGGCCCAAGTTACATATGCTTTTAGCAAACAAATAGTCTTAATATACTAATGAAGAGTGGTGACAATGATGTGTATGATTGTGTCAAAATGGTGCACTTACGTATCTCAATCCAATTATTAATTACTCAAAGAAAAAATAATTAAGTGGAGCAGAAAGATACGTGCTCTTGTTAATTAAAAATCTAAACCTATTCCAATTTATTAAATTAATATTGTGTGTTCGGTGAAAACTTGTTTATTAGTTATAAAGTAGTGTTCAATGTCATAAGAACCTATATAGCAAGTGGACCAAACATAGCTCCAAAGCTTAAAAAATTATTCTGTTCATTTGTTTAATTTTTTTTTATTTTTTATGTTTGTTTCATTTTTCATTTTTTATTTTTCTTGCAAAAGTCTTTAATTATTACAGTGGTTGATGGACACTTGTTTATATCAGTGTTCTAAAAATCGCTAGGCGCTGGGCGGGCGGCGAGCAGGTGCCTAGCACCCAGGGGCCTAGGCGGGTGCCTAGGCGGTCTTAGGTTTTGTATTATAACTTTAATAATTTACAAAAGTTAAGCATAATACCTTATCAATTACATCCAATTTAATGCCAATATATATATGCAAAATTTAAAAACATGAAAAATTAACAATCGTGAACAAAATTTATTAAAACTCAAATGACTGAAGTTGGTCATGATGGGTACTTTATATAAATTTGAATTTGTGTACTCTTTTATTTTCTTCAAATTGCATGAATAACCTCAGTTATGTTTGATAAAATCTACATTAGTAAAATTGGTACCGGCAGATCCTTTGAGAATTCCATTAAGTAATCATCCTTTGCTATATTTAGACATATACTGAATAAAAAACAATTAAAAAACATATATTTAGATCCTTTGAGAATTCCATTAAGTAATCAGCCTTATTACAAAATAAAAAATAAAAAATAAAAAATAAAAAATAAAAAATAAAAAATAAAAAATAAAAAATAAAAAATAAAAAATAAAAAATAAAAAATAAAAAATAAAAAATAAAAAATAAAAAATAAAAAATAAAATAAAATCTCCCAGACCGCCTAGAGTCTGCTTAGACCCCGCCTAGGCCGCCTAGACCCCGCCCAGACCAGCCTAGACCCGCCCAGACTGCCCAGAACCGCCCAGACTGCCCGCCTAACCATTAATCTGGGCGATTTTCCACCTTCTAGCGCCTAGGCCGATTTTTAGAACACTGGTTTATATTTTCATGAGGTTGTAAAGAAGTATCAAGCTTATCTCTACTTAATGTTGTTGTTAAGAAACAACAATTCTTCTAGGTATCGAGGGAGGGAGCGAGGATGCTCCCTCGCACGTGACTTTTTGAAGGGGTTTAGCTCGTCCAGTTCAGTTTTAGAGATTGAGATTTTTTGGCTCCAAAGTTTTGGATCCAAATTGAAAACTGGGTTTCCCTCCATTTGGAGTTCTGTTTATCTCTTATCTATTTATCTCTGAATCAAAGAAATCCAAAGTTTTGACTCCTTTCTCAGTGTCTCCCACAAACCCTAGATCTAGCAAAGCTTCTTCTCTCTCGACCCCTAGCAAAGTTCTCTGTTTCTCTCTGAATCGAAGAAATCGAAGTAAGTTCTTTTATCTGTTTCTCTCTGAATCGAAGAAATCGAAGTTGTTTCTCTCCCCATCGAAGCAAAGTTCTCTGTTTCTCTCTGAATCGAAGAAATCGAAGTAAGTTCTTTGGTATGCCTTTCATTATTATACCATTTAGGTTGGGACTGAAAGTTATTGGGGACCATTAGTAACAAGACTATTTGTTGAATGTTGTTAAATGTCTTTATTTGGGAGGTTTGTTCACAGATATACGTAGTGCAATTTGTAATTTGTGAACAAACCTACAAATAGTCACAGATATCTTGTTCACAGATTACGGGATTTGTAGTGCAATGCCTACAAATAGTCACAGATATCTTGTTCTACAAATTGCTTTCTTTGGTTAATGTAATTTTCAATATAATGGCTAATTTATTGTCGACTCTTTAAACATGTAGTTCTACGTAGTGCAATTTCTTTACAATTTGTTGAAAGTTATTGTCGATAGTCATAGTTGCAATTTCTTTGGTTAATGTAATCTGTGACTATTTGTAGTGCAATGCCTATTTGTAGTGCAATGCCTTTGCAATTTGTAGTGCAATGCCTTCAACAATATAATGGCTATCTGTGAACAAACCTACAAATAGTCACAGATATCTTGTTCACAGATATACGTAGTGCAATTTGTTGAAAGTTTTTGTCGACTCTTTAAACATGTAGTTCTGGCATTTTTATATAATGGCTGGACTTAAGACTCATAACCGGTTTTTTTTATCCCTAAAACACATAACATGTTTGTGAATTAAATATATCAAAATCTTGATCTATAAGTCACATGTAAATGGACAAAGAAAAAGGCTTACCTTGTAGTCAATAATGTGTTTCTCTTTTATATGAGTGCACACAACGATTGATCTAACTATAACTTATTGTATATCAGGTAACAGAGGAGTGCTTGGAGAAGGCCATATCTATATGCAAGGCTGGTGCTAGCTTTAAGACAATTGGAAAGACGATAAGGTGTGATTCTTTTGTGTTATATCTCAGATAAACAGTCATTCTTAATTGATAAAGGGAATGTCAGATTATTAACAGGGATTCCTGGTCATTTAGGCCATCACAGTCCAAAGACTAAAAACCAAGTGATTTTGGAGGATGCTTATTGTTAGGACTTAGCAGATCTATGCCATTTAGTACTTATTGTATGCTGAAAGCATTTGAATATGGAAGTTTTACTAGTTGTAAATCAATACATGATGACTTCAAAATCACAGATTTATTTATTTTAAGAGAAAGCTGGGGTTGGATTGACCCTTGCTAGGTTTGCTCATGCATCATGATGAAAAGTATCCATTGTAGTTGTTACAATACAATGTTACAACATCTCATTACTCACAAAATCATCTACACATCTCACAAAATCTTCGAATATCACTTGAATAGTTGCCCTCACTTGAATATGCTACAAGGTACTGTAGTTTGATTTTTATCTATGCTTCTATGTTTTAACCGATGTTGTATATTATAAACATATTTCAGGAATGGATAGTGTAGAGGATAATGAATGTATGTTGTTGGAAGAAAATTCAGAAGTGTCGAGGGAACCTACAAAATGGATGGAATTCATCAACCTTGATGAGTCCAACGTTATTATCATGAATATGGTAATAAAAAGGGATTTCTAGTGAAAGTAATGACTACTGAAAAAGATGTTGATGGAAAACCTATATTCATTCAACTTTCATGTGGTCGGGCTGGGAAACCAAAAAGTAGAGCAAAAAATGTCGTGGGTTTGCGTGCGTCGAGCAAATGTGGTTGTCTGACTAAGATTAGAGCTCATATACGGCCTGATGGAACAGTTGTAGTGAATAGAGTTACAGTTGATCACAATCATCAGTTAAGCCCTAGTAAATCAAATTTTTTTTCCAAAGAATAGAACTATGAGCTTGTATGTCTAGAAGAAGCTTGAATTTAATGATAGGGCAGGTATTAGACCAAATAAGAGTTATTCGGCATGTGTGGTTGAAGCTGGTGGGCATGATATTGTATCATTTTTCCAAAAAGATTGTTATAATTATTTGGACAAAATGAGGAAGTTGAGACTTGGTGAGGGGGATGCGATGACACTTCATAACTACTTCCAAAAAATGCAAGCTAATAATGCTGATTTCTTTTATATTATGGATTTGGATGATGAAGGTAGGTTGAGAAATATTTTTTGGGCTGACGCATGGAGCAGAGCAGCTTACAAGGACTTTGGGGATGCTGTTACTTTTGACACTACATACTTAACAAATAAGTATGACATGCCTTTTGCTCATTTTGTTGGGGTGAATCATCACGGTAAGTCAATTCTTTTAGGATGTGGATTGATATGTGGTGAGACGGTTGAAGAATTTGTTTGGCTTTTTCGAACTTGGCTCGTGTGTATGAATGACAATGCTCCGTCTGCTATAATCACTGATCAAGATAGGGCAATGAAGAAGGTCATTCAAATTGTATTTCCCAACACACGACACAGATGGTGCTTGTGGCATATTATGAAGAAGTTGCCCGAAAAGCTGTCAGGTTGCAATGAATATGAGGCGATCAAGTTTGCAATGCAAATAGCAGTTTATGATTCCCTGTCTCATGAAGAGTTTGAAGAAAATTAGCATGGGTTTATTGATAAATATAATCTGGATGAAAATGATTGGTTGAGTGGATTATACTACGAAAGGATGCGTTGGGTGCCAGCATTTCAACGAAATACTTTTTGGGCGGGGATGTCTTCAACTCAAAGGAGTGAAACCATGAATGCTTTTTTTTATGGTTATGTGAATCTGAAGATCACTTTAAAGCAATTTGTAGAACAATATGAGAATGCACTACGTAGTAAGGTCCAAAAGGAATCTGAAGAGGACTTCAAATGTTATAGCCGAAGGATTCCTTGCATTACTCCGTATGCAATTGAGATAAAATTTCGGGATGCCTACACTACAAATAAATTCAGGGGGTTCCAAGAAGAGATAGCCGGGAATCCATGTTGTAGAATTGTCGGTGAAGCTATGGATGGGAGTGGCTTTTAGTTGTACACTATTACACAAGACATGGTGATAAATGATAGGCAACGATTGGTCAATTTTATAGTCTCTTTTAATGCTGCCGACTTCGCCATCAAGTGTAATTGTCAATTGTTTGAGTTCAGGGGGATTTTATGCAAACATGTATTGAAAGTCTTGTTTGAAAGAGGGATTAATGATATACCTGATAAATATGTTATTCGGAGGTGGAGGAAAGATGTTAAGAGGGCTCATACAAAGGTGAAAATTATTTATTCAGATTGGGGAATGAAGCCTGAAAATGCGCGATTTGAAAAGATGTGCAATGCCTTCTATGAAATGGCTGACTTCGCCGCTGAGGATGAAAATAAGACATGCCAAGTTCAAGAATGGATTACTTTGAAGATGATGCAACTTACAAGGAGTCATGGTGATGAGCATGTTGATTCACAGGGGTATTTGGAAGTGGCCACCACTACTGCTAGTTCTGCCATCCAAATTCATAGTCCATTAGCGGTTCGTAGCAAAGGATGGCGGTCTAATTCAAGGATAAAATCCAGAGTTGAGAAGATATGTAAAAGGACACAAAAGAAAAAAAAAACATGCAAAAGGATCAGGCCATTGAGACTAATCTGGTATGTTTTGCAATGTGTTTTATGAATGTATATTTTCTTAAGTCAAGAATAGTGATTAGTGACTTATATTTATACAAATGTATTTTGTAGGGTTTACAGTGTATGCCTTATGTTATGCCTCGCGAAAACAATGTGATGCCTCTTCAAAGCAATACACAGGTTTATTTGTTATATTTACAACGTATGAATCAGTGAGTATGCTTGCCCACTTATGATTTATGTGTTTTTCGTCGTTAAGGATGATAATACGGGGTTAGCTCATATACAACCTGGAAGAATTGATCTTTTGTACTCGCTAGTGTCACAGGTACATCCTTGTAGTGTGCAACTTGGCCACGTAACATAAACACCAGGAACATGCCCACGATAAACAACGTAAGCTTCGTACGTCATTCATGCGTTGACAAAAAATTAATATCAAGACCTTCTTTCACAGAATCAAGGTATGAATCCTACCCTTTTCCTATATACACTTTGATGAGCTACAAGGACTTAAAGTAATATCAATTCCATCCCCACCCAAAGTTCAAGCAAGCAACACTCGAGAAGTAGTTAGGTAAACAATAAAAGTAAATGGCATTTTATTTCTGATAACAAGAAAAAGAAATCACAAGCATCATCAAGTTTGAAAAATGGAAATTTGGGACCATACTGCCATATATGCAATTGACAATTGTCAATTTGGAAATCCCCTGATGGACATTAAATTATATGTCCTACTGCCATATATGCAATACTCCTGATGTCAATTGTATGTCCTACCACTCCTTTCACTAAACTGAATTTCCAGTGACCTTGACGAGTTATCTAACTGTAGGTGCAATAAAAACATTACATTACTTTGTAAGCTATGCTTGCACTGAAATTAGCAGATTTGTTTCCCTCTGTTTCAGTCCTTGATATTGTGGTCTCATATAAAGATTCTGTTTATTAGCTAGACGAAGGGCTGTTTGGCTCCAACCTTTTCCTTTACTGGAGGTCCTGGATAAAGAAGTTGCAAGAATTTCATTTTATTCACAAGGCATACTTAAAAGCTGAAATTTCCAGTGGTAGGACATACAATTGACATACAATTATACTGCTATATAATTAATAAATAAACAAAAATGGAAATTTGGGACCATACTGCCAAAGTTCAAGCAATTGCTGAAATAAGCTGAAAGTTGCTTGTGATTAAGATATGTTGCTTCCTTAAGAGTAAGGCAAAAAGTTTAATCAATTAAGGAAAGCTTAATCACAAGCTATTGTAACTCTTATTAAGATATTAGAACTTTCAGCAATTCAGTAATATCAATACACTTTGATAAAGTAATATCAATTCCATCCCCACCCAAAGTTCAAGCAAGCAACACTCATGAAGTAGTTAAGTAAACAATAAAAGTAAATGGCATTTTATTTCTGATAACAAGAAAAAGAAATCACAAGCATCACCAAGTTTGAAAGATAATTGATGTCAAACAAACTAAATAGTGTACACTCAAGCTTGTAGCCAAACAAATTTATGATTACAAACATTCTATCTACATAAATTTAGCCAATGAAATTGTAGCCAAAGCATCTTCAAGCACTCCACTTTGAAGATTACATAAATGAGTTAGGCTATCATTTACATTGCACTCAAGCTTCTGATTACATTGATTACAATGTGGCATACATATTAGTTTGTTTGAAGATTACATAAATGAGTTAACCCAAACATGTATTATAAATGTAATCAATGTAATCAGAAACTGAATTTGTCATCATAAATTTCTTTGGCTAAATACATAAATTTCTTTGTCATCATAAATTGTAGCCAAGCATCTACAATGTACAATACATGGTGATAATTAATGTACAATACATGGTGATAATTAATTTCATTTCATTACTCAACCCAAGCCAATCCAGTCCCCCCAAAATAAATAAATAAAAAACCAATTTTGTTGAAGAGTTCATACCTTGTAAACTCACTGATTTCAGGGTGGAAAATGGAGAGTTCAATTTTGCTCAATTTTGGTTGTGCAAATTCATCGAAATGTGAGCTTGCTTACTGGATGCTTCGATTTCTTCCATTTGCTAGGAGTCGAGGGAGGGAGGGGTCGAGGGAGCTTTGTTAGGAGAGAAACAACTGATTTTTCTCACTGAGATTTCTTCGATTTGCTAGGAGGGAGGGGTCGAGGGAGCTTTGCTAGGTCTAGGGTTTGTGGGAGAGGTTGGAAAGGAGTCGAGGGAGCTTTGCTAGGGGTCGAGGGAGAAGAGAAAGAGTGAGTGGTGATTTGCTGGTTTTGTGGGAGAGACCGAGTTCTGGAGAGAAGTAATCCCCAAATTCATTTAGATCTAGGGTTTGATTTGGGCGGTCGAATTTGGGATTTTCAATTTGGAGCCAAAAAATTTCGCCCTCTAAAACTGAACTGGACGAGCTGAACCCCTTCAAAAAGTCACGTGCGAGGGAGCATCCTCCCTCCCTCCCTCGATACCTAGAAGAATTGAAGAAACAAACAAGTCGTAAGTAAACACCTGAAAAATGACAGGTGGATGATGAGTGCAGCCATTAGCTTGCTTACAGGTGTTGTGATTAGAGAGTTAGATTGTGAATGAGGGTCCACTTTAAGTAATTGATTCAAAATGGTTGATAGAAAATTAGAAATGAATAAGTTTTTGAAAAAAAAAATCATTTTTAAGTATAAATTTCAGATTTTAGAAATAGTGATAGGGATTAAAAATTAGGTTTTAACCATTGTTATAAACATCAATGATAAATCGCAAAAATTCTAGGGAGCGAGGGATGGGTGTACACCCATCCCCCTCGAGATAAGCAAAATTGCCTTGAGATGCGCAACATCGCTTATCTCAAGGCACCCCTTACCCATCGCTCTCTAGAAGGGCTCGATAAATCGTGATATGTGTTTGTTGTATTCGAAATCCTAGTGTAAGTGTCAGTGTAGTCACAAATATGAAAAGAATAAAAAAAAATTACTTAGTTTATTATTTATGCATAACTCGTGGAAACTAGGGGTGGGCACGGGACGGGATGGGACGAGATATACCCATCCCGTTCATACGGGATCGGGACGGGACGGGATGGGAAAAATCTCATCCCGACCTCGTCCCATCCCAAACGGGTTCGGGACGGGACGGGACGGGATCAGCGTGCCAATCTTCTTCACTCGCAGAATTAAAGAATAAAGTCAATAAACTGCTGAACTTCTTCTTCAGTATTGGTTAACATGCGAATTTCACAATAAACTGAAATGCAAAATTGTTGAATTGCATAATTAAAGCATAACTGTTGAACTGCTGAAATGCAAAACTGGGTGCAGAATTAAAGCATAACTGCTGAACTGCAAAACTGTTTACAATGTCCTGAGGATACAGAATTACAAGTCCTCAAACCTTTTTTTCCTACCTTTTTTCCATTGGAAGACCCATTCAAACATCCCCGAAAACAGTGTTCCTGACTTTTTTGTCTAATAACTCTCTAAATGGTTCATTTACTACTAATTGCACAACAATCAGGTCTAATGTGAGAAACTATTTAAAAGCTATTCAAATTGTACTAAAAGTTTTTGCAACAAGGTCGGTCACCTATCCAATTGACAAAGAGTTCTAATAACAGATTTAAATCCAATTCTTCCAAAATGTAATAATTCACAACAACTTCTCTTCGCCTCAAATTACAATCCGAAATATAAATGTATTTCAACTAGATCCAATTTTTGCATTCAAAGCCTTCTAAACCTGTGAGATCATTAGCACATACAGAATTGTGTCGAATTCAAAGCTACAGCTATCATCAAAGTACAAAAGAAAACTAATTGAATAACTTGGAACAGAAATCTACACAATATCACAAACAAGAATCTAATTCAAGACACTCTAAAGTTCATTCAGATCTCAAAATTGCACAGTAGAATAAGAAACTTCATATTTGACTAATAAACTCAATAGATCTCAAATCAGAGAACCGAAATATACAAACTAGATTGAAAATATTAATTAAAAACTCAATAGATCCACAATTCTAAAATAAATAATTAAAAAATATTAATAATTAATATTAATAAATTAGTTCGGGACGGGACGGGATTGGCGGGATTGAAAATCTTCATCCCATCCCATCTCATTCTAGATTGGGACGGGACGGGATCGGGATGAAAATTTTCAATCCCATTAAGACCCGGAAAAATCGGGACGGGACGGGACGGGATCGTGACGGGAACGGGATCGCGGGATGGGATGCCCACCCCTAGTGGAAACTAGTATATTACAAAAACGTCACAAACTTAGATTTTTGCAACCAGGTTTAACAAATAAGGGTGATGTGGCATTGATACACGGAGGATGATGAATCCTCAAAATATGTGTAAACTCTTCAATATCATGACACATCATCTTGATTGCAAAATCTTGATCCCTAACAAGATTCAAGAGATTCAGTATATTTTAGTGAAGTGGGAGATGAGAAAGGTTTTAAAATCAAAAGTGGATAATGAAAAATTGGGGAGGAAAACGAACATTCAAGACGTTGATGAGAATACGAGAAGGAAAATATAAATAAAGACAAACAAATTGCGGACATGCATTAACATATTTGAGTGACACAAGAGCCACTCACTCACTAACTCGACTCTTAAAACTTTAAAAATAAATAACAAAAACACATAATTATAATAGAAATATGACATCTATAAATATAAATATAAATATAAATATAAATATAAATATAAAGATGGTAATTTACACAAACGCCCTCCCTCATAAACAATTTTTTAGAGCATCTCCAATCATCCCCCTAAAAGCTATTTTAGGAATTTTATTGGAAAAAAAAAACCATTCCAATCATCCATTTAACTCATCCCCTATAAAAACTTTTCCCCCAACCTCCCCCTAAATTTAGGGGAAGTTAACCATTCCCTATATTTCAAATATTAATAAATATTCAAATATTTAAGTTTCTAAATTAAAAATAAATCAAAAGTATTTAAATAATAGTATAATTAAAAAATAATTATTTAAAATCATTTAAATAATAGTATAATTAAAAAATAATTATTAATACTAATTTAAATAATGATAAATAATTAATTAAAAATTATTAATAGTATAATAAAAAACAAATTAATATTAATTTAAACAAAATAATTATTAATTCTAATTTAAATAATAATAAAATTATTAATAGTAATTATCTAAATAATGATATAAAAATGGAAAATATATTTAAATAATGATTAAAAAATTAATTATTTATACTATTTTTTTTTAAACTCCAAAAATTTTAAATTAGTCAAGTTTAAATTAATAATAGTATAATTAAAAAATATTTATATAATAGTATAATTGAAAATAATAATATTATATATTTAAGTTGAAATTAATAATAATATTATAATAATATAATTGAAACTAAATAATATAATTATATTAAGTTGAAATTAATAATAATATAATTGAAATTAAATTGGTAAAGAAAACTTAAAAATATAATAAAATAATGATGAAAAAGTTAAAATAAGAGATATGGTTAGAGTGGTAAAGAAATAGGAAACTCCTGAATTTAGCTTTTGGTTAAAATGAAAGATGATAACTTTTACCATGGAAAATGCTCTACGACACTTTCATAGGGATGGCAACGGGGCGGATTTGGACAAATTCATCCCCGCCCCGCTGGAGATCACAGATATTCAAATCCGCCCCGAATATCCATTTACCATATTTTGTAAAAACCATCCCCGAACCGGACGGATTGGTGGATATCCGCCCCGCCCCAAATACCCGGAAAAAAAAAAAAAAAAAAAAAAACAGATTTCTCAACTATCATTTTCATAATTTCATTCTCAAATATTGAACAAATCATTACTAAAAAACTATCATTTCTCAACTATCAGATTTCTCAACAAATCACAAATATCGAACAAAAAAAAAAAAAAAAAAAAAAAAAAAAAAAAACAGATTCTCAACTATCGAACAACAATAAATCACACCACCATTCACCAAATCGAGCCACCGCAGACGCAGATTAAGCCATCCAGATCGATCGAGCCATCCACCACCATCAGATCGCATCAGATCAAGCCACTGCCGCCACCACCACCACCATCCATCCATCAGATCGAGCCACCACCACCACCAACCACCCTGCCTGCGACCACCATCCAGCCTTCGACCACCCTGCCTGCGACCCACCCTGCGACCACCCTTGAGGCAACCTTCAACATCGCTGGCTCGCTATGAGAGTGAGTGAGACGGGAGATCACAAAGCCCTTTTGTGACTTGTGTGAACTGAGAATGAAATGAGAAGAACGAGGGTATGTGAATGTGAATGAGGGTTTATTCTGTATTTATAGGTCAAGGGTATTGTAGTAATAAGGGTATGGCTAAAACCGTGGGACGGATATGGATAAAACCGTATCCGCCTCGAATAATCAACGGATATTGTTTGAATACCCGAAAACTCATTCAGCCATATCCAAATTCGCCCCATACGAATTGGGTGGGACGAATATCCGTGAAAATTCGCCCACTGCCAACCCTACACTTTCAACATAGCTCGTGGGTATGCGTTAGCTTACCATAACCCAACATTGGTTTTTGAGTTTATCGTACATACAATCAGGTGACCTCTTCTCTCTCTCTTCATTTTATACTATTACAGCCACTCCTCTCTCTTTCTTCTCCCCTCTCTCACTAGAATTCCCCCACTTTGGTTTCCTCGTCAATTAGAATTCCCCCACTATATAACATCCCCTCGTGAGTTATTCTTCAATCTCAGCTCAATTGAGACTATCCTTTTCTTCCAACCCAATCAAAGAAAGAGACCCAAAAGGTACCTTTTTATGCCATTTAAGTTCATCTATTTCATGGGAAACTTGAAACCCACTATTCTTTTTCATGTTTGATTAGTGGGTTTTTCTTCCCTGTTTGAAACTGTAATGAGTTCTTGAGTTCTGATTTTTTTTTTTTTTTGGGTTTTTTGTTTGTTTGAATATTTGATGAATTTTAAAGAAAGCAGTGAGCTTGATATGTTTGGTTTGCTTTCTTGATAATTTGATCAAATGGGTTTTTTCTGTCTAAAGTTCTGTTAAATGGGTTTCCTTTGTTTCTATATTAGATGAAGTTTGGTATTTTTGGTCTAAATTTGCCTAATATTTGTTTGATGAAATTAGATGGGTAGTTTGATAGCATAGTTTATCTATTCATTGAAGTATTTTATTATTCAGTTTTGCTTACAAAAAATAAGCTTGTTTGGTGCCTGGAATTGCGGAAGAGAAACGTTTCTCTATAACTAGAAAGCGAAATAATGTTCAGACCGAGAATTGAATCCTCCTAAATAAAGGAAAGTGAGCTTTTATGTTGTCCAACTCTTCTTCTCTTTTGCTTCTTTTTCATTTTCTTGTGAAGGGATGACAAGATAGCAAGCCTTTCTCTCTTAATCTTCTCTTTTGGTGAGTGATTTGAATCACATGGTCCTTTATGGCTTTTTGTTTCTATTATTTCAGTTTTGTTTCTTTGTTGATTTCAATTGGGGTTTGTTTTTTGTGATTGAACTAGCAAGTCCAAGATAATTTTGATCTGATTCTATTTGGGTGATGGCGAAAAACCCATTTCATGATCACAACAAAGATAAGGTTGGGTAGAAAGAGAGGAAGCCTAGTTGGGGTTTGAAATGGATTCACTGTGATTGAACTAGTGAGGCATTGACCTCCACAAATGATGAGAATCTATTTTTTGCACATAATCTTTGTTATACTATATTATCAGCATGTTAGCATAATAAATATCCTGCATAGACTAAATTATTTGTAGAGATAATTTTGTATGATGAACCTTTGACCTTTGCCCACAAAGCGACACTGTTTTATCTGAATTTTCCTGAGGAAATACTGAAAATTTGATCCCGGGATATATGTAACTTAAGCACCACGTTTTATTCAATGATGTTATATTGTGTATCTGATTTTCTTGTAATAGTATAGTTGTTACGTGTTTCCATGTCTATGATCATAGGATCTTTCTCTTCAGATTCGGTAAATTGTATCTTAGGGTATGTTTAATCCCATCGTAGTGTATTTGTTGTGCATTTCCATGTCTATGATCATAGGATCTTTCTCTTCTTCATACTCAGTAAATTGAATGTTGGACTTGGGAGTTCATTTTATGAAACATAGGAAACTTTAGTATTTCTCATAGGGAGTTTCAGCTCATCAAACACCTTCTCAGAATCTAACCTAGTTCCCTCTACTGGACATTAATCATGCCCGATTCTCTAACATCTGTAAGACTAAATGATACTCTTCCACAACCAGTGGATGCCTCATGCTCTGGATTCTATCTTGTTGCTGTTGACAAGATAGTCATTCCAGAGTATGTTGTGTTAGTGACCAAAATGCTGTTTCATCGATTCTTTCTTGAGCTAAATCTTCTATTGATCATGCATCCTAGTATCGTTCTTTATCCCTCAAACCTCTGTTCTAATCTCTAATGTAGTCTTAGTTTTCCTTCCTTTTCACGTCTGATTCTATGTTTCTTATTCTAGCATCCATTGATCCTTATGTCCTTTTTATTTTCTTCTAATTTTGCTTAAGGTGTTCTGTACTGATAGATCATAGTATCCTCACTCTGCCATACATGTTGATTGGTTATTCTTTTTCTTAAATGCAGCCCCCCTCCAATGCTCTTGTAAATCATATTTGGCCATATCATATAAGATCTTCAAGTTGTTGATTGTTATAAATTAGTCAAGCACAATCTAGTAGCAGCTCTCCATTTTTTACCCTGTTGAACCCATATTTAAATCTTTTGTGCAGTTAATGGATGCTTTCCTCAATGATTTCCTTCTGCAAATTGTGGATGACTGCAATTAGGTACAAGCGCATCCCTTCACAGTCCCTATGATCAAAACTTTCATAGGAGCGTTGCAACTTGTAAAGTTTCACTTTTTGTGATAGGTGCGATAGAAAGATAAAATTTAGTTAAAGAAATTAAAAACTAAAGCACGGATTGGACTAGATTAGCAATGTCATTTTAGTGTTCTGGTCCTTATTTACAAGTTATGTTTGTTGACAGATGTTTCAAAACTCTCAAAGTAAAATATAATATGTAAAATATAATATGACTTGTGTCCTCATTGGAAGCTAGATAACAACTGACTTTGGTAGAGTTTTGCATTATAAAGTACGGAGTGATGATTTTCTGAAAACTTATCTGCTTGTTTTAAGTCATCAGCTCCTCAATTTTCTTATTAACTGCATTTTCAAATTATTCCTGCAGAGCTGAAGTAAGCATACATTTTGTTCATGGACGAGTATAGTGGTAAGAGAGCTGTTGGTAGATTTAGCATTGGGGGAAGGGGGTCTGGCCTTGCTTTCAGAGATGCATCCAACCATGAGAATCGAAGTAGCCAGTTCTGCAGTCGACTTGTTTGCAGCAATAGACCTAACTCTATGAGAAGCGCCCAAGTTGGCAGCTCAGAAAGAGATAAGTTCTCTAGTTCTGTACATTCAACAAGTGGCAAAGAAATAGTTGGAAGTTCCTCTAAAATATGCACACCTGTGACCAACCTTAGAAAGCCTCACTCTGAACGCCAAAACTCATCTTCCCGTAAAGAAACAGTACCAATCCAACCCGATAATATGCAGATGGAGGGACCCAGTTATTCATCTGAAGTTGATGAGATGGGGCTTGAAACCATTGGCACAGACTCCTGGGTTCTAAAAGACTTATCTTTAGAAACATTTGCAGAAGTGGAGAACAATAGTTTAGCCTCAAGTAGAAGAACTAGAAAACCAACTAATAAGCGATCTGGACAGGGTAATGAGGAGACTTCTCCCAGTCCTTCCACCCGATCTTCTTTTGCATATAGAAACACCAGCCAAGTTGCAAAATCTTCCTCCCATGGCCAGAGTTCTAGCTCAAGCAAACCATCCTCGTCGACTTCTAGCTCGAGCAGGTATGGTCTTAGAAATCTCAGATGCACATCCATATCTGATATCCTCCCACCAGGTCGCTCATCTTCAGACCTAAGTCACACTAAAAGGACTGAGATGATGACAAAGAGAAGACTTGATGGAGAGTATTCTTCTAGAGGAAAGATTGTGAGTGAATCATCAAGCATTGGAAATTCAGGCAGTCGGAAGAGTTCCTTTGGCAACACTAGCCTTTCTCTGTCTGAAAAATCGCTGTCTCAGCCATCTTCAAGAAGGACTAGATACTGGCCTTCAAGCCAGAACACTGTTACATCAGTTAGGACTCGGAAGTCAACCAATGGAGAGACAAGGTCTGAAGTTGTTGAGCACGGCAATGACAATAGTGAAATACAGTCTGAGCCTCCAATTATGATGCCACAAGAGCTTCAAACTAGTTTATCATTCAGCGGATCCAGTTCTTCATCCCAACTGTCTTCACCTGAACTTCTCTCAAGTAGTCGGAACTATTCTTTGAGACTGGGTAATAGAAATGAGAATGTACACAATAGGCAGGTTACTCATCCTGAAGATGGCAGTGCTCAACCATTCAACAGTCTCTCAATCGATCGAGATGGTCTCCAACACTTTAATATTGATGGGATTGCAGAGGTATTTACCTTTCAAAAATAACAAGAAGAATGTAATATTTGAACCAAGCATGTGGCAGTGAATCATTCTTTATGCACTTTGCAGGTATTACTGGCACTGGAAAGAATTGAACATGATGCAGAGCTCACCTATGAGGTGGTTGATCTGTATGTTTGTTTGTTTGTTCTATTTTAGCTTTTGTTTTCTAATTCTCTTATTTTTACCTAATGCAGCAATTGTTGGTTCTAGAGACTAACTTTTTCTTGGGCGGCCTTGGTCTTCATGATCAGCATAGGGATATGAGACTAGACATTGAGAACATGTCGTATGAGGTTTGTCACTTTCCTTGTGATAGAAACTTATCCACCTTGTTGAGCACTGGCATTCTTCTTTTGGTGTGTTTGGAAGCAATTCCATTGAACTGGGGCTGTTTCATGCCTAGGCAACTAAAACTCTTAAGAGCTACATCTTCAGAAATAGTCACTTTTCCTGGTTTTTCAAGAGTCCTAACAAGTAACATCCAAATATTCATTAAAAATGAATACGAGTAACTCTTCTGGAAGTTGTAGTACATAATAATGTCTTCTGCAATCAAAATTGTTATATGTTAATGTCACATCTCTCTTGAACATCTTTTTTATTTTATTTGATTCCATGCTTCATTGACTTTTATAACGTGTCTGGATTAAATCACCACTCATCCATTGTGGTGTTATAAGAGATAGTGGTGATTTTAATTCTTTTCTTAGGCTTTTTAGATAAACTAAATGCTTGAAAAAGTTCAGGTTTTTATATACCTGTATTCGCTGTTACAGGAATTGTTAGCTTTAGGAGAGAAGATGGGTACTGTTAACACAGCCCTTACAGAAGAGCAGTTGTCAAACTGTCTTCAAAAGAGCTACTATATGCGTCTGCCTCCAAACAAAGGGAGAATTGGCTGTGGAGATGACGACGTCAAATGCAGTATCTGTCAGGTAATCCCTTGGAACATTTATCTCCAACATTATTCTCTCGAAATTCCCTTCATAACATGGGCTGTCAAGTTTGAAATTCTCTTTCTTCCACCCGAGCGTATGTTCATTTCTTTTCATCTCCTCCGAAATTTCCAATACTGCGATCTTTACCAATGTGTTTGATCAGATTTTTAGAAATACCAACATATATCTATTAGTATCTGATGCAAATTCTTACAGAGCTTCAAATTGTGCACTGATGCATTCACTTTTTCAATTATAATCAACATCAGTGATTACTGATTAGTTTATTTATAAGTTAAGTGCTCAAATTCTGCAAGGACAGCACACTGGTAACTTCGAATTATGTTGGCATTTGATATAATACCTGACAGCATAGAAGCTTGTGCACTAAATACATTAGCAATGTTTGCTTTTGCAGGAAGAGTATGTTAATGGAGATGAAATGGGAACATTAAAGTGTGAACATTGCTATCATTTTGCCTGTATCCACCAGTGGATGCAGCTCAAGAACTGGTGCCCAATCTGCAAATCTCATGCAGCAGCTGCTTCCTAGTTCTTCCCTTCCATGTCGTGGAACAATCACTCGTGTACAATCTGGGATTCTTGCTCTATAGATATCACATGTTCTCCATCAAAATAAGTGACGACAAATTGGTACCTCAGAGGGACCACTTGTACCACGAAAACCATCAAAGAACATTGATAAATGCCTGTTGTCTGTATATATGATGATGGTCGTGGCGTCTTGGATATTGTGAACAGTGATACTTGTTAATGATCCCACGTTGCTCAAAATTCGAGTAATGTTGTGAGAAACTGTATGGCACTAAGGAATTGATACTTTGTTCAAAACGTGAATGTGCATGATAACAACGTTTGTAGCTAGGATGGTGTGACTTTTGTCATTTAATGCAAACTTTTTGGATGTTATCGGTGACAACTTTGGTGGTGATGTTGATATTGGACTTTCAGTCGGTCTCATTCACAACCTCTTTCCGATGTTGAGAAGTTATTTTCTTGGTTATTCCGTTTGTAGGGACCATGTTTCTGAACTTAATTTGGTATTCTATGCCCAGACTTGAATCTAATTGTTCTTCAGCTTTTTCTTGTTAGCCTTTTTGGATTTCAGATCGTCTGGACACTTCCAATCCTAAAGTTTCATAATTTGGGTTTAGCAAACCAAAAAGATCCATAATTTGGATTTCAGATTTTTTTGCTAATAATCTGTAAAGCACACGGAGTGTTGCTGGATCATACAAGAATGTTTACAAGAGTACTTATAAAATCCCAAAATCTTCTGATCAAACCTGGAACAGAGCAACCAGGAAAATAAGAATAGATTTAGTCTTTATTTGACGTTTTACAAGGCTAAAATGTACCTTTTACTGCTGAATTTCAAATGATTAAAAACATTATTCCAAAGAGAACAAACTAGATTCGACAATTTGAAAGGAAGGATTCAAATCCACGATAGCTAGATCTCATGTGCGACAGGAAACATGTTGAGAAGTTGCCTCAAGAACTCAATGAAGTATATTTTGGGAACAAAACAAGATTTCTCATGTTCAGATTAATGACTACAAATAGCGCACTTCGTTTTTCTGATTACAAATGTGGCAATCTCTGAAACGATCTAAGATTTTGGTGTTTCATCCCCAGTAGTAATTGAGTTCTGCCAAGCTAACTTCAAGCACATAAGGAGTGAGTAGTTCTGAAGTGAGAGAACTAAGTTCCATGGAAATATCTTCTACATGAATGCCAAAAGTTGGGTACTTGTACCCATTTTAAAGTCACTTGCTAAAAGCATTTCCGCAGTTCCATCGTATTTGAAAGTTGAAACTTTGCCATTCCACCTTTCCTGTGCAAGCAATTCAGCTTTAAATTGGCTTCTCCCCCGAGGCAGGCACGAATTCACGTGGGGGCAACTTAACTTGCCCCCACTGGCTTTTGAGAAATTTTTTTTTTTTTTAATATTTGTCCTTCAATTAGTTTTTTTATTTGCCTTTCTATTCTCACTTTTCACTTCAACCAGGACTTTATCCTTCAAATCATATATATATCAAATTCAAACTCTACTTTTAGAGTTAGAGATAGAGGTTAAATCCCTCAAATCTCTCGAAGAAACGAAAATCCACAATTTCTTCTTCACACTCCATCAATTGGATAAGATGAGGGAAACCCCTATATTTTATCATCTTCAAAGATCTATAACTATCGAGTTATTTGAGCTCATCTTCACAAGATCCAGCAGGGTCCAAACCACCTTATACTTCTTCTTCTAGGTACAGGTGCCTTGATTAATCACTGTGTTGGTCATCTCCACAAAAAAAATCGTAAGCAACCAAATCTCCTCCTCATTTTCTTCATGTAATAGTAATCAACAATTCAATTCCTTCTCTTGTGTTGTGTTTCTAGAAGTAGTAATAATATTCAATGACCGTCTTTGTTGTATTCCCCTTTTTGCTGTATTTTTATATTATATTTCATTAATTATGACATCACTCCGTCCCCCTTCAACAAAAATTCTGGCTCCGTCACTGTCCCAAGGTATGTGATTTCATGGGACTTTCATTCCCACCATTGATCACAAAATCAAATGGTGGATGTAAAATTATACCTTAAATTAGTCTAAAATATAGAAATCCCTTGTGAATTCTCATGATATTATATTCCATGCAACCAAACACACCTTAAGAGTTCACCAGATTCAACTTTAGACAATATATGTCCCTTTAGGGCTTTTGTAAGGCAGCGTGACGTTCATAATTTCTACTACTCCATGAAAACATCATGTTTTTTGCTTCCAACCGTTTTTTTCCTTGGCCGAATCTGTTCACATTTAAACGGTTTTCAGGCTTTGTCAGATATTTCGTCTTCAATAATAAAGTTTGATGATCTTTTGGTAGCAAGATTGAAGATTTGGATGATCGGTTGAGACTTTTTTTAACAACAATGACAACAAGGAGATATGGTGGTGATAGGATGGTATCTTTACAGAATTGACGTAGAGCTTGAGCAGAACCTAAAAGGTGGTGGGTGGATCAAATAAGGACTGAAGGAGAGAGGGTTTCAAGAGACCTAGGTGGTTTAAGGAGAAAGGCATTTTATTTTTCTTGTTTTTTTTTGCTGAAAACCAATGAAAAAGGTAGATAGAACTTAATTGGCACCTAGGTTGAAACAGGTTGTTTCTCTTCATAGGTCCATCCAGCCGGGAAGATTTCCTATGGACTCAATTACTTAAAAGGGGATTTTGCGGAAACATGTATGTGGATGCAAATTTTCGTCGGATCACGTGCTGATCACACGGAGCAATTTGCATAAGATAGAATCGCGTGCTGATCACGCGGAGTAATTTGCACAAGGTAGAAATTAATTCTTGACACCGGTGTGGTGCTTGCCACGGGGACTCCGATGCTAAAGTTAAAACAATGTCTTTAGGAAAATGAGAAATATCTCTATATTTGAATAGAAAATTGTAAGTCAGGAAAGTGTTGCCTCCAGAAGGCTTTGTATTTGACTATTTCTATAGGCTGAAAGAATTAACTACTGGCCGATGAGTGAGACACATGGCTGATGAGTAAGACGCGCGCGTGACAGATTAGTAGGTTATCTACTTGCAAGCGGCTGCAACTTCTTTCAGGCAGTTGTAACTTCCATGATTGGTTATAACTTCTTGTTTTGAGATATCTCTTCTGCAGGTCCATGTGCTAAGCTGAGCATGGTGGTTGGCGCCGAGCATTTCTCCTCTGCTGAGAAAATAGTGTTCTAATGATACTGAGTTTGTATTGGGCCCGGGCTCGAACCTTCTATACTTGTAGCTTTCGTGGATAATCTTCGATTTTCTTAGGAAATGCCCAAATCTTTGGGCTTCTTCATCAAATTGGGCTAAATGTTATTTTTTGCCCACAAATGCCTCATGTCCTTTGTTTTTTTTACTAAATAAAATAAAATAATATATATATAATTATTATTATTATTATTATTATTATTATTATTATTATTATTAAACAAATGAGATGTGCCTAAGGAGCGTGCCAAAAAATGAAGCTCCTTCTGTACTGAGACACTTCCACCGAGGAGTTTCGTCGAATTAGAAATCTTCTTGTAATTAAACATCCTCATTGAAGTGTTCTATCCGGATTAGAAGTTTTCTTGTATTCAAACATCTTCACTGAGGAGTCTATCAGGACTAGAAGTCTAGCTTGAGATAAATTCTCCTTTTCAAAGGGGTTTCTTATTCCCTTTTTCTGAATTTACCGATCTTTATTTTTTTATTCCCCACAAAAAGGAATTTTTTTCTCCTCCATATCTGTAGACGGTAAAACGCAGGAGCTTGTATTTCTTCTTTCTTTCGGCTTGGCTAATTGTGAGGTGAGATTTTTTTTTGTGCGATGTGCGAAAGGCTCGTTCATACCTTTGTATCCTTCGGCTTTGATTTAACTTTCACAAGTTCATCTCAAGTTCATCTGGACTTGTATTCGAGTCCGCTTCTCCTAGCAACTCCAAGTTAATTTTTTGGGGATCGTCCATATTTATACAAACGTGAGTCAGAAATAAATTCTTTAGCCAATAACCCATATCAGAAGTCATGTTCACTGTTGATTTATTTCTCCGACGATGCGCGATGAGCGCGGTGGTAGTCTTTGACTGAAAACAATTTATTTCCCTCTTTTTATCCGAATGCGCTTTTGGCGGTGTGCGATGAGCGTGATTTGTAGCCGCCAACTATGTACATCAGGGAAGTGACTTTCACCTTCCTTATCATGCGTTCTTCCCTGTGTTTTTTTTTTTTTTTGTTGCTTCAGATGATAAACTCGAGTTTACAGGGAGGGAAGATAAGAGTTTTGTTGACCCTTACCTTTCTTTTTCGACGATGCGCAACAGGGGCGATGGTGGTCGTCGACTGTTGACGGTTGTGGAACATCTCTTGTTTTGATCAAACTCTCAGATTTCACCAATATATGGATTCAAAATCCAAATCAATCTCTCATATGGATTCAAATCCAAAACAAAGTCTCTGTAAATTTGAATTAATCACCCCGGCGATGTGTGGCGAGGGTGAGTGATCGTCAACTGTCGGCGGTGGTAAGAATTGTTCATCCATGGATTAGGAAGAGTCTCTGTCGGTGTTGGTGAGAGTCTTTGTAAATTTGGCTTATTTTCTTCCTTATCTGGCGACGCGGCGTAGCGATGATGATCCACTGTCCATGATTGTGAAATTTTCCTTCACCCAATTTGGATTTCATCAAGGGTTTCAAACCCAAATCAAGTTTGGGTTCATTGTCACTGTGATTGCAAAGAAGGATTCGTGACTTATTTGCTTCCTGTAGATTTTCTTCAATTGGAAAAGAAAGTGCTTCAATTGGAAAAGAAAGGGCTTTGTGTGTTATACGCAACCACCATTTTTGCTATGTACCACCGTCACATTTTGATTTTTTTTTATCCAAATACATTTGCCTTACCCTTGTAATTGTGTTTCTTTGCTAATCTGCAGGTGGGCTTTTTCTCTGATTTTATTCTGTATCTAGATACCATGGGCTCTAAGAACAAATTTGGTAATAGCTCTGTCTCTTATGATGAGGAACCTTTGTACCGCCAAGGTGTTCCATTTCTCATTTTGGAAGATTCGTTCCTAACTTGCCTAATTTGGAGAACAATGATTCCTTTTTTAAATGGTTTGAAGTTAATCGCTCCGCCTTTCCTGAAGGAGTGCATGTAAGACTAGTTGACCCGAGGAGTGGCAAAGAACCTTGCATTGCTCCTGATAATAGAACCATCAAATTTCATCCATTCATTATCTCTTTGCGCTTCAAATTTCCCATGTCAAAATTCTTTAAAGAAGTGCTCTGTGAAATGGGGTGTGCCCCTGCTCAATGTTGCCCAAATGTATACAGAGCAATCATGTGCTTCTCCAATCTCAGTATTTTTTTGGGTTTGAGTTGACTAAAGAAGAATTTTTCTTCTGTTTTGAGGTGAGAAGGCATGATGATTATGCTTGTTGGGGGTTTAACCGGCCTAAATAAATAGGCTAATTTGACCCACTTGTAATAACCGCAAGTGCACAGTGTCTAACTGGTAGACAACGGCAAGTACGGGTCGATCCCACGAGGAAAGTAGATGCAATTGAATTTTAGAATTTATCTAAACTAATTTACAGAAAAATGGGGTTACAGTGTTTTTAAAACTAAACTAAAAATAAATTAAAAATAAGAAAAATAAAATAAAAGGAAAATATGGATGAGATGGATTTTGTCGGGTTTGGACTCACCGATGAGTTAGCAAATATATTTAAATCTAAATTACTTAAATTATAAACGAGAAGCTTTAGGGATGAGGATCCCTTGCTTACACCGAAGATGTGGTCATTAAAATCCAATTCCAATCATATCAAGTTTCTGTCAAACATGAACAATTTATCTCAAGCAAATAAACTCTTACCAAGCATTAAGTGTCTTTTTAGGGCACACTTAATCAAAGTTCAAGCTCAATAACTTTTAGCACATGCTTTGAATATTGATAAAATGTGAATCTAACTACCAAACATATCAAGTTTTAATCGAACATGAAAGGTGAAAGCAATTTATCAAATTTCTGAAATAAAATTGCAATTAACAATTAAGCATTTAAGTCAGTAAAATGAATTAAAATAAATTATACAACCCTTTTGGTTTGTCGCCGCCTCGGTGCGGTGGCACTCAGCAGGTCAGCAGGTTGCAAATAGCGTCAGGTCCAGTGGGGGTGGTGCATTAGATTTCCAGGATGTCAATAACGTCAGGCATGCCCAGCCGGGGTGCTCTTATGCGCTACTGGGTGCCAGTAGCATTCATATTCTTTAAACATTGGTGGTACAACCTCAAGGTGTGGATGCCAATATCCACATACTCATCCTCTTCATTTTGAAATCAGTTAACAACTGAAAATGGAGGGAAGAGACCGGCTGCGCAAGGGCGCTGATGGAGGGCTGCTTGGGCGTGCGGGTGTGCGTCTGGAGCTGACCGGCATTGGGTGGTGGCCGGTATACGAAGAGAGACCGAGAGAAGTTCCGATTGAGGAGAGAAAACTCAGAGAGTGGCGGGAAGGAGGACGAGAACGGGCGAGAGAAACAGGGGGGTGCTCCATGTTTGCTGCTCCTGTCTCGGTGGTGGTGTGCGAGCTGGTCCGAGGTTGATCAGAGGAAGGAAGGCGAGGTGGAGAAGAGAGGACGGGGGGGTCGTGCTCCGGTGGTGGTGGTGGTTGTGTGGCGTG
The DNA here is from genome assembly GCA_963556465.1 of Berberis vulgaris. Classification (NCBI taxonomy): domain Eukaryota; kingdom Viridiplantae; phylum Streptophyta; class Magnoliopsida; order Ranunculales; family Berberidaceae; genus Berberis; species Berberis vulgaris. The sequence goes on from OY747132.1 coordinate 72,811,208, forward strand.
ATGGAACAAGGAGAGGGAGAGGAGCGTGACGAGAAAATAGGGAGATGCTCCCTGTTTTGTTGCGCGAGGACTGTGATGGATGATGGTGGTGCTCGGTGGTTGGCTGTTGGACAGTGGCGAGGTGAAGATGGTCTGGACAGAGAGGGAGTGAGAGATGGATGGTGATGAGATGGGTGTGATGAAAATCACTTTATGAAGGAAGGAAGATTTGTTTTTGGCTATTGAGGCTTGATTCCCTTCTCCTCCTTCCCTTTTTCTCATTTAATTCCCTTGTATTTATAGATAACTAGAAAAATGAATATGGACAACTTAAAGGGGAGGATTCAATGAGTGATTTAAGGCCTAAATCTAACCAGAATATTGGATAATTAAGAGAATATGCTTTGGGTTTGATTGGGCTTGGCAATGGATTTGAGTTGATGGATTTGGTTTTGGGTTTAAGCCAAGGGCTTATGTTATTTTCACCTCCACTTTCTCTGAAGTCACCATCTGTGATTTGTTCATTTCATTTTTCTTCGATTTCTTCATTATTGCTCCAAATTCTACAAAAACACAAAAAATTAATAGTTAATCTAAAATAAGAAAAAACAAGGATTTTCAAAATTATAATAAGAGGTAATAATGTTATAATTATGTGATTATCAATGCTCAACTTAGAGTAAAAAATATCAAACTCTTTGATGAGCTCAACGCTAGCGACCATGATTGGAAGAATGACACTTTGGAGATCAGCGGTGCCTGGGAAGGTGATATGGCAGACGGCTTTCTTGTGCCTATCCTCTTCTGCCCATGTATACATTTTCAACCTATTTAATCTATAATTTCATATACATATACATGCATTTTTGTATTCTGCACAGATTGTTTACTTTGTCACCTTTGTTTGCAGGTGAAGAGATAGTGAAGAAAATCTCTGTCAAGCCTGACATGGACAAGATTCGAAGGGCGCGTGGCATACCATCAGAATATTGCGAATGTAGGTGCTTGTTGAGCCCATTGAGAAATGAAGAGAGAGGTCTTCCTCCGGCTGAAGACATAGAAAGTTGGAAGAAGAATGCTCCTAATCTTATTGGTTTTTCCATCTCTACTAGTGAGGCTCCTTCTGAGGGTTCTTCAAAGAGAACTAAGAGTCCCCAGGAATCTGCTAGAGTTGAGGTTGACTCTTCTACTGGAGAGGAAATATCTATTAAATTTCTTAAAAAGAAAAAAACTTCTAGGCTATCTCCCTTGGTTGCAAAGAGATTATCCACGAGAGCTGGAGTTTCTTCTGAAAAATCTCTTTCCAAAAATAACAGTTTGAAGAATGTAACGTCTCCTCCGTTTAGCCATCCTCTTATTCCGAGTACTAAGACTATCCAACACTGTTCTGCCTCGACCAAGAAATCTGCTAGCCATAAAGTTGCTTCTCTTCCCCAGAAACTTGACTCTAACCAACATTGTTCTGTCACGACTGAGAGATCTGCCAGTCAAAGAGATGTTCTTCCTCTTCCATTGGCCATGAAGGTTATTCCTTCTCTTGGTGCATCAAAATCTCAAGTAACTGAAGATCGTGTCGCAAGTTTAACTCATACTCCTCTTGAAGCTAGGCTCATGCTAATCTCCAAAAAGTTAGATCTCTTGAAGCAGAACAGAGTTAACACTCCTGATATAAAACTGAAAAGTCATTGCTCTGATACGCCTGCTACGGATGTTCCTTCTAAGTTAAATATTGTTCCAGGACCATTTCCTATACAGGGAAACTTTGTCGTGTCTCCTCCTATATTGAAAGCTAGTGAGCAACTCCTAACTATGTAGAATACTCCAATTGAGGCCCCCATTTTCAAGGTATTGTTGATTTTTAAAAAAAAATATATTTTCTGCTCGTTGATCTGCTTTTATTGATATGTAGATCACGCCTTCACCTTCTGAACCGATGTTGATTGATAACGACGATGAATCCAGTTTGACGGATATTGTTCCCTTAGCCGATCTACTGAAAAATATCTTCTAGCTGACAAATCCGGGTGTACTAACTTGGTTGAACGTCTACGTAGATCAACCGACTTCAGTAAGTTTCAAATGAGTTCATCGGCCGAGCTACATGAAGAGACGTTCTTCTCTCTTTTAAGTCGTGTCATTATGGCTGAAGAGTCTATGAGACATTTGTCTTATGTGTCTGAATCTGCCACTGTCACTGCCCCTACTGCTGATCAGCTGAAAAAGTTGGAGGAAGACAATGAGAAGTTGAAGGCTGACCTTGGAGGTATTGAGAGGGTTCTTGAAGTTGAGCAACAGTTACGCCAAGAAAAGAGTATCCAGATCCTCAAATTGGAAAATAAGTGTGCTGATCTGCAAACTTCTTTGTCTAATAAAAACTCTGAGTTGGTCTCTCAGAATCTCAAGTTTAATAATCTTACCCTGAAATATGAAACTATGAAACTAGACATGGAATAGTTGGAGACCTTAAAAAGAACCCATGAATTACTTGAAAAGGAGTGCAATGAATTCAAGTTGGAGGCAATTCAGACAGTTGAGAAGCGTGCAAAGGCTGAAGAAGACTCCTATAAGCTCGGTCATGTTAAGGGTAAAGGAGGATGTGCACCTTTTTTTACAATAACTGATGAAGATGTTGATTTTCACCTGCAGTTTATAAAACTTACATCTACTCCCCCCGAGCAGACTACTCTTGCCTCTCTTGCCGAGGTTGCTGGTTCTTCTACTCCTTGTAAGCAAAAAGACATTGCTGACCTTGGCCCTTCAGCTCTTTCTAAGAACATGTAGTCTTTAAAATGTTTTTGTTTATCAGTTTTGTTTTGTTTTTTCATGTATTTGAATTGTGGTCTGCTGACCGACTTTGGTTATTATGAATCCAAGCTTTCCTTGTTTTTAGTATGTTCAACTGTCGTCTTCCATACCAAAAAACAATGCATGAGTAATAAACTCAGAAAATATTTTCATAAAATTTTTATCATATATGCATGAATGTACCTTTCACTTATTGAGAAGAGGATGTGCCCTTCGGTTGAGGAGAGGATGCATCCTTTCATCTGCCAAGGAGTTATACTTTACCCTTCATCTACTGAGGATAGATTGATCTCATGCACCTACTGAGTAGGGTTTACCTTCCCTTCCAGTCTCTGTAGACGTTCCATATACAGATCCCATTTCAGTTGGAAACCCAGAGCCGCGGACGCAGCTGCAGATTTAGTAGCCACGGCAGGCGCAGGAGCAATGCCCTTAATTATCACAGACCACCTGTTCAGAAGCGATCTTCCTTTAACTACCATCTGGTCAAGAAGAATCATCAGGATCACCTAGTCAATAACCATACCCATCAAGGTAAAGTTCACGCGTTCAAGGAACATCTGTTGAGGAGAGGTATTCTATTCTTTGCTTATAAGGAGATGTGTCCTACCTTCTGCTTATCTGAAAGAATAGTTGTTCCATACATTGTTGTACAAGAACTTCAAACTGGAGTTGTGATCTACCATTTTCTTTTCTACCAAATGGAGAATTTGAGTAGAGTTGTGAGTGAGAACTCAATCTTGGGTTGTATCGTACATATTCTCATCTGCTGAAGAGAGATATGTTTTTTATTCGAAAAAATACAAGTACAACCTTTTATAGGACTTTTACATTCCTCGACTGAAGAAAGAAAAGTGCAATACAATCAAGTCTTATTAGTATGTAAATTGCATTTTATTTCTGAAAAGCTGAAATACTATAATTTACTTGATAGGTAGTCTGCCGACGACAGAATGATCAGCTTGTAGGGTCCTCTGCTGAAGATGAGTTACACATAGTACTTTCTGAGGTTGTTGGCGTTCCACTGTCTAGGGATTTCTTTACCTTCAAGAATGTCCAATGTATAGCTTCCCTGACCGCCAACTCTACTCACTACATACGGTCCTTCCCAATTAGGATCTAACTTTTTTTTACCCTTCTACCTTCCTGGTGACGAAGGCCTTTCTTAAAACTAAATTCCCAGGTTGGAATTGTCTGATTTTGACTCGCTTATTGTAATAGGACATAAGTTGCTGATGATAAGCGGCAACTCTTGTGATAATTTTATCTCGATTCAAGTTAGTCGCCATTTCATTGGTATTTGCTGCTAAGCTGGATACTTCAGTTCACAAGGAAGGGACTACTATGTTGGATGGGATGATAGCTTCGATTCTGAAAGCCAAGGAAAATGGCGTTTCTCCAGTAGGTCTCCTTTTGGTTGTGCGGTAAGCCCATAGTACTCCAGGTAACTCCTCAACCCATTTTCTTTTAGCTTTATCTAATCTTTTTTTTATGCAATCCAGAATAGTTTTGTTGGATGTTTTAGCTTGACAATTTCCTTGTGAATACCTAGGAGTTGAATTCTGTTGCTTTATGCCGTGCTTCTCCAAGAAGAGTGTAATTTTCGTTCCCACAAATTGAAGACCATTGTCGGTAACAATGGAATGCGGAATATCAAATCGGCAGATTATGTTTTGCCAAATAATTTTTTTTACATCTGCTTCCTTGGTAGAGGCGAGAGCTTCAGCTTCAATCCATTTTGTGAAATAGTTAGTTGCTATAATCATCATATTCTTTTGTGCTGGAGCCATTGGCATTGGCCCTACAGGTCAATTGCCCATTGCATGAAAGGCCATGGGCTGATCTATGGATTCAATTCTTCTGCAGGCTGAGTAGGAATTGGTTTGAACCGTTGGCATTTGTCACATCTTTGTACGAAGTCTCTCGCATCTTGATGCATGGTTGGCTAATAGTAACCAGCACTCAAAGCTTTTTGTGCTAGTGATATGCCCCCAGAATGATTTTCACAAGATCCTTCACAAATGCTACTCAAAACTTCAAGTACTGCAAGAGAACTAATACAGGTGAGGTCTGGCCCCAAATATGATCTGCGGTGGAGCTTTTCTTTCTTTACATAATATCTTGCAGCCTTCTGTTGGAGTTTCCTGGCTTGCACTTTGTCTGTTGGAAAATTATCATTTAGTAAAAAAAATCGATAATAGGATCTTGCCAAGTAGAACTAGCATCGATTATCATCATCTCGGCTTCGTCTTCAATACTTGGAGTCTCTAAGTGCTCTACTGGGATGGAGCGCTTGAATTGATAATCTAAGGCTGACCCCAAGTTCGCTAATGCATCTGCATGAGAGTTTCTTGCTCAAGGGACCTGCTTAATTGTGAAAATTGGAAAAGCCTTCAAAAGTTCTTGGATGTCTAGGTAGAGGAACATCCTTGGGTGCTTTGCAATGTATTCACCAAATGCCTGACTGTTTATAAGCTGAGAATCCGAATAGATGGTTAGCCTTTTAACGGACAACTCATTTGCTAGGCGCAGTCCAGCAAGTAAGGCCTCGTACTCTGCTTCATTATTGGAGGCTTTGAAACCAAGTGTAATAGCTTGTTCTACCGTGGTTCCATCGGGCGTGAATAAAACAAGTCATGTTCTGGCACCCTTGTGATTTGACAACCCATCTACATATAAATGCCACATATCTTTGTGCTGATCTGCCCCTGTTCCAGTATGAACTGAGGAATCTTCTGCTGTTGAGGGGTGCGACACTGCTCTGCTGGCTGACTTTGTCTCAGCGGCCGAGGAATGTGTGAATTCTACTATGAAATCTGCTAAGGCTTGAGCCTTTATAGATGTCCTTGGTCGGTAGATCAAATCGTATTGGCTTAACTCGATGGCCAATTTCATGATTATTTGAGAAGCATCCGGGCTGTGGAGAATTGACTGTGAAGGATATTCCATCATGATAATCACTCGATGGGCTTGAAAGTAAGGTCTTAACTTCTTTGCTGAAACCAAAAGTGCTAAAATTAATTTTTCCATTGTTGGGTACCTGGTTTCAGCATCGAGAAGAACTTTAGATATGTAAAATACGGGAAGTTGTGCCCCCAGTTCTTCTCTGATGATAGCTGAACTCACTGCCACATTTGAAACTACCAAGTAGAGGTACAAGTCCTCTCTTGGCTGAGGTTTTGACAGTAGAGGAGAAGAAGATAAGTAAATATTCAAATTTTTAAATGCAGTTTCACACTCTTCATTCCATTGGTCTCTCTGTCCTTTTTTCAATGCTTTAAAAAATGGTTTACACTTGTCTGTTGATCTGCTTAGGAATCAATTCAAAGCGGTTGTTCTACCTGTGAGACTTTGGATTTCTTTTGGAGTTGATGGTGACTTCATGTCAATGATGGCTTTGGTTTGATTTGGATGAGCTTCAATTCCCCTTTGGGTGACTAGGTACCCCAAACATCTTCCCGATGAAACTCCAAAAGTGCATTTCTCTGGATTTAACTTCATTCGATATTTCCTTAGAAGTCTAAATGTTTCTTCAAGATTTCTGATGTGATCTGCTCGCTGAGGACATTTAATTAACATGTCGTCTACATAAACCTCCATGGTTGTTTCAGTTAAATGCTTGAAGATTTTGTTCATTAACTTTTGATAGGTCGCTCCGACATTTTTTAAACCAAAAGGCATTACCTTGTAGCAGTAAGTCCCTCTTTCGATGACGAATGAAGTTTTGGCTTTATCGGGTTCGTACATCATAATCTGATTATAACCTGAATAGGCATCCAGAAAGCTGAGCAACTGGTTACCAGATGTAGAGTCTACTAACTGATCAATGTGGGGTAGAGGATAGTTGTCTTTGGGACATGCTTTGTTGAGGTCAGTGTAATCTACACAAACTCTCCATTTTCCATTTTCTTTTTTCTTGACTAATACCACATTTGCCAACCAGTCGGTGTAGGATACCTCCTCGATGAAACTGGCTGCCAAGAGCTTGTCAATCTCGGCTTCAATGGTTGCTAATCTTTCAGAGGCAAAGTTTCGCCTCTTCTGCACGATAGGCCTAAAGGTCGGGTCTACATGCAATTTATGGCAGATCACAGTTGGATCAATTCCGGGTATGTCTGAGGCTGACCAAGTGAACACATCTTTGTTGCTTTGGAGGAAACTAATAAACTCTGCCTTCTCATCTGCGATGAGGCGAGAGCCTTCGCTTTTCTTTCAGGCAGATTAGGATCAAGAATTACAAGTTCTGCGTCTTCTTCTGGTCTCCATCCCTCCTCAACTGAGGATTCGAATTAAACTTCTCCTTCTTGATCCTGGTGCTGTAATTGCTATTGGATGGTAGACGGCTTCTTCCCTTTCGCTTCGACTGAAGTGACGGGAATAAATTCCTTCAGTTTCATTTCCTTCAAGACTCGGGCTGCACACTTCCTTGCAATGGCTTGATCACTCTTTATTTCTCCAACTCCACCTTCTGGGATTGGATATCTGATTTTTTGGTGTAGACAAGACGTGGCGACATAAATTTTAGTTATCCATGGTCTCCCGAAAAGTCTGTTGTATGGAGAGGGCCCATCTATTATCATAAAGGTCTGCGAGTAGATGACTGGTGGTGAGTAGACGTCTAGAATCATAGTGCCAATTGTTACTGATGTAGCCCCATTGAAGGCAGTCAAGGCTTTTGTATTTTTGGTGATAAGTGATTCTAAATTCATCTGTTTGACAGTCGAAAGTTGAAGTATATTGGCTGCACTTCCCTCATCTACATGAATTCTATCAATCATTGCATGAGCGGTCTGGATGATGATGACGAGTGCGTCTTCATGTGGTAGATCAAGGCCCTGCAGGTCATTTTTAGTGTAGCCGATCATTTGATTTTCGATTGAAGAACTAGTTGTGGGGCCATTGATTGAGGCGATTTGCACTTGAGCAACCGAAGTTGCTTGTTTGATCTTTCGCTTCCTTTCATTATTTGTGAAAATAAGAAGTTCAGATTCAACAAAAATTTCATTGATTCTTATGACTTTCTTAAGAGGTTCCTTGGCTGCATTTCTTTCTTCAATTTGCTGAATGGTTTTTTTGGCTACATACTCTGTGCAATGTCCTGTTTTAACTAACTCCTCAAGGTGGTCCTTCCATGCTCGACATTATTTTGTTAAGTGACCAGTGGCTCCATGGAATGCACAATATTTATTCGGATTTCTTTTTGCCGGATCTCCCTTCATGGGTGGCGGTCTCTTCAGCCAAGGTTGGTTATTTATCTCGTGGATAATTTGATTGATTGGAACCGAGAACTCTGTGTATGCTCTACTGGTAGAGGAGTCTTTTGCTGAATGGCGTGCTCTACGCTTGTCGCCCCTGTTCTTCTTACTCTATTTTTTATCTGTAGTCTTTTGTGTAGGTTGGCTATCCTTATTGAATACATCGGATACCTTAGCAATATTTTTTTCATCGTCCCACAATGCATAGCATTCTGCCATGGTGAAGACTTCTGCAAGAGTTTTACCTGGTTTCATGGTCAGCTCGCCATACAACGGGTGATCTGCGGGCAGACCCTTCCTGAAAGCTAAGGACGCAATTTGATCATCACACCCAACTATGCTCGCTTTTTTTGCCTTGAATCTTTTAATGAAGTCTTTGAGCGATTCATTTTACTTTTTCTTCATGTTGAAGAGGTGGTAAGCATGTTTTTTTACCAGTGTTCTAAAAAGCGCTAGGCGGTGGGCGGACGGCGAGCAGGTGCCTAGCGCCCAGGGGCCTAGGCGGTCTTAGGTTTTGTATTATAACTTTAATAATTTACAAAAGGTAAGCATAATACCTTATCAATTACATCCAATTTAATGTCAAGATACATATGCAAAATTTAAAAACATGAAAAAATTAACAATCATGAACAAAATTTATTAAAACTCAAATGACTGAAGTTGGTCATGATGGGTACTTTATACAAAGTTGAATTTGTGGACAAATATTCAAACTTACTCTTTTATTTTTCTTCAAATTGCATGAATAACCTCAGTCGTGCTTAATATAATCTACATTACTAAAATTGATACCGGCAGATCTTTTGAGAATTCCATTAAGTAATCATCCTTTGCTACATTTAGACATATACTAAATAAAAAATAATTAAATTGTTTATTTATAAAAAAGATGAAAGAAAAATAAAATAAAAACACAATCAGCCTTATTAAAAAAATAATAAAAAATAAAAACTCGCCCAGACCCCACCTAGGCAGCCCAGAACCCGCCCAGCCATTAATCTGGGCGTTTTTCTACTTTCTAGCGCCTAGGCCGATTTTTAGAACACTGTTTTTGACAGTTCGGTAAGATGAATATTCTTTTGTGAAGACAAGGGATAGATCTCCAAAGTTGTTGATCGACTGGGTTGTCAAAGTGTGAAACCAATCTTGGGCTACTCCCTGTAAAGTCATAGCAAATATTTTCCACATAAGAAGATCATCATTTTTGTGCAGAGTCATGACACTTCGAAAACGCTTCAAGTGCCTCTCAGGATCAGAAACTCCATTGAAAGGGGTAAAAGTTGGTGTGGTAAACCTTGTTGGTGGAGGAGCCTCTTCGATGTTATATGTGAAAAGCGAAGTGTTCACCAAGGCCACCTCTCTGCGCAGAGTATCATCTGGATTTCTTATAACCTGTAAATTCATCAACTGCTCTTTGACCATTCGTGCCACATCATCTGCTCCCAAGGACTTGTGTGTATCCTGTTGATCGGTCGTATGGTGATTTTGGTTCTGATTATCTGCGGTAGATGACTCATCGTATTCTGAATTTGATTGTGACTTACCTACATGTAAGTGAGGTAGAGTCTCAATGGGATTCGCCTGAAGGCTCATCTTGATTTGACGAGCCTCTGAATGTGGGACGTGGGACAAATCAGTGTAGTGGTCTGGTCCCCTGCGTTGTTCGCATCCATCGGGATTATGTTTTTTACGCCGACCACTTATATTGGGTGTAGTCTGCGGTCCTAGCCTTGAGTGCACAGTTGCTTGGGAGCCTAACTTTGAAAAGACTCCCCATTGAGGTCCGAGCCTAGAGTGCACTAATCTCGAATGAATGCTTCTAGAAGGACTGTTTCCCTTTGATGGATGACTACTTCCACTGCTATGCGCATGATATGTTGGTAGACGGCGATGTGTCGTCTGCCTCGGTTGTTCGCTCACTAATCGCTCTACCACCTGGGCTTGTTCTTCCAATATTTTGGTCAGATTGGCGATCTGACCTGCAAGATTATCTTGTTGTGTCATCTCCATTTGGCTGGTGGCAGAAGGTTGCGATTGATGGTCAGCAGGCGGTGGCAGACCCACTATCAGTGGCTGTCCGGCTGGTAACGGTTGAACCTGTGATGACGATGGCAGCCTAGTACGAGCAGAATACCTTGTAACATTATTTTTGCTAGTTTGTTTTTGAGTTCCCACCATTGTATTGAATTGAAAAAGTGTTTGTGAGTGAAATTGAAACTGAATGAATGAAAGTTTTTTTGTGAATGGAAGAGAGCATGTAATGAGTTTGATTCAAGCTCTCATTGAAAGCACCAATTTGTGGATGCAAATTTCTGTCGGATCACGTGCTGATCTCACGGAGCATTCTACATAAGATAGAATCACGTGCTGATCACACAGAGTAATCTGCACAAGGTAGAAATTAATTCTTGACACCGGTGTGGTGCCCGCCACGGGGACTCCGATGCCAAAGTTAAAACAATGTCTTTAGAAAAATGAGAAATATCTCTATATTTGAAGAGAAAATTGTAAGTCAGGAAAGTGTTGCCTCTAGAAGGCTTTGTATTTGACTATTTATATAGACTGAAAGAATTAACTGTTAGCTGATGAGTGAGACACGTGGCTGATGAGTAAGACACGTGGCTGATGTATAAGACGCATGGCAGATTAGTAGGTTATCTACTTGCAAGCGGTTGTAACTTCTTTCAGGCAGTTGTAACTTCCATGATTGGTAATAACTTCCTGTTTTGAGATATCTCTTATGCACGCTCATATGCTCAGCTGAGCATGGTGGTTGGCGCCGAGCACTTATCATCTGCTGGGAAAATAGTGTTCTATTGATACTGAGTTTGTATTGGGCCCGGGCTCGAGCCTTCTATACTTGTAGCTTTCGTGGATAATCTTCGGGTTTCTTAGAAAAGGCCCAAATCTTTGGGCTTCTTCATCCAATTGGACTAAAGGTTATTTTTTGCTCCCACAATGTCCACACAAACCAAAATGCAAAGAAAGAAAGGAAACCGGGTTTCTCCTGTAGAAAACACTAGTTTGCTATGGAAAACAGTGAATCCAAATACTAACAAAAAGCTTCCTAAGCAAAGGTACAAAATTTTGTTGTAGTGGCCAGTGAAAAATCCTGGAAACTGGATAAAATTGAATTGCAGTTATATTTGATGACTCGATATGAAGTTACATGAGGGATATGAATTATCCCTTGCACCAAGACGATCTACACCCCATGAACTAACAGAACTTCACAAAATAAGTATCTTTGATCAATGATAGTAAATGCAGCCATGCCAGAGGTCTCCCTTAATTTCGCAGAATGCTTTTAAGGAAATACACTCAAATAATCAGCAGCAGAACCAATAAAACCATTATGGAACTTACAGTAATCTGTATAATACTTGTGGAATCTGATTTTCAATGTCTCATCCTTTGAGCAATACCCTTTTCATTCCTAATAGGATGACAATTTATAACCCATGACAATCAAATAATGGACACAAGGCAGTAGGCACCCACACTGGAAAAAAAAATGGCACGGCACAATTTGAGAAAACTTAGACCATCGGATCCATACTTACATGGATATACACATCTTGTAGCCAATGAGTATGCATTGAGCGCAACAAACTATTTTCAGTTGATAAATATAAGGACAATTATTATTAAGAAGAAATCTTTGTTACAACAGAGTATCAGAATTTGCATTCGGGAAATCTTCAGTACTCAAACTATCAATTGTGTGAACACAAATATGTTACACATAATGAGGTGTCTTTAACTGCGTACATCAAATGTTATAACCTACTGCTATTCAGTGTTTGTAAACCTGCTGCTAATAGCAGTTTACCCATACAACCTATTGGCCAATCCAGACGAGCTTTGAAAAGGAAATCACCCGTGATAATTTTAGGTTGGAATGGCCTCTGGACCTCTGAAGGTATCATATATCAAGTTTATGCCTATTCAATAAATGTTGTAAATCATGTTTTGGACCTAGGAAAAAATACAAATTGATACATCCCCAAAGGAGGTATTTCTTTTTTGCCTCTTAATTAGGGTTGTCAATGGGCCGAGTTTTATCCAAAATCATATTCGGATCACATTTTCTCGAATTTGGATTTCAAAACTCAATCCAAAATTTTTATCGGATTGAATTCGGATTTGGGTAAATCTGATCCAATAATAATCCAAATTGTATAAGTACTATAAAAATAATAATTTAAAAAATATTACATATCTTATTTAGAAAATAGAAGCTTTTGGTCATTTCAATTCTTTATTTTTTTTATATTCTAATATTAAAAAAATAGTCAAATAAGTTATTTAGAATGGGTTTTGGATTTGAGCAAATTAAATGAATTTGGATTCAAAGTTAAAACCAACAATCCAAAAATCAAAAAATGCTTGTACAAACACCTAAGACACGTGACTTCAAATGAGACCTGAAGGTTGAAAGGCAACAAGAGGTGCTTGAATCAACGATCAAAGCATATGATATTTTAGTCAATTCCCGGAGTCTAATATTTGTTCATGCTTTAGAAGTATCAGGAGTTTCTTACCTACACATTTTTTCAGATTCACCCTTAATTTTTTTTTTTTTGAAAGAGAAGTTAACAATTAGATTCAATGTTCATAATCAAGACTTCAATTTTAGTGTATCTGACAAATGAACCCTTACTTTATAAACTCTTCCAATCCCGTCTTACAAAGTTATGGAGATATTTCTCATCCTAGTTTAAGTTATTAGATGATTCTAAGATGCTGAACAAAATAAGCATGTCATCCAAAATCGTAAAGACTAAAACATGACTGCCAAAATTTTATATGTTTTATATCTGAGGCAGATGAACAGTAATTGAAAGAAAAATACAACAAAATAGAAAATAAAACAAAGAATTGGGATGAACTGGCTCGTGCAATACAAGGTTCCTCTGAGACCCTGAGTTCCTCTTACCAAGAAACCCATGTGTGATCAAGTAGTGGAACGAGGAATGGCTCCTGTTACTGTAAAGAAGGGTGCTCCCTTGAATATAGATGGCAGGACTTTCCAGCTTAAGGCTTTAAAATTGTTATAAGAGGCCTTTGATTAGATAATACTTTAAAAGTGGTAGCTTTTCGGGCTTTAGTTAGAGGCGGAGAGGTCTTACTCTATTCAAGCTGGGGTCGAACAACGAAAGTTCTTCAATCTCAAGGTTTCCTTACCCTTTCCTCCGAGAGAAGGGCACTTGCAAGTCCTTCCCAGTAGTGTTAATAAAGCAATCAACAGAATGACACAAGCGAAGGAAATTACTTACTTCCACGGGAAGAAGTGATTGAACTGAGCGTGCGACTACAATGTGATATAAAATATAGGAATAATTGCAAACAAAATAAAACAGGACATCTACACTTAAAAGTAAGAAATATTCTATGCTCACAATTGAAATAGTAGCAGACAATATAGGGTGTGTTTGGTTGCATGGACCAAGGAGTGAGATTTCCATGTTCATGGGACTTTCATTCTCACCATTGATCACAAAAACAAATGGTGGATGTGGAGTGATATATCAATTTAGTCTAAAATGGAGGAGTCCCCTCATGGATTCCCATTTCATAGGATTTCATGCATCCAAACACACCCATAATCTCCTCAACCGAGAAGAGTACACACTAGCTTTGGTAAAAACGAATTACCAATATAAGATTCCACCTACACATCATCATCCTGACAGGTCTAAATGAATTCATTAGAAGTACATGGACAAGATGACATAGGGGCTAGAACTACCTCCGCAGCATCAGCTCAGTGTCACAAAAGAAACGTATAACTCCTGAATAAGCAATGCCCCTCTGGAAAACAGTTAAAAGTTATCATGAGAAATAGTCGCCAACTTAACTTATCTATACATAGAAATACTTATGATTAACAAACTAGGATCATGAGACAAGCCAAACAGATCAATCAATCTTCAGCACAAATTTTCTTAGTAAACAGTTTCAAGCAAACAATTATGATCCTAAAGGAAAACAACCACGAAAACAAAATAGATGGTTATCTTTAGAGCAAAGGAAAGTCAAACTGTAGGATTGCAAGCTCCTCATCTAGCGACTTGCATAATGTCCACAAAAAACTATTTGGATGAAATGATACCTCTAAAAATGCCCTCGACTCTGACAGATGCTGATCGACCCTTTCTTAACCATCAGAATCCAAACAAATATTCTGATAATTAGCCTGTGAAAAATAACTAGAAATGAATTGATGAATAATCACCAATTAACATTTATGTTCCATTACCTTACTTCCTAGGAGATATGACCAGCCAAACACATGTTAAGAGACCTGCACACCCGCCCATGTATGAATGCCCTGACACAAGATATACACATCACACACAAACAAAACAACTTCTGCAACCTATATATGCATATTTTGGTTAACATTGTTATACTCATATACCGAACAAGACAATCAAATTGAATCCGCGTCAAGGGAGAGAGAGAGAGACATGAGAATATCATTTTCACGAAAGGGTTTGATGATCCCAATTGGGAGATTTGATGGTCACCTCGCCATGGATTTAAGCTTCTGAGGACCTTAATTTAATTTATTTTACTGGAGATTTATTAACATGGTTGGAAATACTAACGAACTACACTTGTCTTGAGTTATCAGTATATAGATACATACGTGTAACGTTAGATGATTATGACACGTCCTTCATTTCATCCCTTCCGATATCTTCATGCAGGAGGTCCAACATAGGGTGTCAAATAGGTATTAAGCAGATGGTTTCATAGTAACTTTTCCTCTGTGTAGAATATTTGTTTCAGTAAAAGCGTGTCAAGTAAAAGAACTCAAAAAGAGCTCACTAAAAAAAACATAATATATCAAATCTGCATATACCCTAAGGCAGAATTATCTCTGCCCCTCAGTTCACAACTTCATTTAAAACACCAGGTCATCAGATGTACCCCTTTCATTGGGACTTAACTAATACCATACCAAAGCCTTGCTGAGATGATGATGACATCTTGAATAGGATCAACCTAATCCCTAAATATTTTACCATTTGGTCCTAGCCATAGCTTCCCCCACAAAAACAAAAACAAAAAATATTTTCCAATATGATAAAAAAATTGCCCCTAGATGGGAACGTTCAAACTATATGAAAAAAATACATGTGGAACTTTTGACGAGTTTTACAGTCCCAATTGTAAGCCAACTTTAAATATCACTATAAGCTAAAAAATGTCAGAGCTGGAAACAAGTTAGCTATTTATCCACTTCAGTTGCTTTCTGAAGCACGGAAATGACAGAAATAGAGCATCTCGAATATGAATGTTTATTATGATATTATACTATTTATGTTATTTTTGCATTGAGAACAGAGATAAAAATTCCAAAGAATTAAGGAGAACTTTACCAGTATGCTATGATGTGTGCAATATAAATATGAGTACCATAGGGTGTAAGCATCAAGGCCATACAAGGCACCTCGTCCACATAAAAACTGCTCAAAGAGTCTCGAAAAGAATAACAATAGAATTAGAAACATAAATAAATGAAGGCATATCATATGATGCATTAGCTACTATTTTCTGATCACTTACTTTATCAAGTAGCACGTGGTATCCTGATATCTTCATGAACATAATTTATCAGCTAACCAAGAATTGACATTTAATCTCAAGACATCACAAATAACCAAGTATAGAAAACAACTTCGAAAATACTAGGAAACCATGTTTTTTCAACCAGGGTGACGTGGCGTGATCTTGAAAGAATGATGAAATTCTCAAAGTGTATATGTGTATCTCGAGGTTGTAAGAACCTCATTATCCTGGTTGCAAATCCTGGTTCCCTAGCCTCCATATTATAAACATTTATGAAGAGGAAGAAGCAACCAAAACAGGTTGAAAACTGGGTTTTCCACTAGGAAGCATGGATTCTCATTTCGATTGTTGTGTTCGTGTCAGACACAACACTTGTTGGACTCGCGGTTCCACACATATCACAGGACTGGCATGCCTATGTCAGTTCATCCACGCATATGAATGGACACTTGTCGAACTCGCGGTTCCACACATCACTTTGTGAGATTGAATAATGATTTGAATGATTATCATTAGTGCCTATTTTCATTGATAAAATTAATTTAGGAATCAAATAGTAAATATATGATAAAGTCCTAAATATGTTTTTATTCACGCCATGTCCATGTTCGTACTTCCCAGGCATAAATGGGGAGGAACGCATTAGAATGCTTCCAAGGCAAAAGTGAAACAGAATGCTTCCAATTTTCAAATTGCTTTAATTATTTACATTTATTTTATCAGCAAGCCAAAAGTGTAAAGCAAAAAAAGAGACTATAAGAAGACAAAATGAGGACAATACAAGAGACGATATATTCAATATAAGGACAGCACAGAATAGGTGTAAAATCAATGGAATGCAGGCATATATTAGGCAGAGACCTGAGAAATGGATTCAGATACTTACAACTTTAGAGGAGTCTTTGACTTTCTTACTTTGCAGTACGCCTCAATCACCTTTATAACGCCAATTTGCCTGTTAATTGATTGAAAATAGTTCTTCGTTCTTCACACTCTTCAGTTAGCAGAAGCACAATCTTGAGACTTTGGGCTCAAATGAAATTTGAACGACTGGAAAATCAATACTTTGGCAAGCCTCCTGGATAGAATTAGTAATCCCACCCAAACAGTATCTGACCAGCATACCTACAAAGCATCTTTCATAAGTTATCTGTCAACTGATTTTATTCACATTTATATTCATCATTCCTAGGTGATGATTCTCATATCTTCTACCCAGCCAAAACCCGTGCAGTTTCCCTGCCCTGCCAAAAATAGGGCTGTTTACCTTCATCCCTAATAATTTTGATTCAAGCCAATCTTGGAGGAGGGTTATTCTTGTCTATGCTGACTATGCCTATCAGATGGAGTCATGGAGAGACCTTACATAACTTGTTTACACATTTTTCACTGATACATTGAACTGCCATGTTGGTAATAGTCAGAGGTCAGCTGGATATGCCTCAAAAAGCTAGACAGCTATTCTTCCAAGGATGACTAGCCAGGGTCTGCCTAAAAGGTAAGAAATACTAGCAACTCATCATGTTGGTAAACCAATATGGTGAGGGTGTGACTTGAAAGAAATAAAAGAAGATAAAATGGAAAGGGAAAGAAGTGGATGGTTAATGATGGGATGCAAAGGGTTTCCTATTTAGTTGGACGAGAGCATCTACTTATGAATTCATGTTCCAACCGGACTCGTTTTATTCTGATGTAATAGATTGGATCTTTTTCAATTCCATATGAACTGTTATTTGATAGGTCAATCCTTCATTTTTTATTTGTATGGTCGTTTTGTTTGTTTTGTCACGGCTTGGCTATCTCAGCCTGTTTCGGTTCTGATAGAAATTGTTGGTGGATGCATCAACAAATAACAACCAAAAGTAAACAAGGGAGAACATTTTCTATCACTAACACTCCTCAACTAATAAACTCATTAGCAACTCTAATCAATGCCCTTATCTTAATAGTCTACTAATTAAGGCCTTAAGAAAATACGCCTAAATTACCTATTTAGAAACCATGAATAAGCCCTAAAAAGAAGTAACACAGGCCTTAATCCCTAGTCGCTCGGAATATCAATCTTTATCAGTTTTTCCTATAGCTCAAGCTTTTCTTTTATGAAACAGAAAATAATAAATAACTATTCCCCAAAATCAAACTCCCAATGACTGGTTGAATTTAGATATCTAACTGTTACCTGTATACTCAACACACATTTGCTCCATCATAATCTTATGTAGCAGAAATTACTTAACACTGAAAAAGAAACTCAATGGAAGAATTGCACTGTAAGAGAGATTATGGATATAAAAAAATTCAAGAATATTTCCATCGGATTCACATATGCACAAAAGAAGCTGCAAGATACATATGTAAAGCTACTCTGTAAAATTGGTTTAAGTATCTTACCTTCAGAGGACAACAGTTCCCTCATGTTAGTTTGAGAACAGAAGACAGAAGCTATCTATAATCGCATCCATTGAACATATCAGTAGTCCTTTACCATTTCAATAATAATGAGACAAAGGTCTGATATCATACCTAGACAGATTATTGAAATGACATATAGTAGGCTTTTTATGTTTGTTTGTTGTTTTTTTTTTGTCGTACTTCATATGAAGTTCAGATTTCTATTTCATTTTCAGTCAAGTACTACCCAGACTTTTCAACATCAAAATAACTATAAACGAAGAGATTTCGTAATCAAGCAAAAATATGCACAAAATTTCATTTGACAGTAAATTTATATTCTAATAATAGTAATAATAAAGAACATGGCTAATAACAAAACTGAGAAAAATCCACCTGATGAAATCAGCAGAGTGCTGCAATGCTAAAGAAAACAGAATGAATGCATTATGCAAGGCTGCAAGCACAACAGAGATATTTAACCATGTAATGAGGCAGTTTCTTTATGTCGATTGAACAGATTATTAAAATGAAACTATAAAATAAGGACCAAAATGTTAAGGTGTTGTTAATATTGAGAATCCAATAAATTTTAAGATTTGATACAGAGAGGACAGCAGCATTTTGATCAACAGTTGAAGTGCTTGTGCCTTTAACATTTTACTCGACAGTATTTCTGCAAAACTGTGCTTAAGTTCCCTTGTTCGCTGTAAGTTACAAGAAGCTCAAACTTTTTAGTGACGGTGGTGAACAAGCAATGCCAATGCTAAACATACAACAGTGTAACCAAAAAACAGGGAACTTATGTTCAAATTTCCTTTTCAATGGTTGCTGTTCGGTGTATTCTTGGTTGGTGTGGGTCCTGCATAGCAGATTGCTCCAATCCTGTATTGTCATCTTGAAAAGGTGGAGCTTTATGCCAGGGGAACTCGAGCCAATCATCATCATCACTGTGGAGAAAGTGGATTGACCATGTCCATCCAAAACTATGTAACCCTAAATGGGACCCATCTCAAACCATAAACTGGAAGAAATCAAAATTTGCTTTCAATGTTTTATTCCTCATATGCATGCATACAGATCTTTTCCAGTAGCAGAGGCCAGTCTTCTCCAAGCTGCTGCGGGTTTAGCTCCATTGCCACCTTGAAATCCAACATGGATATTGAATAGCCAGTTCTTCGTTCTTGCATGCTTTCTATCGGAACACCACCACTTTGCATCTGTAACTGATGACTCGGCCAGACGCCATTCATAAGCTTCCCAGGAGGCTGTTGCTTGTGCACAGGTTGCCTTTGTGGTTCATGTCCAGACCGCAACCCTACTAACCCAACACAAGATCTGATCAACCTTTTCAAGTATACATCCAAGCCATTATTCAACAAGTTAACACAGTCAAGTGACACCCCTTCTAGGCCTTGAGCTCCCACAATCTGCTCCATGCGTTTCCTTAATGTCTCAGAATCAAATAGAGCACCACTATCAGAGGAGGCAAGAAAACTACTGTTATTAAATGAAGGCAAAGCCCTGCGTGTCCCACCCACACTGGCTGAGCAAAATGGAATGCCGAGAGGAGCACGGAGTGGACTTCTAGCAGGAATGGCTTTACCACGCTCTTTCACTTCTTCACCATCTTCAAAGACGGCTGCTTCACTATGACCTTTGCTATGTGCAGAAACTGGATCATCTGGTGACTTCTTCGTTCTTGGTCTTTTTGTAGGTCTCTGAAGCAAAGAATCCTGCTCATTCCCAGGCTGCTCGGCAAGTTTTTGATGATGCTGCACAGGCCTCCGAAAGTCAAACAAATTCGCATCCCCATTTTCTGTAACAGCCTTGATACTGTCATCGGGAGCAGCTGAAGAGTGAGATACCAATTCTGTTTTCCCATTTGGCCCTAGCGGACTAGGTCGATCACGAGGCCTACGATCACGGACCCCTGACCTGCTCTTGCGCGGAGACGTTAGCAAATCCCCATTTGACCAGACAAGTGGAGTGGGCCCAGGAGCTGAATTGAGCAATGGCCCACTTTGCTGATACCCATTCTCCCCCAATGGAGAACTCTTTGCTACACCTACTGCCAACTTCGATGGAGCTTCCTTCTCATGGACTGGAGGTGGAACCTTGGAATAACAAGTATTCTTCAGAATAGACCGTATCAACTGATTGTGCAATGGCAAATTCTCTCGCCCAATTGTTCGAACACATATCTTATCAAACTCACCCTTACTTACTTTCTGACTAAAAATTTTATTCAAATAATAAAAATACCGCTTGGAACGCTCCGGACCAAGCTTCTTCACTAACTGTGCCTTTAACTCAGTCAAATTGATCCGCGGCTGCTGGTTTTCTAACGGTTGCATTCTCACTACTTTCTAAATTCCATAAAACAAAATGCAGTAATTAACTCAACCCTAAAACCCCAATTTTTTTCTCAAAACAGAATTAGGGTTTTCCCCTCTTCCAACTACGATAAGTATGTTCCCCCAATCCTTGCCCTAATTTCTCCAATTTCAAACAACACAATGCAGTATCAACAAATCTCATCTCTTCAACTCAACCCCCAAACTACAGGTGGGACCCACAATTCCTCCTTCCTTCTTCAAAGCAGAGATGTTCTTCACCTTCTTCACTAAACCAAAAAACCCACACTCAAAACTTGAAAGTTTTCGATCCCCAGAAATCAAAACCCTAACTTTCCAACACCCAACACTTGAAAAACCCTCATTTCCAAGCCCCTCCTCGAGTAACGGAATTAACGGTTCCAAGTTCTGCGATCGCAAAATGAAGTTAAAACGCGACGGATCGCAAAGGGGTTTTTAGTTCCTCAATGGGTATTTGAGTTCGAATCGAAAGTTCAAAATTTTCATTCAGAAACACAAGATACAATCAAAGAAGACAAATTTCAAGCTTCTAAAAGAGGGTAAGAGATCGAAAGCTGACCTTTTTTCAATTCAAGCTTCTTCTTCAACTCCTCCTTCTTCGACGATTCACAAACAAATCTCTCTCTCGAAGCTCTCCTCTTCTTCTTATTCGTCTTATTTTTCTTCGATTCTTTCGAATTGGGACTTCGCGAGCGAGCTTTTGGTTTCGTTTATTTTTCTCTCTCTCAGAAAGAAAGAAAGAAAATTATATATATTTTCCTTAGAAAATTATATATATTTTCCTCGTGCTCTTCTTCTGTTAATTGGATTGAAGCCTCGATCGCTGCAAATACTCTTTGCTCTCTCTCTCTCTCTCTCTCTCTTTCTTTTTTTTTTATTTATTTTCTTTCATGTAATAGTTTGTAGAGGGTATTGTATTTTTCAACCAATGGAGTATTGTTCTCTTTTATAGAGGTTTCTTCTCTAATTTTTTGTATATTTTTTTTAATGTAATTTTGGGTATTTCGTAATTACAAATAAGGAGGGAGATGTATAAGTTATGAAAAATATTCGAGTTATCTTTTAACTATGGGAAACTAGACTGCGAACGGCTAAAAATCTTTCAAAAAGGGCATTCGAGGATACGTACACAGTCTGTAGTTGAATATTCAATGTTGTGCTGTAATGGAAAAACCTGATTACTGGTCGTATTTATGGGACCTTTTGATGGCTATGGCGATCTTTATGTTACATACAATCTTTAGGCGATATATAGTTCCAAAAGCATTGTTCCATAAGTTAATTTTGTGTATGAATGCAGATTGTTGCGTAGTAATGGAAAACCCTTATGTTGCTTACAAATCTTTCAAAAAGGGCATTCGAGGATACGTACACAGTTTGTAGTTGAATATTCAATGTTGTGCTTTAATGGAAAAACCTGGTTACTGGTGGTATTATGGGACCTTTTGATGGCTATGGCGATCTTTATGCTACAGACAATCTTTAAGCGATATACAGTTCCAAAAGTGTTGTTCCATAAGTTAATTTCGTGTATGAAAGCAGATTATTGTGTAGTAATGGAGATTTTTATGTTATAGAAATCTATAGTTAATGTATTTCCGTACAGCCAGCCTTGTGTATGGATACAGATGTTGTGCACTGATAGAAAACCTTTATGTTAATTACTAGTGTTATGGGGTATTTTCCTATGTATGGTGCTCCTCATGTTTTGAACAATGTTTAGTTGATGGTTTATCAAGCATAGAGATATGAACTGTTTTGTAGTAATGGAAATCTTGATATTGATTACTGGTGTCGAGAGACATTCTCTTCTCATAGACAATCTTTAATTTTAGTATATTTTCAAAAGCACTGTAAACATAAAGTTAATGTCGGCATATAGATTAATAATATTGTACAAATTAGATAGCCCGATATTGATTAATGGCATTAGAACACAATTTATTGTCATTGTCGATATTTATGTTATAGACTCAATTGATCTACATTTTTGAAAGCATTGTTTCCATATAATTAATCTCGCATATGTATGCATACGAATGCTTAAGATAAATACATTTCGTTGACATTAAAGACGAGTGGTGAGCAAATGTGATATTGGCTAGTTGGTAGATTTGTGCCGTTTAAACTACAGGTTCAAGGTTCCAATCCTGCTAGAGGCATATGTTATTTCTGAGATAGTCATGGCCTTAAAAAAATCTTGAATGTAATTGGGTTATTTACCTTTTAGCCCCTAATAATTTAGGCGAAACCCTACTTGGGTGTCATTAATTCTTTTTATTCCATCTAACCCCATTTTAAGTGTTGACCGTTACGCCAACAACTTTGACTACCAGAATCCATTACTTTTTTACAAATACCTAAATTACCCTCACATGCTAGGCACGTGAGGTTTATTTTCCCTCCTTTTCCAAACGAAACCCTAACATACATCTAATTGAGAGAGAAGGAGAAAAGGGAATCTGTTTGATTGAGAAGTGGAGATCGTTGGACGGAGGGGAGGGAGATCGCTTGAGGAAGGGAGAGAGGAAGATCTGTGTACGGAGGGAGATCGATGGAAGAAGGGAGAGAGGGTTCTTTTTCATTGATTGTGGGAGATAAGGAGTGTAGAAGAGAGGGTTCTTCTTCGTCGAAACAAGAGAGAGAGAGAGGAAAAGCCTTGTAAGCCTAATCCAAGTTCATCTAAACCATTGTGTGATCCTTCATCAAGGAAGTATGGTCTCAAATCAAATTCAGTTTGGAAGAATTCTCAACCAATTGTAAGAGCGGGAGCAGACTTTGGTAACCCTCTTATTCTTTCTGATGATGATGAAATTGAGAAGGTGCATCATGATGAAGAGATTGAGGCTGACCTTGGTGATGCAGTTGGTGACTTTGGTGACTTTGGTGACTTTGATGATGCAGCTGGTGACTTTGGTGATGCTGGTGATGCAGCTAGTGACTTTGATATTTTTGAAGAACCAATAATAGATTAACCATCAGTGGTTGGACCTTCAGTGAGCGGACTTTGCTCCATTCATTGATGGGTTTGCTGAAGATGAAGAAGTACAACCACCATTGCCATTAACTGACTTTGAAGGTATACTTGTAAATATTGACCAACTAGATATTGAGAATCACTATGATAATGATCATGTTGGTAAGAGCAAAACATGTAAGATGTCAGATGTGGATGTTGGGAGGATGTTGAAGGAGAAGTTGAATTAGATGAAGATAACGATGATGAGGACTATGAGTTGGGTGATGAAAATGAAGAAAGTTATGAAGATGAGGATAACCTAGAAGAAGAAGATGAATTCAATTCATTTTCAAAAAGTACCTCATGCATGAATGAAAATGAATAGACTAGAATGGGTATGACTATGCCTATTTCAGTGTTACATGAGAAGATGAAATGGGATACCATAAAGCAGTGTAGCATTGGATGAGAAAATATGCAATAATGAATAAGTTTGAATACATGCAGTCTAAGAATGGCAACTTGAAGATTGATTTGAGGTGCAAAGATCCTACCTGCAGTTGGAGGGTTTATGTGAAAAGACTACCTAGGGAACAAACAATCATGTTGAGATCATTTAGGCCACACACATGCAAGGGTGATGAAGGATAAAAAATTCAATGGTTAAATCTCCTTGGGTTGTTAAAGTGGTAGAACCCTTTGTTAGAACTAACAAAAACTTCAGGCTTAATGACATCAAACAATACCTTTGGGATGAGCATGAGGTACAATTCAGTTACAAGACTTCTTACAATTCCAAAATCATATGTAATGAAAACATTTATGGAGGTTACAGGGATAGTTTCACCAAGGTCCCTAAAGTTTGTAGACAAATCTTGAGGGACAAACTAGGGAGTATAGCTGAATGGTTGAAAGATCCTACTTATGGCAACTTTGTGGGGTTATGTGTAACTTTTAAAGCAAACTTGGAAAGTTTTGTGAAAGGTTGTAGACCTATAGTAGGTATAGATGATTGTTTTATCCAATGTTCTAAAAATCGGCCTAGGCGCTAGGCGTTAGAAAAATGCCCAGATTAATGGTTGAGCGGGTTCTGGGCAGTCTAAGCAGGTCTGGGCGAGTTTTTTTTTTTAATAAGGCTGATTGTGTTCTTATTTTATTTTTCTTTCATCTTTTTTGGAAATAAATAATTTAATTATTTTTTATTCAGTATATGTCTGAATGTAGCAAATGATGATTACTTAATGACATTCTCAAAGAATCTACCGGTACCAATTTTAGTAATGTAGATTTTATTAAACACGACTAAGGTTATTCATGCAATTTGAAAAAAATAAAATAAAAAAGTAGGTTTGGATATTTGTCCACAAATTCAACTTTCTATAAAGTACCCATCATGACCAACTTCAGTAATTTGAGTTTTAATAAATTTTGTTCATAATTGTTAATTTTTCATGTTTTTAAATTTTGCATATGTATTTTGGCATTAAATTGGATGTAATTGATAAGGTATTATGCTTAATTTTTGTAAATTATTAAAGTTATAATACAAAACCTAAGACCGTCTAGGCCCCTGGGCGCTAGGCACCTGCTCGCCGCCCGCCCACCGCCTAGCGTTTTTTAGAACATTGGTTTTATCAAGGGAGAATATGGTACAGTTATGTTGTCTACTATTTCATTGGATGCAAATAATGGGTTATTCCCTATTGCCATCTACATTTGTAGGGGTGAAAACTATGATGTTGTAACACATTTCTAACCATTATAAGCCCATATCTCAGAAAACACCCAAGCAAGCTTACCTTCACTTCAGACAGGAAGAAGGGTCTGATTAAGGCTGTGTATGAAGTCTTTCAGTATAGTCATCATAGGTACTATTTCAGACACATGAACCAAAATTCCAAAAAGATCCATAATGGTCCTCACATGAAAAGTCTGAGTTGGGTTGTTGCAAGTGCTTATAGGGTATAAGAGTTTGAATTAGAAATGAAAAAAATTGAGGCTGATAATCCCAAGGCAAAATAGTGGTTGAAAAAAGAGTGTTTTTCTTATTGGGCAAGGTCATATTTTGATACTACATCCAAGTGTGAACACATTGGTTCCAACATTGCCAAAGGCATATGTTATTTCCAAGATAGTTATGACCTTAAAGAGTCAAACACTATCGAAAATGCAGTGCTCTTAATTTTGGGCAATTTCTTGTATGGATTTGTTATCTTTATTGTCTTGATAAAATTTGCATATGAAAATTATCTTTTTTCATAAAAATTACATGGTTTTTATGATATAATTTTTTTTTAAAATAGGGACTCATTTTTCATTACGTTTTGTTTCGTTACATAGAGAATTATGTAAAATATTTCATTTGTTTCATATGCAAACCTTTTTGAAATTGATTATCACTTGTAAAAGAAAATGAAAAAGTTGTACCATATAGGGGTGGGCACGGTCAGGGTCAGTCTAGGATTGGGCTTGCCCCGGTCCTATTCCCAGTCCAGTGAAATGGGACCAGAATTGGATAGCAAAGTTTCCTGGGCAGACTCAGTTAGTCCCTGACTGGTTTGAGTTGGGACGGGACATGCCATCCCAATTCAAATTTTTTTTGTTATTTTTGTTTTTTGTTTTTTGTTTTTTGATTTTTTTTTTTTTTTTTCAATTTTGAACTTCAAATCTTGCTTCAGAGAGCTCCTTCCAGAGAAGAGTACAACTCGCCATCAGCGAGGTCTCCCTGTGTTTTTTTTTCTTCTCCTCCCTAAGAGCCAAATCCCTAGGATTTCCCCTTTTCTTTGCAAGTGTGTTTCCTTTCCAGGAGAACTGATCTTCTTCCCTAATCCCTCAATTATCTCAATTTCTTCTTTATCAATTTTCCATTTGTCGTTGCTACATTGGCCGTAAACACATCCCTAATTGGGTTTGAAGGCTTCGACATACACCTCGAAATTGCCTTCTCCTTTGCAATTAAATCTCTCATCCCCATATCAATTCAATTTTTGATGCCAATAGGTGCACTTTCGTGTCGCAGCTCTTCAACAACGAGATTCTCCGTAGTTGAAATTAGTTTTCTTCAAAAAGATAGAAACGAAGTGAATAATAGTTGATGAGGCCGTCGGGGTCTCCATTGCAGTGGTCGAGAGAGAAAAAAAAGTAGGGCTGAACAAAAAACCGATCAAACCGATTAGTTCGATTTAAATTTGGTTCGGATCGGTTTCGATTTTAACAAAAATTAAACCGAAGTGGTCGGTTCGATTTTCGGTTTCTATGTGATTTTAACCGATCAAACCGAATCGACCGAATATATATAATAAATAATATATATTTTATATATAAATAATATAATATGTTTAAAATAGTCGATCGATTCGGTTTTATTTCGATTTTAGTCAGCTCGGTTCGATTACGATTTGCATAAATTAGATTCGGTTCAATTTCAGATCGATTTTGTTAATGGTCGGTTCGATTTTGGTTTGAAATTTTTAAAATCGACGGTTCGATTTTCAACCCTAGTAAAAAACAATGTTGGTGAGGTGGGGTGGTTTGGAAGATGGATGAACATGTGGGAGGTGAGGAGGTATTGAGGGGACCTGTGAAAGATTAGTGGGGGTTGTAAGGTTGTTTTTGGTGTGGTGGTGAGGATGGTGGAAAGAAGTTTTCTTGGCTATGACTTTTGACTATCATCCGACCATTAATGAGGCTTTTTGCAAAAATGTGTCAAGACACTAAGAGAGGGGGATAAAAAAAAGGTTACAGACAATTGCCTCTTCGAGCTACATAAATGAGACATAAGAGAACTCTTTAGTCTTTACTCCCCAAACCCTAGGTTTGTAAATGAGTTAGTTACTTAGTTTGGGCTTTTATTAAAATGGGTTGGGTTAGCAAAGGTTGGGCTTCGACTTTGTTACAAATACAAATACAAATACAAATACCGGAACAATTCGGGACTAAATTTGTGGATCCCAATTCCCTCTCAGTCCGGGTCAAGCTTGGGATTGTCCCCCACCCCTAGTACCACATACATTTTAAAGCAAATTCCCAAACCATGAACATCAAAATGTGTACAGAAACAACAAAACCCTAAAAGGTTTTGACCAATAAAGCAATGAAACAAGCATTTTGCATACATTTGTAAAACAAACATAAATTTCTACCAGTATAAATGAAAAGAACAGAAATATAGCATATTTGGCAATAGATTCTTGATGGCGAGGTTAGCAGCTTAAACCAAATTAAGGTTTTAATAGAGGCAGTCTTACCTTCTTTATTTATTTTTATTTTTTTTGAAAGCCAAGCGTGCTGCCGGTGGATATAGAATCCAAGACGTGGGGGTTAAACCACCACAGCCTTAGCCATCCAACCAGGCTACCATTGGCGAGTCAATCTTACCAACTAAAGTTTTTCAGATAAAAAGCTATGCTAATTTTAATACTTTTTCTTGGGTGTAGATATCGGATCTTATGAAGCCTAGTTGCAATCCATGACGATGCATGGGTGCCAAAATGGACCATCAGCCTATCAACTCTAGAGAAAGGTTTTGGTTGAAGGGCAGCATGCCAACAGTTGGATAATTTGAATACAAAATTCATCAAAGAGAAATACACAAAACTTTACCATAGTAAAAAACCTTTACAACTCTTGCCATTTTATCAACAAGCAATCACCACCCAAAGCAACCAAACATAAGTTCAAATCAATTCACAGTGGAGGCATGGATACCAAAAAGAGAAACCATTACATCAATACCTTTCAAAAGCTAGTTAACATGCATCCAGATCTTGGCGGTTGAACAGTTTCTATACGGCTGCAAACAAGCTGATTCTGTATTTGATACTCTCATACAACATGCAATAACTGAAGCATAAAAATACATACACGACATAAATGTCATAAAGGCATATTTTATCTATTTGTATTTGGTGTATATTTCAGAAACTTTGGATCAAATTGTCTTATAAGTCATTCAGGAAAGGAGTAGACTCTCACCCAGACTACTACTCAAACTGCATCTTACAAGAGAAGATACAAAAGCTTTCAGTTATAGCTCCCTATCATTTGTTATAAGTTTTTCAAATCCTAAAGATACATGAAACAAGCACTGGTCACCACGTTCATTTTCCGTTTTTCTTTTGTTCATTTTTTATCCTTTGACATACCAAATATTTACTTCATGAGAAAGAAATATTATTATTTTTATAGAGTTCTGGTAATAAGGAATCCGCCTGCCAGTAAAAAGACCCGGCTAGAATTCACTGTCAAGCCCTGATACCAGAATCCAACAAGAAAGTCTGCGAAAAAACAAACACTGATAAGTTTGAAATTAAGGATGAATAAATAGCAGGCCGTCTCTGACATATCCAACGTAAAGAATGCAAAAGGCAAAGTTTTTGCAAAAAAAATAAATGAAATAGCATGATTCAACTATGCTAGCTAACAACTAAGAGCATCCATAGTAAGCTATGTTAGGGGTGGAAGTGTGCACATTTGCACACCCAACCACCCACGGTAAGCTCTATTTCAGTGCAAATTTGACACTGCCAAAAGAGTGTAACACAGACTGCACTACCTAAGATGGCGCTGGCATGTCAAAGTCAACCAAACAACAAAATGCAGTAAGTCTGACTACCTTCACAAACGTGATCTAAAGTGAGCTTATCTTGCTGCGCCATCTGAGATAGCCATCAAGGATGACACCGCACTATCTCAGATGGTGCGACAACGTTAGCTATTGTAGGTGAAAAAAATCTTATAATTTTTTTAAGTGCGAAAGTGCCCCTGTTTACGGCGGATGCTCTAAAACTGATATGTTCTGAATGAAGCAAGGAAATGATAAAATAAAAAGGATTACGATAAAATTTGAAACTGAAAACCTAATCCAAGATGGAAACATTGATTTAAAATACTAAGGTTTCGATTACAAATCAAAAGCTTTTTGTCAAATTTAGGTGGTGCCCAAGTATTAACAAGAATTTCAAAATTCCAAGTTTAGATTTAAATAAAATACAACTACACAACTAAATTATGGCTATCATGAAGACCGCCTATGCACTATAGGAAGGAAAGTTCGATATTCACCAAAGATGTTCATTGTTCTGAGATTCTAATTAAAATTTTGTCTTGCTGATAGCTGTATAAATAAACTGGGAGTACAACTTATGCACAACAGCTTTCTACAAGCATTGTTTTGGGCATAAATTTTTTACATCATAGAATCACCTGGTTTATCATGAAGGTTTTCCGCAACAAGAGTTGACAGAAAAGGAGATTTGATAACATCGAAAAGGAACTGATTCTGTATCAAGAGTTTGTTTTCCAGAGTGTTTTACATAACTAGAAAATTGTATTACGTTGTAAAGACAATAACAAAAATATAATTTCGTTTTGTCTAAAATTTTCTTTCAGGACTTGTGGAGTTAGAAGTATCCAATATTGGTTAAGGGAATGTACCTGTACAGGATATGCATCAGGTAGATTGATCTTTCAGCTACTCAGCAGAACCCTCCTAGGATCCAATTGCCCACTGCAGTAACTAGAAGGGACAGTAGACAGCTCCTGCCTTCCTCTCCACTCTTCCCCAGGTTTCAGGGTGATCGGTTTCTCCACAGCTGCAGCCTCCACACATAACATATATTTGTACTCATCATCCCCAAAATCAGCCATGGCCTTTGCCTTCTTGTCCCATGGATTCCACACCACTGCACAGGAGGAGACAATAAATTAGTGCAAAGATTCTGGTAATTTAGTATAGAGCTGGTAGCATTGCTATTATGGATTTTTAGGCAATTTAAAGCTTTGCATTCAGTTGCAAAGTTGAGATTGCCACCTTATGGAGAGAGAACAATTATATTCAAGTGTTACAGCTAACCTACTTTATATGTATATATATAGCAGTTGATGGTCACAAAATACACAACACCTCATGGACTATCAACATATACCATGTTCAAGAAAAACTAAGCACCTGGTAACCAATATTTATGTCATAAATCATCACCATCAGCTAAACCCTGAGGCAATGTCATGTTGAGCACAAACATAAAT
The DNA here is from genome assembly GCA_963556465.1 of Berberis vulgaris. Taxonomy (NCBI): domain Eukaryota; kingdom Viridiplantae; phylum Streptophyta; class Magnoliopsida; order Ranunculales; family Berberidaceae; genus Berberis; species Berberis vulgaris. The sequence goes on from OY747132.1 coordinate 72,841,588, forward strand.
GGAAATTATCAAATAGATCTACACTACTACATCAAGCAATCTGTTTTCACTTCAGTGTCGATCTGGATGGCTTCCCTGAACCCGTAGAGTTATGGGTAGCAGATTCCAGGCCACTGAGAGAGGACCAGTGGCCTCTACACCTCATGTAAAAAGGGTTGTTTTAGTTGGCCACCACGATTGTAAAAATAGTTTGACACAAACAACAAGATCCAAATGTTTACAATGACCCTGCAGATGCCAGTTGGGTTACACACCATACGCCTCATTTAAAAGAGGCCGTTTCAGAGACGATTCCAATCTACCAACAGGGTAGTTTACAACTCATCCGGAAATAAGGAGACAACGTCCTCAAGAAAACAAAGAATAATCAACCAAACTCACCAGCATCTGGAAGTCCATCTTTGCGAAGTTCAAATGTTCTCTTCTTTTCATGATCCAGAATTGCAATCTTTGTAGGTGTGCTGACATAGATTTTGTCCACCTGTATGCATAAAGAGCGCAGAATAAGCTTTTGAATGAAATTCGGGGATGAGTTAAAAGCGAAAACATCACTACAACAAAGAAATACTAACTTCTGATTCAAATGTTATAGCATCGCCTTGTTCAGTAAACCGCTCCCTGTTCTGCAGGTTATCCAGATAATCAATTGTCTCCAGTCCTTCTACTCGCACTTCACTGCGCACAAGCAAATAATGTTAACATGCATACAAGCACAGAACTCATTGTTCGACTGCAAGATATTTATGAAGCTCATCATTCAATGACATGAAACCAAGGTTTATGCAAACGTAATAACAAGTTCTTTCATTGACTAGAATAACAAAAACTTGAATCGTCTTTAGATAGTATCTTCATGTGTATGGCTCAACTCCCATGTAATAAACTTTTAATTGACATGGATATGAACATTACTGGATTTTTTTTATTTTTTACAACCTTATACCCCACTAGACAATGACATTGTTTTAAATCAAGCATAACTTTTGCAACAGGAGTAACATCCGGGTATTGGTAGAAATTAAGAAGATAAAGCGGAAAGGACTTCATCCTGACCATGGATTCGGAAAAAGGTAAAAGGCCATGTAACAAGACTCGAAGCAGAAATGCGCCTTCTTCCATTTAGTACCACATGGGAGGGTCCCTGCCACTTGGAGCTTCTTTAGAAGATTGGATTGCACACTGATTCAATTTAATTCTCTTTCCGCCAAAGGCAGATGGCTATGGGATGATCTCTTCATGGCCACCTAGTGAATGCTGTGAAAAGAGCGCAACAGGTGCATATTTGAAGGGAAATGAAAACTTTTCAGATTGTGGGAGAAATCAAAATTACGGTGTGTGGTTATGAGCTATTCCGTGGGACATTTTCAAGCAAGAAGACTGGACTGACTGCCACTTTGCTTGGGCTCAGCTGATGCACTCAGTCTTTCTCGGATTGTGCTTTCTGTAGGGTGAGTGATGTTGTTTGTGGGGTTTTAGTTTCGGTGTTGTGTTGTTCGGGCTGTGTTTTTGCCCTGCATGTTGTATCCCTTCTCTTCTTTCTTGTGAGTTTCTCACTCACAAGGTTTGAGCTTTAACGCAATCTATTGGTGCTTTATGGATAAAAAAAAATTCTATTAATAAGAAAGAGATTCTAAAATGAGTTAAAAAAATAATAAACATAAATAATCAATCAACAAAATACAAGAGAAATTCTTAAAAGAAAGGGAGAAAGAATAACCATAGATGGTTACAGCTCCACATTAACGCAGTGAAATAATATGCACTAAATTGAGATGCAGGTTAAAACAGATAACGAACCCGTAATAATCCAAGAGCATTACATGATATATCGGGAGTTAACGGACTATTTTTTAAATACATTTTTTATACCCCATTATGCATCATAGAGCAAAACAAGTAATTACTAAATAAGTAAATCATGTCCAAAATGTCCAAAATATCAAATTGAAGACTGACTTTTCCATGCGTATGATTTGGTCGCACAGGCAGTCATCATCACTTATGGCACATCAATTGAAAGGTTTAGAGTATCAGACTTCACTCTTCATACTTTCAATTGCCAATAGTTAAAAAAAGAGGTACAAAAGGATAAGAACTTACAGATAACAAGTTAGCAACAATAGCAACAATAGCAGGAGTTAGAGAACAACAGTAGCAACAACAGTACAGAGCAGACAACAACAACAACAGCACTAAAGGTCAGTATCTTGTCTCTCTTCTCCCTTCTCTTCTTCTCATCCCTCTTTCTCTTTCTTCGTCTTTGTTCTGCACTTCTGTGGTCGCAATAGTCTGGCACTTGGCTGATCGATCGCCAACACTTCTTTCTTATTCTTTTCTCTTCTTCTCGGTTCTGCACTTCTACGATCGCAACAGTCTTAGCACTTGGCTGACCGATCTCACCACCTGTCACCCACAACGATCAATCGCAAGCAACACTATCTTCTTCTTTCTTCCAATTGATCGCAAAGTCGGTTCTAGGTTTCAATCGAGCGAATGGGTTTTTTTTTTACTTATATAAGCCCGTTACGTTATACAGCCATTACATAGCACATCGTTTTATCTCTTAACAGTCGTTATCTCGATGTTTTAACTCCACCATTTAAAGAAAATGTTAAAATGCTTAATTGTAACGTCCCCAACCAATTAACCGTTATAACGGCATTTTAACTGCATTGCATGTAACATTCTCAAAGTACCAACGAAATATAGAATGAGATAAAAGCTTCTAAATGAATAAAAATCACAAATGAAAGCATACATATGAAACACGTGATGGTACCTTATGTCAGACACAGAAAAGTAGGTGTGATATGCAAAGGTAAAAGTAAAAGGTTTTCCATCAGTGTTGGTATTTCTGATGCGCGATATCAACATCAAATCTCCTCCAGGTCCCAGTGTTACTCTCAAACGAAACTCATAACTGCAAATCACCACTAACTATCAGGTTTTTTCAATCACAAGGAAATGCAATTCAGTGGCATCTAGCAGGCCAAAAGTTGAAAGGAAACTTCATACTCACGTGAAATTCGCCTAAGGAATGAAATTTTATCAAGGCAAGCAACTTTTAGATATCTACCTGTGAGGCCAGGTCTTATTATCTTCTTCAGATGGCTTAAGAATCAAATCAACAAAAGCCTTGTTGTTGCTAGGGGTAGAAAATGGAGGAGGATCAGTGTCTATGCCCCAAAGCCTGTTCCTCGCAAACCCATGTTGTTCAAGAGGTCCCATATTTGAGAACTTCAAACAAAGACCATTTGTCTGAGCATTGCAACTAGAGCTACAAGAAGCAAAATGGGGACTTGGAAATTTAAAGAGAAGCATGTACCTGAGGAAAGCATATTGGAATACCACCACGTATAGGCTTTGGAGGCTTGAAATTAGCCTACAAAATCATACAATTGATTATTGAGAAGATACAAAGTATACCCAAACTACCACTGGAGATGGCACACAAAAGAACAGTATTGACACATAAAACAGTTCAGTGTTGCTGCCAAACAACTTGAACACAGGCCGTAAGGAAGCTGAGTTATCAAGAAAAAAAAGAAAGAACAGCATAACCCACATTCATAGAAGTTTGTAATCACTTGAAAAAATAGTTTCAAAGCAGCAAAATTACAAAAGGGTATCTTGCACTGAAATTAAATATCAATATCTACATCAAAGAATTATGTGGATAAACCTTGCCCAAGAATGTAAACTTAGAATAAAGAAACAAGCATTATTGCTTTACATTCATAGGTGTAAAATAAAATAACTGAACTGGTCTAATACTTCCTAGAAGAGTGAATACATAATGAGAGTTTTTATAAAGGTGTGAGACACCTAACCCGTGTTATTCATGCGAGAATAAATTTTTGACGCTCCAATTAAACTATGTGAACACAACCAACAAAAATCAAGTGAAGACCACCAGGATACAGATCCACAGGCTTTGAAGGTAACATTATGATAACCCCAAACAAAAGAAGATAGAAACGTCGGAACAACAACCATCCACCAGACAATGATGCCAAGTTGATTTTTTGAAAGATCTATCTGCTCCCTTCCTCACGTAACACCTTTCCAGAACTACACACCATAGTGGGCTAAGAAGCTTTGACGATGATTGGCCCATTAGCTGATATGGATAGCATGATAATGTGCAGAAGCAGCCATAACTGGTCTAGTCAAGAGGATCACCTGAAAGAGGCCTCTCCTAGGCAAATACACAATAAAATGGACCTTCGTTGCGCCAATGCATATTCAGACAGACGTCTATTGGGATAATACACAAGTACATCCTGAAAAGGAATTCTGATGGGCTAAAATACATTATGAGCCTAATCGTAATCAAGAGAAATATTATTCAACAGGAAAAAACATCAGTGAGAAAGCAAACTCACTAAAGGCAAAGATATAACTAAACATGCACAATTGCACACAAAAAAAGGTTCCAATAGAAAATAAATTCATCCAACATCAAGTTCCTTGTTACCCTAGCCATGCTCACCCAATACCATAGGATTGATTCCACTTGAAGGATGAGATGCTCGCCCGGTTTTGCAACTTCCTTGAAAATTTTAGAATTGTGCTCTTTTCATATCAGCCACAAGATGGTGTGAAATTTTAACCCAAATCCAAGAGTCAATCTGATCAACTTGGTAACATCCCATGAATTAACCCATAAAAATGACGAATCACTCGGTGTCATACATCAAAACTGAGTATAATTTTTATTACAAGGTAAATTTTTTATTACATCTAAATATTTTTGGATACAAGAAGGAAACTTAAGAGCATTATGGCCAAACACAGTTCTCCAATTAGATAAAAAGGACAAAAAAAAACTAGTTAAACTCCGGGTGATGTGACACCCAACACTACAATGTAATTAAGATCTCCACTTCTACCTCATCAACATCTGCTACTTTGTTGTTGAAGATTTTATTATTGCACTCCTATATGGTCCAACACAAAGCAAAAGGAACCAATTTTCACACAACTTTTCCTTTTGTCATGAGATGATTTGGAGTCTTCCACTCCCTTAACATACTATCTATAGATGGTGGAATCACCAAGTATAACCCAAAACGTCCCATGAAGTGCATCCACAACATGTAATCCAAACTACAGTGCTATGCAGTTAATGCGGAAAGCAGTCGTAAAACGGTCCGGACCGCATTATGATTTTTCATAATTATGTGGGACTAAGCGGAATTATGCGGACAATACAAGTTTTTTTATCTGTTTATAACATACCCTAGTAAGAAAAGAAAATGAAGGAAATTTGAATCTGAAAAGCAAAAGAAATGACTAACCTTAGGGTCTTTGAAGCTAGAAGGTAGCAAACCTTTTTAACCCAAAACAAATGAAATCGTAAAGCAACAGCCACCAAACAACAACCTTTTCTTTTCTTCCATATAGGATCAGATCTGGAAGCAAGGCATGAAAGATTTAAAAAAAAAAAATCTCTCACCCAACCAAAACCAAAAGAAAACGTTGAAGGAAAAAAGAGAGATCTTTAACGAAAATCAAGAAGAAAAATCGATAAAGGACAAACCTTCAGCCCCAATAAATCAGAGAGTTTTTTTTCAGAAGCAACATAAGCTCTCAAGCCAGGCGAAGGCGAAAACTCTGTCATCATCGACTTACATGAGTTACATCTCAACAGAGGGAAGAAGTGAATGGACTGGGAGGAGAGGGAACAACAGCAACCGATTGATTCTCTTCTTCTTCGTCTCTTCTTCTTCAGATCTACTTCTTCTTCGTAGAACTACTTCTTCTTCGTCTCTTCTTCAGATCTACTTCTTCTTCTTCTCCAGTCAATCTCTTCTTTCTTTTTCAGATCTGCAAAGATCAATTAGTTTTTTTTTTCATATATAAAGACCGACAAATCAGCGAGTCAGCTGGGCCGGTTAAGCGCTAACTCGCCGATTTTTGGCCGATTTTGATCGATCCGCTTAAAGCCAACCGAGTCGACCCTGTGCGTTTCGGTCCAACCCTGTATAGCACTTTTTGACCGATTTTCGATCGCATTAACTACACAGCTACAATGAAGCAAAGGATGAACTAAATCCTCCAGCTCCACATCACACAAACTACATACAACATTCAATTTCATCACCCTTTGAGCTAACTTTACCTTAGAAAGAGTTTTTCTCAGACTGCTCTCTATATAAAAAGTGACACCCTAGGTTGAACATATTTTTTTTCATACCAACTTCGTTGGAAAACTCACCAACCTAGAGAAGCAAGAAGTCATTGAAAATCCGCTCACTTTCTATCCTCCTTCCAAAGCCACATATCATCTCCATCCTCCCCAACATCCCAAACAATGTCACAAACTCATTCAACACCCCTACCAAAGACCTGCCATGCAAAGATGTAAATCAAAGGTCATAACCCTATTAACATGACTAGCAAACTTTGCCACTTTCCCATGTTTTCTATTGCATGGCTCATACAACCTCGAAAACCTATCTTTAAACACCTCATTGCCAATCCAAACGTTCAACCAAAATTTATCTTATCATAACCAACGAATTCTTCCTTATAGTTGGAAAGTCTTCCAAGTGCTAGTACCATATGCCCCTATAGGTTGGCTCAGAATCTAGCTAGTACCCCAAGGATCTATTTAGCACAAAGTACCTCTTTCCACAAACATTCCTTCATAATGCCATATCTCCACAACCACTTAGTGCTCTATTCATCAATTGAATAGGTCGGGTTCCAATCCCACACAAATCTTTAGACAAACAAACCAGATCCCAACTCAACACATGAAATCCTTCATCTTCTTCTCCTCCACACCACTAGAAAATCCTGACACACTCGGGCATGTAGAAAAATGACACAACAAATAAGCATATTTGAATGAGCCTCCCATAAACAAAAATTATGTTTTCCAAATAGCTAGACATTTTCTCCATGACGTTTCACATCTTCATTCTTTCGTCAAGTAATGTGGGACTAGAGACATCATGAGGTAAATGAAAGTAACTATTGAAATGGGAAAATAATCCCACCGAGTAGATACCCTCTTCTATAAAAGCCTTCAATGAAATAGTCTCGAGTAGCTTCTAAGACAAGAGTAGTCAACACCACTTTGTGTATTACTTAGGTGGGACCTTTGCTAACTTGGTTAGGAGTTGGGAACTTAGGCTAACTTGGTGCAAGTCGGTTGATTACTTAATCAAGTCATTTTGAATCAAGAATTAACCTCGTAATTCAAGAAGTAAACCTCGTCTTGAACCAAATTCAAACTTATCAATCAATCGCGGCTCTAGCCGAAAGAAACAAGGATCCCATGTTACCATCAAGGAGAGGGCAAGGATCCTCATAGAAAAAATAATGAAAGCAGAGGATTTGGGGGTGCATTAGTAAATGGGGTTGAGAACTGTGGTTGCAAAATTCACTTACCTCATTGCCATACATGACAACCAAATTGCCTCTTATACTCCTCGGAACCTTGATGTGCAACTCAGAAACCCAATCAATGGTCAGCGTTTTGAACAATAAATAAAAGAGAAGTTGAAGCATTGAATCTGACCATACACATTATATGCGTTAAATCAATTTTGTGACCTAACTTCCCCAACTCCATCATCCTTCTATCACATGGATGGTCAATCCATCATATCCGCCACATCACCCATGACCCATCAACTATTCCACACCAATTTTTGCTTTCATCCATTTTATCTCTTAAATTTTAACAAAAGTCTATCATATGAACTGCCATTGAGACCATTTCGGATCCAGTCCATACTCATATTTTACATGGAAGTTCAGATTCAGTCCACATTCTAAAGACCTCCAATCCACTATTTTGAAAAACCAATAGATTTGACAGGGAATGAGTTGTAAATGTATACGTATTTCTGTTTTGGAGTTTTGGTGGTATTTTAATGTAAAACATATTAGATCTGTTGGTAGAGCTCATTTCATGATTTATCACTTTTCTAACCTTAAATAAAAATGTTGAAAGGATCAATGAAATAGAATACAAGTTATTCTGACTCAAGCTCAAAAAATTGATCATGGCAGTGTTGAGCATCGAACGCAACTCTACCTGGATACCCGGTGTGAACAATCCCACAACAAACCATCTTAAGATTATCGAAACAAGCCTGGCTCTGGCTTGCTTCTCTGTGAAAAATTTGCATATTGGAATGTCATAGCACTTATATTTTACGCATGAAATCGACATCATAAAGTCAGTCAAACAACCAGCCAGCCAAAAGAGATCTCATAGGTTTGTGGACAATTCCTTGAATTTTGAGATAGCATTCAATTATTATTCTTTGCATATCGAATAAAAACATGTTGACTGACTTGTTACATTTTGTCAGCTCTGTACTGCGAGGAACAACAGTAGGTAAGCTCTTGTATTTGAATACATCATTGGATCATATGAATGAAGACTTAACTTCATGGCATCAGGGACTCTATTCTCATGACCAGTGTATCTTAGCATTCAAAAATTCAGCAAGCCTCATCTTTTTCTTTCTTTTTTTTTCCTTTCTGTTGTTTTTTTTTCCTCGGTGATATGCATGCCTCATCTTCTTTTTCATCCTCATATCTTCTTTCCTATTTTCTCAAAATCTGCTTGACTCCTCTGCATCTTAACCTCTCATAAGTCAAACCCCATTTAGTTTTTTAGTTTTTTTGCTGCAACTTTCACTGTAGCTTAACCACCTTTTTAGTTTTTTTGCTGCAACTTACACTGATATCTGTCAACATTAACTCACTAAGTTATCTCCCATCTCATCTCCGATCTCGCTCCCAATCACTTTATAATCTTAGTTTGCTCCATTCTTTATAAGCAAAGAATGGACACTGAAAGTTGTGTTGATTCCACCACCATCTTTGCCCTCTCCTTTATTGTTTTGAACACAATGATTTAAAGTGTCACGAAATAATAAAGAAAAGAAGAAGACAATTTGTTCCAACCTTTGCTATTTCTATTAACAAACAAAGATTACAATACTCTCGAGAACAAACTCTCAAGAAGCTCCTAAACAAGCTCTAAATTCTTGATGCCTAAACCTACATACAAAGACATTACATTTAGACCAAACAACTCTAAACCAAATAAGGAAAATATACCCCTAATAGGAAAGTGACTCATGTTTCGCTTTCCTTGTCCCGCAAGGAGAACTTTCTTGTTTCCAACAAAATATGAAATAAATGCTTCTAGAATTCAGTAGACATCTTGTTCAAAGCACTACCCTAAAGCCGAGTCGAGGCTTCACCCCGAAACTGAGTTCCTAAAGAAATTCTCTCTCTAATCCTCTTAAGGCACATTCCTCTTGTGATAGTCATGTTAACTATTAAAACAAATTCTACAACTCTGTCTATTATCCTCTACGCTTTACTCAATTTACATGTTGAACTACCTTACTTTTTCCATGTGACTATGGATTGCCGCTTCATAATGTTGAAGACATGTGTCCCAAGTGCTGGAAACTTAACTACTTTACATGTTTTAATGACCTATTGCAGCTAGGTGGCATCTCTTAACCCCTCATTTTCAGCCAAATCTCCGGTTAAACCCCCCCCCCCCCCCCCCCCAAAAAAAAAAAAAACACATACACAAAACACACAAAGGTCGCATTAAGATCGCTAATCCCTTCTTAGGACATGGAAGATATCCTTGAATAGTCATACCAAGGATGCACGGACATGACATGCCGACTCGACGATTTTTGAAAAAATAGGACTCGACGACACATCATACCTTTTTTTTCAATCAAATTATATGAAGATAAATAACAATTCAATAAAGAGAGTTTAAATGTAAAATAACAAGAAATATAAAAATGAAATGAAACACAAACAATGCATTTATTTCTCTATTGCAAGTAGGAAAAAAAAAAGTATAAAAGAACATGACGAAAGAACAGTAGAAAAAAAAATGTATAAAAGTGGAGAAGAAAATGACACTCTGTAGCAAGAAAAAAAAACAATGTAGAGGAGAAAAGAATAAACAAAGATTAAGAAGCATAGACTACCTCTATGTTTCAGTGACTTTTCATAGCCATTTTTATCTCGACTCTTACATCACAACTGAAAGTTTCTCACTTCAGATGGACTAACAACCTTCAAATAGGTAGTTATTTAAGTCCATCTAAAAATAAAAAATAAAATAAAGTTGGTTGTCGAGTCTTGACTGAATTTTGGGTGTATTGGAGGCGTGTTTGACATGTTGACCATATTGACCATGTGTCTGACCCTGCCGACACTTTGACCATATGTACGACAAGTGTCAAAGGCGTGTCAGATACGAGTATGACAAGTTTTTCGTAGAGTGCATCCTTGGTCACTACCCACTAGGTATAGTGTAACTGAACGTGATCTTGTTTATACTATACTAGTGAGCAGTGCTAGAGAAACATACGATGCTCTTGTGGTGGAAGAGTGTACTGTGGACGTGAAACATTTTCAATTCACTAGTCTATGTATTGCATGGACTCATATTAGAGGGGTTCACATAAAAGACTACGGTGAAATGGAGAACATTACTACGTTGATGGAATTTTCGTGAGTATTTTTTACAGCAGTCGCCATAAGAATGTATAGGTTGAGAGTTAAAGCCAACAACAATACCAAGGAAAATGAAAAATGATGTTGACAAAAGGAAAAAAAAAAAAACTAAATTCCACCTGAATATGTTATTTGGCTTGAGATCAATTTGAATGGAGGAACAATATAATAAATTGCATGGATTTCGAAGAAGGTATTTGTTGGGCTTGATGTTAATTTTAATAGTAACGTTAAAAGTAATAAAAAAAAAAAAAATTAAAAACCCTCAGCTACCTACAAGCCATCATGATAAGAGGTGACCAGGTAAGACATCAGAGCCATGATAAGAGGTAAGACATTCCACATAACTAACAATCCGTTGACGCAGAGAATGAAGATGAACTATAGGTTATTCTAAATGAATATTTTCAAGGAAAATATATTGCCAATAGAAAATTCACATATTTGTCTTTAATAGGTTATCGAGTTGCCAAAGGTTCCTAAAGTCTAAATGTCTAAACTGTATAAATACAACATACAAAAATAATAATAAATAATAGTAATAATAATAGATATTGGGCTAAAAGGGCCCAATTTCTTGTTTGACTGCCATTTAGGATCCCCGAAGTTTCATTTACTTAAAAGAAGACACTGGTAAATGAAAATTATTGTTGGCTAATCCGTTTCAGCTTCGGTTGAACTGAAATTTTTAGGAAAATTATAAATTCACATAAAAACATGAAAAGGTTTCGTCAGATTTTGACATGTATGCCTCGAGACATGAGTTAAATATTATAAAGAAAATTTCTCTATTAATATCGTGAAGCGAGTGAGGGCCTACCTTGGGTGTGACACAGTTCAGTCAGCCAACACCCATTGTCCAAAACCAAGTGGTCCTTGAACACCCACAAATACCATTTATCAAAATATTTGATGGTGGGGACCTAAATACATATCTAGAGGAATTGTGACAAAATGGTCTAAAATTTTAACACAACGTTTCTAGTGTTAATCCATAATTTTTTTGAAAATTTCAGAATGGATTAGTAAATAATTTTTTTAAAGAAACTTGACGAGGTCCAAAACTGGCAGTTAAAGCCCAAATTAGCATTTTTAGCTCAATGCTCCTAATAATAGTAGTAGTAGGAATAATAATAATAATAATAATAATAATAATAATGACACAACTAAAGTAATTGAAAGGAACCATCAAAGTGGGAAAATAGTCCTAGTCCCACGGAATACAAAGCCTCTTCTATAAAAGCCTTCTATGAAATAGTGTCGCAAACAAGAGTAGTCAGTAAAGTCTTTTATAAAATTCTTCTACCTTTTTGTGTATTATTTCTTAATTGGGACCATTGGCTAACTTGGTCTAGCTGACTTTTGTATTAATCTCACAATTCAAGTATTATGACTCATCTTTAACCAAATTCAAACTTTTCAATTAATCACGGCTCTCACAAGGAGAGACGAGTCACTTAGGTTACCATTGGGGAGAGGTCAAGGATCCCCAAATAAAATTAAGGACAGGAAATGAGGGATTTGGAAGCAGGACTGAGTACCGTGATTGCAAAATCTACCTTACCCAGTTGTCATAGTTACAATCAAATTGCCTCTTACACCCCTCAGAGCTCAAACCCCTTGATGCGCATCTTGAAAACCCAATAAAAGGTTTGCATTTGAAAGGTACTAAAAGAGAAGTTGAAGCATCAAATCTGACCATACACATTCTATACATCAAATCAATTTTGTGACCTAACTTCCCCAACTCCATCATCCTTCTATCACATCAATTAACCATCCATCATATTCTCCACCATCACCCATCGACCAATCGCCAACAATTTTTGCTGTCATCCATTTTACTCTTGGATTTTAGCAATTCAATCATATAATATGAACTGCCATTGAGACCATTCGGGTCCAGTACATATTTTGCATGGAAGTTCATTCAGATTTAGTCCATATTATAAAAGCCTGCAACCCACTGTTTTGAAAAACCCAATGGGTTTGATGAGGAATGACTTGTTTATATAATTTCTCTTTTGGGGTTTTAGTTGTATATAATGTAAAACATATAAGGTCTGTTGGAAGAGCTCATTTCATGGTTTGTAACTTGCTAACTCCAAATCTTTGAAAGGAATAGAAAAGCACCTGTTATTCTAACTCAAGCTCAAAGAATTCATCATGGCAGTGTTCAGGATTGGATGAACTCTACCTGGATACGCGGTGTGAACAATCTTACAATCATCATTAACCATCTGACCATCATCAAGAACCATCTTACTATTGTCAAAATTAAATATGGCTATGGCTCTCGTCTCCGTGAAGAATTTGGACGTGGAATGTCATAGCACTTTTACTATGAATTTGAACCATAAATACTTGAAGTAAATGACTTGCAAAGCCATATCAATCGAAATTATAAGTCCGTCACACAAACCAGCCAGCCCGAAGAGATCTTATAGGCTTGTGGAAAATTACTTGAATTCTAGGATAGCATTCAAATATGTTTCTTTCCATATCAAATACATTCAAACATGTTGATTAACTTGTTGCAATTTCTCAAATCTGCACAATGAGGAACAAAAGTAGGGATCTTGTGTTTGAATGCTATCCATATCAGCCAGAAGTTCTTGTATTTGAACCCGTTGTTGGATCACATGAATAAAGAGAAATATCAACTTCATGGTATCGAGCAAACCTTTTTTCCTTTTTCTTTTCTTCCTCAGTGATACATATGCTCTCTTCCTTCTTTTTCATTCTCTATTGTTCTTCCCTATTTTGTCAACATCTGCTTGATCGAATCTTGACTACGTGTCTCAACTTCTCAAAACCATTTTATATTTTTCATTACAACTTTCACTCAGGTCTGTCGGCATTAACCGACCAAGTTATCTTCAATCACATCTCTGACCTCTCTCCCCTATCGCTTAGAATCTTCAGATCACTCCATCCTCTATAAGCAAAGAAATGACCACTAAAAGCTTTGCTGATTCTACCACCACATTTTCCCTCCTGTGGTACATCCTTCTCTGTACCAACATTAATAATCTTGTGATAGTCATTGTAACTACTAAAATAAATGCTAGAACTCTTTTTTATCTACGAGTCTTTACATTATAGTCACTTCACAAGCTAGACTACCTTCCTCTTTGTTTTACAAATGACTGAATTTCCACTTCATAAAGTCCTCATTACGTGACAAGTCCCACCAAGTGCTCTCTACTGACACTAGCTGAACTACCTTCTGGTGAAAAGGTTTTAGCGATTTCTATTGCAGTTAGGCCCATCACTTAAACTTTATCCCCACTCCTCATTTTCAACCAAATTACCCAGTTACCTACCTCCGACAGGCAAAGGTCGCATTGAGATTGCTAATTTCTTCTTAAAAAGACAAGGAACATATCCTTAAATAGACACTACTCACTATGCATACTGGAGTTGAACGTAATCTTTATACTATGGCAGTGAATGCGGCTAGAGAAACATACAAAGCACATTTGGTGGAAGAGTTTACTGTCGACGTGAGATATTTTTCATTCATTTGTCTAGGTATTGCATGGACTCACGTTATAGTGGTCCACATGGAAGACCGCATTGAATTGGAGAACATTGCTACCTTGATAGGGTATTCGTGAGGAATAATCTGTACAGCAGTTGCTTTAGATTGTACAGGTTGAGGGATTAATGCAGGCAAGCACAATAATGAGAAAAATGATGTTTACAAAAGGCAACAAAACATTAAATGCCACTTGAATATGCTATTGTTAAACATATTTATATGGCTCGAGATCGATTTGAATGGAGAAACAGTCCAATAAATTTCATGGATTTCGAAGAGGGTACTTGTTGGTCTTGATGTTAATTCCAATAATAATGTTAACTGAAAAGAATCTAAGCCTCGGAACCATGATAAGAGATAAGGGAAACACATAATGTAGTACATCGGAGCACAGAATGAGGATGAACTATTGATTAAAATGAATAAGATCATTCTAAATTTTTAATGAAATAATATTGTCAGTGGAAAATTCACATGTTTGCTTGTAATGTCGAGTTAGCAAAGGTTTCTGAAGCTAAATGTTCTAACTATACAAATCCAACATGCATAAAAAATAAAATAATAATGATGATGATGGCGATAATAATAATATTAATAATAGTTACTATAATTATAATAATAACAATAACAATAACGATAACAAAAATTACGTTAACGATAACAATAACAAGAATAATAATAAAAATGGCCTTGTCCTTTTAGCCTTGGCCATGTGCACTACCTTTGTACTGACAAAAAGCAGCTCCTCTCCATGATCGTTCTTCCAAGATGTCACATGAGCCCCATGCAAATACACCTGTAAACATAATAAAGCATAGTTAGGAAGCTAAATATCATAAGGAAAATATTGTAAAGCGATCTTATGTTGTGGGCGTTGGACGAGAATGGACTGTAAAATCCTCCACCCGTTCCACTTTGTTGTCTTTTTAGATATAATATACTTTTTTATCAAAATAAAATAAAGTAAAAAATCTATAATAAATGTATACTGTTTAGCATCCAGCTATGCATGATAGATAACATATGCTATTGATCGGAAAAAGAGGGCGGTGGGAGGGATGCAGGAAAGAAAGATAACGGTAGCTTGTTTAATCTTTCAGTCAAAATGAGTACGCACGTATCAATACCATGTTAACAAAATAGTATACAACTTTCAAAAAACAGTCATTGGAATATATAATCACAAATAAATAAACGAACTAATAAGAGCTCGACATTCAGATGTCCATTTTCAAGTAATATTCTTCGCAAACAAGGCAAACAGATCCAGCTAATTGAGTGTATTCTATTCCCTATCACCAACCACCAAAGTCCTCGTTTTGAAGAAATATCACTCCTAGAAGTTACAGATAAGTCCACTACATCTAACAGGAAAAAGATATGACAAAGTTTCCATAGCTTGGTAGGTTTCAAGAAACGAGCCACTTCAGAGTATCTGAGCTACAAACGCTATTTCCATATAAGAAGAAACAAGTGTTCTCATCGACACTCTTGCTCACCAAAGTAATTACTAAATAGTAGCAATGCAAATAACTTTTAGTCCATCGACAACAAGTAAACTAGGGTGTTTTGAAATTAAATGTTCTTACCAGCACTCCCAGCCTAAAAATGATTTGCATGTGTGCATACAGAACGGAATCATGTTGTTAACAACTTATCTTAAAAAAGATTGTTCGAGTACTTAAAGCATACATGTTGAGGATTCCTATGGAATCATGCTAGCAGATCATAACAAAACTTAATGTACATGCACATTCCGGGTAGAGCTTCCCATGAAGAGTCAACAATCTCACAAATACATTTGCAATTCAAAGGAAGAGGAAAAAGCTTTTCATCCAGGCCTATATAATTCTATCGAAACCTTTCACATAGAAGGTAAAGAGTCATGTGACTCGCCCGAAAGGATTATGGGTTTCTAATCACTACCTATTCACTTTCACACCTTACCCGCACCATCTAGACCTTTTCATACTAGGGTTATCATAATAATATCCTTGACGCAACACTTTCTTGTTTCCCTTTTCTATCCTGAATACAATATCCTTTTTCGTTCTCATTGAATTGGTTTAATCTAATACACAACTGAAAATTTGCAGCTAAAACTAAACAAATTACCGTAAATGGGCAATGAACTCTTTGGAACCATCATGCCTAACATTTCCAATAGTAACGACGTATGATCAAACAACAAAACACTCCCCTGGAACACTTTCCTACCAGATGAAATTAATCTCTTACTAGAAGATCATCAGTCTTTCAGTTTATTTTTGCGAGCAGACAATAACATCAAAGTAGATGAAGAACCTAACCAATAACTCACGTCTTTGTATAATGAGACGAAATTCATCAATTTTTCAAGAATGAAGCCATATAGAACTATGTTTTTCCAATTTCTAATAGACTATGCTTTGTCGCCATTAAGTATCAAACACGTGCAATTTTTAAGGCAAATATGTCATCAATTCACACGCGACTCAATCAGCTGAACCAAAACAAGAATCAGAGATTACTGAACAGCAAGAACACAATCTTCACATGAATCAAATCAATTGCTAGACTCAATAAACTGCACAAAAGATGCGAAAATATACTAATTGTACTCAAAGATCAACTATCTTTCAATTTTCCTCCACAAAAACAATCACAATCGTAGATGATAAGGACAATCCACAATCAAGAACCGATTCCTTGGCAGAACAAGAAAAACGCATCAATCTATCGGAAATTCTACACCAGAACCACAAATTTCATCGAATTTCAAGAAAAACGATGGAACATTTCACGTCAAGCACCAGATCCACAACAAGAAGAGCAGATCCAGCCAAACAGATCCAAATTTCAACAAAAACCCATACAAACGAGTTGAATCGAAATCGAATCAAGAAAGAGAGATTGCGAAAGTGAGAGAAAGAGAGAGACGAACCTCTGCGGAGCTGCCGCGAACTTCTCTCAAGACGACCTTGTCGAGGCCATTGTTAGAGTCCTTCTGCAAATCGACGTGTTTGAATACCGACGACATGGATGAAGATCGGACAAGTGAACTCGCTCTGTGTTTCTTTTCAACCCCTTCTTCTTCGCTTGAGACGAAACACTCTCTCTCTCTTCTTTTTGCTTTTCTGTGAGAGAAATGAAGCCAACTCGAACTGCTTCTTCACTGTCCGTATTTATAGACGGAAATGGAGTGATGGAGAGTTAAATAAAGAGTGTTACTTTTTGGGCTGTGGGCCATATAGGTGGACTCTAAGGGCAACCTCTCTAAGTCTCCGTAAAAAAATAAATAAATAAACAAATAGTTAAAATCTGAAATATTTTTTTCTTGTCAATATGACTTTTTGTCTCCATTAATATTTTTGAACCAAAATCCATGAAAAAGAATGTGATGGATTTTTTACGGTTGGCTATCACAAGCCTAACACCAACTCTCCTCCTATAATTCAAAAGAATGAGGCTATTGGAGAAAATGTAGATCATAGGATTAAAGCTGGTTAGTTGAAATAGAAAATAACGTCAGGAGTATTATGCGATAGAAGGATGTCTGCAAGGCTAAAAGGTAAATGCTATAAGACAATTGTTCGACCAGCCATGTTATACGGTTCAGAATGTTGGACTACTACGGGACAACATACGCATAGGATGGCAATAGCATAAATGCGTATGTTAAGGTGGATGTGTGGTAAAACTCGTAAGGATAAAATTAGAAATGAAATAATTAGGAGATACTAAGGTGTAGCGCCCATAGAGGACAAAATTAGAGAAAGACGTTTAACTTGGTTTGGTCATGTGCGGAGGAGACCAAGCACGGCGCCAATTAGAAAATGTCTAGATTGAGAAGTTAATGGAGGGTGTAGACGGAGAGGATGACCGTTGAAAACTTGGATGAAAACCGTTGAAAATGTCTAGATTGACAAGTTAATGGATAGTTTCATCATTGCCATCGACCCATTTGATGACTAGACCAGTGGAGGAAAAGCGAACCCCTCTTCATGCTTCTCCTCGTTGGATTTGAGCACGATATAACAAAAGGGTATGTATGATCTTTAAGAAGGAAACCCCATTACATTTTTTGGTAAATGTTTTTAGTTTACTCCATATATTAGGGTTGCAAACTTGCAATTATATCCCTTTTTAGAACGATTTGTTAGCTTCCAATCACCCAATTAGTAAAAGAAGTTATAAACTGATTGTGGACTATTCAGACCAATGAGTGTAGATAGTGGGCAACTTCTAATGATATTTGATCATTTACTGAGCTCTAATTCCTTAGGAGTTAGGACTGTAGAATGGACAAACACAAAACCCAAAACTATTGGGTTTGTTAATTTATTAGAACTATAGAATGGAAAATCACTAATCCTAAATTAGTGGGTTTTGTTTTCATGTTTGTTTGTCTGGAGGCCCCTTTGTGTTTTTTATTGTCAAGTCCATTACCAATTCAACCAGTGAAAGTTTTCAAACACCGCTTATTTATCGTCTTGTTTGTTATGTTTTGTCTTTGTAAGTGTGTTATTAGTTTGAATGTATGATCTATACTTCTATATCTCAAAAGGGTATGTATGATCTTTAAGAAGGAAACCCCATTACATTTTTTTGCTAAATGTTTTTAGTTTACTCCATATATGCAAAGACAGTTGAAGGTGCCAAGAAATGCATAATACGAACTCTTTGATGCATAGATCATTTGTTACAAATATTATGTGTGGGTCTTAGGGGTAGTAATATGGTTTGATTCATAGTTTGGCAGCTCATGTTTGTAGGGATAATGGGGACAATCTTTTGTGCCTCATCCCTCATCTCTATTTATTTGTATAACTGAGCTGGTAAAGGTGATTGAATTGTTACACTGAACTAATCAATAATGTTTTCATCGTGTTTGATCAATAATTGTTACGGTGATTGAATTGTTACAGTGAACTAACAATGTTTGATCAATAATAATGTTTTCATAGTGCTTGATCAATAATTGATAGTGATTGAATTGTTACAGTGAACTAACCAAATGTTAATGCAGCAGGGTTCTTCGTGGTCTAGCCTCCTTGGTGAAGCCAACATCCACCTTGCTGATTTTGAAGGCCTCAATGGGGACTACTAACTCGGTTTTACGATGACCCTGAAGTGAGCTTGTGAGGGCATCATTTTAACAAGTGGAGAATGTGAATTTCGAGTATGAACACTGGGGGTCAGATATCACAGACACAAAGACCCTCTCATGACCTACATAGAAAAGCAAAAATGAAACACTTCATTGTAATGATCTCAAGATGCATGTGAGGACCAACTCATAGTACTTATATTCATATTTTGTTTGTTTGGTTAGTGAGACAGTGCAAATCAAAGAACTAATTTATGTATTTGGTTTCATTTATAAACTAAATTGAATCTTTGTTTGGTATATGAATCTTTATTTGGTCAGATATCACAAACACAAGGATATCGACAAAAATCGAACTCTGGATATGTCATATATTTAGCTATACTTCTTCGTAATCTGGGACGGAATTCTGCTTATTTATGCTTGATATCTAATGGATTTATGTGTAGAAACACAGAGCTCTAATGCTAGTTCAAACTTCACTGTAAAGATATCCACCAATTCATCCAACATATAATCTTAAAATCAGTTGACAATGCAAGGTTATTAGGAAAAAACATGAAAGTTCTCAATGAGAAAGAGATTCCAAATGAGTTCTCAATGAGTTATGGCAACTGGTGGTGAGAAACTGATACAAGTCCGTGTCCACAGGGGTAAGTCTTGAGAGTTTCGAAACAAAAAACATGAAAGCACACTGAAAATGGTTCCAATTCACCAGGCAAAAGGGAGGCTTTGTTTGCAAATGGTTCCAGTTCACTAGGCAAAGCCAAGTCTTCCTTGTTGTAGAAATGTGAAATTTTTTTGACCAATGGCAACAATGCTTCTCTTCCACCGAATGGTTGACCTCCAGCCCAGTATATCCTGGCATTTCTTGGGGGCTCCTAGGGCTTTCAGTAGCCTAGCTACCTCCGAAGCATTTTAGGGACACAGTTTTGCAAGTTTGCGGTCATGATAGGTCATGTTTGATCTGGCTGTGAGGAGCTCAGGACGTAACTTCCTCTCATTGTTAATGATTTCCTCAAATTCATGGCTCAAACCAGGAAGGCAGCCAGTTCTAACCCACACATCTTTTTCCAAGCATAGATGAAGAGCGATATATGGACCCTTGCTTCTCATCCTCTCTACGAGCTTGTTCCCAAGTTCCAAAATCAATGGTGCAAACCTCAATGCATGAAATGCCACCTAAATTGATCCAAGTTGCTATGATTAGTATCAAAGCATATTAAAACTTGTTGAAAGAGTCACAAAGTTAAAGTAAAAGAAACAGATTCTACATGACCAAAAATAGGCATGATTCCACACATTCCATCAGAATAATTTTGCACTCAATAAAAGTTTGTTTAGCAGCTGGGACCAACATATACCTTGCACCGAAGTTTTTGAAGATCAAAAGGGAGATCCAGATAAAGCCTTGAATCTAAGCCTCGTAAAAGTAGAACCCCGTCTCTGTTAAGCTGCAAAACACCACAAAATACATTAATGGTGATGCCATTATGGCCAACAGTCAAAACAACTATAAGCCATCAGAATATTATTGGCAAGAACATTCAAACTAATAACACACTTACAAAGACAAAACATAACAAACAAGACGAAAAATAAGCGGTGTTTGAAAACTAAATTATCGGTGTTTGAAAACTTTCACTGGTTGAATTGGTCATGGACTTGACAATAAAAAAACACAAAAGGGCCTCCAGACAAACAAACATGAAAACAAAACCACTAGTTTAGGTTTAGTGATTTTCCATTCTATAGTTCTAATGAATTAACAAACCCAATAGTTTTG
This sequence comes from Berberis vulgaris, assembly GCA_963556465.1. Taxonomy (NCBI): domain Eukaryota; kingdom Viridiplantae; phylum Streptophyta; class Magnoliopsida; order Ranunculales; family Berberidaceae; genus Berberis; species Berberis vulgaris. The sequence goes on from OY747132.1 coordinate 72,862,534, forward strand.
GGTTTTGTGTTTGTCCATTCTACAGTCCTAACTCCTAAGGAATTAGAGCTCAGTCAATGATCAAATATCATTAGAAGTTGCCCACTATCTACACTCATTGGTCTGAATAGTCCACAATCAGTTTATAACTTCTTTTACTAATTGGGTGATTGGAAGCTAACAAATCGTTCTAAAAAGGGATATAATTGCAAGTTTGCAACCCTAATATATGGAGTAAACTAAAAACATTTACCAAAAAATGTAATGGGGTTTCCTTCTTAAAGATCATACATACCCTTTTGTTATATCGTGCTCGAATCCAACGAGGAGAAGCATGAAGAGGGGTTCGCTTTTCCTCCACTGGTCTAGTCATCAGATGGGTCGATGGCAATGATGAAACTATCCTTACATCCTTTGCAAGCACATTTTTGAAGTGCTCCAAATCAAATATATCAGAGAACTCACTGCACCAAGACAAATCAAGTTCAAATGTTTTTAGTTAATGGAGTAAACTAAAAACACCACCTAAAACTTGAAACCCTAGATCTAGAAACCCACCACCTGAAATCAACCCGAAATGAAAGAAGAAACACTAGATCTAGAACCCCCCTACAAGAAATCAAGGAGAGACTTACCTTCGGTTGAGTTTTTCTTATGGGGAGAGCTTTTCTTCGAATGGGGACGACGGTGGCGATGGAGCTTTTCTTCGATGATGGGGAGAGGGTGGCGATGGAGCTTCGAGTTTCTCTTCTTTACTCTGTCGAGTCTGGTTTGGGGAGAGGGAGAGCGTCGGCTTTTCTTCTCTATGTGGAGATGTATTTGGGGAGAGGGAGAGCTTCGTTTCGGCTTCTCTTCTCTGTTGGGATTATCTGTGGAGATGGATTTGGGGAGAGGGAGACTATTCCCTCCCTCTTATTTCCCCCAAATTCGATTTCCCTCTTTTTTTTTTTTTTTTTTTGAAACAGAGCTCGGGCACGTGCGAGGGAGGCCTCGCCAATTCCCTCGACAATTAGAAAAGCTCGTAGCATATAAGATTTTAAAATGCTTAAATTATATTAATTAACTTCAAAATTACAATTGAAATGCTTACATTTTTTTTATACACAATGAAATAGTTCACAAAATATTTCTTAAAATCAACTCACCGAAATTACCTTGAAAAAAGAAATCACAATCCTAGCTTTAGAGTGGGGTGGATGATTTGTATAATAAGAACATCCGTAATAATTAAATTGTTAGAAATCCTTCCCTACATTTCTTTATATTTTTTTCCTACATGGTAGATCCCTCGCCCATACATAGTTTTGTCAACAAATAGCCCATCCCCAATAGCATATAGCAAAAATAGGGTCAAAGCAAGTTCTGCAGCCTATTTCTTTCTCTCCTAACAAACTTCTCCACCAGTTATCATCCAACACCACCACCCGAACCCAATCCCATTTTCATCGTGATTTCTTCTTTGTTTCTAGTCGAAAATTTTCCATTTTTCCATTCTCTTTGTTAGAACCACGTCTTTCATACCCCTTTATCCATTTACAAATTAAACTTCATTTGAACATGATTTATTCGAGCACACCAAGTATTTAATAAAATGTTCAATTTGGTAGAAATGCCAAAATAGTTACATAAGAAGATTATGAATCCTTCATAACGAGATTTCGAGTTAGATTCGAATTTCGATGATGATATGCTTGAATTTTTAGAAGAAAAAATAGAACTTTGTCGGGAGCAATTGCAATTGATTCAAGCAACTAATTTATCAACGAAAGCAATTGAATCACTTAAAGTTCAATCGCGAAAAAAAAATTGGCAACCACGTGCATTAGCAATTCAATGAATATACAATGATTATTTTAGTGATAATCACATCTTCATCAGTGACTATTTCAGAAGGCGATTTCGAATGCAATTGTCGTTGTTTTATCACATTCAGGATGCACTAGTTGAAAATAAGGTTTATTTCTCTCATAGGGTTCAGTACGATGGTGAAATGGGTTTAACTCATGTTCAAAATATTACGTTTGCATTGCGCATGCTCGTCAATGGAACATCAACTAATGGTCATGACAAGTATTTAAAATTTGTTGAAACCACTACATATGATTCTCTAATTAATTTTCTGTATGAGTATGATGCAAGTCTTATGAGAGGAGTATTTACGGGAATCAACTGCTGAAGATATGGCTAGATTGTTTGCTAAAAATGAAGAATGGGGGTTTCTTAGAATGTTAGGAATCATCGATTGCATGCATTAGGAATGAAAGAATTGCCCAACTGCTTGGGAAGGTGAGCTTCGGAACTACAAAAGACATTCAATTGCGGTACTCAAGCTCGTTGCATCTAGTGATCTACGGATCATGTTTTTTTTTAGCATGCTAGGTTCATACAATGGCATTTACGTCCTTGATCAATCGACCATTTTTTATTGACTTATCAAAGTTGAGGCTCCTCTTACAAATTTCAACGTCAATGGACATGATTATAATAATATATGTTATTTTATGGGTGATGTATATGATGTGTTTAGATCTCTCTATGCTAATCCCGTCGATATTGAACCTGTAAAAATGAGCAGCGATTAAGCCAGGGACCACTGTGGTGGTAGTCGAAGGCACTCCGATGCTTAAGTCAGATATAGATGCAAAGAAGAGTGAAGACTGTTTGTAAATTGCAGTATGTATGCGTACATTTATTACTCCTTTCACCGTCTATATAGCGAGTGTTCCCTCCCAACTGTCCCTGTGATTGAGGGCGTGATGGAATAAATCTCGCATAAGATCTCACATGTGCATGACCGAGTCTCTTCGGCACTTGGCTCTATTTAGGGGATAAGATCTCACATGTGCATGTACGAGTGGATCTCGGGCCTATGACAACTATGAGATTCGTTGTTCGGGCCTTATTGTCATGGGCCAAGCCCTGAGACCTGTGCCTCTAGGGCTGACATATCTTGGGCTTGGGCTCTTGACTTATGGGTTGAACAGTAGTTTGCACATGGGTCTGCGTGGGACTACCCTGAAGCTTTTTATATGCTAGGGTTAGCCCATGCCATGCGTATGGTTGTGATTGAGTGACTATTTGATGTCTCATCAGCTACTTCCCCTAGTTAGTAGGTCTGCGGGCTGGGCCACTAACTGATAGCGTGTGGGGGCTCGTGGTATGTCATCATGGCATATTTTTCGATGCCTTTTCAGTAGTCGCACCGCATTAAATGTTTATGCAGCGGTTAGGTAAACTTCTCCCTTTCGTGCCAAACCTATATAAGCTTGCTTTTGGGGAAGTTTTCACATTTACCTTCTCAGAGCTTCTTTTCGTTCTGTACTGTGTTTTTTCGGCACGAATGAACTTGAGTTCTTACTCAATCATGTCTGCACAACTTAATTTCTCGAGAGGGAGACATCAAGGCAGCTTAGACTTCTTCAGAAAGTCATTGTTGTCCAAGAAGGACCTGATTGCCCTATGTAGGCAATATGAACTCCCCAGTAATATGGGAGTGTCGCTTCTTACTGAAAGGGACTGTCACTCTATTCTGATGGAGGTGTGCATCAGCCTGTACAAGGCCATGTTTTAGTCTGGCCTATGTTGCTTTGTTCCTAGCGTCATCTATCGCTACTTGTATTATTTGGGCATTGCTTTGGTTTAGGTAATGCCTAGCGGATGGAACACATTGGTTGCTATTCTGATTAGGGTGAAGCAGCTGGAATCCACATGTTGACGAGGTTTCTTCATTATCTGGCTTCTATTAGGATGAACAATAGTTGTTTGTTGGGTGTGGAGTCCACGTTGTTGACTAGCTAGTTCGAGGATCTAGAAGATTGGCAGATGTACTGTTTTTTTGCCTCTACGAAGTTTGGCTACTTCTCCTTTGACGGTTTGCAGGGCATCCGTCGCTTTGGGGATCTCTGCACTGATGTTGGGTCAGTTCCCATGTCGTGGTGGATATTGAGGTGGACCATAGAGTTGTTATTGTTGATTAGATGAAAAAGCATTTCTCTTGGCTGGTTGACCAACTGCCACTGGATAAGGCGGCCACGGAGGTGCACCTCACTCACAGGCATCAGCTTCTGATGCTAGTAAGTTGACAACTCAGTTGTTTTGCCACTTAGTTTTTTTTTTTCGCTATGCTTTATCGTTCATTGTTTTCTAATTAGGGGATGGCCACCTAACCCATGTTGGTATGGCGGGTACTGAGGTGGAGTCTATAAGGGATAAGCTCTTTGCCTTAGAGATGAAGTTCGTCGACCAGGAGACCTAGCTCGTCGATTCCCATAAGGAAGTAGACTCGATGACCGAACAGTTGGCCACTAGGGTTGATCTAGAGGCCCAACTGTCTGAAGCCCGGAGGGGTATGACCAACGCTCTAGTTGTTCAATCGTCCTTAGAATCCCAGCTGAAAGGGATCCAAGGGAATCTAGATGAGTCTAGGCTGCCTGAGCTGAGTTGTTTTCTGAACTGAAGGATGCTCGGGAACAACATGACAATGTGATAGATGAGCATGTTGCATTTGATAAGCGCATGTCGAACATTGAGAAGTTCGCTATTGACTCTCAGAGTGTGTTGGCCAGCGAGCGCGCTGAGGCGGTTCACTTGAGGGGGCTTCAGGAGACCCTTCAGACACAACTTTATGAGTTTGCCCAATAGTGTGACTTTGAGCGTGCTCGCTGTGACGAAGTGGCTCGCAAGTTGGCGGCCTTTAAGGAGAGCTTGACCAAGGTAGCTGGGGAGCTAAATAGCTCTAAGGCAGAATGAGAAGCTAGAGAGAATGAGTTTTACGAGGCTGCTGATAAAGCTCAAGGCCGTGATGTTGTAGATGGGAGGCTAGATCTGATAGATTATATCCAGGAACACCACAGGGATTGGGATATCTCCATTTACCGTCCTCTTGCTTATGCTCGGTTCAAGGAGGCGGATGATTCTTCCTATGGATCGCGAGGTGGCCTTGAAGCCAGTTCAAATGTTGAGGAGATGATTGCCCATCTTGATGTCCCAGAGCCTGTTTCAGACTGTGTTGCCGATGAAGCTGATTCTGACTTTGTTCTTGCCAAATGAGTGATTTTTGTAATGAAAGAGAAAAATGTTAATGAGAAAATTTCCCCTTTGCTTTTCTTTATATCGTGCTTGTAGCTATCATAATTGCTGATGATGCATCAAATTATTATTTGATCAGCAACGTACACGTGTCATGATAATCTCGTCAACAAATCAAAGCATACTCGATTGCATGCACAATCCAGCGAAGCCCAAACGACACTAAGCCCATTATTGGCAGGATCCAGACAGTCAGGTCCGAGTTGCAAAGAGCCAGTAAGTCAACATGTCACACTGTCAGGCCCAATACTTGTAAGACTTCTAAGGCAAGTATATGAGAGATCTACTCAAGACTAGCAGACCAGGAATACATCGGATCTGACTAGGAAATAAATACTAGAGTATAAGTCGGGCAAGGAAATTATCCTTGCATGGACAACACTCAAAAAGGGAAACCTCTCACACAAATCTAGGATCACAAGTCGTGTAGGGAAACTATCCCACATGGACAACTCCCAAACATGAAAGGATCTCCAGCAATATCTTTTTGCTTAAACTATGCCACCAAAGGCCTAGCCGAACAAGGACTCCTACACTATAAAAAAAGAGATAAAGTCGATGAACTTAAGGTAATACAAAATACCAATTTACAACTTTAAGCCTCTCCTAAGCCTTATCTTACTTAAGCATCGGAATGTCATCGGCTACCACATGGTGGTCCTTGGCTCACGTTTGCTACCTGTTCTGGTCTAGGTAAGCAGCGAGGAAGGAGATGAAGAATTGACTACATCATTTTGGCGCTGTCCGTGGGGACGACATAGTTTCTTAAAGAAAACAGTAGTACCACCTTTTCCAGATAACCAAGAAGATGGTGACAACAAGGTCTCGCAATAATGGAGATGCGGCGGAGCCTTCGAACGCCCAAACTGGCAGAGCACCGCCTGTCCCACCATCGCCATGAGAGGAACCTCCTCAGACCCCCGCGCTAGTGGCAGCCGCAACAGACCCAAGGGTGGATCTACCATCAACACAAATGCAACAAATCGCAGAAGCATTGGAGGCACTCAAACAACAGAATCCTCCGCATGCAGAAGGAGATCACGAGCAGCGAAGAGCTCAATCCCCGGTGAGCTCCAAAGAGCACGTTCAGGAGAGCCATGCAACCCCAAAAACTTCTTAGTGGACCAGAGGTGGAGGAGCGACCAATAAAGACCCAACATCTAGAGCCGACAAACATGTTTCTCACAACCCCATCTGTAACGGGGACATGAACCCAGACGTGTTGTTTAATTTCACGATCTTTCTATTCATGGATCATATCATGGATGAACAGTTGTCAAAGAAATACACACCATCGAAGCTGGAGTTTTACAACGGGACATGAGATCCGTCCGATCACTTGCGACACTTCCAACACGTCATTGCACTAAAAGAAGGGTCTGATGCGATAATGTGCAGAACATTCCCCGCTAGCTTGAAGGCATCAGCGCTGACATGGTTCCACAACCTCCTTCCGAAATCTATCGATTCATTTCGAAGGTTGGCAACGACGATCCTCACACGCTTCGTGGGCATCCAACGACTCAGAAGGGGCTCGTATCATCTGCTGACCCTGAAGCAAAAACAAAATGAAACGCTAAGGGAGCATGTCACTCAATTCAATGATGAGTTGACCCTCATTGACGGCTGCAATGATGACACCACCGTTACACTTTTCACTTCGGGTATAAGAAACGGCAAGTTCTACGACTTCCTTACCCTGGATCCCCAACCAATATGACAGACTTGCTTAGGGATGCCCAAAGATATATCACTCTGGACGAAATGGTGACCGCCAAGAAGGAGGCGAAATCAGAAAATAAGCCCTCTATCCCTAGGGATAAGAAATAGGGGAAGGAGAGAGAGGACGACGACGAATACAAGAGGAAGCGCATTGACAACAAGACCGACTCGGGCCGCACTAGGCAGGATAATGCCTCAAATTATGTCAGGTCCAAATCAGTCACCCCTCTCAACACTAGTTCGTCTAACATCCTTGACTCCATCAAGGATTGGGAAGAGCTGAAATGACCACCTAAGCAACAAGGAGACCCTGCTCGGCGCGACAATAGCAAATATTGCGCTTACCACAAAGAAGACAGACACAATACTGAGAATTGCAGAAACCTCAGAGGAGAAGTCGAGTACTTGATCAGGAAAGGCAAGCATTTCAAACAAGTGTTTGAAGTTGAAATATAGTTCTAACATGAATAGTAGTTATATTAATTATATAATTAGGACTGGATTTACATAGATTGTAGTTATTTAGGAATGTCGGATTAATCAAAATTCAAATTATTTTTCATTTCCTTGTTAGAATTATATTGTATCCCTATAAATACCTCCTCGTGAGTTGAATAAAAAATCTTCGAATTATTTAAAATTGTTTTATTTAACATGGAATCAGAGTAATGATCCTAGGATCGTGCTTCCGCTGTTATCATTCTCTTTGTTGTTTTTTGCGCTTGCCTTGCTCTACCTTTACGTTGCTGATTTTTTATGTTACCTTGTTGATTTGTTGTTGACGTCTTGCTGATTTATAGCCTTATCTTGTTGTCTTGCTGATTTGTTGTTGTTATTGTGGTGTTGTCTTTGCTCTACACTATGTCTAGTGCATCCATTGTACTACACTAGCTAGTTGTCACGCCCCAATTTTTGAGAAAACGAAAATCCTAAATTTCATGTAGGATTATTCGTTTCCCCAAAACTCAGGACGTGAAAATTCAATAACAACATAACGTTTAGCAGCAACAACTAAAACATAATTTAGAAAATTAAAACAAATTAAAAATAATCTAGTCATGAAACTCTGACGTCGCTAGTCCCACTAACGAAACTCCAGTAACGGTGCTCATAAATCTCTAAACATGTGAAAGACTAAATGACTACGTTCCAATAAAAACATACCCAAGAAGCATAAACTTACTTGGGACAGCGAGGTAACTGGTGTGAGTAATCTCAATTTCCTTATAAATAAAATAAGTTACATGCTTTAACATTAAATGTTCCAACACAATAAATAACACATCACTAACTGGTAGTTCCTCCATGAGGCAAACATGTCATACTACAACGTTTAGAAATAAATGAATAAAATTTCTAATTTATCGGTCCTCATAAATACAATTATTTTCAAAAAAATACATATCATACTCATAATCACCATTATTTAAATGTCAACCAAATACATTTTACCTTAAGGAAGACATGTAGTTCACATTATAAGGCCGAATGAGCATTTAGTTTCTTCCATTAATGCAATCATGCACATACACAAAAATCTCGCTTCTTTTTGACAATCCCACTACCCTCTTGTGCCGAACACACCTCACCCAAGTGTGCATTCATTGCCTTCGAAACCACTCAAAGCGTACATGTTTCAAGTGAGGTGTCACATCGAGGAACATGTCATCTCACCCGAAGTTCGATCCATGGCAAACATTTCTTAAATACTACACGTACTACCGAACTCACATGGAACGACGTACCGATATGCAAGCAAGTCTGCATACCCAAAATTATATCACACGTAAACAAGCAAGTTTGTATACAAATTGTTATTATTATTTATTATTATTATTATTATTATTATTATTATTATTATTATTATTATTATTATTATTATTATTATTATTATTATTATTTTTGGAGTTGTGGAAAAGAGCACAAAAAAATCAACTAATTCTCAAAACTTTGTTTCGGTGACATTTTGTCAACCATAATAAATTAACCACAATATTCACATTTTCTTTTGGGGAAGCAAATAACATTTTCATAAATAAATTTTCTATAACATCGCATGGATTCACACTTATTCATTATAAGGATTAACATGTCAATTTGCATAACCTTAAAATTCAAGTTTACAGTATGATCACATACTAAACACGCATTTCAAGTTATAACACAAAAATGCAAATACGAAGTTTACAAAATAATACTAATACCCAAGTCACCCCGAAAATCTCTTCTTAAAATGATATTTACAAATATCCAAAAATACCTAATTTCTAGCAGAGAGAAAATTGAGAAACTCAATTAACCTCCTCACCTGGTCATAATAGCTTTAAACAGAGACACACAATAACAAGTAATAATGCATGATGGTTACACAAAGAGACATGTTCTAACAAACCAAAACCCCATCAAAATAAAATTACTCATTTCAACCGACCATGATTTCTCAAACTCCACTTCATCCCAAATATAATTTTCAAGCTTCTTAAGTATAAAAAAAATCCATATCACATACAAAAAAATTTCCAAGCAAAAATATATGAAAAGAGAATGGAGGAAAACTCACTAATATCTATCAAAATCTTTATATACATGGATTTCTAAAATTCAATCAGTGACATTTGTTTCTTTCTCAAGGGAGATCTAAAGTTGGATGAACTTCAAACCAACAGTATATTTTTCATATGTGTGTTATGAATCTACGAATTTAATTTGAAGGTATTCTGACCTCTAGAAGGTCTCGATCCACTGAAAATACTAAGACTGCGCAAAATTGTATTTTTTTACGGGATTTAAATAAAAACCTAGTTGTATGTTTTCTTTTTTAACTCAACCAATTCCTACGAAAATACAATAAAAATTTCATATTTCAGATTTATATTTGTATTAAACCCTAACCTTAATCAATTGATTAATCTAAAAAAGTAAAAGAGAACGAAGAAGACTCACCGGTGTTATGCATTATTTTTCTTTTTCTTCTTGTTTCACCTCTTTCCCCTAATTCTTTACGTGAGTTTCTCCCATTTTTTTGTGTGTGTAAAAGAAAAGAATGAGGCTAGGTTTTTCCAACTCTTTTATAAAGCTCTAATTAAGGTTTCCTAATTTTAATTTTTTTGCTAAATGTACACACACTTTCTACCCATTTAACCACAAAAAATAAAACAAGTTTTACACATTATAAAATTATAATACATTACAAATTTATAAGTAAATATTATTTATATTTGTGTAATTAGGCGGGTATTACACTAGTGGTGACCGTGGTTTCAGAACCAACGTCTATTCCTTATGGTGTCAAGTCGAATGACACAAACTACACTATTCGGTCTCAAGTTGTCACCACGTTTATTGTCGGATGAGTTACTAAGAGATCGAGATTACTGTTTTTGTTGATTTACTTGCTAAGCTGGGTATTTGCGACATCTATGCGTCATCTTGAGGGTGAGTGTTAACATGAATAGTAATTATATAATTAGAAATACCGGATTAACATGGATTTTAGTTATTTAGGAATGTCAAATTAAGGGGGATTCTAATTACTTTTTATTTCCTAGTTAGGATTATATTTATATCCCTATAAATACTTCATTGTGAGATCAATAGAAAAAACTCTGAATTTTTTTTTATTTATTTATTTATCATACAAAACATCTTTAAGCTCTAAGGGCTCGTTTGGTTACTCGATGGAATAGGAATGGGAATGAGATTGGTAATAGAAATGGTAATGGTAATGGGAATGAGAATGGTAATGGGAATGGTAATGGGAATATGTATGTTTGGTATACTTTTAAAATGGTAAGGTGGTAATGTAAAATTTATTTCCAAAAATACCCTCACTTAGTTAAAATGGGGGAGGGTGAGGAGGATAAAAATGGTCATTATTTAACTTTGACCATTACAATGGGAATGGTAATGGCCATTCATAGGGGGGGAGGTAGGAATGGCCATTACAACCAAATCTGTAATGGGAATGACCATTACGATGGTTTTATGTGATACCAAACGCAGGAATGCCTTTGACCCATTACATTGTAATGGTCAAACCATTACATTACGACAGTCAATGGGCTAACCAAACACGCCCTAAGAGATATCTCCTGGGAGTATCACAAGACAACTAATTCCTTTGCACACATCCAAGCTTCCCATGACTTGAATCCAATTGCCTAGAATAGCTCAATTCAACTTGTTTTCTTAATGGACAACAATCATTGTCCATTCCTTAAAAAAATGTGTTATGTTTTTTCTTAATGGAGTATCACATGCATGTATGCTTGTAATGCACTTCACATAATCTTTACCTTCACATTCTAAATTCTGTGCAAAATGCAAAATAACAAAGATATTTGATTATAATTTTTATTAGTATATAAGGTCGTTCATGATTTGGTTAAAGTTCGGTTTCAACCTGAAACAACAAATCGAACCATAGTAACTGATTTGATAGAATCCAATCCAAATCGAATCGAACCGACAAAAACTGTGTTAAATCAATTTAAATTGAAAAAATATTGTGCTAAATAAACTTAAAATTGAACCACATGTATCACTTCGGTTCCACAATTTTTTCAACCTTAAAAAAAATTGATCATTTTAGTTTCAAATGTTACAAACCGAAACAAATCGAAATTGCGACAAAATCAAACCAAATAGGTCAGTTCGGTTTAGTTCGAATAGTTCAATCGATTGTTTGGTCATCCAAACTAAACACAACTTCAACAATGAAAAACCATAGAGCTAAAACAACCAAACTCCTCCAGCTAGGGAGTTTTCACTCAACGCCACTGACACTATGGATGCTCTTACAAATTAGCTTTTCCCGCCACATTTAACCTCTCTCCTTCCCCACCAACACTTGTCTCATTTGTGAAATCTCTCCAACACAATGAGCCTCATAAGAACTCCATTGAAACCCAATCACCAATTCTTCCAAAACCCACAAACCCTCACTTTCACTCTCCCATTCTCCCACACGCCCACACCGCCATCTCTTGAAATTGAAATCGAACTCGAAACCAACAGAATCACAAAACTCATCAATGATCACCCATTCCCCACCCAACCTCTCCACCACCACATTGCCCCCACTCTCCTCATTACCCCACTGGTCGAAAACATCCTCGGCCGCCTCTTCTCCGGCCACTCCAACGGCCTCAAGGCCCTAGAATTCTTTAAGTTCTCACTCCACCACTCCAAACTCTACACCCCCACTCCGGAATCCTTGGAAAAAACCCTCCTTATATTAGCCCGAATGCGGCATTTCGATAAAGCATTGAACTTACTGAAGGAAATCAAAGATACCCATCCTTCATTATTGACTCTTAAGTGCATGATCATTGTTTTGTCCAAGTTTGCAAAGTTTCGGTCATTTGAGGACACTCTCCAAGTGTTTGAGGAAATGGAGAAGGAGATATTCGTTGATAGGGTGTTTGGGGTTAAGGAGTTTAATATACTTCTTCAGGCTTTTTGTACACAAAGGCAGATGAAGGAGGCGAAGGCGGTGTTTCGGAGGATTTATTCGAGGTTTGAGCCTAATTCCCAGACTTTGAATATCCTGCTTCTGGGGTTCAAGGAATCAGGAAATCTTACTGCATTTGAGTTGTTCTATCATGAGATGATTCGACGAGGTTTTAAACCGAATGTTGTTACTTATGGCATTAGGATTGATGCTTATTGCAAGAAATGTTCCTTTGGTGATGGGTTAAGATTGTATGAAGAGATGAAACAGACGGATTTGGTGCCGACTTTGGAAATTATTACTACTTTGATTCATGGAGCGGGTATTGCTCGGAACATATCTAAAGCTCGGCAATTGTTTGATGAAATTATGCTTAGAAACTTAATTCCTGATACTGGGGCATATAATGCTTTAATGGGCTCATTTATTAAAGCGAAAGATGTGAAGTCTGCTGTAGGACTGATGGATGAAATGGAAGAAAAGGGAATCAGGCATGACAATGTCACTTATCATACACTGTTCTTAGGATTGAAGAAATCGGATGGGATGGATGGGGTTCTTGAGCTTTATTACAAGATGGTGGAGAGGAATTTCATGCCCAAATCTTACACAGTTGTGATGTTGATGAAATTCTTTTGTGAGAACAGACGGCCTGATATGGGATTAGATTTATGGAAGTACTTGATCGATAGAGGATGTTGTCCTCATGTGCATGCTGTGGATCTTCTGGTAACGGGGTTGTGCTGCCATGGGCAAGTGGATGACGCTTATCAATGTTCGAAACAAGTAGTGGAAAGAGGGATGCATCTGAGTGAAGTGGCGTTTAGCATGTTAGAGAAGTTTTTGGTACAAGCAGGGGAGACACAGAAATTGAGAGATCTTGAGGAAATGATTATACAGTTACAGACAGTTTTGCCTCCATCAAAAGGGCACGCTGTCCGTCTGCCTGTCTCGGCTAGTTCAGATTAATTTATTTTCAAACCCAATAACCGGTGTAAAGTGAAGTAAGTTATTTGTATACGTTCTTCCCTAGTTTTGGTTCAGGGAATTGAATGTTGTTTCTTAATTTTGTTAACCTGAATCGTATTTGCACTCGTCAAACAAAGTCACCATTGCAAGTTTTGGTTTCGGGTAATCCAGCTGTCTATTGATTTACTTGGCATCCATGTGGATTGATGAGAACAGTTCATACAATAAAAATGGCAAACTTCAATGAGAAAGTGGATGATTTGTTCATTTGCTTGAGAACTATGGGAAATGGTGCCGTGCAGACATGTTGTCAGGTACTTGTGGAGCAAATTTGTATTGGTCATCTCCTTGTTCGCCTTTTGTTGGTATTTAAGTTCTAAGACGAGGCAGATACTGAGTTCTACTTGTTGGAAAATGTCTTTTACTCTAGCAGATATGCTTCTCATCAGTCTTCAATATAAATACTGTATTCTGAACATGTTGGCACTGTTCCTCATCTAATGATCAAGTCATAGATCCAACAATTATACATTTTGTTAATTCAGATGCCTTCTGTAAGTTGTTGCTTCTTTGCTTTTGCCTTCAAACATAGTGGAATCAGTTTAGCATTGTGTTTTTTTTACTCTTCAAGTGTTTCACACAAAAATCTAGTGTTTGGGTTTTATATAGTGTATACATTGATTTTGCCTTCCTCCTGTTTCTGTTATTCACATCTCAAGACTGTAGATTTAGGTAATGTCAGTGCTCACAGATTTGATTCAACAGGATAACAAAATCCACAGCTAATCAATATATTCACTTCACTTTCTATGAACGAGATAGTTGAGATGTAAAGTTCTTTTCTTCACTTCACAGTAAATGCCGACTTCTTCGAGTACTAACTACTCTGTCAATTCAACTGCTGCTATCGTAGGTATCTTTTCTCTCAACTTTTGAGTTAAAGCCACACGCACTGTCATAACCCCTGCTGCAGGACCGCTTAGACGAACCTTGGTTACATACCCATCGATCTGAACAAGCTCGAGCACTCCACCACCTGTGCCTGCAAGGTATGGCCTTATCTCTGAAAGAACCTGAAAGATGAAATGTGTTTCACATTTTAAATTGGTGAACCTGTTCTGCATAATAAATTATTTAGTTCAATAAATCTCCTCTTTGGATGACATGCATATTGCTTTCAATGTGAACACAATGAATTTCAAATTTTAAAAGAATAGATCCTATCACTATAACAGGTATAGACACAGTAACCTGTGGATGTCCCATTGTTTGTATCAAAATAGTTCCAAAAATTGGAGGGCTCGTAATAAAATCAAGGAAGTATTTTTACTAGAGACTCAACTCATGTAAGGTAAGTAGCACTACAAGATAAACAACATTCCTAAATTAAGCTTGAAATCCAAACAGTGAACTTTGCCTATAAACGAGAACAAAGAGTTTATGTTCTCCATGTGTAGCTATCTTCTCCTACTCCATGAAAACTGTTTTTCATTTGTGTTAAAGAAAACATTCTCAGAGTTACTTGCATTGGTCTTCCATAATCTTCTTCAAAATTTTGATGTCTCTGAGAATGTGACAAGTTCGAACGCCTCTTTGACGTATAAGCTATTCATACTGGATAAATGAATGCTCATCGAACTATATCACCATAGGAGAGTTGAATTTTGATTTAGGAAGTCGTATATGATATATGACTTATGCCTCATCCATTTTATGGAGTAATCATCCTCGCCCCTTAACTCGATTTATTTACATTTTTAGGTTGTGTATAATATTCTATAAGAAACCTAATGTTGGCAGAAAGAATTGTAGACCTACACCAATAACCTTCTTGTAATACTTTACGACATTGAAATCACACTTGTAATTTGTAAAATATTTCACTCACCTTTTCGACATTTTCCTCATTGAGTTCAAGTCCTGTCTCAGTGTCCATGATCTGTTCAACTTCCATTATCTCTGGAATCTTATCCCTTAGTTTAGTTTCAATCCCCATTTTCAAAGTCATCGTTGAACTTGGGCATGACCCACATGCTCCTTGAAGCTTCAGTACCACGACAAGTCCATCAATCTCATGAAGAGCTACATTTCCTCCATCAGCCATCAGGCTGGGCCGAACTAAATCCAAAACCTTCTCCACATTTTCTTCAGTCAGTGGTAGAACACACCTTGGAGATACGACAACACCTACAAACCAAACAAAATTAAAACTAGATAAAACAGTGGTTGGAACCTTGGAGGTACATAATATGTTAGCAAGCAGTTTTAGATGAAGTACCAGCCTGATTTTTACTTCCGCGACTCGAATTGAACTTAAGGAAGTGTCTGATACTGAAGCTTCCTCTGACAAAAGAGCTTTGTTTGGATGATAATGGATTGAATTCTGAAATGGGATTCTGAAAGAACAGGCAAATACTTGAAACAATTAAAAATTAAACAAGATGAAAAGACAAAATAAATAAAGATGTATATAAATGGGTACCTTGAGAAGGGATAAGCGGGAAGCTGAGATTGGATCAGATGGGTTGAAGTTTGGAGCTCTTGATGTTGTCTTTGCACCTTGTATTTGGGTTGAAAAGAAACCCATTTTTATTTGATATACTCAAAGAGAAATGCCCATTGAAGAAGGACTTCAGCTGTTGAGTTACATGATCTTTGTTCTTCAATGTTTGTTTTTTCACCTGTGGATTTGCTAGGAAGGAGTAAATGATAGAATGGTTTGCTTGGAGAAAAATGAGAACTGGTTTTCTGAAAGCGTGTGAAGGCTATCGTTTCATTGTGGATGGAGTTTAAAGAAAGAAGCAGATAAGTCCATGTCAGACTGAATAAGGTAGGAAGAAAATGCAAACTGTATGGTGTGTGTTGAAACTTGACAGTCTAGAGTTCCACATAATTGGGCCAGACCCTGAAGATAAAGTCCATCAAAGTTGTCGGATTGGGATCGACTCTCAGGTCTAACAAAGCCCAGGAACAGATCTAGTTAAGAGATCTCTTGTGGAACTGATCAACTAAAAGCTGGAACTGAAATTGATTCAGTACATCTTTTTCGCATTCCAAATAATTCGAGGTTGGGTTAGAAAGTATAACACATACAGATATACATTTGTGATGTCTGTAAAACAGAACCATTATGGATCTGCAATAATAGCTTCTGAATCTTAAAGGGACTTTGCCAGTTCGAAATGTACATACTGTTTGAAATGCTAATAAAACTCTAAAATCTACACTATATAACCAAAATGGATTGGATTTCGAGTCCAACATCGATCAATGATCAAGTGGATAGATATTACACAACTTTAGTTAGGTGTAGACATATTCTCAATAAAATGTTGAGATATTATTGGTGTAATATGTGACTTTCTCTTTCATCTGCTGTTTTCATCCATCACATTTTATGATCATAATATCTTATCACTTGGTATCAGGACTGTTAACGTTGGCAACTTTCCGCAAAGTTCAACAAAGTTTCTTTGTGGGCCTGAGTTTCCAACGTGCAGCGATTTTCTCCTTGCAAGCCCATAAGGAGCTTGAGTGTTCACCTTGCACTCGATTCAGGTATTTGGATTTCCATCCTTGTTCAAGAATATGCTCACATCTTCGACTTTGTTTACTAGAGCAACTAGACCACTTACTTGCACATGTGCACGTTTCACTAGAACACTTTTGGTTTTTCATTATTTTGTAAAGAAGAATATTGTTAGCACATTTCTAATTTTTGCTTGATCATCCTGGACCGAATCACACTTGAGTCGGGCCTTGCTTTAGGTAGTATTACCCCCAAACCCACGTTTATGTCTTTAGAAAGTAGGATTATCTCAGTTACAACCCCTGATAGTAACATTACTTGGAGGACAAACCAGCAGGGGATCTAATTAAGCTTTCTGGATGTCATATTAAAAGAGAATTACATATCACCATCAGAAAATTAGACTTTTTCCGAAACATTGGGGAAATTAGATTGTTAGATACTAACATCAGTCCATATCTGCATATGTTCTCTATTTGACCAATATTTTTAGTGGTTTTTAGCATCTCCTAGCCACCACATGTCGCACCTTCGTGTACTGACTTGGCGTAAGCTCTAATCTTTTTCCAGCTAAATTATAAACAACTGCATTATTAACTTGTCTAATAATTGTCATTATTTTCCTAAAATTCCATTCCTAGTTCAGCCTCATTATTGATTTGTCTTGCTAAGATTCTCATCTAACATGAAAAACTAATTTCGAAGCAAGATACTCTAGAAGCTACTTTTCAACATAACTAAACGAGAAAGTGATTAAGAGACATGATTTGCCAAACTGAGATCCATTAGATGATGGGATATCTTAACAAAACCCTAATTATTTGATGCTTTCTTTAGCTTAGCTTGACAACATCACACCTTCTACTTAATTTTTCGAATCTCAACGAAATATAATAAGTTTTTATAAAATTATAGAGACAACATGGGATGGCGATATCATTGAAAAAGTTGGAAAACATATGTTGGGATCCAAAAGATAAGCCATTGGGGTTTTGAGGGACCCTCTTTACCATCCGATAATAATTGAATAAATGAGATTCCCTTCCTTAAGTCTCAATCCCAATCTCTCCCATCCATATCTTTTTTCTTTTTTTTTCTGTTTTATTTAATTGAGTTCGAAAGTCTCACCAAATCTGATGCATTGAATGTGAGAACTGAAGTGGAGGCAAGGCAATAACAGATCAGGCTTAAAAAGGTTGTCCATCTTCCCCTCCAAGAACCATCACCTCACCTTTATGTCTCCTCCCTATTTAATAAGTTTATCTTAATCTTATTTATTTGTTTATCTGATTGATTAAATAAAAATTATCTTTCACCTTATGTTTATCTTGGCCAAAATTAAAAATACATATATACAAAGCAAAAATGAAAATCTCTATGTTTGACATAAAAAAGAAAAAAAAAATTTATACACACAATTGGATGTGCTGGTTTTCATTTTGATCACAAGAAAGTTTTGAATCAGAAGTGGGTCACTCATTTAGTGCGTTCATCTGTAAATTAGAAATCGAGAGTATAAAAAAGTCTTTAGTTCTAATTTCTAATATCCGAACTAATTAGAAATCAAGAGTATGAAAAAGCATTTAGTTCGGAGCTCTAACTTCTGAGCTTAGTTAGTTTCTTATTGACTCTTAATGAAATCTTTCAGCTTGGGAAAAAACACCGATTAGAGTTTAGGGAGGGTGTCTAGCACGTGAGTGTCAATTCTACTTCTTTTTTCATCTTTCAAAATCTTTGGAAAGAGGAGTGGAGTTGACACTCACGTAATAAACTCCCGCCCCAAGCACAAGGACCAGGCTGAATATATTTTTCAGAGAAAACAAACATTATCTTAGTATTAGATTTTCTTCCAACTTTGATGTAGACCTCAACGTTGGTATGTTAGAAATTTGGATTTTCAATGAAAATGTACGTCTACTAATATTGACAAAGTAATCAATCATTTGTGTAGTGTATAGACAATTACTTGGCTTAATCATCCAACTTCACTCCTTTTGAGTTGTATGTAATCGGAAGTGCTCCGTCTTGTAATTGCCACCAAGATACTTGATGTGTTAAGAAAACTTTACGTACTTATACAAAATTAGTGGTAATAATGTTTCTTCTAGTCAATCGGAACATAATGAACAAATTAATTGATCAAGACATTACTAACAATGACAGCCATATATGCTAACAACCATACGCTAAAAATCTCAAAGAAATTAAAAGGATAAATGTGAACAACTATTTCGGGTCCATGACGGATACTATAAAGTAAATATTAATCGAAAGCAATATTATAGTGCAAGATTCCCTAATCCATGTTGTTTATGATTTAATAAAGCTTGATTATGTCGATCACGATTAAGCTTAAACTATTATTATGTCTTGTACATCTAAAGTAAGAGTAAGGCTCATAAACTTAAATGAATTATTTTTTTATTTTTTTATCTTAAACTCCATCACAATGTGTTATAAGCAAATCAAACACAACAAGTATCATAAAAGAGGAGACATTAACCATAAAAAACCCACACAAGAGCAGAGTTGTTTAATTGGAATTAGGGTTTGTCATGTTTGTTAATGGCATTATAATAGTGGAAAAAAAGGTGGGTTGGATTTTAGTTTAATTAGGGGAATTGATTTTTATGAAATAGATCTGCCAACCTTGTTTACAAATGCTTAGTGGGTGGAAGTTGCTGGCCATGATAGGGAGACAAGGATAAGGAGCCAGATTTATAGAAAAAATAATACTTAAATTCTAATATTCACAAGTATTTTTTTTATATTCTCGTATGCGCGTATTATTCTGCACGAATACCCATATTATGAGTATAAACGATCTTGTGACTATCGCATAATAAAAATCTCAAATTCATCGAACTGAACATGTATGAACTAGGGTGTCTCAGCATCACGCGTATAACTTTAGGCAACAGCCCATTTTAAAATTATTATCAACTGATATAAATATTTACAATATATTGCATTGTAATTCTTCTTGCTCATTATATGATTATAGTTGAATCATTTGTAGATTGAACTGTTGTTTAGTATCTAAATATAAGTCTATATCAAATCAAATTCATAAATGTCAGCATTCCATTCATCTTTTTTTGGTTGGAAATGGAACTTATGGTTTCTTATGGTTCAATCAAAATCATGATGAAGTAGTCGATTAGTATACATGATATTAAAGTAATTCTTAAATTTCAAAACCCCACCATCTTATGAAATCTCACACTTTAGAGAATTAGGTATTTGTCAGTTTCAAACTCAAGTTCAAGTGCTATGAAAACAAGATTGAAGCAAATTTCAATATATTGACATTTAAATTTTACAATTTTACGTCAAACTATGATATAACATTACTTTGTATGTTAGAAGTTTTTGCGGATCATCTCTTGCTATAATCATAGTTCTACTTTATTGTGGAACTTACTTTTTTTTTTAGCACCAGTAGCATCTCCACTTAACCACATTCATGGCATTGATTTTTTTTTTTTTTTTTAATTTAAATGGTAGTAGGCTAACAACCATTGCTATATGTTTCTATCATCTGCAATATAATTTGATCCATATAACCAACAACTTAAAAGAATCTAATGTGGACGCGATATCATGTAAGGCCATTGTTTATGGACTCGAGAAAGTATGAGAAATTTACTTCAGACCCTATATAGTATGCCTCCTGAACTACTTAAACTGTTCCATCAAATGTTTTGGGGGTCAGGATTCGCCACTCGATGAATCTCTAATCTAAATATTTTTACAAAAAAATAAAAATAATGCTTACTATAATTATTTATTTATTGAATACTTGAACTATATATATTATTATTATTTTAAAATTTTTTTTTTTTTTTGGGTAGTAGGTTAAAGACTTAAAGTTGGGATAAATAATAGGCGAGGATGTGAAGATGGTGGAAAGCGAGTGAAGGGGGGGGACCCTCAATCTTTACGG
The DNA here is from genome assembly GCA_963556465.1 of Berberis vulgaris. Taxonomy (NCBI): domain Eukaryota; kingdom Viridiplantae; phylum Streptophyta; class Magnoliopsida; order Ranunculales; family Berberidaceae; genus Berberis; species Berberis vulgaris. The sequence goes on from OY747132.1 coordinate 72,883,219, forward strand.
CTGTGCCTTGTTAAGGCTACAACGCGTGCTTAGCTTCAATCCAATCCAATCCGAATTCCAAACCTATTTGAAATTTATGAGAAGAAGAAGAAGATGCTGTCAGGCTTTTATCTTATTCTTTCCAATCCTCACCCAAAGATTGTTCTCATCCCAACACGTCCCACTTCCATGGCAACTTAAACTCAATTTTCATCAAGTCTAAAACACCCTGATATTTAAAGGGGATTGATATTTAAAGGGGATTTGCACATTTCTCCTAAATTGCGTTATTAAGTCTAAAACCCAGTTCGCCTTTCAAAAAAAAAAAAAAAAAAAACTCCGAGATTTGTGTGTTAATTTAGACTGTCATTTGAAAAGGCTGCATTTATAATTTTTCGTGAATTAATTATTTTTTACTAAGTATGATTTAGTGAATTCAGATTTTTTCATTTTTTTGGCCTAACGATGGCGAGTTTTCTTTTTACCAAGTATAAACTAAACTGTACTTTTTAGAATGAGAAAAAAAAATCTCTAGTCGAAATCCTAATCATTGTGTGTATTTTTTTTAACCCTTAACCGTTCCCACCTATACTGTTAGTCGAGTTAGAATTCGTGACGTGTGATATCATCTACTACACATCTACCAACTCAGCTGGTACACCTTTGATCATTGTGTGGAATTGAATTGACCCCATTACATGTCTTTGTATCATCGATGCAATAAAATTGAAGTGAGAGCGGCAAAGAATCAACATCAAATGGAATGATACTGCGCCAATAATGGGGTCATTACCCAATCATTCAAGAATTTGGATCCATCCTGCAACCAATTCACATGAAACATATTCTCAACTGATTACTCATCCCAACTCAATTCATAAGGATCCGATCCGATACAATACATAAATTCAATGTCTAGTCGATTTTTTGAGTTTTTTAAGCATACATTCTTTGCTAATTAAGGGGTTTGATTAGTTTAAATACAATAAACCATACCAAGAATTAATCAAAGTCATGTTCAAATACAAGGGCATGTTGCATAGTACAATACAAAGAGAGATACAGAGGGGACATGAAAAAGGACTAGATTCTCAAGAAGGGGTTTTTATCCCTAGCCAACTGTGATTGTGTGATAATCTACTACCTTAATCACATAGGAAATGACACCCTCTACACTCCTAAAGAAAAGGAAGGAGCATTCCTTCCTCTTTCTTTTGTTCACATATATATTTTTTCTTTTAAAAAGACAAAAATGTTTTTTTTTTCATGTTTGCTTTGCATTAAGAAGGGGTCCAAGCTCATGTTACCCTCCCAAAAGATATGAGAGGATATAAACAAATGTAGGAAAGACAAGGGATTGACCCCACAAGGAGGAGTTATTGAGGATCACTAAAAGGATTATATGCTACTTGGTCAACTTCATTGGATTCTTTAATCCTAAGATTTTGTATATAGTGAAGATTTGAGAAATGCATATCCTAAGGTTCATATTTGTTTGGAACATCCGCTAGGTGAGCAACGGGTCCCAAAACCAATTAAATGTCTTTGACAAAGCTGAAATCCTAACTTATAATATCATCTGCCACAAATATTATCAGCTGAGCTTACACATATTAGCTTGAGCATAATGGAGATGAGAATATCTTCTGTGCAAAGTAACTACTTACAAAGATTGTCTTGCTATTGACAACCTCCGTCCTGACCTTCAAAGGTCAGTATTGTTCTCTCTTTTTTCTTGGGGTAGATATCGTCATTGAAATAAACGTCAAACCAAGTAATTTATAGTCAAATCTACTAAACTATTTTACTAATATGATGATTCTTGATTTTTACAAAGGCCTATGTCCATTCCAACATTTTCCCACAAAATACATGAGAAGAATACAGAAGCACACAAAAAATATGAAATGAAAAGACACTGAGACGTGAGTTGGTGCAGTGTGGGACTCTGTATATCCCTTGTTGAGAACTGTTTGAAGCTTTTAGATCTTTAATTTCATGGGGACCAATAGATATGTTTTGGTTCTTTAGCTTTTGGAAGAAAGTGACTTATGAGAAGGCTTCAGGCTTCCCTCTATTTTCAACCAAGTTCTCAATTACAAAACCCCATGAAAATTGGGACACCTTCCCTTAAAAATTACCCACACCACCCCTCAATGAATTTTGACCATTGCTTTTACTCAATATGAGGACAAACTTATCCTCAATGAGAGCAATTTTGTCCTCAACAAAAAGGGTCCCATTGTACCCTCAATCAATTCATTGCCACTCTTACAAAACTGTTATTTTACTCCTTCAAATAAGCAATCAATACAATTCCTACTATGTGGATGGATTTACATGGAAGATAATTTTTGGAGTTTGTTTTTATTATTAAAGTGTAAAGATTCCTACAAAAATCTAAAATATGGGTCTTCAAGGACAAATAGATAACTCTAATGGGGTACTGCTCAATCTATTAGAAAGAGACATTTTTGAGTAAATTTCAAGTTTTCTTTTCCTATAATGTCTTTCTCTAATCCTCATTAGCTTTCAAAACTGTTTGAAGAAATTCTGATGGGGTTACTTTTCAATTAACTAGAAAGTGACTTGTCCATTCTTTTCCTTATTTGATCTCATACTTCTTAACTATACTCTGACTCAAAACTGTAATTTTCCTTTTTTTTTTCTCTACTTTTTTCAGAGATAACAAGATATAGGTTCTGAAGTACACATAGAATAATCTAATGGGTATCATTGAATTTCTACAAATAGCTAACAGAGAAAAACTTTTCATTCATTCTATCTCAAAGAGCCACAAAAAAGAGACATGTTTGAGTAAATCTAAAGCTTCCTTTTTTTACCATTATTTCTCTCTCACTCTCTTTCCAATGATCCACAATTCAGTCTAAATAACACTGCTTTGAGATTCAACTTATAATTTAACTTGTTTTCTACTTTTTTTCAGATAAAACTAGATATGGGTATTGAAGTACACTTGGAACAATCAAATGGGTATCCTTGAATTTCCACAAATAAGGACCCCCCACCCCTCCCTTCCTTCCCTTAAAGCATCTTCTGTAAATCTTGTGTTCTGAAAGAGCTGTCTGAAATATCTTGTTCACTGGCTGAGCTTACGTAATAAAAGAGTGAGATTTGTTTTTATGTTTGTTTTGTTTTGTTTAGGGACCCCTCCCCTTTTGATCCTCCCTTTGTACACTACAATTAGAATTAACAAAAACAATATAACTACACTACCACCACCACCTCCATAGGCTTCTCCTCCTCCACCTCTTCTTCATACAGGCTGTCAAGTTTTTGATTCATTATTGTTGTTTTTTTTTATTTTATTTGCTCTCTAAACATACAACACATCTAGCTTCTTCCCTTTGTTGTTTTTCTAAGTAAAGTATGAGAATAGTTTTTGCCTTGCAAGATATTGCTGGCTGTCTGGAATCTGACTGAGTGTGTGTGTCTGAGTCTTTCACAGTCCCTTGATTGCTCCGTCGGTGATGCCTTCGGTGTTGTTGGAATGAACCATGGATGCTAATGAGGGATTGGGAAGTAGTGGTTGTTTCAAATTTTGTTTATTTAGGAGGTTTGTTGCGAATGGATGAGAAGAGGTTCTTGGGGAAGGAAGAAAATGGTCTATGTGCATCAGAAAATTAGACTAGCTCGGTTTCAAGCCGCTACTTCGCACAGGTTCGTTTAATTGTATTTCTTACAGGCGTAGAGTGTTGAATTCTAGTTTGTTTTGAAGACTAATGTATTTCAAAATCTAGGCCTGAGTACATGCATGGGTGCCATGAATTATCTTCAATTCAAAAGAATTCTGAATGTAAAGAATGCTCTTTAGTGATCTTACAGAGTGTCTTAACTCTTGGTTGCACCAACTTCTGTTGTTGATTGACAGATGGATATGCTAAATTCTGTCCATTTCGATTTTTTTCAAGGCTTTGGATTCTCTTGAGTGGTAAAATATTTAGAAAGAGCATCTAATTCTTGGTGATGAGTTTTTTCTTTTCTTTTAGAACACTATTAAATTTAAAAAAATTCAGCGCTAATTGATTGAACGGATATCCTGAATTCTGTTCAAATCAACATTTTCCAGATGTAAATCTTTGTTTATAGAATAATATATTGAAGAACTAGGCGTAATTGAATAAAAACTATCTGAAAGTCTGATAATTCGACTCTTTTTAAAAATAAAAAAAAATCTGTATGTGAATGTTCTATTAGTGTTTTGAACACGGAAGAAACTGTTCATCTGAATTTGCCATGGAAGAGTTTAAGATTCACGAATACATTTTACTGAATTTCTTTTAATTCAATTTTTGTTGCTAATGACTGATCTACTTCATCGTTTTCTCTGGGTTGATCTAGTTATCTGTGTGGCAGTGAATTTTGTTTGAATGGGGTCTGAATTCTTGTAAGATCAACATTTTCCAACTTTTTCTGAAATGTGATGTAGCCCATGATTGATCTGTTTTCTGCACTGAAAAGGCTTCTCCTGTTCTTAAGTATTGTCAGTTATTATTACATCTGAATTAGCCCACATTAAGGCTTCTTCCACCAAAAGAATGGGCCTCTGCAATATTTCATCTGCATTGCTTTGTCATTTAAAATTCTAACTTCTTTTGTACATATATTGACATATAGTCCTGTTTCAATTGAGTCCTCGAGTTTGCCGTTATTAAGACACCTTGGTCAGATTGTTTTCTGATCAGAATTCTGTTAATATTTGGCGATGACATGTTCTACCATATTTCAGGTATGGGAACAACACTCCAACGTTCGGTTGATCTCTTAGCAATCTTACCAAAAAGCCACCTACATACTAGCAAAGAAATTTTGAAGACCACCATGGATAGAATGTTAGAACAATACAACAGAGATTCTTTGAGGACAACGATGCTCAAACAAGAAGACATCTTCAAAGAACAGGTAAAGGAACGTTCCTCAGTAAATTTTCTAGGTCAGTGACCTTAAATTAAGCATTACTCTCCGTGTTTGATTCAGCTCAAGATTATCTTTAAGCTTACCCAAAACACTCTGAATAAGGTAAAATTGCAGTTAATCAAAGTTTCGGGTAAACTGACAATGCAGGTAAGAGAACTTCATAGGATTTATAAAGTTCAGAAGAGGTTGATGGCTGAGTTCAGAAATAATGAATCAAAGTTCCTCTCGCTGACTAACCCAAGTCTCCGAGCAATAAGAGTTGGAGCAAAATGTGAAACCATGGATAGCCCAAACATTCTTTGGAGTATTGGTACTTCCTCTGAAGGTACAAACTACCCCTCAAATAAGACCAGCTCTGGATATAACTTCCATCAACTACATGCGAGAAGCAACCCCAACAATTGGGAACAGACTACTAGTTGCACAAAAGACACATCCACAATGCGCATTGGTTTTTATCTTGAACGACCATCCGAAGATGTCACAAGTGCGGTTGAGCAACTAGCAGACCCTAACTCACTAAAATCGTTAAAAGATGAGATACCCATCTCTAGTCCATGTCCCAATACGGATGCAGAGAGCGAAGTGGAGTTAACATTGAGCATTGGATTTGGCACAAGCAAGAAGAATCCGAAAAACTACAAACCTCATTCAATTCATGAATCAGGCAGCAGTGAGAGAACACAAATGGACTCATTAAAGTCTATCCGATTGGATCGCGGGGACGAATGCAGTAAGCCAACCAACAGTTCTAGCACTTCCAAGCAACCACCTTGGCCTTTTCAGACTCTAAGCTTGAACAGAACATGAACTTGTATGTATGTCAGTGTTCCTGCAATGCTCTACTTGGACTACTAATGTAATGACAAGATTTCTTCTCAAGATGTATAATTTAGCTTTTTTCCTTTTCTTTTCTTCAACATTTATCGAAACATTTGGATTTCTTCAGTGTTCCAATACTAATTTGTGATTAAACATTTGTTATTAGTTGTGATTCTGTTCTTAGGATTTTTGTTAAATGGATAAATGTTATTTAAGAGAGCAAATGGTGTCAGTTCTAAATTTTGGGCGAGAGTCGAATGTCAAATAGTTGAAGAAAAATCAAGAATATGGTCAGAATGTGAACCTGATCACAGTGGCTAAATTCCAAGGACTGATCTTACGAAAACCTGACCACATAAATCCATTTTTCACAGTAACCCAACAATTCACAACTGAGTTTCAGCCCAATTACGTGGCTTCTTTTTTTTTTACTAGTATGTATGCTGGGTGACAGTCAGACTCTAAAGGATTATACCAAATTAGGCCCAGTGCGCACGCTGTTATGCTCCCATCTTTGCATAATGCTTAATGTTTCCCTTACAATACATTTATCAGGTAAGAACATGTGCTTCATTCCACAAAATTCAAAATTTTGACATAGTTTCCCCTGTTTATATATAAGTTTTGAAAGTATATTCGGTTGTACCTACTACAGCGACAAAAAGCCTTTGAAGAATCATCTCTGTATTGAATAGCAACATATCTTTCTTCTTTCATCAATAACTAACTTGTTCTATACATTTCAATAAAATTCATAATAATCTCAGAACTATGTCTGTGCCCTATAAAAGGAGCAAATGTATAAAACCGATTTCAACATCATAACTACTGCAACGTAATATGGGGCCTTGGATAAATTCATCTTCAATCACAGAGTTGTCCATCATTTGCACTTCAGTGCGGTGCCACTCTGCTCAAATTTGGTGATATTGATCCTGAACTTCTAGAACATGCTTTGATTGGATAAACTGTATGAATCGCTCGCCCCTCCAATGCACTTTATGCATCCATCAAAGAACAAACCAACTTCCCTAAACTTCGCACATATTTTCCTATGCAGCTTTCAAACTGAATTCAAACAAAATCAATTTCTCAAAACAAGCATAATCCACAGAGAAATGGTTTCAAACTTCAACTATAACCTACCATATGCTCCACCAATCTGTCAAACTTTCTTATCAAATAAAACACATTGACAAAACTACTTGGGAAGTGGAAACAAGATGTAGTACTTAATTCAAAAAAGAAAAGAAAGCAAGTTATTACCCTCTGACAAGATTGCAGAAACAAGACATGTCATTGCAATCAGTTGCCTTTCATGATCCTGGTGACGAATTACTACTTGATCAAAACATTGTTGCTCACACTTAAAATGCATAAATCAAGTCCGTTGCATTGGTGCCTAAAACACTTGAAATCATCATTAACACTTTCTCATTTCGGTGAAGAAAATGTATTTCCGTATTGGATGCCTCGGTTAGCAAAATACCCCCCAAAAAAGTAATTACCAAAGCAAACTTAGATTGAAATGTATACATCAATACATATTAACATACGTTAGAGTCAGTAAAATAGATGAAGATAAAAAGAAATACTTGCTGGGAATTCTTCTGACTTTGTACAAAATATACAGATACAGTAAAATTATGAATCCAAAGCGTTTCATTAAATATCAATATGCCGGTAACAGAACTTCTGAAACTGCTTGCCTTAAAGACTCACAGCTTGCCATCAGTCATTGTCCACTTAGAGTCTGGGATGCTATTAAAAACTGTGACAAGGCAAAACCCTCAGATTTGAGAGAGAGAGAGGGGGGGTGTATCACAAGGGGTTCCTTTTGACCCTTCCAATAACTAAAACGACCCTATTTCCAAGTTAATCAATCAAAACCCATCTCCTTAGTTTTAACTCTCCCACCACCATGTTACCTCAACATGAAATTTGAGACTTCATGCTCATATCTCATAGGATATATGTGTATTTACATTGTGTTGGTGAGGACGAAGTTGTGACTATTTGTACTTGATATGCTTAGTATGAAGTTGTAGTATAAAAGCAAGGTACTATTAGGTAGTGCAAAGATTGGGGAGTGGGGTGTTAGTCTTCAACCAAAATTTTGAAGTACATTGTTACTATATATATATATATCAGTTACTTTGTAAGTTGTTCTGGTTCTTGCAAGCTCCAAACAAACTGAAAGCCATACCATAAAGCAACCAAGAGCATGAAAAAATAAAAATAAAAATGGCATTAAGGACACAAAAACTACAAGCAAAAAAGCAACAGATTCGCCACTGTATCATTACATCCGCAACTTCTAGCAGATCACTAGGAAAATACGACAGACATAGATGAACAGTACCGCATATGGTAGCCTTTTTATAGAAATTCAATGAAGAAAATGTCACGGAATAACCAAGGTTACAGAAAGCATCAGCATGTATCAATGAAAGCATCAGCCTGTATAAAAAAGATAATTAAGACCAGTGGTACCTGTGCCTAGATAGCAAATTGCTTGGAGATTCAGTTGTAATGAAATCGTATATTGAGCTTCAGTTGACCGATTAAAAAACATGGGAAAAATAAGAGCGACTTACTTGACACCCTTATTTACAAGGAGTGTCAGAACCAAAGTCCATGTCATGATCAAACAAATTACTTGGCCTAGAATAATTTAACCACTCAGACCACGAGCACATGCCTTGCGTGGTGGAGTATTTTGCTATTTCATTGATGGAAAGCTGGGGCTACTGCAAACATAAGAATCATTCAATCATGTTGGTTGTAGTAATTTCAATAGAAGAATATACAATCAAAAGTTTGAACTTGATTTGCGAATGTGAACAATGCATGTGAAGCATTTCAACGAATATGTTTTCAATATCTTTAGTTGTCCTAACATGATATGTATAACCATACAAGTATCTAAGTCTACTAACATAAATAAACATATACTTGTATCAAATCTTGAAGATCTGTATTTGGAAAAAAAAATAAAAATGAATAACTTCTACTGTCACATTATGGGGTATATTATTTAATATTTACAATATGGTAAAATCTATGATGTTCTTCATAAATAGTTAAGTTCTATCTTCATGTTAGGCAATGACCTTCTACCTCGAGTTTTTTCTCGAAAGAATGGAAATAAACTACTTGGTATTTTGAGGGAATGTGTTAACCATGAAAAAATGTAAAAGAAAGGGTCATCTTCCACCTAGCTTCCTTTCCTCTCTTCCTCTCATTGTTTTCCCTATGATTGCTTTGGCTAGTAAAATGTTAAGGAAAATCCAAGTTTTCAGACTTTAGTTCATGATTACAAAACACAAATAAGAGAGAAGGAAAGAAAACACAAAAGATATACTTATTTCTCTTCAATATGAGTTTTTACATGGCTGTTATGTGCACCCTAAGTGCGAAAATCCATAATAGTGTAAAAAAAAGGCCCGGATCCAAGTTTATCAGGAATATTGGGTTGACTTTTAAGACCCTTTGCCTTAGGATTAGTCAGTTCTATTTCTCGATGGAGGCGGGGAAGGTGTGCAAACAATTGAAAACATTTTCAAACAACAAGAGATAAAATGTCAGCATGTTTGTACTGTAAGGCATTGTTCAAACATTAAAATTGGGGCATGTAATATGTAATGTTGTTTTGCAATGGAGATGCTCCAAAGTCTAAACTCGCAAAATTTGACTCGTATGCTCTAGTTAACCTACCTAAAATTCCAAATCACATGATTTCTCGTGGAGATAATTTCGCTAACATAAATAACACATCAACAATACTTCAAACATTTAAAACATTTATAGGCCCTTCAAAATGGTCCAGAATATAACAAAATTGAAATGTTTGAAAACCTCATCTAAAAGCTTCAGATTCCATATGGTCCCTTGCTTAAGTGAGACATGCAATATGACTAACAAACTCAATGCCAAGGAAAAGGGGGAAAATATGTTCAAATGCCCAAGTGTTATCAAGACATGTGATTTCTTCTTCCTAAAAACTGCAATTTTTAATGGTAATAAAGGACTATATTCCAAGAGCAACTTTCCAATTCAAGAACCTCACACTTTACATGAAGACATGGCCACATTATCATGAAGAGAAATGTCACAATAATAACATGCACTTCATTCTATAAATGGAGAAGAATTTTAGTTGTTGATCGGAATGAATTGTACACACCTTAGCAAACTTGGTAATCTGAAAGTAAGAATTGGAGGAAAGTAAATACATGCTTTTTGCCCATTTATGGTAGAGCTATATGAGTTTTTAGTTTCTTCCAATGTGTGGTTACCTTCATGACAATTACTAGTCGAGACTCATGCAAAGATTGGATTTGATGGTGAGAACTGGATGAAACCAAACCATTTTGCCATTTGAGATTAAAAGGGTTTGGTTTCCTCCAATATCTTATCATCGAAATAACTAATCACGCGTTCATAGAAGATTGGTTCGTCCATATGGGGTTGAAAGTGAGTATTGGATGAAATCGAACCTGTTAGTCTAATGGGTAGAAGCGGTTCAATTTCATCTGATGTCTCATATTCAACCTCTTGACCATATATTGTATTAGGCATAGATATGTGTCTGAACATCAAATTTAAAATTGGATGAACTTGAACATTTTATTAATGTCAAGATGCAGTAGACTACATCAGTAGGCAGTGCTGGAACTTTTGTTGTTCATGCTGGTCTTGTTGTTCTCATAGTTGGCGAACTGAATAATCTCTTCTATTGAGAAAATTTGTACTAATTTTTCATCTTTAATACCGTTTTCTTCACAAACAACCCATATAGACAACTTCCAAGTTGACAAAAGCAAACACATATTTTCTTTATTGTATAAAAACTAATACAGAGAAACCCTCATTGAGGAATGAAAACTAAAACAAGAAGAAAAATAATTCCTAAGTAGTGCCATCAATGAGGCGGGTATGGGTTTAGCATTTAGTTAATTTAGAATAGACCAAACCTGCAGATACCCTGATATAGTGTACATTTTAAACCCGAATCCATCCCATTGACATCCCTAAGAATATTTCTTCTAATTTGGAGCGGTGCAATCACGGCGAATTTCACCCTGATTCCCGGTCTTTACTCCAACTCTTCCTAGCTTTGTAATTGCACTTACAAATGCCTGTTGGAAAGCACCATTGTTCGAAGCAAACACGTTCACGGTACCCTGTGATCTTTTATCTGTAAACAAGATTTGATCCGAAGTGAACAAACCCATTCCTTGTTGTAGGTTCTTATAGTAAGCATTGTCGAATGTTTGAGGGCTAGTAGGGTCCATGTTGATGGCTATTCTTGGATCTACATTCCTTGGGCACATTTGTTGTAGCTGCCTTGCATAACTTCTGCTAAGTGTTGGGTCAACTGCACCATTACGACCGAAATTGTAGATCCTTTTCGAGAACTTGCCACAGTGAGAGAACCCAAGTGTATGTGCTCCTAGATTTACACATGCCCGAAAATCAAATTAGTAACAGAAAATGATTGAAAAATTGGGAAGATAACTAGGAAATGGAGATAGGAATCTAGAATTACCTGACAAAGCAATCATATCAGTCTGTGAAAGTCCATTAGTAGCAAACATGCCATTAAGTTGGTCTAAGTTAAATTCCGGATGAGGAAGACGTCGTTGAACGCTAGCTATAGTAGAGATCCTGCCATCACGTCTCCCCAATTCGACATTGTAAAATGGTCCACCAGTCTGCAGTAGAGAATTCACGATCATTTAACAAACCGAATATAATTTGTTATAAGAAGACTTTTGAGGGTTGAGGGGGCATGTATGTGTACCAAGGATACAACATCTCTGGTGGCCATGGCCAGTATATCAGCACATGAAACCTTGTTTTTACATCCAGCGTTACTATCAACTGCAGCCTTGGCTTTGATCACTGTGTCAAATCCATCTCCTGCAAGTGAGATGTCATCTGGGTGATCCTTTTCAGCGGAATTACTAGATGAAGAAAGAAGAACTGAAGCATCACAACCCTGAAAAACATGAATGAGGTAGTCTTAATCAAAAGTGACCATGAAAACCAAAACAACAGTAACCGAATCCAATTCGTTTAAGAAGAAAAGCATCATACCCCAGATACTACGAAGGACCTACTGTTAAAATAGGTCACAATCAACAAGAACCCAAAACAAGGATCTGAATTTAGTCCAACTACAAGAATCACAAGATCCATCTTTGACACCATGAATGGACTCGTGTTAAGATTGACTACAACAATCCAGGAAAGAAAAACCCATGACCAACGAGCATGAGTAATTGTAAAACACTCTGATGCTCAAGTTAGGCGAGTTTAGTAACCTTTCATTTCGTTTCAGACCATAGTTTAGTAACCTTTCATTTCATTTCATTTCGTTTCAGAACATTGTTTCAGGAACAAGTTAAGCTCAAATAGAAGTCATATCATTTGCACATTTCATGATTAATTATTGAAAATTTTGTGATCCAGGTTGGTTTAATTCTACATAAAAATGGTGAATCCAATTCAAATTAAACACAAATATAAAAGAGAATGTAACGAACCCGAACAAAGCAATCATGGAAGAAGAGCCTGAGCGTGGCAGGGGCAGTGACAAAAGTCTGCTGGAACTTTTTCGTTACTGCATTACGTACAATCGACTCAACATTTGGGCATGTGTTCTGATAAAAATTGCGACTAAGCTGAGCAGAAGCTGTAGCTATTAAGAGAGGCAGCAACAATGTCAGAATTAAAAGTTTGCGATGATCCATGACACTTCCTATCTATTGTTCTGTCTCCTACTCTTGTTGTAGTGTATTAGTTGCAGTAGTAGTTGAAGGTTTATATACGCAAAGATGATTGAGATGGGAGATGGGTTGTTCTTATCTGTCAAGAATATTGAACATATATAAAACGAGCACAAACAGATAGGATATAAAGCATCACGTGAGAACAAAAGAAAAGACTAGATGGGCTAGTAGAATTTTAGGAATAAACTGACTAGCACACTCTGGCTGCTCATCAAGATATAATTGTTAATTTTTTAACGTTGGCATTTAGAGGAGGTATTATAATAAAGACATTGTTTTGTTGAAAACTAAGAAAAACTTGACTTTGCTTCGTGTTAGGTTGTAAGTGATTTGGGTTGTAACTAAGATGCGTTAGATTGATCGATAGAGCACGAACTTGTGAACATGCATACTTTGGATCTCAAGGCCCTCATTACCCACAAGGCCTATTTTTTTGGGTGCAGTTTGCAATTGCACCTTGAATTGTTCAATGGCAATCTAGATAGCTTAAACAATTTTTAGCTTTTGAGGACGAGGAAGAGATGTGCAAAAGTTTGGTCATCATTTCTTTTTTTGTGTGGGGTAGTGGAAGGAATGTAGGAAAAGAAACTCTGAAAGGGCCTTGACAAGAAGATGGAATAGAAAGCTCAACTGCCTAAAGTGTCAATGTGTAACGAAGCAAATATAATAAACTGAAGAACTCTTCCTTTTTGGTTTGAGGCTCTTTGTTTAACTTGAATATACAGATTAATTAAGGATATGCTTGTTTAACTTGAATATATATGTTTTACATCTACTAGCAAGTGGTTATAAGTGAATCAATGCATTCCTACTCTGCACTAAGCATCACAATCATACATTCTAATTTCAGAAATTCTAGGTGTCGAGGAAACCAGCGAGGAAATGAGCGAGGGGAGGGAGGTGGCGGGGTGGGAACCGTTTGCCTCCCTCGAGATGCACGCACCAAAAAAGATGGCACACATCCCTAGGGAGGTGAACGGTTCCCACCCCGCCACCTCCCTCCCCTCGCTCATTTCCTCGCTGGTTTCCTCGACACCTAGAATTACTCTTCTAATTTACCTCGTTACAGACGAACTTCAGAATTCCCCATAGATAATTGTCCATCTTTGATGAATCTCGCCAATCAAGTGTGGACTATATTTGCTTCCCAGGAATATGCTTACGAAATAGATCGAAAAACAATTTCGAAAGGGTTGACAATCTCAGACAATAACCAAGTCAAGATAAAGGTCACATGTCCCACATCACGGGCGATGTTTGTTAAAAAACAAGTTGCAGTGATTCACAGAGACTATGGTGATTGATAATTAGTACATGCATGATTGAGGCTGTACATGCATGATTGTAAAAAAACGCCGGTACGCATTCCGAGGGGGGTGAACCCTCCACCTCCCTCCCCTCGCTCGTTTCCTCCCCATTTAGAATTTCTGAAAAAATAAAGGCACAAGGGTCATGATTAGGGCTGCATATAAGAAATAGGTAGAATCTGAATGACAGCTCTTAGATTAGGTCACATGGCGTGCACACAGGCTTAGGGTACGGAGAGCAAAATAGAGCTATATATAAAAATATAATTCAAAGTCTTGTTACTGGCAGCTTGATAAAGCTGATTACATCTTGATAAAGCTGATCTTGATAAAGCTGATTAGATCTTGAAGTCCCACAGATAAGTTATTTTGTCATCTTGGATTATAAAACACATCATAAAGAGAAGAAAAAAAAAAGTTGTGGTTTCATTCAACGTATTAGTGGGCTTTTCTGTTTTACTAGACAAATTAAAGTGTAATAGAAGCTCAATATGTTAACCCATTATGTAGTTCGGAAATTATGGGGAACTATGTTTCTGCAGTGATTAAATTCTACAATAAACTTCAAGTCTGTCAAAGTACAGTAGCAACTTGTGCAGCTTTCAGAAGCGACGGATTGCTTCTTCGGTATTGCTAAACAGATCTAAATCAACTTGTTTAGCTGATACCGCCATGCTAAAAACAGAAAAGATTAATAAAAAAAATGCAATTGTACGGTGTTAATGTGTCTCTTTGTAAATTTTTCTTCAGTTTGTTTTCATCTCAATTGTTGGGGGGTAAGATAGGACAAATCAATTCACAAGAGACATTTTATATGGACTGGTTTTGCTTGCCCAATTTCGCAAGTCCCACTTCAGCTTTTGGAATGATTTACAACAGGAAATCTTAACAATAGATTACGTCAGGAGAAGGGGTGTGATTAAACTAATACCTACCTGCACTGTGAGCATTTCCAGGGATATACTTATGTTGCTCTCAACCCTTGGCTTTTCGCTGATTCATGAACAAAGCCTCATTCAGTCTGGCCTAACAAACTTTGTTATATTTCTCGTTGACTTTTTTATTTATTGTTGTTATTATTTTTCAACATGAAACTGTGACCTACAAAAATGAGAAGAGGTCTTTAGACTGAATCTCATATGTACCATATACTTTCACTAAAAATATTATATTTATTGTATGCGATTTTATACTTGACTCCCTTGATATTGAATAATGTTCATCAAATTAGGAAATGGTGATATAGACTTGCTATGATCAGTGGATGTAGGTGTAGGTTTAGTTCAAATTTGTTGTAGCTAGCAGAGAACAGTAGATGGTCTGGGGCTAAATTTAAGCAAGTAGCCACTTCATTCTAGTTGAGTATAGGCCAAACTGTGCAAAGTAAAGATCAATCATGTGAAGTAATTCTGATAAATTTAAGCAAGTAGCCACTTCACATGATTGATCTTTACTTTGCACATGTGAAGTAATTCTGATAAATTTGCAATTGATTGATATGCAAATTGTCATGCTAAGGAGTATCCTTATATTGAATGGGTCTGATCCATGTCTTCTGTCATGCAAATTTTTTTTTATTTTTTTTTTAATTTTAATTTTTTTTTATGAAAATGTTTTTTGTTTTCCCCAATAGAATGGGTAAACATTGTGGTTGATTTGTTATGGTTGACAAAGCGCCACCGTAAAAGAGTTTTGAGAAAAAAAAATTTATGCACTTTCCCACAATTCTGAAAAAAAATTGTTTTGTATACAAACTTGCTTGTATACGTGTGATAAAATTATGGGTATGTAGACTTGCTTGCATATCGGTGCACCGTTCCATGTGAGTTCGGTTGTACGTGTAGATTTAGAAAATGTTTGCCATGGATCGAACTTCGGGTGAGATGACATGTTCCTCGATGTGGCACCCCACTTGGAACATGTGCGCTCCGAGTGGTTTCGAAGGCAAATGAGGCACACTTAGGTGAGGTGTGTTCGGCACAAGGAGGATAGTGAGATTGTGAAAAAGAAGCGAGATTTCTTTTTGTGTATGTGCATGATTACCTTAAAGGAAGAAACTAAATGCTCATTCGACCATTGAATGAGAACTATATGTCTTCCTAAAGGTAGAAAAATGTGTTTTTTTAATATTTCAATAATAGTCTAATATGACTATGATTTGTATCGTTGTTGCATTTATGAGGATTGATAACTCATAAATTTTATTTGTTAGTTTCTAATCGTTTTGTGCAGGATGGTAAGTCTACTAACAATTTCTGCAGGTCAGACTTGCCATAGTCAACTTCTACAGTGTAAGTACAAGTAAATGCATATTTACTTTTTCGGATGATGACATGACTGCCTCGTTGAGGAACTAAATTCTTTGAATTGTGCTTTTTCTTGCATGATACCGTTGCCTCATTGAGGAATTACTTGTTGGTGTGGTTGGTTATTGTTTTTGTTTAGTTTGATGTTATCACGTGCGAATTTATTGATTTTGGAATGAAGAATTCTCACACCAGCTTTATTGTTGTCCCAAGTGAGCTTTTGCTTCTTGGGTACATTTGATGTAGGAACTGTACCCAGCCGCCAAGCGCCGCCATCGCCCTGATGCATGAACTTCGCCCAAGCGCCGAACCGCGCCGCTCACAACGTGTCAAAAGTCAACGATTTGCGTGTATTTTTCCTTGTATTATTTCTACTACAATTCATGTATAAATACCAGCTCAGTATAATCTGTAGGCATCAAGTTTCAAATAAAAAACTCTAAGTTTCTATTTCTCTGTGTGAGAATTTTACCTTCTTTCTCTTTGTGAGATCGCAAGTTAGGGCTCACCTAGCAACCCGCTGCGTCAATTGGTATCAGAGCCTTCCTCTGATTCAGGCAAAGCTTTTTCGACCACTTCTAACACAACCACCGACGACCCAAAAATCTGCCACCACCGCCAATCAGTAACCCTGTAACCCAACCAAAATAAAAAAATACAGAGTCACCATCGAGACCGATACCCCAAATACCACAATACCCAAAACCCATCATCGTCACCACCAACCAGAAAACCCGAAATCCTAGTACTAAACCCCAAAGTTCCAGTACCAAAAAAAAAAAAAAACAGAGATCTCTTCGATCTCGACCAAATCAGAGATCTCGTCGATATCTTCTTTGCTTTGAATCTGCCACTCCGAGCACCACCAAAGACCACTCAGATCCAAAAAAAAAGGGTTTCTGGAATAAGAAGGAGGAGAGGAGTGAGTTTGTAGAGGTGAGGAAAGAATCTGGAAGGAGAAGAAGGAGAGGAGAGAGTCTGTAGAGGTGAAGAGAGAATTTGGAAGAAGAAGAAGAGAGTTTGTAGAAGGAAAGAAAGACTTTGAAAGGAGAAGAAAGAGATGAGAGAAAAAGAGAAGGGAAAGGAATTGCTTGTGTGAGTTGTGCGGAGAAAAAAAAAGAGAGAGTTTGTGTGCGTGAGGTGAAAGAAGAGAAAAAAGGGGGTAAGTGGGGACAAGTAAAAAAAAAAAAAAAAAAGGTAAGTAGGGGTAAGTAGGTTTTGTCGATTTTTGGTATAAAAAGTCAAAAGAAGGGGGAAGAGAAAGAGAAAGAGAAAAGGAAAGGAAAGAAGGTAGGTGGGGACAAGGTCAAAGAAAAAAAAAGAAGGAAGTGGGTGAGAAAATGAGAGAGAAAAGAAAAGAGGAAGTGAAAAAAAAAACAAAAAAGGGGGGGGGGGGGGACAAAGTTTTTGCGTGTTTTTTTTAGAGAGTAAATTTTTTTAGTGCGTGGGGACAGCGTGTAAAAGAAAAGTTTGAAGTGGGAAAAAGAGAGTCAAAAGAGTAAGTGGGAGTAGGGACAAGGTTAAAAAAAATGTCTGACATGGAGTCTAGCCAGCAAAATCAACAAGTGGAGAGATTTGCAACAAAGGAGTCTGTGGAAGCAGTTGAAAGAAGGTTACAAAATCTAGAGGCAATGATCGAGAATTTGACTAAACTCATTGGTGGACGAAACAACAATATTCGACAGCAGAGGCGAGACAAAACCAATCGATGGAGAGAACCCAATAATCACCGTGACAATTTCAGGCTCAGAAATGAGTTTGATCCAGAACAGGATACAAACAGTGATGATGAAGTACCAACTACTCTTGGGCCCGACCAAGGAAGACGACAAGACAAGTATCGTATGAAGATTGAAATTCCATATTTCGATGGCCTGTTCGTGATTGAAGAATTTCTTGATTGGCTAGCTGAAGTGGAGAAATTCTTTGACCCGGGAGACTGAAGAATACATGAAGGTCAAGTTGGTAGCCTATCGACTTAAAGGAGGCGTGTTAGCTTGGTGGGACCAACTACAAACCACACGCATCCGACAAGGGAAGAACAAAGTCCGAACTTGGAGGCATATGAAGCAGTTGATGAAAGAGCACTTTCTACCTCCAGATTACGAGCAAACACTCTTTAGTCGCAATCAGCATTGTCGGCAAGCATACCGGACTGTGTCGGAGTATGTTACCGAATTTCACAAGCTTGCTGCTCGCGTGGACATTCGAGAATCTGAAAGTCAGAAAATTTCCAGATTTATCGATGGCCTTCGTGCCAACATACAAGACGAAGTCTTCAAACAGTCACACAACACACTTTCCAGTGCCATTCAACTTGCCTTGAAGATTGAAACACAGCTTGGTAAAAGGGGATTACACAATCCAGTATCGAATCCAGTGTCGTCCCAATCTTCTGCGCCTCAAAGGCCTGACCTAAGCAAAGGGAAGGCAATGGTGAGACCACAAGTTGAGGCGCTTAGGCCAAACCAGCCTAAAAAAAAACCCTGTAGCACTACCACAAAGGGAGATAGCAAACAAGCCCAATTCCAACAATCCTTGTGCCATTCCAAGAGGCAACAAGTGTTACCGTTGCGGGCAAACATGGCATTACTCAAATCAATGTCGTCAGAACAAATTAGTCAATTTAGCCACACATGATGATGATGTTGAAGGAGGTGAAGATTACCCAGAAGACGAGTACGAGGAGGAAGCGGAACCAGAAGAACTCACTTATGAAGATGAGGGTGTATCCTTAGTAATAAGGTGACTAATGTATACCCCAAAGAAAGATGAGGACATCCAGCGGCACATCTTCAAAACCCGGTGCACTGTTAGTCAGCGTGTATGTGATCTTATCATTAACAGTGGCAGTAGCGAAAACATTGTATCCAAAACTATGGTAGACAAACTGCAACTGCCGACTCAGCCTCATCCATCTCCATACCGTATTGGGTGGATCAAAGATGTTAGTGAAACAAGAGTAATGGAGCAATGTCGCATACCTTTCTCTATCGGCAAGTACCAAGATGAGGTATTGTGCGATGTTGTCGATATGGATACATGTCATATGCTTCTTGGTCGACCATGGCAGTTCGACTCGAAGACGATGCATGATGGTAGGAGCAATACCTACACATTCTACAAGGACCGTGTGAAGATTGCCCCAATGAGGCAACCAAACAATCCGACATGTTCGAAGGCCAAGACCAATCTTCTTTTAGTACCAAAAGAGACAACTACCTCACAAAGTGTGCCAGAACCAGTTCAGCCTCTACTAGCAGAGTTCAATGATATCGTTCCCGATGAACTACTTGCTGGACTTCCACCATTGAGAGACATTCAACACCATATTGATCTTGTCCCAGGAGCAAGTTTGCCAAACTTGCCACACTACCGCATGTGTCACGCCCCGATTTTTGAAAAACATAAATAAATAGATTGTCCAAAAACCAAGGCATAACAGGAACACTTTAAATGGTACAGTCATAAGGCAGAAAACAACTAATAAACTCCCTCAATATTCTTCCTCTAAAAATGAGGTCCACAACGAATAAATGAAAATTTCAATAATGAATTCCCCAAATAAATATCTGACAAATCAGAGCATTTATATCCAAATCCTACATCTGATTACCTAGGAGTAATAATAAAGATCTAAAAAATAAAATACAACGTGTCGACCCCTCAGCTATCGCCACGCAGCTACTATCCTTCCTTAAGCTCCAATTAACCCTGATAGTTATCTGGGGCTACGCTCATTAAGAACGTACCCAAATTTGTAAAAAAATACAAAATCTGGGTCAGTATAATCATACTGGTGTGAGCAAACTTACAAATCAAACAAATTAAATATAAAAGGACAAAATGCAAATTTCACCTTGAGGAAGACATGTAGTTCTCATTCGAGGTTCGAATGAGCTTTTAGTTTCTTCCCTCAAGGCTAACCTAGTACAAACTAAACTAATCTATACACAATTTAATGGCATGCTCAATTAAATGGTTTTATTTAATTATTTGTTTTTTTGGTTTCTAATCCTTGGCTTCTTTTCCACAATCGCACTCTCCTCCTGTGCCGAACACACCTCACCCAAGTGTGCCTCCCTTGCATTCGAAACCACTCGGAGCGTACATGTTCCAAGTCGGGTGCCACATTGAGGAACATGTCATCTCACCCGAAGTTCGATCCATGGCAAGCATCTCCTAAATCTACACGTACAACCGAACTCACATGGAACGGTGCACCGATATGCAAACAAGTCTGCATACCCATAATTCTATCACACGTATACAAGCAAGTCTGTATACAAAAATTTCTTTTTCTTTTCACTTTTTTTTTCGAAGTTGTGGAGAAAGAACATTTGCCAAGTATTTTATTCGAGACATTATTATTATTATTATTATTTTTTTTTTCAAATCAATTAACAACACATCACATTCCCCCCTACAGTACCATATGCATAAAACCTTACTACAATTATATTCACAACATGACAAAATCTATTTTGCCATCTCCTTAAGAAAAGAATGAAAAACACGTGTGTCGCAAGCACAAGCATTCTTTTATCATAGTGACATACGCGTGTCAAGAAAAAAAGTTCCATTAACTAGCTATATCCTAAATTAAGATACCCCGACTATCCTTATGGAAATTCACCTTTACTTTCATGCTTAATTATAAACATCAAAATTTCATCTCAAATGGTTCCAAGAACAGTTTCGATGCCCCTAAGTAATTCAGCCTATTTAACATATAGGCCTCATTGATTATCTAATTGACGCCACCAGATAGTAGGAGACATAGTTCGGATCAACAAATGGGTTTGGCTTTAAATCCATGTGATTATTTGGGGAAACCCATACACACAAACTGCAACCAAAAAAAAAAAAAAAATGAACCCACTGTAATCCTAAAACCATTTGAGGCCACATATAAAAACCATATATGAAAAACCAGCCATCACTTTTTGAAAACCACCCATCACTTTTTGAAAACCACATATGAAAAACCACCCATCACTAATCGATGCAAACCACATATGGAAAACCACCCATCACTTTTTGAAAACCACATGACTCCTTTCCCATCCTCTTTCTTCCAATCGTCACATCACAACAACAAAAATTTACAACCAAAAACCTTTCTCTTACACATGTCAATCACAAAAAAACAAATAAACCCTTCTCATATCACCTCACTATTAATAAAAAAAAAAAATGTAAAGATACCAATCACTATCAATAAAAGAAAACGAGGAATCTAGGGTTTATATCAGGATTAACATCTGTAAAAAAAATCGAGTTTGTACATAAAAAAAATCACAGAATAATCGATATCGTAGATTTAAAATTTTGATAGAATTTAACTCACTAATATTTTTTTTTCTTTGGCAAGATTCCAAGGTTCTTCTTCCAGTGCCTCCCAACGCATATTTTTTTCTTCTTTTCTTTTTCTTTTGTGTGTGTGCAAAGAGGAAAGAAAAAACTAGGGTTTCTTTTTAAATAAAAATTTAGGGTTTCTTTGGCTAAACACACCCATCCTTTATCTCTTTCCCACCATCAGTCTGAACCTAGGTTTGAAATAAAAAATCATAAACTATTATTATCAATTAATAATTACTACCAATAAATATTATTAACTTCTAAAATAATGCAAGTATATTGGTAAGTGAATTGGGCGGGTATTACAATATACACACCTTAAAAAGAATCTCGTCCCAAGATTCGGTAGGATAAGGGTTAGGCGAATAATTCTGGGTGCATACGCTTTACTTTGTCCTCCAACTCCCAGGTGACATCGTTCTCCTTTTCACTCCACTGGACTTTGACAAAGCTGACTTTCTTACGTCGTAGTTGCTTCACGTCACGATCAATTATCCTCACCGGCCCAACTGTATAGGTCAAATCCTCATTCAGTTCAATAGTTGTAGGTTGAACAATATGAGTTGGGTCTTTCACACATTTTCTCAGCATCGAGACATGAAAGACATCATGGATCATCGACAAACTGGGCGGCAATGCAAGCTTGTAAGCTAAGCGACCAACACATCCGACAATCTCGAATGGCCCAATATACCGCGGGCTCAACTTTCCTTTCTTGCCAAATCTCATCACACCTCGCATGGGAGACACCTTAAGGAAAACTAAATCACCAACCGCAAACACTACATTCTTGCGCTTTTGATCTGCATAACTTTTCTGTCTATTCTGAGCAGTTTTTATCCTTCCCCGAATAATCTCAATCTTCCCTGCAGTCTCCCTAACAATCTCTGGTCCCAACAATACGGTATCACCTACCTCTGCCCAACAACTAGGAGATCTACAAGGCCTACCATATAAAGCCTCAAAGGGTGCCATACCAATGCTTGATTGGTAACTATTATTGTACGAGAACTCCACCAACGGTAAGTGGTCCTCCCAACTACCACCAAAATCCATGATGCAAGCTCACAACATATCCTCTAAAATGTGATTTACCCGCTCAGTCTGCCCATCAGTCTGTGGATGATACGCCGTGTTCATAGCCAAGGTAGTACCCATAGCACGTTGGAAACTTTCCCAAAATGCGGATGTAAACAATGGATCTCTATCTGAAACAATGGTAATAGGAACCCCATGCAACCTTACCACTTCTCGGATATACATAGCAGCTAACTTGTCAGTATTACGAGATGCACCAATGGGGATAAAATGTGTACACTTAGTCAAACGGTCAACAATAACCCAAATGGACTCATTACCCCTCCGAGATCTAGGTAACCCATCAACAAAATCCATCGAAATGTGTTCCCACTTCCACATGGGTATTTCTAGAGGCTGCAATAAACCAGACGGCCTTTGGTGTTCCGCTTTCACTTGCTGACAAGTGAAACAGTGTGAGACATATTCCCCAACGTTTCGTTTCATGCCTTCCCACCAAAAACTCCTTCTCAAATCATGATACATCTTCGTACCCCCTGGATGAATAGTAAATTTAGAACGATGAGCCTCGTCCATAATCTCCTTCTTTAATGCCGAAATATCCGATACACAAAGTCTACCATGAAATCGCAATCCTCCATCTATGTCAACGGACCAATCAGTAGGGCAGTCATCCAACGTATCAATTATCAAATCATTTATTTTGTTCATGAGAAACGGGTCAGTGTGCTGCACGGAAATGACCCGGGTAATCAGGGTAGGTTTTACTGTCAAACTACAAACATAAGCTCCTCTAATATGCGGAACAGTCAAAACATCATGAGTTGCAATAACCTCGAGAATCTTCCACTCTTGCACCATAAGAGCGGTCAACGCACTATGTTGCCTGCTAAGGGCACCCGCCACCACATTCCCTTTGCCTGGATGGTAAAGGATTTCAAAATCATAACTACTAATGAACTCCATCCACCTCTGTTGCCTCATGTTTAAATCCCGTTGTGAAAATAGGTACTTCAAGCTTTTGTGATCAGTATACAACTCAAATTTTTCTCCATACAAATAATGCCTCCATATTTTTAAAGCAAAAACCACTGCTGCTAATTTCAAATCATGCGTGGCATATCGCCTCTCATGTGGCTTTAACTGCCTAGAAGCGTATGAAACCACTTTCTGATCTTGCATCAAAACACATCCGAAACCTGTTCCGCTAGCATCTGTGAACACCACTAACTTCCCGCCACGCGTGGGAATGATTAAAATCGGAGCTGTAGTCAACCTTTGCTTCAACTCTTGAAATGCAGTCTCACAATCCTTAGTCCATACAAACTTGACATCCTTTCGAGTCAGACTTGTCAAAGGTGCTGCAATCAACGAAAATTTCTCAATAAACCTCCTGTAATATCCAGCCAACCCTAAGAAACTCCAAATTTCACTTGCATTAGTGGGTTGTTTCCATTCCTTAACTGCTGCAACTTTTTCAGGATCGACCGCTATCCCTTCGCTAGAAATCACATGCCCAAGAAATTTTACCTCTTTCTCCCAAAAGTGACACTTACTAAATTTAGCATACAGTTTATGATCTCTTAAAGTCTGCAACACTATTTTCAAAGGCTCTCGATGGTCCTCCATGTTTCGAGAATATACCATAATATCATCAATGAAAATGACGACAAATTTATCAAGGTACGGACGAAAAATACGGTTCATCAAATCCATAAAGAAAGCAGGAGCATTGGTCAATCCAAATGGCATGACCGGAAATTCATATAACCCATACCGAGTCCGAAACGCCGTCAGAGGTATGCTCTGCTCTTCAACACCCATCTGATGGTACCCAGTCCTCAAATCCAACTGTGAAAATACAACCGCCTCTTTCAACTGATCTAACAAATCATCTATCCGCGGAAGAGGGTACTTATTTTTTATTGTCACCTTATTTAGTTCTCTATAGTCGACACACATCCTCAAAGTACCATCCTTCTTAGAAACAAAAATAGCAGGCGCACCCCATGGAGAATTACTTGGTCGTATAAACCTAAATATACACACCTTAAAGGATTAACCA
Organism: Berberis vulgaris; assembly: GCA_963556465.1. Taxonomy (NCBI): domain Eukaryota; kingdom Viridiplantae; phylum Streptophyta; class Magnoliopsida; order Ranunculales; family Berberidaceae; genus Berberis; species Berberis vulgaris. The sequence continues at coordinate 72,907,832 of OY747132.1, forward strand.
TAAAGTTACTCACAAATAAGCACATATATATATAACTATTATAAAAACATATGAGAAAAAAAATTCTTACCCCTTCTGGAGAATTCCTCCAGTTGGACTTTCGTCTCATCCAACTGCTTAGGAGCCAATCGGTATGCAACTTTCGAAATCGGTGATGCTCCTGGCAACAAGTCAATTCGAAATTCGACTTCTCTCTTAAGTGGTAAACCAGGAATCTCTTGGAATACATCTACATAATCCTTCACCACCTCAACCACGCTAATATCTTTTTCTGGTATATCTATAGAGTATAGAATGCTCGTCATTGTGGAGTCCCCACAAGGTTCACAAAAATGACTAACTCGCGGCAACCCTGGTGTATCTATCAAAATGGTCATCGCGGCACAATCTATAGTAACATAGTTTTTACCCAACCAATCCATCCCAAGGATAACATGAAAATTCTCAAAATTCATAACTATCAAATCCGCAACAAGTTTTCGACCCATTAAAGAGATCTCAAAATTTCTACAATACTCAGATAATGTGACAGTGCCTCCTATGGGTGTCTCAACACATAAAGGTTTGATAAGTGGCATAGTTTTAAGATTTTCTTTTTCTATCATTCGCCGAGAAATAAAAGAATGAGAAGCACCAGAATCAAATAATACTCGCAATGGAAACTGAGTGGTAATGGTACCTTCAACATTCTCTTGCCCTGGTAGAACTGCAAATGCACGTGCTGGAGCTGGTGGGGCCTGCCTACCCTGTGGAGCGCCTCGCCAACTGGGACAATAACGAATGAGATGCCCTGGTTGGTTACATTTGTAGCATAACCTATCAGTGGGAGCCTGCCCTCGTGGCGCTGCAGGTACCTGAGGTCGAGGTTGCTGATATGGACCTTGTGGGCCCTGATTCTGAAATGTCAGTCTCTGCCACTGCTGCCCTTGGGGCCTGTAGCCACCCTGCGGCCTGTAACCTCCTTGGGACTCAAATCCTCCCTGGGGCCTCTGCTGGAACTGACCTCCAGATTGGGACCTCGGCTGATACTGAAATCCAGGTTCTCGCTGATTCTGATCATAAGGCTTATATCTGTTCTGATCTCGGTTCCCAGATGAACGCGAGTTTCTAGATGACTCACCTCCCCTGCTCTTCTCTCTAGCCTCTCGAAAAGCAACGTCTTGCTCTTCAAACTTGAGAGCTAAGTCTAAAACTCTGTCAAATGATTCTTTATCGAAGGGTAAAAACGACTTTGACAGATAATGACCCAAACCCTTGATAAACTTCTGATTCTTCTTGGCAGGGGTATCAACCAAGTACGGAGCATACCGAGTCAACTCGTTGAATTTTGTCACATACTGGGTCACTGACTTTGTACCTTGCGTCAAACTAAAGAACTCTGCAGCTAGCTGAGACTTCACAGCTTCAGGTACAAACTGACAGTCAAATTTGGACTTGAAAGTATCCCAAGTCATAACAGTCGTATCCATGCTTTCCTCCACAGAATCCCACCAATACCTGGCATTACCATCCAAGTTATGAGCAGCTAATTCTTGTTTCTGTACCTCAGTCATCAGCATCCGATTGAATATGGTTTCACACTTGCGAATCCACTTCTCAGCTGCAATAGGGCCAGTCTCTCCATTAAACCTCTGACCGCCTAGGTTCCCAAATTCCTTATTTCTCCTGGCAAACGGGTCACCATGACTATCCTGATGGTTGTTCTGCACAACCTGCAAAAGTTGCGTCATCATGGCTCCCACGTCTACCTGAACCAAGTTAGGACCCCCTCCCTGATCATTCGAACCATTTGGGCCATTAGTGTTATTCCGCCCGTTATCACCATTCTGTCCATTGGCCCCATTTGATCGAGTGTTCGCCATCACCTTCAAGCGAAAATAAATAACCGTTAATACTTAATAATCCAAACGTTCATAATCCCATTTCCACACTTCCGAGGATCACCTAGACCTACCCTAGATCTAGGCTAACCAAATGCTCTGATACCAAAAATGTCACGCCCCGATTTTTGAAAAACATAAATAAATAGATTGTCCAAAAACCAAGGCATAACATGAACACTTTAAATGGTACAGTCATAAGGAAGAAAACAACTAATAAACTCCCTCAATATTTTTCCTCTAAAAATGAGGTCCACAACGAATAAATGAAAATTTCAATAATGAATTCCCCAAATAAAAATATGACAAAACAGAGCATTTATATCCAAATCCTACATCTGATTACCTAGTAGTAATAATAAAGATCTAAAAAATAAAATACAACGTGTCGACCCCTCAGCTATCGCCATGCAGCTACTATCCTTCCTTAAGCTCCAATTAACCCTGATAGTTCTCTGGGGCTACGCTCATTAAGAATGTACCCAAATTTGTAAAAAAATACAAAATCTGGGTCAGTATAATCATACTGGTGTGAGCAAACTTACAAATCAAACAAATTAAATATAAAAGGACAAAATGCAAATTTCACCTTGAGGAAGACAAGTAGTTCTCATTCGAGGTTCGAATGAGCTGTTAGTTTCTTCCCTCAAGGCTAACCTAGTACAAACTAAACTAATCTATACACAATTTAATGGCATGCTCAATTAAATGGTTTTATTTAATTATTTGTTTTTTTGGTTTCTAATCCTTGGCTTCTTTTCCACAATCGCATTCTCCTCCTGTGTCGAACACACCTCACCCAAGTGTGTCTCCCTTGCCTTCGAAACCACTCGGAGCGTACATGTTCCAAGTGGGGTGCCACATTGAGGAACATGTCATCTCACCCGAAGTTCAATCCATGGCAAGCATCTCCTAAATCTACACGTACAACCGAACTCACATGGAACGGTGCATCGATATGCAAGCAAGTTTGCATACCCATAATTCTATCACACGTATACAAGCAAGTCTGTATACAAAAATTTCTTTTTCTTTTCACATTTTTTTTTTCAAATCAATTAACAGCACATCACATTCCCCCCTATAGTACCATATGCATAAAACCTTACTACAATTATATTCACAACATGACAAAATCTATTTTGCCATCTCCTTAAGAAAAGAATGAAAAACAAGTGTGTCGCAAGCACAAGCATTCTTTTATCATAGTGACATACGCGTGTCAAGAAAACAAGTTCCATTAACTAGCTATATCCTAAATTAAGATACCCCGACTATCCTTATGGAAATTCACCTTTACTTTCTTGCTTAATTATAAACATCAAAATTTCATCTCAAATGGTTCCAAGAACAGTTTCGATGCCCCTAAGTAATTCAACTTATTTAACATATAGGCCTCATTGATTATCTAATTGACGCCACCAGATAGTAGGAGACATGGTTCGGATCAACAAATGGGTTTGGCTTCAAATCCATGTGATTATTTGGGGAAACCCATACACACAAACTGCAACAAAAAAAAATAAAAATGAACCCACTGTAATCCTAAAACCATTTGAGGCCACATATAAAAACCATATATGGAAAACCACCCATCACTTTTTGAAAACCACATGACTCCTTTCCCATCCTCTTTCTTCCAATCGTCACATCACAACAACAAAAATTTACAGCCAAAAACCTTTCTCTTACACATGTCAATCACAAAAAAACAAATAAACCCTTCTCATATCACCTATCTATTAATAAAAAAAAATGTAAAGATACCAATCACTATCAATAACAGAAAATGAGGAATCTAGGGTTTATATCAGGATTAACATCTGTAAAAAAAATCGAGTTCGTACATAAAAAAAATCACAGAATAATCGATATCGTAGATTTAAAATTTTGATAGAATTTAACTCACTAATATTTTTTTTTCTTTGGCAAGATTCCAAGGTTCTTCTTCCAGTGCCTCCCAACGCAGATTTTTCTTTTCTTTTTCTTTTGTGTGTGTGCAAAGAGGAAAGAAAAAACTAGGGTTTCTTTTTAAATAAAAATTTAGGGTTTCTTTGGCTAAACACACCCATCCTTTATCTCTTTCCCACCATCAGTCTGAACCTAGGTTTGAAATAAAAAATCATAAACTATTATTACTTGTAATTATTATCAATTAATAATTACTACCAATAAATATTATTAACTTCTAAAATAATGCAAGTATATTGGTAAGTGAATTGGGCGGGTATTACAGCATGAGCCCCAAAGAATATGAGATTCTGCAAGGACAAGTGGAAGATCTTCTTAAGAAGGGCTTGATTCGTGAAAGCATGAGTCCCGTAGCCATACCTAAAGAGAATCTTGCTAGAAGGGGCTCCATCACAATAGATGTAGCTTGTGTGAGATGCATCAGTGAATTTCTGGTATGCTTTGGTGGTGGATCTAGGAGGCCACCTTCCCATTGGTTTGTCTTGAGATTGGATTCAAGAGTGGTTTAGTTGCATTAGTTTCTCTGCCAAAGCTAAATGGTATAAACTTAGCTCCAAGGAATAGACGCAGGTATAAACTTAGCCAGCATATGGAATTAGGCTTCTAGAACTAAGTACACACTCCACATTAGTCAAAGATCATCTAACAGAAGACAAGGACCCCCTGGGACCTTAGACATGTAATAAGGAGAATCGAAAAAACACTTCAGGCCCTTGATGACTATAAAATAAAGCACTATTACACAGAGTCCAACCAGGTTACGGACCATTTAGCTAGTATTTATCCCAATGTGGAGCTGCTTGAAATAATTCCTAGCTCATTTGCAGAAGACTTAAAGAAAATTGTATATGAAGATGTCATAGGAAAAGTATATGAACCAGTGTACTCGTCTCATCTTTTATTTTTCAGTGAGGGGATCCTAAACAAATCCCAACTCACCTTCAAAAAAGAAAGAAACCCCTGCATCTGTTTCAGTTGACATGGTGCAACTTAGAGGGTAAATAATGACTTGGCGTTATTTGGAAATTCATCTCTTGTGCATATGTTCCTTTTTCGGGGGTAATATATTTAAACAATAACTCACGTAGCAGTGTTAACATTACCATGAAAAGATGTCTCGTATTGTATGCCAATCCTTGTCCCTTCCAAACTGCAGATTACCTAATGACAAAATGAAGTAATAGTTAACAGACTGTTTAATCATTAAGAACTCAATCAATGAAATTTAGAAGACAGCTGCAATATAATTCTCATTGACAGAGTCTTGTGAGCAAAGCATGGATCTATTGGTTCTAAAGAGTGAATAATACCTGACCGAGTGCTTCTAGGGAGCCTGGCTCTGCTGCCTGGGTGGCATTTTTACACTTTTGCCCCTGCCTTTTTAACCACTCTTTAAATATAACAACAACAAAGGAGGGGCAAAAGGATAATTTCGCCTCCTCAAGCTGCAAACCCAGGCAGTAAACCCAGGCTCCCTAGAATTATACTACCTGACCTTAGCCTAAACCCCATTGATCCATCTTTTAGCTTGTTTGAGGAGTTTAAGGAAATTTTCTTGACGATGTAATGAATGATGAAGGGATAATAGAGTGGTGTATATTTGATGCATTTTTATGCTCTTGATTTAATGATAACATTGGGGATCCTCAAAACCCCAACTTGCTTTAAAAAAAAAAGTGAAATGTACTTGAAAGTGTTAGTCAGTATTATTGGCTTATGTCAGAAAGAGATGTACATGCCTTTTATTGTGTGCAGGTGTATGTGCATTGGGGGAATCCGAATTTTCCTAGTTAAACATAGGATACTACAAATGTAGTAATCTCACAATGAGGTGATTTTTAGTGATTTAATGGTGGAGAGATCATCTCTTTGAAAAGTTATCCTAAGAACTCCATCTTATAGTTAGAAATTTTATTTTCACTGATTCTCTGATTCTGAAAAAAAAAAAAGGAAGCTATATAATGTTTTTGATAGCATTTCATCCATGCTATGTGATGTGTTTTCTCTTGTTGAATTGAGGCATTCTATTAAGTCTTTTTGTTAGTATTTGACTAATTTAATTTCACGATCAGTCATATACAGCTTGCTCCACTCAATCTATATTGATTTTACAAACTTAACCAATAATTGTTTTGCTCTAATTCACAAATACAACTTACATTATTGCTCCACTCAACCTATATTGATTTTACAAACTTAACCAATAATTGTTTTGTTCTAATTTATAAATAACATTTTTATTGTTAAAGATATCCTCAAACCCCACCTTACGTGGCAATTAATAAAGGTGACCTTGATTTTTTGAGCTGCGCCCTTGGCCAGGAGTCCAACCCCTTAGTTTCTTAACTATGGTTCACAAATTTAAATTAACTTTATCTTTAAACAATCAACAGACTATAAGTCAAAGTGACTCGAGTTTGCTTATGCGCGCTTTGAGTACTAACCAGATGGAGCACCGTCTTCTAAACCAATGTTAAACATGTGGCTTGAACCGTACGTTGAAGAGTTTCTAGATCTAGATATCGACTATGTAAAATGTACAGAGAAGGAAACAAGCCAAATGATTGGCTCATCTGCAATAGCTTCAAGAATCTCGCTCCGACTCACTATCAAAGTCGAGAACGATCTCTCGTATTTGGGCTTTTTCGGTTGTAGATTTTCGAACTTCCCTTGAATATGGAGATATTATTAGTCCGATGTCTCTTAAGCTAGGTGATTTTTTCTTGAAATTTGTTGCCCCTCAGGTCTCGGATGATTCTTTCTACCATATCGATTACATGGTTCATCTTAGCCATAAGCATCTCTACCCGGGGATCTGAGGGGATTCCCCAAGATGTCAGAGACGTCTGAACCATTACTTGTTGGAGCTCTTTTCTAGTAGGTATGGTTGATTCTACGATTGTCGCTGGATCGATATTAGGCAACATGTTGTACTATTCATCTCCAGATTGAGGATTGGTGGAGTGTTCCATTCTATCAGATTTCGTGAGCTTTGTTATTGTGAATCTTATTTTTTTGCAAAGAAACTCGTCATTCCCCACAACGACGCCAAATTAATGCGTCCAAAAATTGTCCTCCTGTGAGTTTGACCTGCAAAACAATTGTTAGACTGTCAAGGACCACATTTTTTGTGGTCAAAGGCACTCCAATGCTTAAGTTAGCAACTCTGTTGGAAGAATGAAGTAAATTTGGACAAAACTCAGTTAAAGTTGCATCCCTGTGTCGAATGTTCATTTTACCTTTTATAATGGTTGTGGTTAATTTTCTGCGTGACTTAAGCATGTGAGGCGCAAAGGAATGAAATATTTCCTATAACAGTCTCCTTCTTAATGGAGATGCGTCCGTGGAGGCGTAACTTTCTCCACGACTTTTTTTGGGTGCAACGTTTTGCTTCTTTATGAGAGAGCTTGTGTCGGGCCTGGATTTTGGCTTTTATTCGTTCGAGCCTGGATTTGGGCTTCGTATATGTCTTCTTGATGACGGTCCTTATTTGGGCCTCTGTAATTGGCTCAATTCTTATTGGACTTTATGAGCTGGCCCAATAGATTGTACGCTATATTCTTGTGATGAATTTCTATGCCACGTGTACGATCATGATGATCGATCTATTTTAATGTATCATCATACTTCAAAGCTAAAATTCATGATATGATAGCTCATTGAAATTATAAATAAATACAACCAGAGAGGGGTGATGGTGAACAAGGCAGCAATAACAATTGGGATTACAGTAGTGTAGTGGTTGCATTTGTTGTTCCATTACATGGGACATGGAGTTATTACCTTTGTTTGATATAATATCTACTTCTAAAATGAAAACAGAAATTCTAAATGTCGAGGAAGTGGGCGAGGAAAACAGCGAGGGAAGGCCGGTGGAGGGGGTGAGACCGTCCATCCCCATCGAGATGCATGTCGTCATTTTGAATTACTTTCATATTGTTTCTCGGGTGACCGCTGACTTGACTGTAGAAGGCTCATAACACGGGAACAGACCCATGTTTGTGACTTCTTTGCGGGTTCAAGAAGTGGGAAAGCGTAAAAAATACACAGATCTACAAAAATCGGAGATCTCGAAGACTTTGTGCATATCATGAGGAGTTTTGTGAAGTTAAAACCAAACGGGAAACATTTGAAATGGCACATCTACCACTGTAACTGAAGAAGGCTTTCTACAATGACATGGTTGGTGAAGCATGTAAAAGTACAAAAGATCAAATATTTTACAATCAAAATCAAGTCCTTTTAAACAATAAAAAATTACAATCAAACCCTCAACATAAATTATATTAAGACCCTCAACTATTTGTAAATTATAAAAAAAAAAAAAAACCCTTACACGTCGTTAGCATAGCAATACCACTATTGTTTTCATTACTTTTCAATTCGACAAAAATTGGTTATGACACACATGCCAAAAGACGATTTTATTGCAATATGAAACTTTGAAAATCAACCTATATATTCACAATGTTTTGTTTTTGGTAAACTCATAATCATTTTTTATATATCGCAAATTTTGCAAGCATTTCAATATGCACTTAATGATTTATTAAAAAAAAAAAGTGAATATTCGCACATAAAGCGCATTGACGCGCTAGTACAAATAATAATTTAATTCGAAACAATAGATAACTTAACAGTTGACTTTCTCATATCATTTGTCACATTTGCAATTAATCTCCCAGATTTGTATGTCAAGAGTGTTTGTATCTTCATACCGAGAGATTCTAGCTGGCCTGGGTCGAGCGCCTGGGTGGCTCCTTGGCACGTGCCCGACTAAAGTTTCAAAAAAAAAAAAAAAGCGGGAAATGAAATTTGAATTTCCTTACTGAAATTTAAAAGGGAGAGAGGGATAAAAAAACAGAGAGAGGAGGAAACACAAGAATGAGAGGTTACCTCCTGGTCCTAAGGGGATCCCGATTTTGGGAAATCTACACATGTTGGGTAAGTCTCCTCATCGTGACCTCCACCGCCTTGCCGAGCAATTTGGTTCAATAATGTACTTGCAGCTTGGTTTTGTTCCCACCATAGTAGTCTCTTCACCGCAGGCAGCAGAGTTGTTTCTCAAGACTCATGACCTTGTTTTCGCTAGTAGACCTTTTACCGAGGCTGCTAAGCACATCTCATATGAACGGAAGGGCTTAGCTTTCACCGAGTATGGTCCTTATTGGCGCAACATCCGTAAGTTGTGCACGTTAGAATTGCTTAGTAATATGAAGATTGATTCTTTTAAGTCCATGAGAAGAGAGGAGTTGGGACTATTTTTAAGGTCAGTCATGGATGCTGCAAGGGTGGGTGCTACGGTGGATGTGAGTGCCATGGTTACTTCACTCAGCCAAGACATGGCTTGCCTGATGGTTCTTGGAGACAAGGACATGAATAAAGATCATGAAAAGAAGTTCCAAGCTGCGGTTCAAGAAGGCACGCACTTGGCAGCAGTTCCTAATGTAGTTGATTACATCCCTTACGTTGGTGCCCTTGACCTTCAAGGCCTGGGTCGACGTATGAAGACTGTTAGTAAGGTCTCTGATGACTTGTTTGAGAAAATCATCGATGAGCATCTTCATGGTACACAATATAAGCGCCAGCACAAGGACTTTATCGATGTTATGTTGTCCGTCATGCAATCAAATAATTCTGAGCTACCAATTGACAGATCGAATATCAAAGCTGTCACTCTGGTAAACATTCTTCCATCCATTCCGAACTGTTTTAATTTATAGGTCTCATAGTTTTTTTGTTTTTGTTTTGGTAGGACATGTTGGCAGGGTCTATGGATACTACATCAACAGCAATCGAGTGGGCACTTGCAGAGCTCCTAAAGAATCCACAAGCAATGAAAAAGGTGCAAGACGAGTTAGAGAGCGTCGTTGGGTTGGAAAGGATGGTGGACGAGTCGGACTTAGATAACTTGGTTTATTTGGACATGGTTATCAAGGAAAGCTTGAGGCTTCATCCAGTGGCACCACTGCTGATTCCTCACGAGTCCATGGAAGATTGCACAGTCAGCAGCTTCCATGTTCCTAAAAAATCAAGAATCATTGTGAATGTATGGGCAATCGGGCGTGATCCTAGTGCATGGCCTAATGCTGAAACGTTTCTACCTGAAAGGTTCATGGGGTCTAATGTGGGCTTAAGGGGACGCGATTTCCAGCTTCTTCCCTTTGGATCAGGTCGACGAGGTTGCCCCGGGATGCAACTTGGGCTACTCACTATTAGGTTGGTGTTAGCACAAGTGTTGCATTGCTTTGACTGGAAGCTCGCAAGTAGTGTGTTGCCCAGCGAGTTGGACATGGATGAGGAGTTTGGCCTCGCTATGCCTAGGGCAAACCATCTACTTGCTGTTCCAGCATATCGCCTTAACAAACCCTTGATTTAATTTGTCAATTGCTTCTTTATCACTTATGGATATCAATGAATGAAGACTTTTTTTTCCATCACAGAGACAAAATGCAATCAAGGTCATGGATATCAATTAGGTGCTTTGATGAGCAGTTAAAATTGCATAAGCTTCACTCATAGTTTTAGTTCCCACAAATAATCCACAACAAAATAAAAATCATTCACTTGACCAGGTTGAACTAAACTTGAGAAATGGTCATGGTGCTGGGGAGCTCGAATCACTTTGATTTTTTCGTGGTGGATACCAAAAGACAGTTTCAATAAATCTGGTACTACCATTGCCTGAAAAATCATATCGTAGATAATAAGTTGCTTGTAAGTGTGACATCCCTCCATCTCCATGAGATAGAAGAAGTTCAAAAAGAGCATGCATGTAGACCACTCTTCATTCTAGCCGACCTAAGAGCATAAATATCATTTGATTCTATACTCTCCATTCCAGACAACCTAAGAGCATTTCCATTGTGACGTGAAGGTGTACCAATCAAACAAATAAAGCCTAAAAGTTATTTACTGGGAAGAATTTATCAGTCGTTTGGTAGATCATAGCAACTACAGACTGCAACTATAATTTAGTCCTGGAAACAAACAAGACTGACAGAATTCTATCAGCAACTATTGAATTCTACCATAGCCAAACAAACAACACTGACAGAATTCTCCCATAGCCAATAAATTATGGTGATTTTTTGTTCTCTACAATTCTTGTAATTGTTTAGATGTGTGCACAGGGTCAATGCAACTAAAAAAAACAAAACTAATGAAGAAAGAAAATCGCATATGAAGCATAGGCTCAATAGCATCCATCCATCTTGGGAGGATGTGAGTTTAATGATCCCTTAGGGTGTGGTGTGGTGTATTTATCTGTAGGGAGAAGTAGTGTTCATAGGGGAACTTGGTGGCCCTGGTGATATAGAATGTGGATGCATTTGATGCTACAAGTCATAAATACTTCAGTGGCACTTAACCTTACATGGGAAAACAAATACAAAAGAGAGAACTGAAATTAATTTATAAGCATTGTATCAGAATTTTTTTCAGCAAGATTAACTGTAAAGAAAAACAAGGGCAGCACATAAGTGTGCCCCATGTATCACTGGAAATTCAAAAAAAAAGAAGCATTTGATGGAATTCACTGCAAGCTTCCCAATCATCCTCTTATGTGCTGAATCAATGTTGTTTGTCTTGGTTAGCATCTGAAGAAACTCCCTCCATGGACTTCGATAGTGCTTCAGTCACCTTAGCAGAGGTAGAGTGCAATAGAGCTTCAGCTGCCTTAGCAAAGGTAGAGCGGTCTGATTGAGAGAAAAGTATGAAGATGTGCATGAGCATTGTAACAAAGGCCAGGCCTGCTGCAGAGATTGCAATTCCTTTCCAACATGTCCTACCAAAACAAAAACAAAAAAACTATGAGACCTATAAATTAAAACAGTTCGGAATGGATGGAAGAATGTTTACCAGAGTGACAGCTTTGATATTCGATCTGTCAATTGGTAGCTCAGAATTATTTGATTGCATGACGGACAACATAACATCGATAAAGTCCTTGTGCTGGCGCTTATATTGTGTACCATGAAGATGCTCATCGATGATTTTCTCAAACAAGTCATCAGAGACCTTACTAACAGTCTTCATACGTCGACCCAGGCCTTGAAGGTCAAGGGCACCAACGTAAGGGATGTAATCAACTACATTAGGAATTGCTGCCAAGTGCGTGCCTTCTTGAACCGCAGCTTGGAACTTCTTTTCATGATCTTTATTCATGTCCTTGTCTCCAAGAACCATCAGGCAAGCCATGTCTTGGCTGAGTGAAGTAACCATGGCACTCACATCCACCGTAGCACCCACCCTTGCAGCATCCATGACTGACCTTAAAAATAGTCCCAACTCCTCTCTTCTCATGGACTTAAAAGAATCAATCTTCATATTACTAAGCAATTCTAACGTGCACAACTTACGGATGTTGCACCAATAAGGACCATACTCGGTGAAAGCTAAGCCCTTCCGTTCATATGAGATGTGCTTAGCAGCCTCGGTAAAAGGTCTACTAGCGAAAACAAGGTCATGAGTCTTGAGAAACAACTCTGCTGCCTGCGGTGAAGAGACTACTATGGTGGGAACAAAACCAAGCTGCAAGTACATTATTGAACCAAATTGCTCGGCAAGGCGGTGGAGGTCACGATGAGGAGACTTACCCAACATGAGTAGATTTCCCAAAATCGGGATCCCCTTAGGACCAGGAGGTAACCTCTCATTCTTGTGTTTCCTCCTCTCTCTGTTTTTCTCTGTTTTTTTATCCCTCTCTCCCTCTTAAATTTCAGCAAGGAAATTCAAATTTCATTTCCCGTTTTTTTTTTTTTTTTGAAACTTTAGTCGGGCACATGCAAGACACCCTCCTTGGCACGTGCCAAAGAGCCTCCCAGGCGGCCACCCAGGCGCTCGACCCAGGCCAGCTAGAATCTCTCCTTCATACCTCTACTCTGACTAAACTTTTGGTTTCTTTCAATATTCCAATAAAATGATAACACTCTAATAAATAGTCTTTTTCTTCACAAATAAAATGTAGTCAATATGAGAATGTGATAGGAAGACAATAGCAAAAATGGTAATACTGTCTTTTTATTCCTGAAATCATATTGTTTTCCACCACTTTTATTGTGGATAAAGTTTTCTCAGTAACGTTACCATATTAGTCGAATATAAAATAATAACTAGCAAATTTAAATAAATAAACAAATATTGCAATCTTTGCTATTTATTTCATTTGCAGTATAATATAACTTACAAGTAAGCAGAAACTCTAGAAACGAAGAGCTACTCCTTTTCCATGGGCAGAGCAGGACAAAATTGACTGACTTGCTAAAAGGTTACTTGTTTAGAAACTAGTGTAATACCCATGCCGTTGACACTATGATAGAGTACATTGTACTTGCACGGAATTGTCGAATAATCGCAATTGGGTTTTTATTTCATTTTTTAAAAAAACACTTACAATGAATTAACTTTGAAACAAATTTTAATACTCATTAAATGTAAATAGTTTTTTTAATAACATTGATCAACGCAACCAATGCGCTAAAGAATTTAATCTCCACCAATTGTCATCTTTTGGCTACAACATTAAGAAATATCCATGTTATTTTGGCTACATCAAATGCCACATTTAGTTTAGTAAAACATTGTATAACCATCAGTTTTAGTACTAAAAAAGCTTTTGTAATAGGGCTCAACAGTTAAGAAACAGAATGTCATTAGGGAAAACGAAATGCCACATTCAGTTTAGAAGAATATTGAGATGCATTGTTTAGCTGTTCATTTTTTCTCACATAAATTAGCATTCACAAAAATCTCTCTAACAACGCACCATATAACCATCATTTTCAATATTAAAAGAAGTTTTTGTAATAAGACATGGCGTTGAAAAGTCGAAGAGACATGCACACAATATCATTATATCACCAAAAAAAATTGTCATATTTTGAAGAAAGTTAAGATTATATATATTTTATTTTAAACAATTAAAAAAATGAAATTTTCGACAGAGCTTCCCCCATTTTTCAATATTAAAACTTGTTTTAGCCTAATATAAGAATTTATACTCACAAAAATGACTCTAATGGCAATCAATGTCACACACAATTAAATAAGTCACACACAATACCATTAGGAATAAAAAAATTGTAATATTTTGAAGAATGTCAAACTTACACACTTTGGACAATTACAAAATTTCGACAGAGTTTTCCCTGTTTTTTCAATGTTGAAATCTGTCTAAACCTGTCATAAGAATGTAATACACAGTTCAACACACACACATTGAATACAAAGAATGTAATACACAGTTCAACACACACATTGAATATACAAAATTTTGATATATACGTTGGCATCGATATTATCTGAACATGTCATAAGAAATTATTCTTCACATAAGTGACTATAATGACAATCAATGTCATGAACAATTAAAAAACCAAAATTTCGACAGCGTTTCTCCTGTATTTTTCAATATTGAAACCTGTCTGAACATGTCATAAAAATTTATAATGACAATCAATGCCATGAACACCAAATAATATATCCTAGTAAAAGGATAACATGTTAAAATCCTTGGCTAGTTTATTAAAAAAAAGTGAAAAGAGAAATTAACAAAATTTCTTATGGTCCTCGGCAAGTTTGAATCAACTTGCTCAACACAAACTGTAACCGTGACGCCTTGTTTTTCTAAGTAAATGAGTAATCTTAAGGTGAAAATTGTCCAATTATAGTGGAAAAACTGAGCATATTTCTTACAGTATGAGACAACTAATTCGAAGTAAGATGTAGTAGTATCAACCTACTATAGTACTTGTCCGAAAATCATCATTTTGGAGTAGGGTGATTTTTGAATTAAGTGGTCCATAGTTACGGTCAGGCACAATGCAAGGTTAGCGATCCCTGAAAAGAAAAAGGAAATGTTTATAGATTGCAACCAAAGCTTTACAATAGAGCTATCTTTTTGGACCACCCATCAATTCAATAATCAATCCAACCATCAATTTAATCAAAAGCGGAGACTATAAAAAGGTGGAACAAAGAACCAAATGTGGAAAAATATCCATCATACCTTTTTATTCTGGAATTGACATTATTCTTTCAAGCATATCTTTTTCCATTGCATTCTTTTCATCAACTATGGTAAAAAAAAATTCCATCATACCGATTTATTCTAGAATTGACGTTATTCTTTTAATCATACATTTACCATTGTATTGTTTCCATCAACTATGGTAAAAAAAAAATCCATTGTATTCTTTCCATTGATATAAAAAAACAAAAACAAATAATTTATCAAGTGTTCATGGTAAATGAGAATCTGATTGTATTTCCAAACAAGCAAGTTGCCTACAAGCAACACCCTCCCATTCACAGCAATTTCTAAAACACTCATTTCTAAAACCAAATATTAGGAAGTCATGATCAATGACAATAACATGAAATTAAAGCAAATTAGCAAGTAGCAAATTAAGCTAACAAGCAAGCAACGATTACATGGGCAACACATACATTCTGAAAGTTTACATGGGCAACACATACATTCTCAAAGATGTGGTTTGAACACCTCACATCATTTATATTTTTACTTCGTAGCCATTTGTTATCCTAACAACTTTAGGGATGGTACTATTGGAGATTCTACATGAATATAGAAAATTTTAAATTTAAAAACCTATGGAGAAGTATAAGAAAATAGGCATACCTTCTTCAGAGGAAAGTTGTCTCCAAGTGTTCAACTTCAATGCTCAAATGTGTGCCTGAAGCAAATGAAATTTTAATTAGTCAACAGAAAAGGACTGCAGCATACAAATCAAAAGAGCTTAGATATACCAAACTCCATCATGATTTGTAAAGCTTTAAGGATTTATCCTGCTTATATAATGTCATCATAGACATATTTTAGTGTATAGGTATTTCATCATCAGCAAGTCGAAACCCAATGACATATTACATAATTGTAATCTTAACAATCATTTAGGTTGTGCTTGATTACACCATTTGCCATGGGAAAAGAAATTTTTTCAAAATTTTCCCTGGCAATAGGAATTGCCATATATTTGATTTGCAAATTTTGAAGTGGGAAAATTTCCCAAGTTTCAATTTTTCCTGTTGAGATAGGAAAATCATTACTCATACTCCCTAACTAAATACTCTCTCTGGGAAAATTTAGGTTGTGCTTGATTACACATGAATTGCACGGGTTTTCTTTGGATTCCATGTTTTGGAGAACATAACCCAAAGACTACCAATAAGCTTCTCACCCTAAAATAAATATGATAATACCATAAATTAGCACAACATACACTTCTGTGGGGTGGCGGTACTTCCTAGAACTGAAGCAAATTTGAATGTGTTCCATGTACATGATAGAGAAGGCATCGATAATTGACCGAAGGAATTAGTGGTAGATGCATAACAATACCAAAAAAAAAAAAAATTTGCAAGTTATTCCCATTGAAAGCAACAAACAATGTATACAATATGATGGTGAGAAATCCATAGTGCCCAAGACACGCCAAATTCTAACAATGTATATGTGTTTGCTTCTTTGCTTAACAACTTGAATAATAGTCCAAATATACAGTAAGAAACATCCAATCAATTTTAATTATTTGATGCTCCCAGCACATAGAAATAAAAAAGAAGGAAAAAACAACAAAGACAAATATAGATGGCACCATCCTCCAACTAAAGTCTATATAAGTTAACATTGAAAAGCACATTTTTAAGGGATAGAGACTTGGTGTTTATCTTTTGATTGATTCAAAAAAATAATGGGTTGTGTGGCCTATTCAGGAAAGCTTGCTAATAGAATGTAAAGGCTATTGTTCAAATGGGGTGTTAAGATTGTTCAAATGTGATGTTGAGAGATAAGGATGATTGATTGCTAATAGAATGTAAAGGCTATTGTAACCAACACAACAACACATTAACATGACATGTTAAACTAATCCTGATCGTGAAAAAATCATAGTACATTTTACCGTAATAGGACCACAACTGAAAGAAATTTGAGTCCGTGTTCTATGCAGCATTCTCGAACACAACATTCTCGATGGAGATAGTGGAACTTAAGTTTTGTTTCTTTTACCTTATAGTTGAAGTTGTGTGTCACTTGGATATAGATAAGCTTAACCAACTGTTGTTTCCTTGTTAACTTTTTTTTTATCGCTTTTTAAGGCTGATTGAAACATTTCTGAGCACAATATTGGAAAATCGGGTAGTACTATGCTATTAACTTTGAGAATAAATTAGTTTTGAAGCTAAGCCCTTGAGGTCTTTGCTTTAGGAGTGTAATCTATGCATCATTTCAATAAACCATCATAAGACATCCTGTTGATTTTTTCTTCGTCAAACTAATAACCCTGAGCAATAACAATTCATATTCTTTTTACACCCCATAACACTTAACACTGAGCAATAACAATTCATATTATGTATTGTCTTATCGATACCATTAGCCACAACTTCAACTTGAATCACTTAAAACAGTTGCACTTCAAAAGAGAACCCACAACTTCAACTTAAAATAGGAGTAGAAAAACCCATTTTTTACTCATCTACATTTCATCAAACACTTTTTATGCAAATCTAACAATCTAAATAACCAAATCTAACAAACCCCATGACTTAAAAAAACTCAAATGATACCTGAACATGGCGATTGGATTGAAGGCTGGGAGAAGTGGTTCCCGCTAAAATACGCTGGGGTGTGGAGAGAAGGAATCGAGAAGAAGAGAACTGAGGGGAGAAGGAATCTGTGTTAGGGAGATGGAGGACGTTGGGCTGTGTTGGCAGACTGAGATGAAGATTGAATAGGCCAAAACCAAGACCGTGCTTCTTCCTTTGGGCTGTGTTGGCAGACTGAGATGAGGACGTTGGGTTGTGTTGGCAGACCAAAAACCTTCTTCTTCCTTTGGTAGACAGATGAAGAATATGGGGAGAAGAAAGAGGACGTTGGGCTGTGTTGGAATCGCAGAGGAAGAGAGGGGAGGTGGTGTGGAGAGAGTGAGGAAATCATCGGGGGTAAAAATTTTATACTTAAGTTCTGCCAAAAGTATAACTTTGCTACATAGGATATGTAGAATGTCTACAGTATTATGAACATAGGATATGTAGAATGTCTACAGTATTATGAACAGTAAAAAACCTATTTGAATTGTAAAAAACCTAGTGTAATACCCGTGCCGTTGGCACTATCGCAGATTACATCATACCTTCACCGCTACGTCGAATACTCACATTTGGGGTTTTATTTCAATTTCTTAAAACACTTGCATAATTGTATAAAAACATTTGGGGTTTGTCCAAGTGAGTTTTGGCTGAAATTGATGCCCGGTTTAATAAAGCAGCAGTTGAAGAAACATAATTTAATTAGGGCAAACAGAATGACACATTCGGTTTAGAAGAATGTTAAGATGAATTTTTTACAAAAATTTAAAAATATTTAAAATTTTGACAGAGCTTCCCCTTTTTCAATATTTAAACTTGTCACAAGCATTTGTACCTCACATAATTTGGCAATCACAAAAAATTGTTGTCTCGGCGCAATATATAATCACCGTTTTAAGTATTAAATGAGGTTTTGTGATAGAACATGGTTTTAAACAGTCGAAGAGACATGCACACAATATCATTATATAAAAAAATGATTTTTTTTAAATAAAGTAATTTATCTGAACATGTCATAAGAAATTATACTTCACATAAGTGACTATAATGACAATCAATGTCATGAACAATAAAAAAAGTCAAAATTTCGACAGAGTTTCCCCTGTATTTTTCAATATTGAAACCTGTCTGAACCTGTCATAAAACTTATAATGGCAATCAATGCCATGAACACCACATAAGTACATCGTACCTTTAAAGTTATATCAAATATTTGCAACATGAGTTTTTAGTTAATTTTAAAAAAAATTGCTCAATTGTATGTTACAATTACGTTAAACTAACTTCAAAAAATAAAAATTCAATACTCATTAATGCAAACAATGTTAATACTCTCATGTTAAAAATTTGTGCATAGAGCAAGCTTTTTGGGGATAGTAAAAATTAGGGAAAAAAGAGACAAATGCTTACCAATTGATCTATCCATTGAGCACTGGGTACAAATCCCTCATTGGCACCGCACATTTCATCACTCCATTTCTCTCCTACTGCTCCTTTGATAGTCTTCAACAACGATTCACAAATCACCTGAAATTTGATGAAAAAAACACATATAAAAAAAACCAAATAATATAATTCACATCCTGCTGTCATAGGAAGCAAAATGTCATTTGGAAAAAGTTATAAGAAGTATACCTCAAATTGGGGATCAGTAGGGACCTTCTTGTGATGCATCGATCCTAAATGCTTGAGAGTATTTTCAGGAAGCACAACCCCACCCGTCTTTCGAAGCTGAACAGCGGCTTCACAACTCTGATCCAATTCCAGTTAAATACAACCTTATTTTACAACTATAATAACAATGACAGCTATAATATGATTGATATTAACATGACAACTATAATAACAATGCCAGTAATTAGAGTTTTAGTATTTGGTTCTCAACTGTAACATTGGTATTTCTAACATTAACAATGTTATTATCATGTTATGGTTAAAATAACTTGTCTTCATTTTTTTTACTACTGAAATATCTATATACATGCAATCCAAAAATTACATTATTTTTAAGATTTTGTGCTAACAAAATAAACTGCTGACATTAGAAGGCTAAATAAAGATGAAATGAATGAGTTAAGAAGCACTGACCATTCGAAAAACTTTCATAGCATGGACTTTGAGTCTAGGATTGTTCGCAGAGATCTCATCATTCTCCTTTAGAAAAGAGAAGAGCGCCTTCGCCTCTGGGGCTATATCGAATATCCTAATGATTCACAGAACAGATAGATTTGAAAATTAGTACAATCAGACCTGAAAACTATGAAAGCGAACTTAGAATCAATAGGTATCAAGAAACATAAGGAGTCTGCATGGATCAAAATGTAGTGTTCAAATATCTATAAATCTGAAATTTAATTGCTTAAATGAAAGAAAACTTACGTTCGATACAACTGAATACTCAATTCACCAATGTTTGGCTTCATAATCTCCCATGAATCCTTCACCAAAGCTTCTTGTTTCTGAGAGGAACTTTAATTGCACTGTAATCTCTCATAGCAACTCATATTTATTACCTAAACTCCTGACTCCCTGAGAGGTCCCTAATGATTTCCTCTTCATCTTGAACCCACTACCCCCACCCTCTTCCAAACCCCTAGATTTCTCAACATACAGACTATGAACATCCAATGATCTTGGCTTCTTCGGAATTACCAGCACATCAGAGTTTTTCCCACTGTTTACCACATAGCAGAAACAAAATCCCCAATTTTTACCGACCATCATACATGTTTCCCTAATAGAAATCTAATTGCAGATCTGTAACCACAAATTCCACAACCAATCACACAAGAAACACCAAAATCAAATTTACAACACAACCAAATCTCATCCCAAACATTTCAATCAAATAAAAATGAAGATTAGAGAATGAGAACCGAGAGGAAGAAGAAGAAGAAGAAAGAAGAACCCATCCGATGATGAAGATCCCATCTGATTATGAACCCATTTGATGATGAAGATCTCAAATCGATTCAACCGAGCTCAAATCGATCCCATCTGATGACGAATAACCCATCTGATGAGGAAGAACCCATCGATTCAACCGAGCTCTTCCTCTATTTATTGACCACTTCTAAAAAACCCATTATAGAGAGGCGCCCAGTGGCGGAGGTGAAGGAAGATGGTGTTGCTGGTGTGGGTTCTAGGTTGGGGATGACAGAGAGAAATGAGGAAGAAGAAGAAGCTAAGTGTGAGAGGAGGAGATGAAGTGTCCTCTAGCTCATCTTAATGACAGTGAAACACCATCCCGACCGAAGGTGGTGGTTGAAATGGGGGAGTGGGTGGTCGGTGGTGGGAGAGAAGAAGCGCAGAGGAGAATACAGAAGAGAGAAGCGCGGAGACTTGGAGGAAAGTATCGGGGTTCAAAATTCTCACTTAAGTTCTGCCAATTATACTTCCTCATGCCACGTAGGACAAACCAAAAAACCGATCTGAATTGTAATAGAGATGATCATGGGCTTTGAAGCTCTAAGCTCAATTAAAGAATAATTTGTAACTTTTAAGTGCCCCCACTGCTAAATAAAGCATTTTCTTTTTCTTAGAAGATTTTTTTTTTTGATAAAGTTTTTCTTAGAAGGTTAACTTGTATGGAAATTTATCTATTCAATATTGCAATAAACCTGGTGGACTGAATCATAACTCGATGATCTTAGCTGTTGTTTAGCAATGGCATGATTAAGAGCTAGGTTGTGCGAATAAAGTTAGATGCTTAGGGACATAGTAACCTCAGGGGGAAGATGATTCACATTATTCAACATTTGTTAAAACAACAATTCTAGGCAGTTAGGTTTGGTAGTCACTTTTGGTTTTTTTACACTCTTACCCATTTTTATAGATGGTGTCTGTGGTTATATTTTAAAAATGATGGGTAAAAAAGTATAAAAAAAAAATAAAAAAATCAAAACTTGATCTAAAAGTGACTACTAAACTTGACTGCCTAAACTTACTCATTGAAGCATTTTTAATCGCAACTGGCTCAAATTGTCCCTGTCACTTAAATGATACACTTAATATGCACAAAGCACTGAGCTTAATTAATGAAGAATCTAATGAATTCCCCTCTATTCAAGAAACCCCAAGCACTTGAACATGTGAGCTCTCTCATATATTCATTACAATTAGCTTTCTTAACTGCACTTTCTGAGAATATCTTTTTGCACTACTCATTGTCAAGAACATCTCTGAGTTGATTGGCACTCACTTTGTAGCTTCTTTTATTTTCAAGTAAATTGATAAAATCGAATTTCAAGGGCCCAAGACCATGTCTCGACTCCATCCCAGCAAAAGTCTAAACTGTCAAATAGAAAGGCCCAATATTAATGCCAAAAAACAATATTGTAGTCCAGCTGCTTTAGCTAGATTATGAATTTCTATATTGAGATCTCTACTGGGAGGGGTGGGTATTCCATCTCGCCTTTAATAAATTATTTTAATATTTTTTAGGAGTGTAATTCTTTATTTAGATCAAATATTGATCATATTATGAGATATATGTTTTTTTTGAAAGGCAAGCGTGCCGATGGTGGGTATAAAATCCAAGACACGGAGGATAAACCACCACAACCTTAACCATCAAACCAGACTACCATTGGCTTATGGGATATATGTTGATAATTTGATATAAGCATTCTAAGATAAATATTGATCATTTGAGATATATATTCACTCTGATGATACAAGCATGAGTCATTCTATGATGATATAAGCATTTTAAGATGTATATTGATCATTTGATTCTATCACCAGCATATTATCTTTCATTCACACTTATCCATCCCATTTTTCTAACATATATTCCCAAATATTTTACATGTTGTAAGGCTTATATGGGTTGTAATTATAAATTTCATCTTGGAGTATTTATTTCTTTAGCACATTATTAGAAAACCCAATGTTTGGCTCTTATTTTCATTGGTCTCTGTAAGTTAAGAACACAAAATTTTCAGCAAATTGGTCTGCGCAACTTGTACAAATGAACACATGCTTGATACATTTACAACAAATTTTTTATTGTTTGCTGATCTCGTCCCGTCTCAAACCCGTTTGGGATAAAACGAGGTCGAGATGAGTCTATCCCGATCCCGAATGAATGGGAGGGGATAAGGATGAGGTTCATCCTATCCCATACCCACTCTGAATAGATATTGTTGTCAACAAGGTTATCCTGAAGAATTGCATTGAGAGTGCTAGAGTCGCCCATGATCAAGTCCTTCAGCCAGTGACGAGCTTGAACTAGTAGTAATGTTGCCTCAGCTACATGACACTCCGTCATGGTGCTGTTAAGAATTCGGCCTGCAATTTTAAAGGCAACCTGCTCCAAAATTTGACCATGAACATCAACTGTAAAATTCTCACTGCTCCCTATTTGGATGCATCATAAGTAATTAGAATCGAATCAGAGTTACAGATGAAAATCTGACTACAATCTTGTAGTTATGTCGATGATATCTAGCAGTGGAAAGTTGGGCTCGGATAATAACAGATTTGGACTACACATCCTCAAGGGGAGGCTCTCTCTCAATCAATCTAGAGCGGTTAATAACAACATCCTCCACTCTTGAAATAGAGGGCAGTAGCATTGAGATGCGTACCTCAGAGGTTTGACCATTGGATCCCTGATGTTGATACTGAGGATCCTCCCTGCGAGGAAAGTGGTCATCAATGGGCTCACTCAATCTGCCAAAAAAATTCCTTTTAGGGGTGTCTAATCCCCTGTCTTTTGATATGATGCTCAATTGGTTAAGCTTATGAACCTCGAAATCAGTAATTACATCTGCCAAGATCTGTTGGAAGGTACTGCATTGTCGTGGGTCGCATAAATAATGCTCCAAGTATCCATCATCTCACCCACATAAAATGTCATTTTTCTACGGATGGAAACCTCGCAATTTGTGATTCAATATAATACGACATGCTATGTAGGGGGTTTGGGTTTGGAAACAATACGACACGAGTAAGTCTCCACTTAGAACACAGTAAAAGTCTTATTGGAACACAATAAAAGAATGTTACTTTGGGAGTTACACCAATTAGACCCTTTTGATCCAAAAGAAGGGTATGCATTCTTGCTCAACGACGTACTTCGGGAGTTACACCGATTAGACCCTTTTGATCCAGAAGAGCGGTCTGCCTTCTGGACCACGCTGAGTGCTCTTTGCCTTCTGAAAAACCCCTTAGAGATATGCACATGGTACAATATTATCCATTCTGGCCCTAACCATCTGCACGACTTATCAATGGGTTGCACCAAAGGGATCTGACCTCGAATATAAGTAGCACATCTCATTTCCTTACTCAGGCGATATGAAACTATAACTCCTCTTTGGTAGTCTGCCAACATCTCTGTCCACCCACACTTGGTAGCATGTTAACTCTCACAGTCCTTCCACACAAGATAGCATGTCAGCTTTAGCTTGCTCACAAATATGTTACAATATTGTACCATGTGGAGATGTTATTATATATGCTACGTGTCCTAAGTGGCACTTACACAAACCACTAGGACATAGAGTCAAACTCCATGAAGCAAAGAAACATCATCACCTCAATAAAAACCATTCGGTCGACAATCACTCCCTCACTCCCTAGCTAGCTTTTCCTGTTTCATACTTTAGTAAAACCTTCCTCTATCAATCCAGTTACCCCCACTGGACACAACTCCCATGGCGTCTGATGATCATAAACCAAACCGTCTTGTGACCTACTTCGTACACATAGCATGATGATATCGTCAACAAATTAAAGCGGGCCTAGATGAGAGACCGCTAATCTTACCAAACTCAGATCACTCCAAGCCTACCAAGGCGAGTATCTGGGAGTTGGACCCAAACAACAAGGTTGTATCCGGGCCATAAGTCAAATGGTCAAGCCCAGTAATCGTAAGACCGAATAAGGCAAGTATCTATGAGTTTGACCTAAAACGGGCAGGCCAGACACATTGACTCTTACTAGGAAACAAATATCAGAGTATAAGTCGTGCATGAAAATTCTCCTGCATTGACAACTCTCAACAAGGAAATGATCTCTAACATATATCTTTCCTTAAACCATGCCACCAAAGGCATAGCCGAACAAGGCCTCTTGCATGATAAATAGAAAACAAGGTTGAGAAACTAAGGTACACTACATAACCCAATTTCAAGCATTACACATTTCTCACTCATTGTCTGACTTTAGCGCAGGAGTGTCATCAACCGCCATAACGATAGTCTTTGGCTTACGTGTGTTCCTTGTGCAGGTCAATCTCAAGGAGAAGGAAATTGATCTACCAGCGTCTACATTCCCAGACCCTCAACCTTATAATCAAGGATTGTGATTTCGTTTTTTGAGTTAATTTTGGTTTCCTGATTTTAAGAAATATTTTGATGTCTAAAGAAAAAACGTAAAAATTTTGAGGATAAATGAAATATATAATGAATTTTGAGGGTATATTAAATATGTGAAAAAATAATATACAAGTAAATTAATATATTAAACACATTAAATGAAACTAAAATGCATGTAATTATAAAATCAATGGGTAGTTTAAACAATTAATATATAAGTAGAAGATGTGATAATTAGGAAATTAGGGATGGTTTCAAAAATCAATAAATAATTAGAATGAATGATAATTAGAAGAAAAAAAAAACTCAAAATTTATGAAAAAATCCTTGAAAAATATAAATTTTAGTAGCTGATTTTGTATTTAAAAATACCCCAAATTTATGGAAAAAAACCTCAAAATTTTCAAAAAATATAAATTTTTTCATTCGCCTTTTCTTTTTATAATTTCAAAACAAGAAAATTTCGCATAATTTCGAAAAATCACAATCTTTGCCTATTACTACTTACCGCATCTTCTAAAATTTTCCAATCAAAACCACCACACCTGTCCCCAATCATCTCGTTAACTAAAAAAGCAACGTGTCTACTTTTTAACAAATTTCCAATTCGAACCTCATTTATACGCCACTCCTTTACTCCTCCCTCCTGGCTCGCTTATCGTCAAAACCAAAACCTGTGTGTCTCAACAGTTACACACAAACACCCACCATTTCCTCCTCCAATTCCGCCATCGCCAACTTGTTTGTAATGCTTTCAACACCACTTCCTCCCTCCTCCTCCGACACCACCCTATTTCTCAAGAAACCCAAATCCCCCCTAGCTGACAACCATTTCCCCGCCGATCGCAAAACCCTCTTCCATTTTCTCTCAACTCATCCAAAAACATGGCTTCTCTTCACCATTCTTTTATTACAAATCTTCCTCCTCTTCATTGCCCGTTCTCTTCCCCTATCCACCTCCCACCGCCAATTACCTCCACCACCGACACCCTCTCTTCTCCGCCACCTCTCACCCTTACCGCAACCAAAATCTCAACACCAATTTCACCCTCAGCCTCAGTATGAGCGAGAGTGCAGCTACGGAAAAGTCTTCATCTACGACCTTCCCTCACCTCTCAACACGGATCTCTTCAAAAACTGTCAACACTTCGCCGCCTGCGATGTCTATGCCAACGACGGCCTAGGCCAGAGAGTTCCCACCCGGGTGCTTGGAGTAGTACCGGATAATCTCACCCACGCCTGGTACTCTACTGACCAATTCGCTTCCGAAATTATCTTCCATAAACGGATGTTATCACACCAATGTCGCACTACCGATCCCGACTCAGCCAACGCTTTCTACATCCCGTTCTACGGAGGCCTGATTTTGCGGAAATACCTCTTCGACGACCACAAATACAGTTCCCAAGATCGTGATCAACATTGCGATCAGATGCTCAGGTGGGTACAGGACCAGCCCTACTACAAGCGATCCAACGGCTGGGATCACTTCATCGTGTTTTCTCGCATCACCTGGGACTTTCGACGCTCCAAAAACGAGGATTGGGGGTCCAAATGCATTTACATGCCTGCGATGAAGAACATTACAAGGTTATTGATCGAGCGGAACCCATGGGACTATTTCGATGTTGGTGTGCCCTACCCGACCGGGTTTCACCCGAGATCCGAATCGGATGTGCGCACGTGGCAGAATTTTGTTCGTACACGTAAGCGCAGAACACTTTTTTCCTTCGCTGGTGCGACACGTGGCTACATCCAAGATG
This sequence comes from Berberis vulgaris, assembly GCA_963556465.1. Taxonomy (NCBI): domain Eukaryota; kingdom Viridiplantae; phylum Streptophyta; class Magnoliopsida; order Ranunculales; family Berberidaceae; genus Berberis; species Berberis vulgaris. The sequence continues at coordinate 72,934,382 of OY747132.1, forward strand.
ACTTCAGGCAGTTGTTATTAAACCACTGCTTGAACGAGTCGAGCACGTGCCGTGTCGTGGATTGCGGAGGGAATCGCTGCAAGAATGGTAGCTCGGCGATTCTTGAATCATTTCTCGACTCGGAATTTTGCTTACAGCCGAGGGGGGACAGTTTTACGAGGCGGTCGATATTTGATTGTATGGTGGCTGGGTCGATTCCGGTTTTTTTCTGGAAGAGGACCGCGTATTATCAGTACGAGTGGTTCTTGCCTGGCGAGCCGGAGAGTTACTCGGTTTTTATAGATCGGAATGATGTGAAAAATGGGACGTCTATAAGAGAGGTACTTCAACAGTTCAAGAGGAGGGAAATAAGGAGAATGCGAGACAAGATTGTAGATTATATACCAAAGTTTATTTATGCTGAACCAAAGGAGGGGTTGGGGAATGTAAGTGATGCATTTGATGTAGCAATTGATGGGGTTTTGAGAAGGTTTGTGGAGGGGTATAGATGGAAATAAGTGGAAGATGTAGAGGTAGAGAGATTAGTTAAATTTACAAGTTAAAATTGGTTAATTTAGGGGGTTGTTATTTTTTGTAATGTCTATTTGTAGCTTCAATTATTTGAGATTGGCATGGTTGTTGGGGGTGGGGTTGAGATTATTTGGGGTATTACATTTTTGTACTGAAGGTGAAAAGGAGTTGGATGTGTAATATATATATAGAATAAATGAGCAAGGAATGGCATATTTATTGATTTGTTGGATTTTATCAGTTTATCATGTTGATTTTCAAGATAGGAGGCATTAAAGTTTCGAAATAAATATAGTTATAGAGCTTAACTACTTTCTTATGATAATGCTTGGGTCCATCCTTGTAGCTGCAGGTTGTGTTGTGTCGAAACATATATAGGTGTATATTTCATTTATGTTTTATTGATCAAAACTTTGGTTCGGAAGTTATGGTTGCATGCTTTAAAGCAGTTTTGATTAGAATCCAAAGGCTTATTACCTTGCCCAACATAGTATGTGATGATACATCAAATAAGACTGACACCATAGTTGTATACGTGGCAGAAATCGTCTATCACAATGATCAAATGTCACAAAATCAGGCCAATTGATAAAGTCCAGAAATGGTGAACCCAGTCACCAGAGCTCAAGTAGGGTTCGTCAAAATAAATCATAGACGATGGCCCAGATCCAGGCTCAATAAAGTTCTCATTTAAAGAGGAGGAACGTTACAGAGAGAAAAAAAAATCGTGGAGGAAGTTACGCCTCCGAGAACGTATCTTCATATAGAAGGAGGTTGTTACAAAGAATGTCTCCCCTCGTTGCGTCTCACATGCTTAAGTCACACAGGAATTAACAACGATCATTATATAAGGTAAATAGAACATTCAACAAAGATATGCAACTTTAACTGAGTTTTGTCTAGATTTATCTCCATCTCCCACTGAGTTACTGACTTAAGCATCGGAGTGCCTTCGGCCATAAAAAAAGCGGTCTTTGGCAATCTAACATTTGTTTTGCAGGTCACACTTACAGGAAAAAACGGATTTTGGACGCATCAGTTTGGCGCCATCCATGGGGAACGACAATTTCCATTCAAGAAGAGTCTGCAGTAGGAAAACTTTCTCAACCCTGATCAGTGATTGAAAAGCTCCCGGGACAAATGGAACACCCTACAGACCCTCAATCTAGCAATGATCAAAGGAATCCTCCAACTAATGAAACTGCATTACCAATGCTGCACGATTCTGATCCGGCAACAACCACCAGGCCAGTCGTGCCCAACAACAGAGAGCCACATCATGTGATAGCTCAAACCCCCAAACATCTAATGGCACTGTCACGGACCCTCGTGTGGACCTACTCATGGCTCAGATGGACCGTATGATCAAAATGGTGGACAAATCACCTAAAAGCGCACGCAATCCGCCGACCATGTCCAAGCGCCGCCCCAACAAAATTCTGCCAACCAAGTTCGAGAAAATAATGAAGTTCTTGTATAACCTCCGCAAGATAATCTCGAAAGCAACGAACCATCGCAATATGGACCCCCACAGAGTGACGGGACCCCTGCTGAAATCTCATTCAAGACCGGGGTCAGAGATCCTAACGTGTTGTACAAACTGGCCAGACCACCATTCTTCGACGCACTCATTGTGACTCCCATACCTAAGAAGTTCACCCCACCAAAGTTTTAAATGTACGATGGCACCATTGACTCGACAGACCATTTGTGACACTTTGACCACATGATGGTGTTGAAAGAGAGCACATAATCATTTTTATGCAGAACATTTTCGACCAATCTCACTTTCAAAGCGATGAATTGGTTCAATAGCCTACCACGAAGGTCGATGAAGGCACTACCTACCACCTTCATCACGAAGTTCATCGGCAATCAATGAATAAGGAAGGGGTTACACTACTTGTTTCACATCAAATAAAAGCCCAAGAAGATAATAAGGGAGTGTGTCACTCATTTTGCTAATGAGTTGACAATGATCAATGGCTATAGCGACGACAAGGCCATTGCCATTTTTACCTTCGGACTGAAGAGATGACCATTTTTTGATTATCTGAACCTAGACCCTCCAAAGAATATGGTGACTTTATTGAAGACCGCCTAGAAACACATCACTTTCGAGGAAATGGTGGCCGCTAGGAAGAAGAATGAATCCGAGAGGGAAGGCCACTTAAGGAGGCAAAAAATGAGAAAAGAAAAAAGGAGAGATGATAGACTTTGGGAGAAGAACGTTCGGCCAAAGAGGCATCAGACCAATGGGAGATCCGAAGTCAACCAGCAAGAGCCTGAAAAACTGCAATCAGCAAGGCCCAAGCATGAACGGGTATCAAGTATGGTGAAAAAGACATATAAACCATACATAGCCTTGAAAACGAGTTGAGCGAACATACTGATGGAAAAATGGGAAGACGTAAATTGGCCGCTCAAAATGAGAGGAGGCTCGAAAGGGTGAGATAAGAGCAAATACTGCTCTTTCCACAAGGAACACAGACACGACACTGAAATTTGAAAACTGAAAACTGCTACAATCTAAAAGATGAAATTGAACACTGGGTTTAGAGAGGACGACTTGATGAATTCACCGGGCTACCAGATAAGCAACCCAAAGGGAAAGAGAAGGTGGACACCACTGCAGGATCGAAATAATAGCCCATAGAACTGATATACGCCCTACACAGTATAACAGGAGGAAGCAAACAATCGAGTGAACCAAAAAGATGATCAATAACACCTCCCACTTGAGTTGATCTATATCGAAGTAGGAGCACCAACGCTGATGATACATCAAACTGTCTTCTGATCAGCACCGTACACGTGTCATGATAATTTCGTCAATAGAACAAAGCTGGCCTGATTGCATGCCCAATCTAGCCAGGCCATAAAACATTAAGCCCATTATTGGCAGGATCCAAAAGGTCGGACCCAAATTGCAATGCGCTGCTAAGCCCACACGCCACGCGGTCAAGCCCAATACTCGTGAGCCCTGATAAAGCAAGAATAAGCCCTGATAAGGTAAGTATTTGGGGGATCGACCTAAGACAGACATGCCAGAAATACATTGGATCAAACTAGGAAACAAATACTAGAGTATAAGTCGGGCAAGAAAACTTCCTTGCATGGACAACACTCAGAAATGGAAACCTCTCCCACAGATCTAGGAGCACAAGTCGTTTAGGGAAACTACCCACATGGATAGCTCCCAGACATGAAAGGATTTCCAGTAAGATCTATTTCCCTAAACTACGCCATTGAAGGCCTAGCCGAATAAGGGCTCTCATACTATAAAAGGGAGGTAAGGTCGATGAACAAATGTTTGCTACAGAAACTCAATTTACAACTTTAAGCATCTCCTAAGCCTTATCCAACTTAAGCATAGGAGTGCCATCGGCCGCCACACGGTGGTCTTTGGCTCACGTGTGCTACTTATGCGGGTCTAGATAAAGGCAATAAAGGATAACAGGAATTGACTGCATCAGTTTGGCGCCGTCTATGAGGAACGACATAGTTCCTCAGAAGAAAAAGTAATACCCTATTTCCCAGAAAACCAGAAAGATGGTGACAACAAGGTCTCTCAACAATGGAGATGTTGCAGATCCTTCGAACGCTCGAACCAGCAGAGATCTGCCATCACTACTAGAGGAACCCTCTAAGATCCCTGTGCCAATGGCCGCCATGACAGACCAAATGGTGGATCTACTACCAACCAATCACAGAAGTGGTGGAGGCACTCAAACATAAGAATCCTCTACCTGTAGAGGGAAACCATGAGCAGCGAAGAGCCCAGTCCCCAAATAGCTCTAGAGAACACGTTCAGAAGAGCTGCACTGCCCCAGCAACTTCATAGTGGACTAGAGGTGGAGGAGTGGCCAACAAAGAACCAATGTCCAGGGCCGACAGGCACGTCTTCCACAACTCCATCCGAAACAGGCCCACAAACCTAGACGTACCTGTTCCTCAGTTCATGGATCATATCATAGACGATCCGCTGCCGAAGAAGTACACACCAATGAAGCTGAAGTTTTACGACGGGACAGGAGACCCATCCGAACACTTGCGCCACTTTTTAACACGTTATGACACTCAAGGAAGGGTCTGATGCGATAATGTGTCGATCATTCCCTGCCAGCCTGAAAACGTCAACGCTGACATGGTTCCACAGCCTTTCTCCGAAGTTTATCGATTCATTTCATACATTGGAAACATCGTTCCTCACACATTTCGTGGACAACCAACGAATCAGGAAAGGCCTGCATTATCTATTGACTCTAAAGTAAAAGCAGGACGAGACGTTGAGGGAGTATGTCACTCGTTTCAATGATGAGTTGACCCTCATCGATGGCTGTAGTGATGACACTGCCGTCACAACTTTCACTTCGGGTCTGAGAATATGCAAGTTCTACAACTTTTTTACTCTGGACCTCCAACCATTATTGCAGACCTGTTGAGAGATGCCCAGAGATATATCATTCTAGACGAGATGCTGACCACCAAGAAAGAAGCAGAGTCAAAAAAGAAACCCTCTGTCCCCAAGGACAAGAAAGAGGGGAAGAAGAAAGAGACGACGACGGGAACAAGATGAAGCGTACTGACATCAAGACCGACTCATGTCGCACATGGCAGGACAAAGCCTTTAATTATGTCAGGTCCAAATCTATCACTTCTCTCGACACCAGCCTGTCCGACATCCTTGATTTTATCAAGGATTGGGAAAAACTGAAGTTGCCGCCTAAGCAACAAGGAACCCTGTTCGGCGCGACAACAGAAAATATTGCGCTTACCAAAAGGAAGGCAGACACGATACTGAGAATTGTAAAAAACTTAGATCAGAAATCGAGTATTGGATCATGAAAGACAAACTCAAGGAGTTCCTAGGCTCGGACAGGAGACGTGGCTAGCCAAAGGAAATAACACACGATGTCAAAGAGATTGAAAAAGAAGCTCCTGACATCATTTATGTCCTCTACGGGGTCGGTCCCGAAGTGGATCAATCTAACAGGTCTTGCAAGAGGACACTAGCTGAGATGCAAACACCATCTTAGTGTGAGGACCGACAGGTGCAGTTTGCACGAGTTCACAGCCCGATCCCACCACTGACCTTTACGAAAACGGTTTCCATGGGGTACATTCTCCCCACAATGATGCCATGGTCATCTCCATCCTCATCGCTAAGTGGGAGGTAAATAGGGCCTTGGTAGATATAGAAAGCTCACTCAATGTCATATTTCTCAGCGCATTCCACAATATGCAGCTATAGGAGAAAGACTTAACCCCCATCGCCCACCCCATGGTCGGATTCAGTAGAGAAAAATACTTCCCCATCGGGAAGATCAATCTAAAAATGGAGGCGGGAGAACTACAATTGCGGAAGTTTTTTGTTCAAGAACTTACGGTGGTTGACGCTCAGTCCACCTACAATATTATTTTGGAAAGGCCATGGCTTCATCGTATGGAGGTAGTAGTTTCCACTCTGCACCAATGCACAAAATATACAGCCAATCAGGCCCAAGGAACTATCTGAGGAGATCAACTTGTAGCAAGAGACATCCATTATGCAGCCCCCCTGAAACAACTGAATTGGTTTCAATTGCAGCTCGAGCTCGCGGAGCCAACATGTCAGGCACTAGGCCTAGACAAAAAAACAGAATCATTATGCGAGGGCGAAAAAACCTCAACAACCAAAGTGCAGCTATGCAGAGGGTCGAAATTCAGAGCTGGCAGCACAATCCAAACCAATAAAGAGCTAAATAACGATACTTCAACAAACAGGCACTTACTCCAAGAGCCATTAATCAGCAAGAAACTGTCTGCCAGCACGAAGTCCATTAGTCATTAACTTTGCTAGCTTTTGCTAGCTTTGGCAAAACAAGACATTTCGCTAGAGGGACTAGGCAATCCGAGCCAAGACCATATGCTCCTCCTTTAGGGCCGGATTAGCTTAAATTATTTTGTTGCTTTGATTTCATTTTTTGATTTTTGATTTTCATTTCAGTTTAGAAAGAATTTTTTTGTACCAGACACATTCCAGAAATAAAACAAATTTTCTTGATTGCAATAAAAGTTATTACAAGGCTTGTCGACCAACTACTACAAAATTTTATACACTACAAGTATCTAAGTCCGACGCGAGTATCTATCCGCTGAAACAAGCGAAAAATTCTTCTCTACCAATCTGCCTTCAGAAGAGAAGGTGGTAAAAGTAGAGTGTCTTAAAAAGAAGTAGAATGAGCGCCCTCAATTCACTGCTCTGTCAAATCACCTCGCATGATGTTTTGAAAGTAGCAATACGAACTAGAGCAAAATAAGGTAGAAGATGATGACCCTCAAGAAGGGACTGTCTGTGGTGCTGTTGAGTTAATGTCTCTGGAAAAAAAGGTCGCATTCATCAAAGCTCCGCCAACTTGCCTCTCGGTTGTAACGTCGCGTGTGAAGCCCAATTGATACAGTGGAAACAATCGTCCTAAAACTAGTTGCATGCATAATTTCCCAAACGAGGTGACGCAAAAGGCACTGGGAGCACCGAAAGATGGAAGACAAACCTGACCTATGAGGAAAAGTCTCTACTTTTTCTTCAAAATATAAAAAGATGTTACAAGATCTCATGAGATCAATCAGATAGTCACCTAGAATTGGGGGCATCGCATGGTAGCAAATCTTATTAAGACTCATCGCCGCAAAAGTCAGAACATTTGAAGACTTCAGTGAGGGAGATATTCCTTCAGCCTTTGGAAAACCCAAAGCATATTATCTGGTAAGATGCATTTGATTAACATGCTCTACTATTCTCATTGCAATGCTTGAACACAGAATGACCAGCCTATATATATGCGTGAAGCTGCATCAACCAACAGTTACTTCAGCGTTAAATGTCGTACGAGAAATCGGGAAACAACGGTTCCAATTGCAATTGCACGAGTCCACATACATCGAATTAATGACATTGCACACAACCCCATTAACTGAGGGGAGTAACCAATACTGAACCGTCTCGCAATGTGCATCGTATACCTGGCATGCTGATCTACAAAGATTTTTTCTAATTGAGCCCCTCAATTAATGGGCCCAAGCTTATGCCTAGACAGATCCGACCCAGCACATGAAAAGGTACAAACAGCAAAAGCGTTGAGCGCCCATGGAATAAGGAGCGTGCCTACAGAGTATTATTAGTAAATCCAAGGCAGCAACTCTATTGTTATTTCGCTGCTGTTCATTAAAGCCGGACAAGCTATTATTAGTCTGATCAATCGATTCGACTCAGGAATCACAATGTTAGGTGAACTAAGTAAGTCAGGACACCCAAGTCAGACTTACACGTCCAAAATCTTATTCTGACCAAAGCTTAGTCAGTTTCGACTGATTACAATAGCTTTTGGTCCGCTCTAACACCTAGCCCGCCAAAAGCGGACGACGATGGGTTAAAAAGTAGGAGCTTAGTCAGCATTTTTAACACTAGAACATGATGGCTTGCCACAGACCATTGTCCAAATGTAGATAATGGTTGCCAAACCTAATCAAATCTTAGTCGGTTTTGACCTATAACGATGGCTTTTGATACGCTCTAATGCCCAGTCCGTTAAATGGGTGTCAATGGTTTAGAAAGTGGTAGTTTAGTCTGCGCTCTGATGCCCGATCAAGACGACTTGCCAGAGATCATTGTCCAAACATGGCAATAGTGACCGAACCCGACCAAAGCTTAGTCGGTGATGACTGATGACGATGGCTTCTGGTCAGCTCGAAGACTAGTCTGGCAAAAACAGATTCTGACGACTTAGAAAGTGGGAATCTAGTCAAAACAGAACAAATAAGACTGCAGTTACATGGTACCAAACTCCAGTCTAATAAGAGATGGTTCACCAGGTAACCTAATCTCTACAAAGGTCGAAAACCAGGAAAGAAATATAATCTTCGACACGAGGACTGCTCCTACGCAGGATCAATTACTAAGGGAAACAATAATTACGTTACTAAGGGAACACGACCCGCATAAATAAAGGTGACTATCCTACAACTTAACTCTCACAACAGATTAAGTTATTAAGTTGACATAATATACTCAGACTAACAAAGAAAGGGCTTCAATCCAGACTAAAGCCTTACTTCAGGTGGGGGTAGATACACTCGCCCACTCAACCTCTACTCAGCCTAATCTAAGCAAGAATTGGAAATGGCAAGTGATGTAGTCGATTCCTGCTTTTCTTTCTTGCTGCTTACCTAGACCTGCTCAGGTAGCAAACTTGAGCCAAGGACCACCGTGTGGTGACCGATGACACTCTGATGCTTAAGTTAGATAAGGCGTAGGAGCGGCTTAAAGCTATAAATTGGTATTCTGTAGCATACCTTAAGTTCATCGACCTTATCTCCCTTTTATAGTGTAGGAGTTCTTATTCAGCTAGGCATTTGGTGGCATAGTTTAGGGAAATATATCTTGCTGGAGATCCTTTCCTGTTTGGGAGTTGTCCATGTGGGATAGTTTCCTTACACAACTTGTGCCCCTAGATCTGCGGGAGAGGTTTCCCTTTTTGAGTGTTGTCCATGCAATGATAGTTTCATTGTCTGACTTATACTCTAGTATTTGTTTTCTAGTCAGATTCGATGTGTTGCTGACCTGCTAGTCTTGGGTAGATATCTCAGATACTTGCCTTAGAGTTCTTTCGAGTATTGGGCATGACCGCGTGACGTGTGAGCTTATTGTCACTTTGCAACTTGGACCCAACTATCTGGATCCTGCCAATAATGGGCTTAGTGTCGTTTGGGCCTCGCTGGATTGTGCATGCAATTGGGTCTGCTTTGCTCTGTTGACGAGATTATCATGACACGTGCACGATGCTGACAAGATGATGGTTTGATGTATCATCAGCTACTCCCCCTGAGTTAGTGAGTCATCTTACCAGTCCACTAGGTCATTTCATAAAGCTACTGTGCAGTCATGATGATTGAGTCTAAGTTGTTTCCTCGAGCGGCGAATCTCATTAATTGGGAGTGCGCCAGCTTGAAAAAAGGAAAGGAGGGAGTTCAATTTTCTATATAGATCTTCTGCTTGTAGAGTGTAATTATTTTACTCTTTCAATCTCAAAGATTTTGTTTTGCCTTATCTCCTTTTGTGCTGTTGACTTTGTTTAACCTTCGTAATCGAAAGATTGTACTATCTTTCCTGGCAGGCTGGACTCAGCTTTTTGATGAACTGATCACTAAGGGCCATAGGTTTTTCTAGGATAGATTATCTGATCTAGAAGTCCTCCATAAGACATGGGATTTCTGATGATTTGGTGCTTAGCACTCTGGGTGTCGACCTGACGTCGTTATCTTTTTCCTGAAAGGTTTATTTGTCTTCACTGAGGTATGTTTCAATCAGGCGTTCGCTTTCCTGTTATCAATGAGATTTGGGAGTTCTTGGCGTATCTCGATATTGCACCCGCTCAACTCGTGCCGAACTGGTATAGGATTGTGATTGTCATTTTGATTAGGGCTAGGGACGTTGGTGTCCGAGTAACTTTGAGGGCGCTTCAATTGCTTACTTCTCCTCGGATAAATAAGCACGTTGTGTGTGCTGACATCGCCGGACTATTTCAGCAAACTGTCTGATGATTTTGAATCATGGCATAAGTTATGTATCATGGCTCCTGCGGATTTGACGTATTTTGAGCTTGCTGGTCGATCGGTTGAGCGCGAATTCAGGCCACTGAGTAAGTTTGATTCTTTTTTTGGTCCTGCTTTTGTCATTGCATATTAGATTGACCTATGTGGTTTTCGTAAGGAGATTTCCAACTTCGCCACTATCTACTGAGGATGAAGTGACTTTGGATGCGTTTCGTGACATGCCTTGTCTGGTGATAGAGGATGTCGTTGTTGCTTCAAATGTTGAGCGCAACAGATTGTGGGCTCGCTGGCATGTGGCTCCTACTCTTTTTCGGGTGAGGAAGCCAAAACCTGAAGGTGTGCCTGTTTTGAGAAAGAGGAAGCTTCCCAAGATTATGGTTCCAGGCCCTTCAAGGTGGGCAGAAATAGATGAGGCGCCCCTTCTCCTATGCATCTAAATAGGACTCGTGCTTTGCCTAGACCTGTCCACAGGCGCTTGGCCTCATCTGAAGGACATGATGCTGTTGGGCAAGTGTTGGATGAGACTGTTGCTTGCGAGGGGCGTGATGCTCAAGTCATGGCCCCTATCTTCTTTCCTGACTTGGAAAAAGAGTCTGCAAATGGTGGGCGTGGAGGATGTAACCAAACTGAGTACCAAGTAGACAGACTTTCTGAATAAAATGCTGCTGCAAGCCGGCATGGAAACCTCGTCTGGTCGTCCCTTTTCAATAAAGGACTTTGAGCTCCGTCTTTTTCTAGATCATGAACCCGTTGAAGACTCATCTGATCGTCAGCGTCACGGTGAAGGGTCTTCTCCATGTTGCCCATATTGTGATCTATCTCGTTCCCATCCCCATAATGAATTGACGACGGTTCCAAAGAATAATTCGCTTCCCTCTTCCTCATCAACTGATTTCAGACCGCCTCGTGAAAGATAGTCGGTTGTTGCAGGCAAAGGGAAGGTTGTTGATGAGGGCCCTGATGCAGTGAAGACGGTCAAGGGCGGTGCTGGGGTGATTTCGGTGCTGAATGATCTCCATTCGGATGCGTGAATTAGTTTGTTTGCTCCAGATGTAATAAGGATGAACAACTAAGCATGGCATCAGGAGGTTGACATCTCTTATGTTTCGAGGAAGCATATCAGTAGGTGGAATGACTACCTGACGAAATGTGCTCCGAAACCAGTTGGATAGGCGCTGGGATAGCGCATGGATGAAGGGCAGAAACATCTCGTGCTGGGGATGTCATACTCGAATCAAGTGGTCGTGGTTGGAACTGAAGTCGAGGCCACTCGTGAGAGAGTGTATATAATGAAGTGAGTCTTTGTAAACCTGCAGAAGTCATACTTTGACGCTCTCTACGAGATTGAGTCATTGAGGAAGCAACTTGGAGCTTACTCAGATGTTGGACCGGAGTCCTTATGTACTGGGTTGGAGGCTCAGAAGGCTCGCTTGGAAGCACTTGAGTTCGACCCGGCGTGGGCTATGTCCGCGAGGGAGTGGTTTGAAAATGAATTGAACCTTGTTCGTCGTGACTTGCAGCTCGCCGGTGACACTATGGCTGGAGTGCAGGCTGAATTACAGCCTCTGCATGCTGAGGGGGATCTAGGAGTCCAAATGGATTGTCCGATGTCAATAGTTGGAGACCGATGTTGAGTTTAATGCCAAGAGTGTGTGAATGATTTCGGTGCTGAATGATCTCCATTCGGATGCGTGAATTAGTTTGTTTGCTCCAGATGTAATAAGGATGAACAACTAAGCATGGCATCAGGAGGTTGACATCTCTTATGTTTCGAGGAAGCATATCAGTAGGTGGAATGACTACCTGACGAAATGTGCTCCGAAACCAGTTGGATAGGCGCTGGGATAGCGCATGGATGAAGGGCAGAAACATCTCGTGCTGGGGATGTCATACTCGAATCAAGTGGTCGTGGTTGGAACTGAAGTCGAGGCCACTCGTGAGAGAGTGTATATAATGAAGTGAGTCTTTGTAAACCTGCAGAAGTCATACTTTGACGCTCTCTACGAGATTGAGTCATTGAGGAAGCAACTTGGAGCTTACTCAGATGTTGGACCGGAGTCCTTATGTACTGGGTTGGAGGCTCAGAAGGCTCGCTTGGAAGCACTTGAGTTCGACCCGGCGTGGGCTATGTCCGCGAGGGAGTGGTTTGAAAATGAATTGAACCTTGTTCGTCGTGACTTGCAGCTCGCCGGTGACACTATGGCTGGAGTGCAGGCTGAATTACAGCCTCTGCATGCTGAGGGGGATCTAGGAGTCCAAATGGATTGTCCGATGTCAATAGTTGGAGACCGATGTTGAGTTTAATGCCAAGAGTGTGTGAATGATTTCGGTGCTGAATGATCTCCATTCGGATGCGTGAATTAGTTTGTTTGCTCCAGATGTAATAAGGATGAACAACTAAGCATGGCATCAGGAGGTTGACATCTCTTATGTTTCGAGGAAGCATATCAGTAGGTGGAATGACTACCTGACGAAATGTGCTCCGAAACCAGTTGGATAGGCGCTGGGATAGCGCATGGATGAAGGGCAGAAACATCTCGTGCTGGGGATGTCATACTCGAATCAAGTGGTCGTGGTTGGAACTGAAGTCGAGGCCACTCGTGAGAGAGTGTATATAATGAAGTGAGTCTTTGTAAACCTGCAGAAGTCATACTTTGACGCTCTCTACGAGATTGAGTCATTGAGGAAGCAACTTGGAGCTTACTCAGATGTTGGACCGGAGTCCTTATGTACTGGGTTGGAGGCTCAGAAGGCTCGCTTGGAAGCACTTGAGTTCGACCCGGCGTGGGCTATGTCCGCGAGGGAGTGGTTTGAAAATGAATTGAACCTTGTTCGTCGTGACTTGCAGCTCGCCGGTGACACTATGGCTGGAGTGCAGGCTGAATTACAGCCTCTGCATGCTGAGGGGGATCTAGGAGTCCAAATGGATTGTCCGATGTCAATAGTTGGAGACCGATGTTGAGTTTAATGCCAAGAGTGTGTGGACCGATGAAGAGCAGTTCCTTCTGGCATGAAGTAAGCCGAATATCATCAACGATAAGCTTGGTGCCAAGCAATCCAAGACTGACTTGCTATCGAGCAAGCTAGAGCGGCTGGAGCAGGAGCTTGCTGAATCAAGGGTGCACGAGGAGAAGCTTCTTAAAGCCCAAGGCACGTTTGAGTTCAGCGGAGTCATGCATGGAAGGTTGGAGCTGTTGCATCTGATGAAGGAGGAGCATCCCGACTAGGATCTCTCCTATTATACAGAAATTGCATATGTCGAGTTTGGAGTGGCATCCGATTCATCTGAAGAGTAAGGCAATCCTGATGAGGGGGATCGAGAGGCAGCACCTACAGATGTGTCTCATGTTTCTTCCCTTGCTAAGTCTAGTTCTGTTGTATCTGACTTTCCTCCTGATGAGAGGTGAACCTTGTATTTTCTTTCTCGCTTTCAAATGAATATTACGCTGTACGTGCTCATTTTTTCCTTTGCTTTACTGCTAGCATTTACCTGTTTTGTCTTATTTAGAAATTAATTCTCAAACGAGAGGCTCTGCTAGTGCAGGAAGTTTTTTTACTGAGACGTTTGTGAGAGCTTTGACTCCTTGTGGTGCGATCGTCGAGCAACTCTGGTCGGGTTCTTTTGAGAGACCAGGAAGTGTAATTCACCCTTTGTTTGGTGGCTTGGTTGTATGTTGAACCAGCAGTTGTTGTTGTTATTGCAAGCAGATTAGTCAGATTGTGGTTCCAGCGCATGCACCATTGTAGCTGATTGGACCATAGTCCTTGTGAGTCGTACGGGTCGAGCTTCTAGAACTCTAACCGGACTGCTGACTCGTCTTTACTTGCTATTCGTGGAATAGGCTTAATTATACTAGGGGTTGTTATCGTCTGTTTTGACTGACTAAACCGGGGTCGAGTTTCGGCGACCATGGTGGTCTCTGGCAAGCCATCTTGATCAGGCATCGAGGGCACTGACTAGACTCCCACTTTTCAACCCATCTTGATCCGTTCATGGCGGACTAGGAATTGGAGCTAGCTAGAAGTTATCACCGTCAATAGTTCCGACTAAACTTTGGTGGGGGTTCGGCGATCATTGTTTGTAGTTCGCCAATGATCCCTGACAAGCAGTCTTCACCAGGCTACATGAGCGCTGACTAAGCTCTCACTTTCTAGGCAGTCAGAATCCATGCATAGTTCGAGCAGGCCAAAGCCATCGTCATCAGCGACCACTGACTAAGCTTTGGTCGGGGTTCGGCGATCACTAGCTTCGTAAGAGTAGTGACCACTGGCAATCCATCTTAATCAGACGTCAAAAACACTGACAAGACTCCCACTTTCTAGGCCATTGGAATCCGTTATTTGCAGACTAGGCTTCGAGTAGACCAAAAGCCATCGTTGTCGGTCGTTGCCGACTGAGCTTTGGTCGTGTTCGGTCACTATTGCCCATGTTTGGACAATGATCCCTGGTAAGCCGTTTCAATTCGGCGTCAGAGCGCTGACTAAGTTGCCACTCTCTAAACCGTTGACACCCAATTAGTTTAACGGACTGGGCATTAGAGCGTTCGAGAAGCCATCGTCATAGGTCAAAACTGACTAAGCTTTGGTTAGGTTCAACGATCATTATCTCTAATTAGCCAATGATCCATGGCAAGTTGTCTTCACCAGGCTATATGAGCACTGACTATGCTCCCACTTTCTAGACCATCGGAATTTGCCCGCAGCAAACTAGGCTTCGAGCAGACCAAAGCTATCGTCATCAGCGGTCACTGAATAAGCTTTGGTTCGGTTTGGCGACCATTATCTGCAATTGGTCAATGGTCCCTGGCAAGCCATCGTAGTCAGGTATTAAAAACGCTGACTAAGCTCATACTTTCTAACCCGTTGTCGTCTGCTTTTAGCGGGCTAGGTGTTAAAGCGGACCAGAAGCTATTGTGATCAGTCGGAGCTGACTAAGCTTTAGTCAGAATAAGATCTTTGGCGTGTAAGCCTGACTTGGATGTCCTGACTTACTTAGTTGACCTGGCGGTCTGATTGCAGAGTAGGGTCGATTGATCGGACTGGTGATAGATTGACCGATTTTAATGATCAACAGTGGAATAATAATAGAGCTGATACCTTGGATTTAATAGTAATATTCTGTAGGCGCCCTCTTATTCCACGGGCACTCAGGACCTTTGTTGTTTGTTCTTTTGCTTGTACTGGGCCGAATCTGGCAGGGCATAAGCTTGGGCCCATTAGTAGAGGAGTACAATTAGAAAAGATCTTTGTGGATCAGCATGCCAGGGATACGGCGCATAGTGCAAGATGGTTCAATATCGATTACTCCCCCCAGTTAATGGGTTTTCTTGCATGATCATTAATTCGAAAGATATGGAGTTGCAATTGGAACCGTTGTTTTTTCAATTTCCCGTACGACATTTAATGTTGAAGTAACTGCTAGCTGATGGTGTTTCGTAACCCATTGGCCTATATATACGCTGGCTATTATGCGTTCAAGCATTACAAGTGAGAATAGTAGAATATGTTAATCAAATGCATCTTACCAGAGAATTTGCTATGGGTTTTCCAAAAACTGAAAGAAGATCTCCCTCACTGGAGTCTTCGAATGTTCTAACATTTGCGTCGATGAGTCTTAGTAAGACTTGTTGTTATGCGGTGCCGCCTGTTCTGGGTGAGCACTTGATTGATCTCATGAGAACTTGTAATATCTTCTTACATTGCGAAGAAGATTTACTGACTTCCCCTCAGGGGTCAGGTCTGTCTTCCATCTTCTGTGTCCCCCGAGTTCCCATTCGCCACTGCTGTTGGGTGATAATACCTGCAGCTAGTTTATGGAGGTTGTTCCTTTTGCAAATGTTGGGCCTCACGCATGACGCCGCAGCAGAAGGAGGGTTGATGGAGCGGGATTATGAGGAATGCAACCTTTTTTTCAGTGACATTAGCTCAGCTGCATCCCAGATATTTTCGTCTCGAGCATCATTCTGTTGCCCTCCTTCTCTATTCTGATTCCACTCCCTCGTTGTAGAGCAAACCGGCGAGTTGAAGATGTTTGCGCCTCTTTTCGAGGTTCATGTTGCCACCTTTAAATTATCCCTACGAAGTGATTCGTTGGAGTAATGAATTCAGTGCGCTCCTTCGCCTTCTGTTACAGGCACTTTACTTTCACCACATTCTCTTCTGGAGGCGTTTAAAACAAATAAGAAAGTGACTCGTAACACTGTTCCTAAAAAAAAAGTTAAACCTAATTTATAATCTAGCAAAAATAAAACTAGATTTCGATTGTACCATTACAATCCCCGGCAACGGCGACAAAAACTTGATGGAGATTTTATTAACCTAAATTAATAAGTTAATAAACCCCTCTTGTAATACCGCAAGTGCACTGCCGTCTAACTAGTAGACCGTGGCAAATACGGGTCAATCCCACGAGGATTGACAAGACAGTCGAATTCTAAGACTTATTTAAACTAATTTAGAGTTGGGGATTGCAACAGATGAAAATTACTAAATTAAGAGAACTAAATTGACAACTAAAATTAAATTGGTAAGATGATAAGAGAGTGGACCGAGACTTCGAATCCACCACAGGTTCTTCGAGATTCGTGTAATCAAAATGATTGTTTTCAAGAATCAACACGATTAACCCAAAGATTAATCTAAGTTTGCAATTGATTTCAGCAAAGGCATAACCCCTAGCATTGCATGTCTTTCTGCGGCACATACAATCACTTGTTTATTTTAACTAATTCTAAACCCCTAGCATTGCATGTCTTCTTACGGCACACACAATCACAGATTCAGATTAATTGATTAAAGCAGGTTTTGAATATCAATAAAGGGAACTTCTAACTACCGATTAGTTGATATTCACATAATTATTACATAATATATCCCTTAATTTATATATGTTAGTGTTTCGATTATTATATTTAATAATAATTATTTCGTTTTCATGTCTTTGCAGGAATTTGACCGTGAACGATGAAATCGTATTAAGGCGACAATTTAAGAAATGACAATTGGTCGATTCTAGCGGTGGTACAAAGTAGAGGGTCACATATCTAAACCTAACCCTAATAAACCTAGGTCCACCTAATTTAACCTAAGCCCAAACCTAAAATGCTAACCTAAAAACCCAAGCCCAAGATAATAGGAGAACCCTATTTAGCTCACCCCATCTTAGAGAAAGCTTATTCTCCTATCTTCTTCTTTCTTTTTCTCCCCTTTCTGGGGGCTCTTCCAGCCACCACGCCAATCCACCCTGCCGGCTATCCTCGCTCGATAGGAGAGCCGGCAGCGCGATAACCCCGCCATCACCACCTCCTCCTCGTCCTCCACTATCAGCCGCCACCATCTCCCTATCTCTGCTCCTCTCCCCTGTCCACACAGCCACCGAGCCTCGCCATCACCACCATCAGCCACCACGCACACCACGAAACAGACCACTACCACCGAGCACCACCTCAGCCACCTCACGCACAGGACAACCCCTGTTTCTCCTCCTTCACGAACCGCCGCCACCCCTGTTTCTCCCCTCTCTCGGCCTCCTTCCTGTTTAGCTCTCTCTTTCTCACTGTTTCTCTCTCTCTGACGACCACCGTTACGTCCAGACCACGCAACCACCGTCGCCGCGAAACAGAGCTCGCGACAGGGAGGCGCTCCCTGTTTCGCTTCCTCCTTCGCGTTCTTTTTATCTATCTCTCGTTGTTCCTCACCCTCTCTCTCTTTTGCAGGTTCAGAACCAGGTTGGAGAAGGAGACGAAGACAGAGCGCTGCGCGAAATTCGGGCGAGAGAAAACTGTTTTTCAAAACTGAAAAACAGTTTTGGCTATTGACACCCCGAGAACCTGTAAGAGCCAACACAGTGCAATTTAGCCCTTTTCTTGAGATTCGCGTCCGTGCAGAGATGACTTCCACCTCCATTGATGCTATGACCACCGCTACCATGGAGAACTAAACCCTTCACCAAGGCTAAGATGAAACCACATGGTTTCTTAGAGTTTGTTGTATTTAAATTTATTATTTTCTTTATGCTTGAACGTTAAACACATTTGATTTATGATTTTCAATAATTTGCTTTCATCGATTATATCCTGATTAATTATCTAGACTAGTCGATAGTTAGAAGTACCATTTGTTGAAATTCAAAGCCTGATTTAATCAATTAATCTGAATCTGTGATTGTGTGTGCCGTAAGAAGACATGCAATGCTAGAGGTTTAGAATTAGTTAAAATAAACTTGTGATTGTGTGTGTCGTAAGAAGACACGCAATGCTAGGGGTTTATACCTATGCTGAAATCAATTGCGAACTTAGATTAATCTTTAGGTTAGTCATGTTAATTCTTGAAAACAATAATTTGGATTACACAAATCTCGCAGAACCTGTGGTGGATTCAATGCCTTGGTTTCCCTTCTCATATTCTTAAAGACTTTTTATTCTGCTTTTTTTAATTTGATTTTTAGTTTAGATATTTTAATTGTTGTAACCCCTAATTAAATTAGTTTAAGTCAACTCTGAAACTTAATTGCAACCACAGTCCTTGTGGGATCGACCTGTACTTGCCATTGTCTATCAGTTAGACACTGTGCACTTGCAGTTATTACAAGTGAGTTAAATTAACCTATTTATTTAGGTTAGTTAAATCTGCATCAAGTTTTTGGCGCCATTGCCGGGGAAAGCAAATTATTGAAATTCAGAAATCAATTGTGTTTAACATTCAGGCATATAGAAAACAATAAATTTAGATACGACAAACTCTAGGAAACCCTGTGGTTTCATCTTCGCCTAGGCGTGGGGTTTATAAAATCATGGTGGCGGTGGTCACAACACTGGTGTAGGTGGAATCCATCAATTTCTGCACGAACACGTGACGCGAAGGGCTGCAAGTGTACTGTGGTGGTACAAAGAGCAAGTATCCAGGGTGCAAATAGCGAAATTGTTTTGAAAAACAGTTTTCTCCCACCAGAAAAGTTGCGTTCTTCGTCTCCAGCGAGCTCCGCTCCGCGCCGCCGCTGCTGCTTCGTTTTGGTTCACATGCGAGAGAAAAAAAAAGAGAGATAGATGGAAAAATAGAGAGACGGAGTGACGCGAATGAGGAATAAGACGAAAGAGGACAGAGAGGTGCTCCCTGTATGTGCGCTTTCTGTTCTGTCGCGAGGTGATGTGCGACGGTGGTCGAGAGAGAGGGAAACATGAAAGAAGATGAGGTGTCGGAGAGAAGAACATGGGCGGTGGAGCTTTGTCGCGAGGTGGAACAGGGTGGGGGCGACTCTGTAGCGAGATGGAACAGGGGCGGTGTGTGCGGTGGTTGCGCTGCCTGTGACGGTGGTTGTGTTGAGATGAAGGAACATGAAGATGGTGGTGATGTTGGTGGTCGTGGTTTGCGTCAGGGAAGGGAACATGAAGGAAGACGAGGTGGAACAGGGTGGTGGTGGCTGTCGGGCGTGCGAAACAGGGTGAGGATGTGTTGGACGGTGGTCGGCGTTGTTATGGTGATTTGTTAGTGGCGAGAGACGAAGGTCTCTGCCAAGGAGGAGAGGAGAGGAGCTGTGTGGTGGCTGAAAAAAGAGAGAAGGAAAAAAGGAGAGAGCTTTCCTCCAAAAAGGGGAGAGGATCAAGAAAAGAGGAGAGAGGAAACCTAAATAGGGTTCTCCCCTTTTCCTTTTAGGTTGGGCTTGGGTTTTTAGGTTAGCTTTTTGGGTTTGGGCTTAGGTTAAATTAGGTGGACCTAGGTTTGTTTGAGTTAGGTTTAGATATGCGACCCGCTACTTTGTACCACCACTAGAATCAACCAATTAATCATTCCTCAAATTGTCGCCTTAATGTGATTTCATCGTTCACGCTCAAATTCCTACAAAGACATGAAAACGAAATAATTAGAATAAAATATAATAATTGAAACACTAACATATATAAATTAAGGACTATATTATGTAATAATTACATGAATATAAAATACCCCCAAACCTATATTCATCGTTCACGCTCACTTTCTCAGGAATCATCGACTGCACTTACCTTAAACGTGCAACAAAGCTTTAAACCCCTAGATTACCTCTAGTGGACGGGTTATAGTCTCGTCAAGGTTTCCAGAAATGTTTCCCACAAACATTATGACTCAATAAATTTTCAAAACGTGGTAACTTGATCACTCTATCTATTATCCTCAGAGTAATAATCTGATTGCCAAAAATTTCAGAAAACAACTAACAGTGTCACAATAATATGTCAAAAAGTCTAACAACGATTTAATAATACCCAAAGGTTAAATAAATTTCATCAATTATTCTCAACTCGAAGTGTGTGTGTGCATGGCCTTATCAACATAACTTTATTTTTCTCAGTAAAGATATGACTAGATAACCTTTGAATAGTACGCTTCGACTACAAATCTCTCTTGTCACTCAGAAATGAATCACTCAGAGATTGGTTAGTTATCACTCAGTTTATATGTGAGAAAGAGAATAAATTATGGAAACACAAACATTTCACATATAAGAATCATGAAAAACAGACTTTTAAATAATGAAATGAATATGATCTCATGGATAGGAATATCAATTACTTTGAGAATATTGAATCACGCACCATAGTTCTTGTCTATTTAATCTCCACGTCTATGAACCAGACATTTACTTAAGATCAATTAGGTCTTTATTAGGTTGTAATGAGGCTAAGATTTTGGCTAACAAGAATGGAAAAGGATACGAGAAAATTATCTGAGAATGGATACACCTTTTAATAAACACATGGGGCTCTGAAGAATAAACCAATGTTGTACACCATTAATTTTTCTTCGTTCGAAATTCTTCTTCATATTTTTTTTTCTTTTTCTTTTTTTCTTTTTCTTCGAAGCATCAATCTTTTTTTTTTCTTTTATAAAATCAGCGACATGCTTTCCCCTTCTGCAAAATAAAACATTTAAGTCCCGAGGATTCGTGGAATATCTAGTTTCAACTCTTTTTTTTATTTGCCCATTCCAAAAATATATGAACCATGCACATTCTCAGAGACATTGGGTAAGGATAAAAATAATATGGGATATTACTCCATAACTGGAGTAGGTAATGGAGATGGGGTTAAGAAAGAAAATGTCTATTTAAAGGCTCAAAGGGCTGCAAACGGATATTTATTATTAGGTAGGCTAAAAAGGCTAAAGAACGGTTCAAAGAAAAAGATGCATATATCACTTCCTAAGCTCTAGTCGGTATTATGATATCTCAACTAAATAAACGAAGAGGTTCTAGTATGATAATTCAATTTTAACGTCTTTCTCAAAGTACTCAATAAAAGAAACAAGAATAATGAGATCATCAACGAAATAATGCGGACTCAAGAAAAGTCAGAGTTTATTTAATAACACTCAAGAAAAATAGAATGTCTCGAAACTCACAAGGGTTAAGTCTCCACTATTATTCTAAGGTTTTCTAATTAATATCTTACTGATTAATTTCAAATTATGCTAACCTGGCTTATAGTGCAAGAGTGGTCGAGTCGAAAAATATCATAAAATATATTTAACTTAAGGATAATATCAAACCATATGTCTTCCTATTGATATATAAAAGTGACAAGTGAAAGCATGCCTCCTCAAATTTAAATGCATACTTGAAAGCACGTCCTCTTCATTGGAAAGGAACTTAGATTTTGAATGCATTTTCAAATCGAAAAATTTCCACACAGTTATAATTAACTATGTATTCAATGGAGATTGAGTAGAATACAATAATCAATTGTGAAATACATTTCAGCTCAAAATTTTTGAAGAATGCAGAAAAAACTCATAAACCTCACCCCCAAACCTAAACCAAACATTGTCCTCAATGTATAAAATGATGATCATGACAAATGCAGGAAAAAAAAAGATGAGAGTTAGAGTGATATTACCATGGGAAAGTTTTTACCAATTTCGACGAAATCGTCCACCAATGAACGCTCAAAAACATAAGAACAGTGGACTCATCATAATAAATTGATAAAAACAATACAGGACGCAAAAATATATACAAATGAAAAAATGAAAAAACTAAATGTATCA
Organism: Berberis vulgaris; assembly: GCA_963556465.1. Classification (NCBI taxonomy): domain Eukaryota; kingdom Viridiplantae; phylum Streptophyta; class Magnoliopsida; order Ranunculales; family Berberidaceae; genus Berberis; species Berberis vulgaris. The sequence continues at coordinate 72,956,507 of OY747132.1, forward strand.
GTTGTAAGTCAAAATTGTTACGGAGCTAACGAGTATGAGTGAAGTGCAACTAGAAAGAACTCGAAAATCAATCCAGACTAACTATAATGACACAACTGAAACTAGGCTGCCTCCTAGGAGTACTTGGTTTAACGTCGTCAACCCGACATATATTATTCCTTATAAATGATGTACCATGAAATGACGAGGAAGAACATAACAAACACTCTTCTAAAAAAAGGGCAAGGAATCATATAGCAACAACCTAAAAAGTTGAGGATCCGTCCAACAAATAGTAGCAACCACATGCGACACAACATATACTAACACATCCCAAAAGCTACGAATGTGCCATGCAAAATCATAGAGCAAATGCAAATGAACTCGCATTCTTAGAAAATCCGTGGGAACCTTGAGCAAAAAGGGGTCACAAACAATGATATCCAGCAAAAAAAAAAAGGGACATCCTAAGTCAGGTTACAAATCAGAAGATTGAATATGTGTCACAATAGGGTGGTCAAAACTGAAATCATCTCTTACAAACAATGGATCCACATAGGTAGCATCAGTCAATATGAAAGGGATGGAAAGAGGTATGTCTATAGATATATCGGGTGGTACAGGCTCATCATAACAAAATGAACTACACCAAGATGATGAGTTAGACAACGCGACAACACCCCCAAACCTAGAATTAGCACTACCTATGGCATGTAGTCTCTCATTAGATGCGTCCTCCGATAACGACTTGACTATTTCTTGAATTATGGGGTCATTCGTATCATGAAATTAGTCAATGCTCGACTCTAAAGAACATTGAGAATTAGACTTCATGCAAGAGTCACTAGGAAGGCATATGTCGAGTGGGTCATCATGAAAATGTGGGGAAGGCAATGGGTCGAAAAGCAAAGTAGTTTCAATGTCATTATCCTCAAAAACATCATCTGACTCGGGTTCCGATGTGCTACCAGTTATGAATTGACCCTCTGAATTTTGAACAGAATGACTAGGAACTCTTCCTAACTCACTTTCAGATAATGCCTCAGTAATATGATCCACAACAATCTCAAGTCTATTGATGGCTTGAGATTGGTGTTGAATCATGGCTTTTGACTCTAACATAACCCGAGAATCATGTTCAAGCAGTCGTTCTGTGCGCTGCATAAAACGGTTAATCGTTTCCTCTAAACTTGATGTGTTGGATGGAGGAGCTTGGTTAAATTGAGGCATAACATGATTAAGGTATTGAGGAGCCTGAGAGAAACTATGTCCCCCTTGGTGTGAGTTATGAGCCCAGGAGAGATTTTGATTATTGGCAAAACCAAGGCTGTAATAGTTGGACTTTGAATTATAACCAGGTCGCCAATTAGCATTAAAAGAATGGATTTGCTCAGCGAAATATTCAGGATAATCATATTGCAAATCACAATCAGCTGTAGAATGACTAGGACTCAAACATGCAACACAACTCTCAAATGAAACATTAGTGGGAGGTAGGGGTTGAGTCAAATTCATAATTGCATCTAATTTTTGAGTCATCGTCATAAGAACTGTTTACAACCTCGAGGTAGAAGGGGAGAAGTAATCCTTAAAGTCTTTCTCCTCAGCCATTTCCTCGGTCTCAAGATTTTTTTTTTTAATATATGCACACCTAACCACTATATGAAGATGACCTGACTCTAAAAAAAAAAAAAAAAAAAAAGAAAAAAAAAAGAAAAAAAAAAAAAGAATGAAACCCTAAATGACACCTAAATGATGCGCAAATAAAATGAATGGCTGACGACCCTAGAGCTTTGTTACTAATGTAGGGCTGAAATTCAATTCAATTTACCTAACCGTGGGAGAGGCACGGTAATTTTCTATCAATCCGCCACTACAGAGTTGCTCCTACCTCTTTTTCCACTCTCTAGCTCAAAGTTAAATGCCAGTTCAAGAACCATTTCCAGATGGAATATGTTCCTTCACTCGACCACTTTAAGCTATCAAACGCCCAAAGAGGGTCCCTATGAGCGTCACACATGTCCTAGATAATTATCTTGCTACAAAATTTATAGTGAAAGCGTAAGTTCCTAACCCTAAAATAGATGGTGATTAACCTATCCGCGGGAGAGGGCACTAAAGTTTCAACTAAATCCTGCCACTATTCAAATTTGCATGCAATACTACCTAGAACAAGCTAAACACAAGTGATCACACAAAAACCACGTGCAGATGCGGTGGGTAGAAGTTACCTCCAGCGTGAACTTCTTTTGGGTTACTTGCGATGCCGGGTAGAAGTCGATTTCTGAGAGTTTCCTCGTGAATCACAATATTCCACTTCGTTCCCACTTGAGCTCCTATGTGTGTGACTGCCTGCAAAATAAATGCAAAAATAATTCAAACTCAAGCAAATAAAACAAATAAGAAAGTGACTAGTAACACTGTTCATAAAAAGAAAGTTAAACCTAATTTATAAACTAGCAAAAACAAAACTAGATTTCGATTGTACCATTACAATCCCCGCCAACGGCGCCAAAAACTTGATGGAGATTTTATTAACCTAAATTAATAAGTTAATAAACCCCACTTGTAATACCGCAAGTGCACGACCGTCTAACTAGTAGACCGTGGAAAATACGGGTCGATCCCACGAGGATTGACAAGACTGTCAAATTCTAAGACTTATTTAAAATAATTTAGAGTTGGGGATTGCAGCAGATGAAAATTACTAAATTAAGAGAACAAATTGACAACTAAAATTAAACTGGTAAGATGATAAGAGAGTGGGCCGAGACATCGAATCCACCACAGGTTCTTCGAGATTCGTGTAATCTAAATTATTGTTTTCAAGAATCAACACGATTAACCCAAAGATTAATCTAAGCTTGCAATTGATTTCAGCAAAGCCATAAACCCCTAGCATTGCATGTCTTTCTCCAGCACATACAATCACAGGTTTATTTTAACTAATTCTAAACCCCTAGCATTGCATGTCTTCTTACGGCACACACAATCACAGATTCAGATTAATTGATTAAAATAGGTTTTGAATATCAATAAAGAGAACTTCTAACTACCGATTAGAACACGCGAAGGTGGAATCCATCAATTCCTGCATGAACACGCGACGCGAAGGGTTGCAAGTGTACTATGGTGGTACAAATAACAAGTATCCGGGGTGCGAATAGCAAAATTGTTTCGAAAAACAGTTTTCTCCCGCCAGAAAAGTTGCGTTCTTCATCTCCAGCGAGCTCCGCTCTGCGCCGCCGTTGCTGCTTCATTTTGGTTCACCTGTGAGAGAGAGAAAAGAGAGAGAGGGATGGAAAAACAGAGAGAGACGGAGTGACGCGAAAGAGGAAGAGGACGAATGAGGACAGATATATGCTCCTTGTATGTGCGCTCTCTGTTCTGTCGTGAAGTGATGTGCGACGGTGGTCGAGAGAGAGGGAAACATGAAAGAAGATGAGGTGTCGGGGAGAAGAACAGGGGCGGTGGAGCTCTGTCGCGAGGTGGAACAGGGTGCTGGCGACTCTGTAGCGAGATCGAACAGGGGCGGTGTGTGCGGTGGTTGCGCTGTGACGGTGGTTGTGTTGAGACGAAGGAACAGGAAGATGGTGGTGATGTTGGTGGTCGTGGTTTGCGTCAGGGAAGGGAACAAGAAGGAAAACGAGGTGGAACAGGGTGGTGGAGGCTGTTGAGCGTGCGAAACAGGGTGAGGATGTGTTGGACGGTGGTCAGCGTTGTTATGGTGGTTCGTTAGTAGCGAGAGACGAAGGTCTCTATGTCTCTGCCAAGGAGGAGAGGAGAGGAGCGGCGTGGTGGCTGGAAAAGGAGAGAAGGAAAAAAAAGAGATTTCCTCCAAAAGGGGGAGAAGATCAGGAAAAGATGAGAGAGGAAACCTAAATAGGGTTCTCCCCTTTTTCTATTAGGTTGGGCTTGGGTTTCTAGGTTAGCTTTTTGGGTTTGGGCTTAGGTTAAATTAGGTGGACCTAGGTTTGTTTGAGTTAGGTTTAGATATGTGACCTGCTACTTTGTACCACCACTAGAATCAACCAATTAATCCTTCTCAAATTGTCGCCGTAATGTGATTTCATCGTTCACGCTCAAATTCCTACAAAGACATGAAAATGAAATAATTAGAATAAAATATAATAATCGAAACACTAACATATATAAATTAAGAGCTATATTATGTAATAATTACGTGAATATCAAGGCGGATTAGCATATCGGAATCTCTACCATTGTTTCAGCGGATAGATACTTGCATCGAACTTAGATAATTGTACTAGTTGGTCGGCAAGTTTTGTAATAATTCTCATTGGAATCAATAAAATATGTTTTTATTTATGAAGTTTGTCTTGTAAGAACAATTCTTATAAACTGAAATGAAAAACAGAAAACAAAAAACGAAATCAAAGCAACAAGATAATTTAACTTTAATTAGGGACTAAACTAATCCGGTTTTAAAGGAGGCTCATGTGGTCCTAGCTCGGATTTTATATTCCCTCTAGCGAAGTGTTTTGTTTTGCCAAAGCTAGCGAAGTTACTGAATAATGGACTTTGGCGGGCAATTTTTTACTGATTGACAACTCTTTGAATAGGTGCCCGTTTGTTGAGGTATTGTTACTTAGAACTCTGCAGCTGACCAATCAAGAAATCCACTCGGTAAAGAGTGTCAAAGTATGATAGTCACAGGTCCGCAAAGGCCTTCTCCAAAGCAAGGACTCACACGCGGGCTTCGGGGTGCAGCGCGACGAGATCAAGGGCTCAAGGGCATGAGCGACTGTCTCAGGACCATAGTGATGCAAAGCGACAATATGCGATCCAACATCCTCCCCCTCTAAGCCAACGGGGGAAGGAGCAATATCAAGAGGGAAGTGACGATCCCTCGAGGTTGCCACCTGTGCGAACGCGACAACCCAAAAGGAGAAGTCGCGCGATCGGAGAATTGCCTCCTCTTCAGAACAACAACAGGAAGCACATTGACCTCAAATTCAGCAAGCCTAGTCGGGCTAGGCAGGGCCAGACTTCTCTTCCTCGAACGCCGATTGACAACCCCTTGAGCCGGTGAACCTGGCATGGGGCGGACATCATGAGAATATCGCAGCAACCCACTGCGCACAACATTGCCTGGCATTATGACCTCCTCAACGGATGTCAAAGGGAGCTTGAGGAACTCCCTTTCTATCAGCCTCTCCTCCTCAGTATGAGACGAAACAACAAACTTCCCTTAAACAGAGGAATGACATCAAAACCAGCACCGCATCAGGGATATATAAAAATATATATACATAATATGCCAGCGGCAAAGAAACTTACCAAAATCAAACTGAAAATATCGAGAAACTCTACGACTCCCAAGCTTGAAGTACGCAGAATCCACCGAAGCCAAGAACCAATACTTCTCACAAGGCTTAGTGCCATCTGCCACCTAGTGCAGATAAGCAGGGCAATTCAATATGCACAGACCCCTGGGGACCAACCGAGCACTGGTCATGTGATGGATCACTGCCGAGGCCAAACGAAGACCAGCATCATGTGCCCTTAGAAAAATCGAAAACATAATCTTGAACCCGCTTGGAACCATTTGAGCAGGAGGCATACGAAAAATAAGACAGAAGCGCCTGACGTCATCTGGCACTGGAAATCGTAGCTCAGACTCAAACATGCCTCAGTGCAAACTTATGTACCCCTGAGGGGTATAATCGGAGTCAAATCTCCAAACGCGGGAACAATTTCCAAATCTCCCAGAATACAGTACAAACTACGAAGCTAGATTAACTCGATTTTTTCAACCAAGCTACCCTCGAAAAGCTTGATGCAAGTGAAGGATAACAGATCTTTGAGAGAAAGTTCAACGTTATCTACCATCGGTAGAAAAAAATGAATCAAACTTCACAACAACACTATTGCTTGAAAGAACAACATAGATGAGAATGAGAAATCCTCATCGAAGCATCAAATATTTATATGGAATACAATTGCACCTTCCCTCCTTGAACAATCACGTATCCTTTAATGTTATGCGCCGCTCGAGACAAACTATTCGAGTTCAATCATCACAACGATACAATTATTTTTTCAAAGAGTTAGTGGACAGACTAAACGCCCCACTAACTCGGGGGGAGTAGTTGATGATACACCAAAATGGTCACATCCCTGAGCCATACATGTGTCATGATGATCTCGAGGAATTGCGGGCCCCAACGTTAGTCCAACACTGATTCGGCCCAGGCGATTTTAAGCCCGTCTGATAAAGTTCTCCAAATGGACCCGAACTCTTACAGCTTGCTATGCCCATGTGTCTCACAACTATCCTCAATACCCGTAAGTCCTACTAAGGCAAGTATCTCAAGGATCAGTTTCGTACATGCAACTACAACAACTCTCCGCTTCCAACTAGGTAGCAAATACCAGAGTACATATCTCACAAGGAAGCTTTCTCTTATGGATTACCCTCAGATTGGGAACTATCTCCCACGTATCTAGGAACACAGGGCTAACATGGAACTTTCCTCCTACAACACGACTCCTAATTAGAAAATGATCTCCACGAAGATCTCCTTCCTAAACTACGCCATTGATGGCCTGGTCAAACCAAGACTCCTGCACTATAAATAAGACTTGTGGTTGGTAAGCTAAGGTATGCTACAAATTCACTATTTACAACATTACACCTTCCTTAGATCCTTGTCTAACTTTAGCATCGGAGTGCAATCGGCCACCACAACGGTGGTCTGTGGCTCACATGCGTTCCTTGTGCAGGTCAGCAGGTCAAAAGGACTAGGTCAAAGCAGGGAGCGAAAAACGAGTGCATCAATCATCTTCCTAAATAAGTCCTAATTATTTTTGGGTTAAACTTCTGTAATTGAGGGGCAACCATCATTGTTGCCACTTAGCATCCAGCACCTCCACCTCACTTGAAGACTTGCTTTTGCCCCTTCTCTATTCAATCTAAATAGCGACATTTAATACCCGAAGACTAATCAACAACGGAGCACATATGCTCTTAATAATTAGGCAAAAAATCACAAATCCTTACTGACGAGTCTCGAATCCGCAACCTCTCACAAGAAGAGAAGATGTTCAACCAACTGAGCTAATTAATCTGAATTTTCTTAATTAGTGTAGAAGACCATAAAACGTTCAGTTCGTGTTGGTGAATAAGACCAAGAATGGTCACATATATCTTGCTCTTTCAAATCCAATCAAGTTGTTATTTTGGATGGTGTATCTCAACAAAAATTTGGTCCACCAATTGTAGCTCAGTTGGTTGGATATGTCCTCTCCTTGTGAGAGGTTGCGGGTTCGAGACTCGCCATTTAGAATTTTGTGAGTTTTCGTTCAATTATTAGGAGGACATGTGCTCTGCCGTTGATAATCCTTCGGGTATTGGATGCGGCTACTTATATGGATCCGATCGGAGCAAAGATAAATCAAGTCTTCATGCGAGATGGAGGGGACGAGGATGCTAAGTGGCACCAATGTAGTAAGTCTTCGGGCTTGGTTTGGTTAACACTATATGGTCAATCATGTAGCCTTCTGGAATGGATTCATAAATAAATAAAAGGGTCAACGACCTTTTTTTTTTTTTTTTTTTTTAAATTGTGATAAACATATGGTTACAAGTCTATGAAATATAATAAATGAACAAAAAAAAAAAAACTATAGTGAGTCATTTACTCATATTTTCCAACTTTAATATTGCAAAAAAAGCGTTTCCTTATTTAGTTTGAGACAAAGAGGAGAAAACTTAGAAAATAAATACAAATGAGAAGGATTTTACATTAAGGTTGTGTTTGATAGAAAGAAGTGTCTTCCATGAAATTAGGGACATTTATTTTCCTTTGGTTTCCTTAGAAGTGTCTTCTACAGAAATATTGAATTCCACCATTTGATTGAAATAAGTTATTCGGGAGAAACTTCAAACACATTGTGCCCATTATTTGATCACTAATTACAATAGAATGAGGAAGGGAATTCTATTAGCACAGTAAAATTGCTCTGCTAGAGGTGATTTGGGAGACTCAAGGGCATCTCTGTCCAGTTTGCGCTTTTTAATTTTCTAGCGTTATATTTCTTATAGATTGCGATCTGGGCAACTGCTCTCATGGCAGAGGCGATTGCCAAAGAAGCTGGGCTTAGAGGTGGCTCGACTGCTTCACAGGCCCCTCTCTCATTTGCCCAGGTTCTAGGAAATCTTCATGTTGGCAAGGTAGATGACTCACCGGTAGAAGAAATGAGATATCACAAAAAAGGCTACCCCGCAGTCGCAATTACGGATGTATATTAAAAAAGGGGAGAAGGATTCATGGAAAAACACGTGGTGTTAAAGTTTTCAAGTTATTGGCTTTCCTTGGAGGCGATCCGAGAATCTGTTCATCGAACATGGGGCGTTCTAAGAGATTTCTTGATGGGGTAGCTTGATCAGAGACACTTTTTGGTAAGATTTCTCTCGTAAACTGAAGTTAAAAAAGCTTCATCAAGGGAATCTTCTCTTATTTGGAGGGGTTAGATTTAAATTATTCCGTTGGCATGCGGAGTTTAGCTTGAGGACAGATCCGGTGGTAGCTCCACTTTGAGTAGAACTCCCGGATCCACCTCTACAATATTTTTTACCCTATGATTCTTAAGGCAATAGGTGACTGTTTTGAGGATTTCCTCCGGATGGATGATAGACAAGGTGTCTGACTCAACCGCAGGCAACATGTATGTGTGTTGAGATGGACTTATCTGAAGCTCTCCAGTCAAAATTATGGATTGACAAATCAAACAATAGGGGAAACTGGCAAAGACTAGTGTTTTTGGGATTCAAGTATTGCAATCATTGCTCTTTAATAGAGCATGATGTTACGAACTGTCGAAGAAAACCTGGTATGGTTAAAATTGTGAAACTGAACATGTCAAAGATTGAAAAAGGTAAGGAAGTAGCAGAGGTAAAACAGGTTTATAACCCAGTGGTTAAGAAAGTGTCGGGCAAAAATCTAGAAGTGGGAAAAAGTGGTTTTAAGAACACGACTGGGGAGGTAATGCCTAGCTCCATTGTTAAGGATTCATTGGTAGGTCTTCCTAAGACTGTGAACAAGGAAACTACTAAGGGGGAGACGACGGTGGTGAACACTAAAAACTCTTTCAATCTGCTAGTTAGAGATGATGAGGAACGATGTACTGCAGTGGCAGAAAACGATGTAAGGTTCATGACATTCAGAAGCAGTTGGGGGTGCATCAAGAACATGAAAAGGGTGAAATTGTGGCTGACTTAGAGTACGCCAAGTATACCAGCAACTTCAATGTTAATCTGAATGGTAGTGAAAAACTAGAAAGGCGGGAGCCAATTCCTGTTTCTATCTCGGACTTTTCAAATTGTATTTCATATTGTGGTCGCGCTGACATTAGTTTTATGGCCCCAAATTCACATGGTGAAATAATCAGTAGGGTGATCATAGGATGTGGGCTAGACTTGATAGATTCCTGGCTAATTCAGAATGGTTAGTTTCGAGACAAAATGCAAGTGTTGAAGATTTACATAGAACTTGCTCAGATCATGCCCATCTCTTGGTGTCTCTCCCGACGGTGTCTAAAGCTGGTGTGACTCTTTTCAGATTCTAAAAGATTTGGAAGGTACATGAAAACTTCATAGTGTTCTTCACCCCATCTCTCCCACTCTTCTTATTTTTTTTGCATTGAAACCCCTTAATTGAACTCAAATGGACGAGAAAGAAATGAATAAGAAAATTGTATAATAAACCCAACTTGTCCTAATCTCGAAACCCTTTGAAAGTTGATGAACCCTTTTTGTTTCACTAAGGTTTGAGGATGAACAGGTTGTTCATTCTCTCACTCTCCAACTCTTGGATGCAGGAAAAATGAAGAAGAATGAGGGAGAAATGAAGAACAACCCTATTTAAAACGCGGAGGCTATATGCCACCACTTGGTGTCACATAGCAAAGATATTGTTATGGGCTAAACAGGAATCAAAATAGTCCAACCCGTAGTCCTATCACTAATTTTTTTTCTTCCACTCACGTGATCCACGGAAATTACGAGCTAGCCCAAGCCCGAAAGCCAAAACACACGATGTTACTCATCTGAAACATAAAAAGTTAATCATTTTAAAAAATAAAAAATATGAAACTGGAGAAAAGAAATAACGGGACGTCACATCACATTTATGGATCAACTTCTTAATTTTCTCAATATATGGATGGTATTCCATGGAGGATCTCATTCTTCCTTGATACTGGAGATTGCATTTTTAACTAAGTAATAAAGGTGTGGCATACCAAACAAACCCTCCACTAATTGTAGCTCAGTTGGTCGGACATCCATTTTTCTTGTGAGAGGTCGAGGGTTCAAGATTCACTAGTTAGGATGCTCCGTCGTTGATAAGTTTCAGGTATTGAATATAGCTGCTCAGATGGACTAGATCGGAGCGAAGCAAAAACAAGTCTCCATGCGAGGTGGAGGCGACGAGGATTTCAAGTGGCAAGAGCGAAGCAAAAACAAGTCTCCATGCAAGGTGGAAGCGACGAGGATATCAAGTGGCAACAATGTTGTAGCCTTCGGATCTGGTTTGGTTAACCCTATAAGTTTAATCATGTAGCCATCGGACATGGATTAATAAATAAATAAAAAGGATCAACGACCAAATTATTATTATTATTATATAAAAAATAAAAAACAGCCCCTAGCCCTTCCCAATTGTGCATCCTCAAATAAATTTCTTTGAATGTTCGACAAATGAGCTAGCTGTTATCTCAATGAATTCACAACCTAAGTCAATTGGATTAATTCTTATTAATGTAATGATTGTAATAGAAGAGTTTGGGATCGATCTAGTAGCAACTAGTGCCAGACCATGCATGACTGTCTGTAACTATTACTGCTTCATAGCTCCCATTGCCATTGTTTGGCAAGCCATCCTTGTTGATCGTAACTTTCCCGTCCAGCTACCTCAACCAAGAGCATCCAATTGTTTCGAAGAGTACTACAGGCTGGGAAACAAGAAATGTCCCATGTGAGCAAGATCACAAAGCAAACAAGAACACAATCGTTATTCACTCAACAATAGTGCTACACAACCTCACCGTTACAATGTGTTTTTATTAACTTACCTGACTTGGTAACACACATCATTGAAATATTAGAAGAAATAAAACTACTCACGATCAACATACTTCGACCTTCAACATCACTGGTTCGTAATTGCTTTATCGATTGAAATTGAATCGAATCAAATCTCTTGTAGCTGGTTCTAGAACAAAATATTCTAAAAATCAATCTGAATTTCCTATATTGATAGGAAACAAATTCGTGAACTTTCCACCTGTGGACATCTTTCTCAACATCAAAAGTCACCTTTCATCATTGCTTTCAGTCAAAATGGTTGTAAAGGAAATATATGCATATCTTCTTTATTACAAAAGACAATTCCTAAGGTTCTGAATACTTTTGGGACTTCAAGTCCTCAAAACAAAAATAACCCAGATGAATTATATATATTTTATACATATTTATTAATTATTTAAGTTTAAATGAAAAAAAAAGAGCCAAAAATCATACTTGGGTCCAAATACCACTTATCCCAGTATATATAAAGATTTGGATAGTTGACTTTTTTTTAATCCATTCCCGAAGGCCTGAAGGCTATATCATTGATGCTACCTAGCATCCAGGCTACATCATTTTCCTAACGAGGATATATGTCACTAACTGTTATGTCATTCACTGATTGTCGTGAGGATCTAATCGAAGATTCATCAAACTCAATATGAATACTCTTTGTTGTCCCATCTGATTCTGCTGTTACTCTGTCTACAAAAAAGGCAGGTGGAGAAGGAACCGGACATGTTACAGTATAACTGTTGAGCCATAGAAAAATTTGAGCCATGGTGGGTCTATGATGTGGCTCTTGCTGAACACATAACAACCCTAGCTGTAAGCATTTCAGAACTTCGCTTGGTAGCCATTCATTACCTAATGTTGGGTCGACAATGTCTAATGCCTTTCCACGATTCCAGTAATGCCAAACCTGTTCCAAGAATCAACAATGAATTTAAATATCTTAAATAAGTAGAAAAAAGAGACATCCCCCCCCAAAAAAAAAAAAAACTGTTAGCAATAAGCACTTACGTAACTCAGAAGATTCATGGAATTGTGGAAGCCGGAACTCTTTCTACCAGATACGATCTCTAACACTAGGACCCCGAAACTAAAGACATCCGATTTGGTTGAGTATTGTCCATGCATTGTGTACTCTGGTGCCATGTATCCACTGCAATGAATGACCCCAAAATAATTTTATATATTGTGTCTTTTCAACCCTTTCCTGCCTTTGGCAAAATCAGGTAACTAAGATGATAAAGAACACATGTATATAAGATGAAGGGATATTGTAGGCTAATAGGTAATTAAGGCCTATGCAAAAAGATAAGTTGAAGTTTAATTAGAACTTACTAAGTACCAGCGATATGGTTTGTATTGTCTTCAACCTGGCTTTCACGGAAAAGCCTCGCTAATCCAAAGTCAGAGATTTTAGCGTTCATGCCTTCATCTAATAAAATGTTACTTGCTTTCAAATCCCGGTGTACAATTTTGTAATGGGAATCTCGATGAAGATATAACAATCCTCTTGCAATTCCAAGTATGATCTTGTGTCGTTTCTCCCAGTCCAATAGTGGACGCTTGGACTCATCTGCAATAATTTTAAACGTAAGCACTCAGTACTTGAGCATGAAAGAAACTGTTAACACACCAAAGATTTAACTAAGTCGCTGTTCACTCTAACCTGTTTTTTTTGTGAATGATAGAATGGATGTCAGGCGTTGTTTGGTTAACGCGTGCGTGGTTTGGTTAACGCATGCATGCGTGCATGCATGTGTTTGAGGAAGGGGTTTAGGCATTGAAGAAATATGTGGAAAGGGTCTAGGCATTGAAGAAATAAAGGCGGGATCTTCACATTTTAATTTGGGGCCACTTTCTAGCCTTATTGACTAAGATTTGCTTATTTTCACATTTTGCAAAGTTAGTGAGATCATGGGTTAAATATGGTTAACATAGTCAACATGGTCTTGAGATCTAAACTCTAACATGAACAAACTCTAAACGACTAGCCTATTTATTAAGCTGGTACAAATGATGAAACCAAAATCTAAATATTCCTTAAGAAAATTAATAATGATGTAACTTGAAAAGTTTGAAATAACATAAGGAAAATAAGAAATACATCGAGATTTAGGAGAAGTAAGGCATCATTCAAAATATAAAATAGATCATACCATATAGGATTCGGTCTAAACTTCCGTTAGGAAGGAACTCATAGATAAGCAACTTTTCCTCTTCCCGAATGCAGAAGCCCAACAATTGTACTAGATTTTTGTGCATAAGCTTTGCAACCAAAGTCACCTCAGTCTTCAGTTGTTCTAATCCTTGCTCGGAATGTCGATCAAGTCTTTTTACTGCTATTTTTCTTCCATCAGGTAACTCTCCCTATAATATATTTTCAAAGCTTTAATGAAGGTCACAGAAAATAACTGAACAATCTTATTTTACCAATACAACGGATTATGTTGTCGTAATGAATTCCAACATTACCATGTAAACGGGGCCAAAGCCCCCTGCCCCAACTTTATGTGAATCAGAGAAATGGTTTGTTGCAATTCTAAGAGTGGCTAGATCAAATATTAGTGATTCAGTACTTGTGATCTCTGATTCTGCACTATTGTGTTCCTTGCAAACTTCTGAAAGGCAATAAAACATTCAAAAGAAGGTAATTAGTTCTCGAAAAAAAAAAAACCTAAAAAATAAGAGTAAAATAAGATTGACAATGAAGAAATTTGAATAGAAGTTTGTTTGATTTGCTTGTGGCACAGTGTTTTAAGGAACCCCTTGAAACTTTATATTAATAAAAATAGTAAAACTCTATCTATTATAGTAAAACTCTCAAGGTAAGTGACCCCAAATTATTAGACATATACGATGAAGCTTCATATTTCTTGTTTCATTTTCTATGCTTTGTGGATCTCTGAGGGTTTGGTACATAATTTTTTCGTTAGGTATTAATAAAGCCATGGGTTTCCAGCATTTTTCGCCTTCAACAACTCGATATGTCAGCTTCAAGGGTCTATCATATTTCTGAATCTCCATTATATCAGTTCCACGTGCATTTGTGGATTTGGCACTCTTTCTACACAAATAATCCAAAAAATCTAATTGTCGAGGGAATGGGCGAGGAAAACAGCGAGGGAGGGAGAGAGGGAGGGGGGGGGGAGGGCGTTCACCCCCTCGGGATGCGTGCGTCATTTTCCTTGCACGCATCCCGAGGGGGATGAACGGTCCCACTCCCTCTCTCTCCCTCCCTCGTTGTTTTCCTCGCCCATTCCCTCGACAATTAGACGGGTTGAAAATAATCATCAAGTTTGCATTCTCTTTCTACTGAGTGATTTTCATCATTATCTTCATCTTCTTTAGTGACCCACAAAGCATATGGAGGGACCTCTGTGTCCATACTTGGCTCATGGAAAACCTCATTTAAAGACTGATCTACCTTTGTGTCTATACTTGACTCATGGACAATCTCATTCCAGGACCGATCATTTGTGTCCATACTTGGCTCATGGGTAACCTTGTTCAAGAGCTGACCTTTATCACCCTGAGAGATCTTTTGGCAGAATTATTAGCATGTCTTTCAATTTCGTCTTCTTCCACCTCTGGATCTACACACAAGGACTCCATACTGTTTGTCCCTTCCATATCATTGTTCAAATCAACACCTTGAGTAGCACCTTGTTGTTCTATTTTCTTACCCCTATGAACCAATCTGATATCATAACATTTTCTACGATTCAATATCTTTTCCTTTTGTTATTGGACCTTGTCAATAACATCTCATATACATTTACCTTTTCATGCTCAATGACACAAGGACCGGCACATAACAAAAGCTTCCAAGGATAATCAATAATAACCTCATCAAGTTCTCCTTCTTCTCCACAATATCTATTTTGATATTAGTGTGAAGGTTCTTTGTTGGTTTAACCATCACACACACAACATGATTGAGTCTAGTTCTTGTAGTTGTTGCCCTATCAAAACGGGTGAATTTTTTACATAACTAGAATTAATGTATCAAATCCATGCACTACTCCATATACACGTAGGAACGTTGTACAAATAAATCCAAACATGGATAATTGTTACCTCATTCTTTAGGCACTTGAGGTCCTCCTTTTATGGTTTAGTAACCGTCATCTTGTCTCTAACCTTAAACGCTCCCATTTCGAGTGCGACCTCACGATCCTCCATGTTGGAGAACTTGAAGAAGAAGTACTATCCATTCGAATTAACTTCAATGGACCCTTTAGGATTCCATCTATGCTCTATTCCTAGTTTCACTTGACTAAAAAGGAGGTGGACTTTTAAAGAACATCCCAACCAGTTGATTTTCCTATATCTTTTTGGCCTTTTGTCGAATACTAGGAGGACAGATTAATGTATCATCTTGGAACATCAAATCTCCATAGCGGATAGGGACTTCCTACTCAGTAGTAAGTTTTTGACCACCAAACAACTGATTCCAGCTTCTCATTGAGTGTCATTTCGTGTTGAATCGTTCGGTTGTTGCATGCTTGTCATTGCCTCTCCTCCTGGTAAGAGACCAGAGCTAGAGATTCACCTGAATCTCTTCAGGGGAAGCAACACAACAACAACAATCGTCTTGTGAACTTACTCCACTTTCTCCATATCTTCATTCCATTCTCTCTCTGCTCACTTTCTCGCCCTTTTTGAACTGCTCCATCTCCTTTCACTATTCCTGTTTCTCTCAAGATGTGGAGGGAGCGGTGGGGTGGCGGTAGCAGTGGATGGGGTGGACAGGGAGGCGATGAGAAGGAGAAGCAGGTGGGGTTCTTGAGAGGGGTAGGGGGGTGGTGGGTAGGAGAAAGTAGGTTTAGTTTTGGTAGTTTCACCTGTATTTATGTTTATAGTTTCAATCCCTTGTATGGTAAATGCCTAGTAAAGTGTTTGTGGTTGGCTGGAATCCAACCTGGCAAAGTTTATTCAGAAGTGTGTAACATAGTAAACCATTTGTTGTTGTTGGTTTTATTTTATTTTTATGTTTGTTTAAAAAAGACACTTGAAAAAAAAATTCTCATGTTTTTCTTGAACGATCCTATCAGTTTCTATTTTGTTTTCTTTTCTACCTTCACGCTCCTACTTTTATGCTACTTTTACACGCAATAAGATTTCATGGACCAACCACATCCTTAACTTTTCATTACCTTTGCTTAGAGCATGTCCAATGGATTCTCTAAAATAGTTAAAAAAATTATTTTAGGGGTTTCATGTGAGAAACTGCATGCTCTAATGGATCTCCTAAACCATCTCCCATTTAACTTCATATTCAACTTTCTCCTAAATTTAGGGGCAACCAACCATTCCTTAAAATTTGAAATATCATTACAATATTCGAAATCTTTAAATTTTAAATTAAAATCAAAATCAAAAATCAAAACAAAATGAAGATAGGGATGAAAAAGTGTAAGATATATTTAAATAATGATAAAAAGTTAAAATAGGAGATGTGATTGGAGTGATGGAGAAATATGGGACCCCTAAATTTAGCTTTTGGTTAAAATGAGGGATGGTTGATTCTCCATTTTAACTTTTACCATTGAAAATGCTTTTACACCCAACCGCTAGATGCTGTGCTCCCAAACCAATTAACTAAAAACCTAAACTTTTCTTTCAAAGTATTTATTTAGCCGCATCAACCACCACCGCCACAAGCGCCGCCACTTCCCTCCCTTTTCCCTCTTTTCTTCTCTTCTCTCCTCTCCACTTGTTGTTTTTCCACCAAAACCACCGTTGATTATCCTCAAAGTTACAAAATCCACAATCAATTGTAGATTATAGCGAGAAGTAATTAAGTCATCACTATTTATTTTAATTTTAAATTTTGATATATCATCCAATAATTAGAAAACAAAAATTATATATGTCAGCAAAGAATACATGTAAATAAAAGGATAATATATTACATAAAAAGAACAAATTGCATGAGATGAAAAATTTACCAACTCTTTTCTTCATGACCTTCCTCCATAGAAAGAAAATGGTGATGACTAATATAAACACTGATGCGATAACAAGGATCACAATAAGTCTTACACTTCGCATTTTCTTGTCTGTCATACCTGCACCATGTTCACAAGTCTGTTTAATTTAACATAACTTTGTAATTAAACCTAGTTTGAGTGCATTGCAAGTTTCAATTGTTACTTTTTGTGATTTTTTTTTTTGGAAGTGATCTAAGGGAGTCAGGCTTCATATTTCCTTCCAGAGCTCGACCCCTGCCGGAGGCACTTGCGGGTGGGAAGGTTAGGGGATTAAAAAAATACATCATGGCCACAAAAAATTTTATATTAAAATCCCAAAATTAGTAAATGCAATGATATATGTGTACAAGAGAGTGTTAAAATTTTTTTACCCAAATTAAATGGCCAATGGTTAAAGAAAAAAGAATTGGACACAATTTTGGTATGTGAGGACAATTTAAAATTTTAGATAGACATATAGATTTTAAAAACAACTATCATAAAAAAATGGTATTCCCTAACCCCTGCCATCTCATATGTTGTTGGTAGGATTCGAACCTTACTTGTGATCCCATATGAAACCAATAGAATTCGACCTCGGACTTGTGATATCATCTGTCATAAGTCTACCAGTTAAGCTAATATCTCATTGACATAACTAAATATAAATAAATGTGAAATACAGGCGATACATGTGAAACTAGTTTAACCAAACAGGTTTTCTACATGGTTAATAAACCCTTGTGCTTCAGGATAAGGTTTATGCCCCCTA
The DNA here is from genome assembly GCA_963556465.1 of Berberis vulgaris. Lineage (NCBI taxonomy): Eukaryota > Viridiplantae > Streptophyta > Magnoliopsida > Ranunculales > Berberidaceae > Berberis > Berberis vulgaris. Next base: position 72,974,334 of record OY747132.1, read on the forward strand.
AGTGACTTAGTCATGGTTCAGACACCGTTAATAATTTGGCATCCCATCATTACCCGTCCGTATTGTTTAACCAAAAAAATAAAAATACATTACATAACTTCTTCTTCTTCTTCTTTTTTTTTTTTTTTTTATATATATATATAAATATATACGGAGGAGTCATTTATTTTTGCTTCTATTTAGAAGCAAACTTCTGAATCAGATGTTTGTTTTGTGCTTGTGACTCCAATAAACAAAAACAAAGCGCTTACTATTACTTAAAACAAAACAAAAACAACAACAGTTCATATAGTGCTTACTAATATATATATATATATATACTACCTCATAATTTGACAGTTCAGTTATATTCGTCTTGATGCTGCAGTGAGATCTCTTTTACGGTTCAAATCTTGATGCATTATCAACGGTCGAGATTAAGTACAGGGTCCTTTAACAATATCCTATGAGATGAGGATTCTCATCCAACAAATGGTGGTACCATTAAAATGAGCAAATAAAGAGTTTACCTTTCTTTTTCCTTTGAGAATCCGATGGTGGAAAAGGTAACAGAGATGAATTAAAGAAGAGATATGTTTCGTATCTGTAATTACAGGATTTCGACAAAACCCTACCACCTCTTTTTCCATTGCAACACGTCCGAAGACGCGCAATTGATTCTTTCAGGCATGTCAAACAACCATCGTTAGACAAGTCTCTAGTGCACTGCACCATCCCAAATATGGTTACAGAGTCGTTGTAGACAGTTGATCCTACGGAGAACTTTGAAGCATCAGAAGCTGCTTTACTAGAGATATTATTCAGCAGATCTTTAACTTCATTATTAAACGAAGTCGGGTTCGATATATCCAGGTCGCTAGTAAGATATAACAAGGGAGTAGAACTGGGTATTGAGAAAAATCGATTGCCAGCATATCGTAATATACAATTATTTGAAAATAGCACAGATTCTGTCTTATCCGGACAATCTGTTGTGATCTCTGACCTGGAGTTGTTTGCACAAATTTTACAATCTTCATAACGAATGTCAGCTCTACATTGAAGTAGGCCATAGACTTTGTTAGGGCCAGTGCCGAAAGTTGTGTTGTAGAAGCCATTGGAAGGAATGTTGGAAGCCAAAGAAGCCAGTGTGAGGTTTAGATTCGATTGGTATGGACTTCCTTGAGTGTAATTGGAAGAAGTTTTGTCACAGAAGTTATAAGGAGAATGTTGTGCTTTTGTGGGGTAAAACATAAGAGAGAGAAGAAATGTTGAGAGAAGTGAATTAATGATTCGTGGTGCTTTAGATTGCATGGTTGCAGTGATTTTTGCAGTTGCTAAGAAGAGAATATATATATATATATATAGGAAGATAAATTCACATTCGGTTTGCGAACAAGTTTGGGAAGGGCTTCAAATTCAATTCCACGTTTCTACAGATGCCTTGTGGTAATTTTCCGCGGATTCTAAAACACCTTATAGCTTCTTCTTTTTTTAAATAAAATAAAAAAATTTGGATTGTTGACCATTTATTTATTTATTTTGAATCCACTGAAGGCTAATTGAAATTTTGCCAAAAGGCTACATCATTGTCCCATATGGTTAACCAAAATATGTCCGAAAAGCTATATCATTTGTTGCCACCTAAATTAATGGTTATACTTTAAAAAAAAAAAAAAAAAACTAATATACAAATATATAAGACATGCTAATTTAGTTCAAAAACTCCATTGCTTATAGCTCAATTGGATGGACATCTACTTTCCTTGGATGCTAATTTAATAATGAATATAATATGTGTTCTACTTCTAGCTAGGTGAATTGATTTACCTTGCTAGCAACTAAGGAAACCAGTCAACAAAAACTATGCACGTTTTTGAAATTTCTGTGTTGAGTGAATAAATTAATGGAGAAAGAAATGAATATGGATTGACAAATTCCTAAAAGACTTGGGACATTGAAAAGTTTAAACCGTATATTAGCCCGTCAATCAAGTTGCACGTAAGTAATGGAGTTATGGGAGGAGAGACGTTTTGGGCGGGAAATTCTTTTTAAATAAAATTTGGATTTCAAACCCATATGATATAAGCCGTTGGATTCTGATCCAACGGCTGAGACACCTACGCAGGAGCCCATCCAGCCCACTGTGCGCAGGAGCCCCCCTCAATCCCCACCACTGACCCAACTTTCCACTACTTTTTCTTTCTTTCTTTCTATCCCCAATGCTTTTTCTTTCTTTCTTTCTTTCTATCCACTACTTTGAAAGTTAGGGTTGTAAATTTTTTTAATTTATTTATTAATTCATGCTCAAAGGCTATATCGATGATTCTATAGGGTTTAAACCAAACCATGCATGTAGGCTACATCATTATTATTACTTAGCATCCTTGTCACTTTCATCTCGCCTAAAGATTTGTTTTCACTCCGGTCCATCTCTTATATCTCGCATGAAGCGGTTGAAATTAAATAAGACTCTCCATTAGTTATTAAGAACTAGGGTGTGGATGTGCTATAGTTTTTTTTTATTCTAACAATTCAAAAATATGTCAAAATTAAAATTTTATAAGATTTGACTAAAGATTTCTAAGCAAAATGATCATAAAAATTACTTTTATACTTTTAATTAATTAAAAAGTTTGAAGAATATTATGTGAAATATTGTATCTAAAGATTACACTCCCATTATTTGTAAGGGTCTATTTATAGTTTATAAATAATTGGAAAACTTCAAATAAATTATATTAGAGGCTTAGATATAATTAATCAATGTTTGAAAGAAACTGGTTTTGATTGAAAAAAGTATGAAAGATAGAGGGCAAAATGAAAAAAAATACAAAAGTTATATGTAAGTGCTTATTCATATTTATAGATAATTGGGAGTCACAAATAAATTATGTTAGGGGCTTAGGTATAATTAATCAATGTTTGAGAGGGGCTAGTTTTGATTATAAAAAGTATGAAATGTGCAATGCAAAAGGTGATATCCAAAAGTTAGATGTGGCTCAAATAAATTATTTTAGGGACTTAGGTATAACTAATCAATGTTTAAGAGGAATTAGTTTTGATTGTATATAGCATGAATTTGGAAGCACAAACACAGTCATTGTTCATCCCACCCTTTTGTCGTTATATAGTCCAGATGGAACTCATAAAAAAACCCTATTGTGAAATATTCTAACGGCTTATTTGAAAGTATTGAGAAACCCCCTAAATACATTTTTCTCTTCTGAATGGAAAGAAGAAATTCATGGTGGGATGCTTAAATTTCTTTATTAGCTATTGTGCCTCTTCAGGGGAAAAGATAAATGCAAGCAAGAGCTCCTTTATGATAGACAATTACGTCTTGTGTGAAAAAATTATTCTTATTAAGCAATGAAATAGTTTCCAATATCATATATTTCCCATTAAATATTTCGGCATACTGATATTCCAGGGCCAGTGCTATATGACCTTTTTTAATGATCCGGTGTTAAAATTACAGAACAAGGTTTAAGGATGGAAGGTGCGTTTACTACTCTCTTTTGGTAGTAGACTACTCTTAGTATGCCATGTTTTATGTTCTATGCCAGTCTATACTATGGCGGCGACATGTGTGCCTGTAAAAGTGGTAGAGACCATCCAACATAATGTTGCTGAGTTTTTGGGGGGTGATCATTTTTTTATTCGAACCTTCAGAAGGAAGGGGAAACTTTGGGATGTCTGACCTTTATTACATATCAAAAATATTTACACATAAACGAGAATACATTATGACATTGCCCGCAAAATAAAACTTGAAAATAAAAAATGCCAATGACCTGCACTTCTCTGCATAGTCAAACTCGAAATCTACCTTGAAACCACAGCTTCCCCGCATCGATCAGATTGTAGACGCCACATCCAGGCACAACTTACTCAGCTTCATGGACGCCTATTCAGGCTACAATCAAATATTGATGCACCCCCAGACCAAGAGAAAACTTCTTTTGTAACGAAAAGGAGGATATACTGCTATAGGGTAATGTCATTCAGCTTAAAGAACGCAGGCGCTACATACCAACGGTTGGTAAACCAAATGTTAAAAAAATAGATCGGCAAGAACATGGAGATCTACATAGACAATATGCTAGTCAAGAGTCTCCACAACCCTGACCACATACATGATCTCGCTGAAGCGTTCAACCAACTCAGGAAATACCAGATGAAGCTCAACCCTCAAAAATGCACGTTCGGAAGTTGAGTGTGGAAAATTCCTAGGCTATAAGTGAACAAGAGATGAATCGAAGCTGGCCCAAAACAGATTTCGGCCCTTCTCAACATGAAAGCCCCGACCAACATTAGAGACGTTCAGAGCCTGACTTGGAGGATAGCAGCACTCAACAGATTTATATCAAAGTCGTCCTACAAATGTCTTCCTTTCTTTAATATACTAAGAGGGAGTGAAGGATTCTCTTGAAACGAAGAGTGTGAACAAGCCTTTCAGAGCCTAAAAGCATACATGGGAAATCCAGAGCTACTCTCAAAATCTGCTACAGGGGAAACACTCTATTTGTATTTGTTTGTCTCCAAGCATGCTATCAATTCAACCCTCGTACGAGACGACCGAGGGACCCAAATACTAGTGTATTACACCAGCAAAACCCTCGTAAAAGTGGAGGCACACTATCTGGATATGAAAAAATTGGCCCTAACACTGGTCGTATCCTCCAGGAAACCGAGACACTATTTTCAGGCCCACTCTTTAATGATCCCGACCAAGCATCCACCCCGCTCGGCATTACATAAACCCTAGCTATCAGGAAGGATGGTGAAATGGTCAGTGGAGCTCGAATAGTTTGACATAAACTATGCTTCAATAACCGCCATCAAAGTCCAAGCGCTGGCAGATTTCATTGTTGAGTCAACCAGTGGAAAAGAGCCGAAGACAGACCACCAGTACTCGGATTCAAATGTCTGGCATGGATCTTGCGCTGCGACGGGTCCTCAATTATGAAGGCAAGTGGAATCGGGATCACGTTTCGCTCCCCAGCAGCTTTACCCTCGAAAAAGCAATCAGGTTTGGCTTCCCTGCTTCAAACAACGATGCCGAATACGAAACCCTCATATTCGGACTTAAGCTAGCATTATGGAACGATATAGATCTTCTAGCGACATACAATGACTCAAGACTGGTGATCAACCAGGTCAAAGGGAATTTCAACAACAAAGACCCTCGCATGATAGCCTACTGCGATAAAGTACTTGGCGTGATGGGTAGGTTCAAAAGGTGTGAACTCATACAGTGCCCCGATATGACAACAAAAGAGGTGACGTGCCAGCCAGGGAAGCCTCAACCTCCGATGAAGTCTCAAGCGGCCTCATTGAATACCAAGAGCAATTGAGCCTCAATGAAGAACAACCTAGAGATATCTGCACGACAGAAATACAACCAAATTGGATGACTCTGATACTGGAACACATAGCAACTGGAGCCCTACCAACTGAGAAGGTCGAAGCAAGAAAACTTAAAAACATAGTAGCAAAGTACACTATCCTAAATGACTAGTTATACAGGATATTAGTGACAAGCCCCCTGCTTCGATGTCTGTCACCTTCAGAGGCAAGCCAGGTCCTGGGAGAGATCCACAGCGATATATGTAAAAATCATCCAGGCAGGAGAACCCTCGCTCACAAAGCTTTGACTCTAGGATACTATTGGTCGACCACGCATCAAGACACCAAAGATATTGTCTGCAAGTGCGACAAATGTCAGAGGTTCGCACCGTACACACATATGTCAACCCAGCCACTGACTCCGATGACTAGTCTGTGGCCATTTGCTTAATGAGGATTGAACATCGTCAGACCACTCCCAGCATCAGCCAGTAAAAAGTTCATTCTTGTGGTCGTCGACTACTTCACCAAGTGGGTCGAAGTCAACCCCTTATACAAAATCAGGCAGGTCCAAATCGAGAAATTCATATGGGCCACCATCGTCATTAGATTTGGCATCCCTAGAGTATTGGTCAGCGACAATGGAACTCGGTTCGAAGGTATCAAGGTTAAAAAACTATGCAGAATTTTGAATATTGATCACCACTTTTCCTCGCCAAGACACCCCTAAGCCAACAACCAAGCAGAGGTTACCAACCGAACAATCCTGGAGGCTATCAAAAGAAAGCTTGATGCATCCAAAGAAAATGGGTTCAGAGCTACCGAAAATACTCTGGGCATATCGGACGACAAAAAAATCCCTACCGGAGAGACACCTTTCGCCTTGGCATACGAGTCAAAAGCTATGGTTCTGGTAGTACTTGAGGTGCCAACCTTTCGAACAGAAGATTTAAACCAGACAATAATTATGAAGCCTTGCACATTGGGCTAGACCTCCTCGACGAAAAAAGGGATCTAGCCTCCGCCAAGATCGCCTACCAACAACAAATGACGCAATATTACAACAAGAAGGTCAAGCCACGCGAGTTCAAGGTGAGAGATTGGGTACTCAAAAAGACCCAACAGAACACAAAAGTAGTTGGCGCGGGAAAGCTAAATCCAAACTGGGAAAGACCATACAGAGTTGCCAAGGTCAACAGGCCGGGAATGTACTGGCTGGAAGATGTAGACGACGACGGGCTTAAATGACCTTGGAATGTCGAACATCTCAAAAAGTATTATCAATAAAATATTTGCTTTTACTAAAACTTCCACTGTTGTCCGTTACGACCTTCGGCCAACCCAGCTATTGCTAGACTCGAATATCAGCCTGACACCTAATCCGCTATGCATGGGCCACGACAGCCGAGGAAGTGAGAGTCTAGTCAGCGCTTGTCCGCTGATGACGACAACTCGCTAAGGGATCATTGCTCTTCAACAGACAATGATCGCTGAACTTACCAGGTAAGTTTAGTCAATTCGCAATTGATGACGATGACTTCGGGTGCCCGGCGCCTAGTCCGCTATGCGTAAGCAATGACGGTCAAGGAAGTGAGAGTCTAGTCAGTGCTTGTCTGCTAATGATGACGACTCGCCAAGAGATCATTACTATCCAACAGACAATGATTGTTGAACTTATCAGGTAAGCTTAGTCAATTTGCAACTGATAACATTATACAAGCATAGCGACAAAACCAATATATAAGCATCTAGTATAACAATATAGTACACCTGATAACACGGAGGAAGCAAAACATACCCGTACAGGGTGGACACGACCAAACAGCACAAAATGCGCCTACAACGGAAAACGGGGCCTAATCGCCACGATCAGTAGGAACGCCAACACTGCCTGCACTCCAATAGAAGTACACCCCTTGCGGGGTCAGCAAAGCACAAAGCTAGCTGGTGCGAGCGAACTAAATACAAATCACAGAATAATATACAAGGAAAATTCATGCCAGACAATAAAGGATAAGTAATAAGTTCTAAAGTCTAAATCACACCGTGTCTCTAAGGATAATATTTCTAAGTTCAAGCAACAACACAAGCATTTCAGATTCAACAATAACTACAAGTTTATGATATATGTCGATCATTACACGTGATTCAAACATGGTAAATATCAAGCGATGAAAATAAAGACAATCTCATAGTTCTTCATAGTCTCCTAGGTATAGCAATCAAGTCGAAACCAAAAATCCTATAAAATTCTGTACAAGTGTCTCATATCGTAGGTATCCGCATACCCTACGAATGTGTCTCACCCAAACACATCCCACAACGTGCACCAGTACCACTTCGGGCTTGTTTGTATCCTAATGGAGTGTCATCTGCCAGGATACAAGCTCAAACATCCCGAACGACTGGCCTAACACGGCCAACCTAACACAATCAAACTCAAGCGCGCTGGGAGGGAAAGCAAGTAATCTCCAAAGCACGTCCTCCGGGACCCGTCCTACTGCACTCTATAGTGGCAAGTGCGTGCGGGAGCTCACCGCACCTCAGCAAGCTTGCCACATGCAATAACGTCCTCAATGTCTGGTGCGAGTCATCTTAAGCACCATCTAACTCACGATGCGAGCAAGCTCCTAAGCATCGGCACAATAGGCATTATAGCGGGGTAAAGACACTTATACTAACATCCACATGCACAAATGACGAGTTTGTACATAATCAAAGGTAACAGACGTGCAATCATAATCAATTCGGCAATTTTTATAAAACCACAACTATGCCAGTGTCCCAACATGACCCAATTCACCACGATAAATTTATTCAAGTCGATTATCATACATGCTCAAGAGTACTCGGCTATCCACGGTAAAACATGACATACTATGCAAACTCGAAAACGAAGCATACAAGTCCAATGTCATTACACCAAAGCCTAATCACCCCAAAATTCATTCAGAAATAACCAACACAATCATCGAAATATCTGAAAACCCCGAATTTTGAATTTGGATTCAATTGTACATAATCGACGGTATGATGTAAAACTTAAATTCAGGATTTCAAATAATTATTTAACAAAATAAATATTATAGTTCCACTCACCTAAGCGGAATGGGTTTTTAGAACTCAATTCCTACCAGTCGAAGCTCCTAACTCGCAAAACAACGAATGCGAGACCACGAAATTTTTTAAAACTGCAAGGCGGATTCAAAGGTGAGCAAACTAGCCGAAAACTAGAAAAATAAATAAATTACAAGCGGCGCGTGACTGAAAGAAAAACTTACAGGCAATAAAAATTTGGCAAACACTCCACCGAAACCCAAAGTTTGGCAAAAATTCGCCGAAACCCTCCCTACTCCGGTCTGATCGCCTCCAAACCACACAACAGGCCGAAAATATGTCTAATAACACTCGGAGTCACGAATGTGCAGCTCACCCACGCACCCAAAGTCCGGATTCACGCCGAAGAACCCTCAAAACGGACATGCACCCTGATTTTTTTAAAAAAAACCGGCCAACCCCGAAATCATCCTTGCATGTCGAGTCTACGGGCTCCAAATAAGCCCTCAACGGCTGATCGGAACTATGAAAACTGATCAAACAAGCCAACACCAAATAAGCCCACACAAATCTGAAATTTCGATTTTCTTAAATGAAAACTGAAACAAGAAGGAGAGGGGAGAAATAGGAAGAAAAATGAGGAGGATGTGAGATTTGGGGGAAGAAAATCGACAAATACCACGATGATTTTCTCGCTGGAGACGAAGAGGGCGAAGGGGTCTCGCTCCCTGGAAAGAAAAAAAAAAGAAAAAAAGAAAGAGAAGAAAGAAAAGGGGGGGTGTCTTTAAAGGGTGGTTGGCTATGTGCCCCCACCGCATTTACCGAGTACACCCTTGACCAATTTTATATTATTTTATTTTTTATATTTTTAAACACAAATATTACATGTTATCTCAATGAATTCACAACCTAAGTCAGTTGGATTAATTCTTATTAATGTAATGATTGTAATAGAAGAGTTTGGGATCGATCTAGTAGCAACAACTAGTGCCAGACCATGCATGACTGTCTATAACTATTACTGCTTCATAGCTCTCATTACCATTGTTTGGAAAGCCATCCTTGTTGATCATAACTTTCCCGTCCAGCTACCTCAACCAAGAGCATCCAATTGTTTCGAAGAGTACTACAGGCTGGGTAACAAGAAATGTCCCATGTGAGCAAGATCATAAGGCAAACAAGAACACAATCGTTATTCACTCAATAATAGTGCTACACAACCTCACCGTTACAATGTGTTTTTATTAACTTACCTGACTTGGTAACACACATCATTGAAATATTAGAAGAAATAAAACTACTCACGATCAACATACTTCGACCTTCAACATCACTGGTTCGTAATTGCTTTATCGATTGAAATTGAATCGAATCAAATCTCTTGTAGCTGGTTCTAGAACAAAATATTCTAAACCTCAATCTTAATTTCCTATATTGATAGGAAACAAATTCGTGAACTTTCCATCTGTGGACATCTTTCTCAACATCAAAATTCACCTTTCATCATTGCTTTCAGTCAAAATGGTTGTAAAGGAAATATATGCATATCTTCTTTATTACAAAAGATAATTCCTAAGGTTCTGAAAACTTTTGGGACTTCAAGTCCTCAAAACAAAAATAACCCAGATGAACTATATATATTTTATACATATTTATTAATTATTTAAGTTTAAATGAAAAAAAAAAAGCCAAAAATCATACTTGGGTCCAAATACCACTTATCCCAGTATATATAAAGATTTGGATAGTTGACTTTTTTTTTAATCCATTCCCGAAGGCCTGAAGGCTATATGATTGTTGCTACCTAGCATCCAGGCTACATCTTTTTCCTAACGAGGATATATGTCACTAACTGTTATGTCATTCACTGATTGTCGTGAGGATCTAATCGAAGATTCATCAAACTCAATATGAATACTCTTTGTTGTCCCATCTGATTCTGCTGTTACTCTGTCCACAAAAAAGGCAGGTGGAGAAGGAACTGGACAAGTTACAGTATAACTGTTGAGCCATAGAAAAATTTGAGCCATGGTGGGTCTATGATGTGGCTCTTGCTGAACACATAACAACCCTAGCTGTAAGCATTTCAGAACTTCGCTTGGTAGCCATTCATTACCTAATGTTGGGTCGACAATGTCTAATGCCTTTCCACGATTCCAGTAATGCCAAACCTGTTCCAAGAATCAACAATGAATTTAAATATCTAAAATAAGTAGAAAAAAAGTGACATGCATTTTAACATCCCCCCCCCCCCCCCCCCCCCCCCCAAAAAAAAAAAACTGTTAGCAATAAGCACTTACGTAACTCAGAAGATTCATGGAATTGTGGAAGCCGGAACTCTTTCTACCAGATACGATCTCTAACACTAGGACCCCGAAACTAAAGACATCCGATTTGGTTGAGTATTGTCCATGCATTGTGTACTCTGGTGCCATGTATCCACTGCAATGAATGACCCCAAAATAATTTTATATATTGTGTCTTTTCAACCCTTTCCTGGCTTTGGCAAAATCAGGTAACTAAGATGATAAAGAACACATGTATATAAGATGGAGGGATATTGTAGGCTAATAGGTAATTAAGGCCTATGCAAAAAGATAAGTTGAAGTTTAATTAGAACTTACTAAGTACCAGCAATATGGTTTGTATTGTCTTCAACCTGACTTTCACCGAAAAGCCTCGCTAATCCAAAGTCAGAGATTTTAGCGTTCATGTCTTCATCTAATAAAATGTTACTTGCTTTCAAATCCCGGTGTACAATTTTGTAATGGGAATCTTGATGAAGATATAACAATCCTCTTGCAATTCCAAGTATGATCTTGTGTCGTTTCTCCCAGTCCAATAGTGGACGCTTGGACTCATCTGCAATAATTTTAAAAGTAAGCACTCTCAGTACTTAAGCATGAAAGAAACTGTTAACACATCAAAGATTTAACTAAGTCGCTGTTCACTCTAACCTGTTTTTTTTGTGAATGATAGAATGGATGTCAGGCATTGTTTGTGGAAGGGGTTTAGGCATTGAAGAAATATGTGGAAAGGGTCTAGGCATTGAAGAAATAAAGGTGGGATCTTCACATTTTAATTTGGGGCCACTTTCTAGCCTTATTGACTAAGATTTGCGTATTTTCACATTTTGCAAAGTTAGTGAGATCATGGGTTAAATATGGTTAACATAGTCAACATGGTCTTGAGATCTAAACTCTAACATGAACAAACTCTAAACGACTAGCCTATTTATTGAGTTGGTACAAATGATGAAACCAAAATCTAAATATTCCTTAGAAAATTAATAATGATGTAACTTGAAAAGTTTGAAATAACATAAGAAAAATAAGAAATACATCGAGATTTAGGAGAAGTAAGGCATCATTCAAAATATAAAATAGATCATACCATATAGGATTCGGTCTAAACTTCCGTTAGGAAGGAACTCATAGATAAGCAACTTTTCCTCTTCCCGAATGCAGAAGCCCAACAATTGTACTAGATTTTTGTGCATAAGCTTTGCAACCAAAGTCACCTCAGTCTTCAGTTGTTCTAATCCTTGCCCGGAATGTCGAGCAAGTCTTTTTACTGCTATTTTTCTTCCATCAGGTAAATCTCCCTATAATATATTTTCAAAGCTTTAATGAAGGTCACAGAAAATAACTGAACAATCTTATTTTATCAATACAACGGATTTTGTTGTCGTAATGAATTCCAACATTACCATGTAAACGGGGCCAAAGCCCCCTGCCCCAAGTTTATGTGAATCAGAGAAATGGTTTGTTGCAATTCTAAGAGTGGCTAGATCAAATATTAGTGATTCAGTACTTGTGATCTCTGATTCTGCACTATTGTGCTCCTTGAAAACTTCTGAAAGGCAATAAAACATTCAAAAGAAGGTAATTAGTTCTCGAAAAAAAGAAAAAAAAACCTAAAAAAAATAAGAGTAAAATAAGATTGACAATGAAGAAATTTGAATAGAAGTTTGTTTGATTTGCTTGTGGCACAGTGTTTTAAGGAACCCCTGGAAACTTTATATTAACAAAAATAGTAAAACTCTATTATAGTCTCTCAAGGTAAGCGACCCCAAATGAGTAGACATATAAGATGAAGCTTCATATTTCTTGTTTCATTTTCTATGCTTTGTGGATCTCTGAGGGTTTGGTACATAATTTTTTTCGTTAGGTTTTAATAAAGCCATGAGTTTCTAGCATTTTTCGCCTTCAACAATTCGATATGTCAGCTTCAAGGGTCCATCATATTTCTGAATCTCCATTATATCAGTTCCACGTGCATTTGTGGATTTGGCACTCTTTCTACACAAATAATCATCAAGTTCGCATTCTCTTTCTACTGAGTGATTTTCATCATTATCTTCATCTTCTTTAGTGACCCACAAAGCATATGGAGGGACTTCTGTGTCCATACTTGGCTCATGGAGAACCTCATTTAAAGACTGGTCTACCTTTGTGTCTATACTTGACTCATGGACAATCTCATTCCAGGACCGATCATTTGTGTCCATACTTGGCTCATGGGTAACCTTGTTCAAGAGCTGACCTTTATCACCCTGTGAGATCTTTTGGCCAGAAGTATTAGCATGTCTTTCAATTTCGTCTTCTTCCACCTCTGGATCTACACACAAGGACTCCATACTGTTTGTCCCTTCCATATCATTGTTGAAATCAATACCTTGAGTAGCACCTTGTTGTTCTATTTTCTTACCCTATGAACCAATCTGATATCATAACATTTTCTACGATTCAATATCTTTTCCTTTTGTTATTGGACATTGTCAATAACATCTCATATACATTTACCTTTTCATGCTCAATGAAACAATGACCGACACATAACAAAAGCTTCCAAGGATAATCAATAATAACCTCATCAAGTTCCCCTTCTTCTCCACAATATCTATTTTGATATTAGTGTGAAGGTTCTTTGTTGGTTTAACCATCACACACACAACATAATTGAGTCTAGTTCTTGTAGTTGTTGCCCTATCAAAACGGGTGAATTTTTTACATAACTAGAATTAATGTATCAAATCCATGCACTACTCCAGATACACGTAGGAACGTTGTCCAAATAAATCCAAACATGGATAATTGTTCCCTCATTCTTTAGGCACTTGAGGTCCTCCTTTTATGGTTTAGTAACCGTCATCTTGTCTCTGACCTTAAACGCTCCCATTTCGAGTGCGACCTCACGATCCTCCATGTTGGAGAACTTGAAGAAGAAGTACTATCCATTCGAATTAACTTCAATGGACCCTTTGATATTCCATCTATGCTCTACTCCTAGTTTCACTTGACTAAAAAGGTGGTGGACTTTTAAAGAACGTCCCAACCAGTTGATTTTCCTATATCTCTTTGGCCTTTTGTCGAATACTAGGACGGCAGATTAATGTATCATCTTGGAACATCAAATCTCCATAGTGGATAGGGACTTCCTACTCAGTAGTAAGTTTTTGACCACCAAACAACTGATTCCAGCTTCTCATTGAGTGTCATTTCGTGTTGAATCGTTCGGTTGTTGCATGCTTGTCATTGCCTCTCCTCCTGGTAAGAGACCAGAGCTAGAGATTCACCTAAATCTCTTCAGGGGAAGCAACACAACAACAACAGCTGACAGCAAAACAACAACAACAACAATCATCTTGTGAACTTACTCCACTTTCTCCATATCTTCATTCCCTTCTCTCTCTGCTCACTTTCTCACCCTTTTTGAATTGCTCCATCTCCTTTCACTATTCCTGTCTCTCTCAAGATGTGGAGGGAGCGGTGGGGTGGCGGTAGCAGTGGATGGGGTGGACAGGGAGGCGATGAGAAGGAGAAGCAGGTGGGGTTCTTGAGAGGGGTAGGGGGTGGTGGGTAGGAGAAAGTAGGTTTCGTTTTGGTAGTTTCACCTTTATTTATGTTTATAGTTTCAATTTCTTGTATGGTAAATGCCTAGTAAAGTGTTTGTGGTTGGCTGGAATCCAACCTGGCAAAGTTTATTCAGAAGTGTGTAGCATAGTAAACTGTTTGTTGTTGCTGGTTTTATTTTAGAGTAATACTACAGTACACTAGTAAAGTGTCTGATATCTTGCCTGGTGCTACGAGGCACCATAGGATTGCATCGAGATAAGTGTTATTATCTCGATGCAATCCTATGGTCATAGCGACAAAACCAATATGCAAGCATGAATTTTATAGGATGTGTTTGGGTGAGACACATTCGTAGGGTATGCGGATACCTACGATATGAGACACTTATACAGAATTTTATAGGATTTTTGGTTTCGACTTGATTGCTATACCTAGGAGACTATGAAGAACTATGAGATTGTCTTTATTTTCATCGCTTGATATTTACCATGTTTGAATCACGTGTAATGATCGACATATATCGTAAACTTGTAGTTATTGTTGAATCTGAAATGCTTGTGTTGTTGCTTGAACTTAGAAATATTATCCTTAGAGACACGGTGTGATTTAGACTTTAGAACTTGTTACTTATCCTTTATTGTTTGGCATGAATTTTCCTTGTATATTATTCTGTGATTTGTATTTAGTTCGCTCGCACCAGCTAGCTTTGTGCTTTGCTGACCCAGCAAGGGGTGTGCTTCTATTGGAGTGCAGGAAGTGTTGGCGTTCCTACTGATCGTGGCGATTAGGACCCGTTTTCCGTTGTAGGCGCATTTTGTGCTGTTTGGTCGTGTCCACCCTGTACGGGTATGTTTTGCTTCCTCTGTGTTATCAGGTGTACTATATTGTTATACTAGATGCTTGTATATTGGTAGCCACAAGGCACTTTACCGGTGCAATTAAGAAAAACTGTTTATTTTATTTTTATGTTTGTTTAAAAACGACACTTGGAAAAAAAATTCTCATGTTTCTCTTGAACGATCCTATCAGTTTCTTTTTTTTCTTTTCTACCTTCACGCTCCTACTTTTATGCTACTTTTACACGCAATAAGATTTCATGGACCAACCACATCCTTAACTTTTCATTACCTTTGCTTAGAGCATGTCCAATGGATTCCCTAAAATAGTCAAAAAGTTATTTTAGGGGTTTCATGTGAGAAACTGCATACTCTAATGGATCCCCTAAACCATCTCCCATTTTAACTTCATATTCAACTTCCCCGTAAATTTAGGGGCAACCAATCATCCCTTAAAATTTGAAATATCATTAAAATATTTGAAATCTTTAAATTTCAAATTAAAAACAAAATAAAAAATCAAAACAAAATGAAGATAGGGGTGAAAAAGTGTAAGATATATTTAAATAATGATGAAAAAAGTTAAAAAAAAAAATGAGATGTGATTGGAGTGATGGAGAAATATGGGACCCCTAAATTTAGCTTTTGTTTAAAAATGGGGGATGATTGATTCCCCTTTTTAACTTTTACCATTTGTGATGCTCTTACACCCAACCGCTAGATACTGTGCTGCCAAACCAATTAACTAAAAACCTAAACTTTTCTTCCAAAGTATTTATTTAGCCGCATCAACCACCACCACCACAAGCGCCGCCACTTCCCTCCCTTCTCCCTCTTTTCTTCTCTTCTCTCCTCTCCACTTGTTTTTCCACCAAAACCACCGTTGATTATCCTCAAAGTTACAAAATCCACAATCAATTGTAGATTATAGCGAGAAGTAATTAAGTCATCACTATTTATTTTAATTTTAAATTTTGATATATCATCCAATAATTAGAAAAAAAAAATTTATATATGTCAGCAAAGAATACACGTAAATAAAAGGATAATATATTACATAAAAAGAACAAATTGCATGAGATGAAAAATTTACCAACTCTTTCCTTCATGACCTTCCTCCATAGAAAGAAAATGGTGATGACTAATATAAACACTGATGCGATAACAGGGATCACAATAAGTTTTACACTTCGCATTTTCTTGTCTGTCATACCTGCACCATGTTCACAAGTCTGTTTAATTTAACATAACTTTGTAATTAAACCTAGTTTGAGTGCATTGCAAGTTTCAATTGTTACTTTTTGTGATTTTTTTTTTCAAGTGATCTAAGGGAGTCAGGCTTCATATTTCCTTCCAGAGTTCGACCCCTGCCGAAGGCACTTGCGGGTGGGAAGGTTAGGGGATTTAAAAAATACATCATGGCCACAAACTTTTATATTAAAATCCCAAAATTAGTAAATGCAATGATATATGTGTACAAGAGAGTGTTAAATTTGTTTTACCCAAATTAAATGGCCAATGGTTAAAGATAAAGAATTGGACACAATTTTGGTATGTGAGGACAAATTAAAATTTGAGATAGACATATAGATTTTAAAAACAACTATCATAAAAAAATGGTATTCCCTAACCCCTGCCATCTCATATGTTGTTGGTAGGATTCGAACCTTACTTGTGATCCCATATGAAACCAATAGAATTCGACCTCGGACTTATGATATCATCTGTCATAAGTCTACCAGCTAAGCTAATATCCCATTGACATAACTAAATATAAATAAATGTGAAATACAGGCGATACATGTGAAACTAGTTTAACCAAACAGGTTTTCTACATGGTTAATAAACCCTTGTGCTTCAGGATAAGGTTTATGCCCCCTAAGTGACTTAGTCATGGTTCAGACACCGTTAATAATTTGGCATCCCATCATTACCCGTCCCTATTGTTTAACCAAAAAAATAAAAATACATTACATAACTTTTTTTTTTTTTTTTGTATATATACGGAGGAGTCATTTATTTTTGCTTCTATTTAGAAGCAAACTTCTGAATCAGATGTTTGTTTTGTGCTTCTGACTCCAATAAACAAAAACAAAGCGCTTACTATTACATATTTAGTAAAAAAAAAAAAACAAAAATAACAACAGTTCATATAGTGCTTACTAATATATATAGGGGAATTCTAATTGTCGAGGAAACCAGCGAGGGAGGGACTCCCTCCCTCCCTGTTTTCCTCGCTGGTTTCCTGGCCAGTTAGCCAAGCTCATATATATAGCACCTCATAATTTGACAGTTCACTTATATTCGTCTTGACGCTGCAGTGAGATCTCTTTTACGGTTTTCAAATCTTGATGCATTATCAACGGTCGAGATTAAGTACAGGGTCCTTCAACAATATCCTATGAGATAAGGATTCTCGTCCAACAACAAATGGTACCATTAAAATGAGCAAATAAAGAGTTTACCTTTCTTGTTCCTTTGAGAATCCGGTGGTGGAAAAGGTAACAGAGATGAATCAAAGAAGAGATATATTTCGTATCTGAAATTACAGGATTTCGACAAAACCCTACCACCTCTTTTTCCATTGCAACACGACCGAAGACGCGCAATTGATTCTTTCAGGCATGTCAAACAACCATCGTTAGACAAGTCTCTAGTGCACTGCACCATCCCAAATATGGTTACAGAGTCGTTGTAGACAGTTGATCCTATGGAGAACCTTGAAGCATCAGAAGCTGCTTTACTAGAGATATTATTCAGCAGATCTTTAACTTCATTATTAAACAAAGTTGGGTTCGATATATCCAGGTCGCTAGTAAGATATAACAAAGGAGTAGTACTGGGTATTGAGAAAAATCGATTGCCAGCATATCGTAATATACAATTATTTGAAAATAGCACAGCTTCTGTCTTATCCGGACAGTCTGTTGTGATCTCTGACCTGGAGTTGTTTGCACAAATTTTGCAATCTTCATAACGAATGTCAGCTCTACATTGAAGTAGGCCATAGACTTTGTTAAGGCCAGTGCCGAAAGTTGTGTTGTAGAAGCCATTGGAAGGAATGTTGGAAGCCAAAGAAGCCAGTGTGAGGTTTAGATTCGATTGGTATGGACTTCCTTTAGTGTAATTGGAAGAAGTTTTGTTACAGAAGGTATAAGGAGAATCTTGTGATTTTGTGGGGTAACACATAAGAGAGAGGAGAAGAAATGTTGAGAGAAGTGAACTAATGATTCGTGGTGCTTTAGATTGCATGGTTGCAGTGATTTTTGCAGTTGCTAAGAAGAGAATATATATATATATATATATAGGAAGATAAATTCACATTCGGTTTGCGAACAAGTTTGGGAAGGGCTTCAAATTCAATTCCACGTTTAGATAGACATATACTTTTCTACAGATGCCTTGTGGTAATTTTCCGCGGATTCTAAAACACCTTATAGCTTCTTTTTTTTAAAATAAAATAAAAAAATTTTGGATTGTTGACCATTTATTTATTTATTTTGAATCCACTAAGGCTAATTGAAATTTTGCCAAAAGGCTACATCATTGTCCCATATGGTTAACCAAAATATGTCGAAAAAGCTATATCATTTGTTGCCACCTAAATTAATGGTTATACTTATAATAAAAAAAAAAGTAATATACAGATATATAAGACATGCTAATTTAGTTCAAAGACTCCACCACTTATAGCTCAGTTGAATAGACATCTACTTTCTTTGTAAGAAATTGTAGGTTTGAGACTCACTAATTCAATTTTTTTTTTGACTCATATTAAATAAATAAATAAACAATGATTGATGTATGTAGTTTAATTAATAAATTTTTCTTTAGTTAATATTGAACTCTGGAAAAGGCAAACCACCTTCCTGAAATGAACTTTTAATCGGTGTGTATATATATCCATTTGGACTTTTTTTTTTAATTGATTCATTGATCCTTTTTATTTTTTATTTTATAACCAAGCCATACTCGAAGGCTATATCATTTTTAATTAGTGTGTATATATATATCCTTTTGGAATATTAACCGAAAGCATGGTGCTAGTTTATGCCATCATTGATATTGTTTGTGTGCATAATGTTCTCTAACTATGAGTTATGGTACTCTAGTTGAGCTTTAGCTTTTGCAGATATTTTAAAATGTATAACCTTAAATGGTTTGGTTTGAACAAAGCAGTGATAGGCTTCCAAATCACGTGACACGTTATACACCACCTACACTTATATATACCGTGAGATGAGTAAGAATGGAAATGTGACTTCTAAGTGGAATGTATTTTGATCTATTATTAAAAGGAATGAATATTTAAAATTTGGTTTCCATCATTTGTACGAGTTTAGCAAATGTGTCTTGAGTTCTTCCATGCCAGAGTTTGGTCCTAATAGCATGTTGATTCTAACTTCTGTGACTTCAAATAATGTTTTGGCATTTTGACTTCACTGACTTAGTCAAATAGTTGTCGACCATTACTTGCTCATCATAGTATTTGAAAAAGCCAATGTGATCAAGGGTCCAAAACATAATTTGAAGTGGCAGATGTTATATGGTTAATGGTGTTAATGTGGTCTTGAAACTAGACTCTAACCTATAAAAAATCAAGATCCATTCGCTAAATTTGTACACTGGATTAAACTTAAAATTTAAATACCCCTACAAGAAAATTGAACTCATTTGTTTACCATATTTAGGTCTTGGTCAGACATCTACTCTTCTTGTGAGAGGTTGCGAATTCTAGACTCGCTACAAAAATTTAGTGATTTTTTATCGAGAAAAAGTCACTTGCGACAAGCCTTTTGACATGTGCTCCATCTAACGGTGGACTCAATATTTTAGTCAAGTTGTGAAAAGACAAATAATTATTAGTTGATAATATTAGTTATTAAGGGCAGAGCTAAATTTTTTTTTCCTACCCGAGCTAGTAACTAATAAAGAAAATTCAACTATCAAAAGTACATTGCATATACCAAATTGAATCCAACATAGTCCAATTTTAAATCAAAATATGGTCACAATATCGATAACCTTAGTAAGGGCAAATGAGTATAATAACTAGAATATATAACTAAAATCACAAAATAATTAGGATAAGTATCTGGTTTAAACTTAAAAAATCTAAAATTGGCAAACATAATAAGATACTACTATAATTTCATAGAAAAAAATTGTTTATACGAGGCTCAAATTTTTATTAAACGAAACATTTTTTTAATGTTTGCAATTATTAATAAAAGTTACAGGTGAAAAAATTAGGCAAGCTCCAAGGCTATCATTTATGTGTAGTTCAACGAATTGCCTTTGCTTATTTTCAACTAAGCAAATTGGGTCTTGGGTAAGCAGTAATTTGTCAAAAAATGAGAGCACGCTGATATCGTCCCGTCTCGAACCCGTTTGAAATGGGACGAGGTCGAAATGAGGTTTTTCGCATCCCATCCCGTTCTGATCCCGTATGAATGGGATGAGATAGAAACATCCCGTACCCACCTCTACTAGCAACTAAGAAAACCAGTCGACAAAGACTATGCACGTTTTTGAAATTTCTGTGTTGGGTGAATAAATTGATGGAGAAAGAAATAAATATGCATTGACAAATTCCTAAAAGACTTGGACATTGAAAAGTCTAAAACCGTATATTAGCCCGTCAATCAAGTTGCGCGTAAGTAATGGAGTGTTTATATGGTACACAAAACAGATGGGAAGCCAAGGACAATTGTGGATTGACGAATAGTAAGATGTTGAAATTTGGAGTCTTATGGTCGCCACTGACCCAACTTTCTTTGTATCCACTACTTTTTCTTTCTTTCTTTCTATCCACTACTTTGAAGATTAGGGTTGTCAATTCTTTTAATTTATTTATTGATTCACGCTCAAAGGCTATGTCGATAATTCTATAGGGTTTAAACCAAATCATGCATGTAGGCTACATCATTATTATTACTTAGCGTTCTTGTCACTTTTATCTCACCTAAAGATTTGCTTTCACTCCGGTCCATCTTCTCCCTATCGCATGAAGCGATTGAAATTAAATAAGAGAACTAGGGTGTGAATGCGCTCTACGTGCGTACATATTCAATACTTTTTTTTTATTCTAACAATTCAAAAATATGTCAAAATTAAAATTTTATAAGATTTGACTATAGATTTCTAAGCAAAATGATCATAAAAATTACTTTTATACTTTTAATTTAATTAATTAAAAAGTTTGAATAATATTATGTGAAATATTGTATCCAAAGATTACACTCCCATTATTTGTAAGGGTCTACTTATAGTTTATAAATAATTGAAAAACTTCAAATAAATTATATTAGAGTCTTAGATATAATTAATCAATGTTTGAGAGAAACTGGTTTTGATTGAAAAAAGTATGAAAGGTAGAGGGCAAAATGAAAAAAAATACAAAAGTTATATGTAAGAGCTTATTCATATTTTATAGATAATTGGGAGTCACAAATAAATTATGTGTGAGACCCGCGGTTTTAAAAAAAAAAAAAAAAAAAAAATTTAGGGCGGGGTGTACTCAGCAAAGGTGGTGGGGGCACATAGCCACCCACCCCTTTAAAACAAAACGACCCCCCCCCCCCCCCCCTTCTTTTCTTCTTCTTTCTCTTTTCTTTTTTTTGGTTTCTGTTCGTTCCAGCAGCGAGCAAGCTGCGACATCGTCGCCTCCTCCATTTTTCTCGGCAGTTTTTGGGTGATTTCTTCCCCAGTCTCACCTCCTCCTCCTCGGTTCGTCCTCTCCTCTTTCCCCTCTGTATTTCTTAGTTGTTTTTTTTCAAAAAAAAAAAAAAAAAAAATCAGTTTTCATTTGGTTTGGGGTTTGATCGGTTTCCATAGCTCCGATCAGCCGTGTTGGGGCCTTGGTGGCGTCCTTGGGAGCCCTTAGAACCGACATGCAAGACTGTTTTGGGGTTGGCCAAAAAAAAAAAAAAATTTCAAAAAAATCAGGGTGCATGTTTGTTTGGAGGGTTCCTCGGCGTGAAACCGGGTTTTGGGTGCGTGGGTGAGCCTCATTTTCGTGACTCTGAGTGTCCTTAGACTCTTTTGTGGGTTGTTGTGCAGTTTGGTAGCGATCAGACCGGAGTAGGGAGGGTTTCGGCGCGTTTTTGCCAAACTTTGAGTTTCGGCGGGGTGGTTGCCGATTTCCTATTGCTTGTAAGTTTTCCTTTCAGTCACGTGCCGCTTGTATTTATTTATTTATTTCAGTTTTTGGCTAGTTTTCTCATTTTCGAGTCCGCCTTGCAGTTTTAGAATTTTCGTGGCCCTGCATTCGTGGTTTTGCGTGTTTGGAGCTTCGACCGGTAGGAATTGGGTTTTGAAAATCCATTCCGCCAGGTGAGTGGAACTATAATTTCATTTTAAGAAATAAGTATTTGAAATCCTGAATTGAATTTTTACAGTATACCGTCAATTGTGTAGAATTGTACCCAAATCCGAAATTCGGAGTTTTCGGATATTTCGAGGATTGTGTTAGTTATGTGTGAATGAATTATGCATTGGATTTTCAGAAAGCATGATACTTGAATGAAATCGAATAGTAATTTTGGTGTGATTAGGCTTTGGTGTAATGACATGAGACTTGTATGCTTTGTTGTCGAGTTTGCATAGCATATCATGTTTTACCGTGGATTTTCGAGTCTTGAGCATGTATGATAATCGACTCGAATAATTTATTGTGGTGAATTGGGTCATGTTGGGACCCTGGCATAGTCGTGGTTCTATAAAAATTGCCGAATTATTTATGATTGCACGTTTGTACATTTGGTTATGTACAGACTTGTCATTTGTGCATGTGGATAGTAGTATAAGTGTCTTTACCCCGCTATAATGTCTGTTGTGCCAATGCTTAGGAGCTTGCTCGCATCGTGAGTTGGATGGTGCTTGAGATGACTCGCACCTGACATTGTGGACGCTACTGCATGTGGCAAGCTTGCTGAGGTGCGGTGAGCTCCCGCACGCACTTGCCACTATAGAGTGCAGTAGGACGGATCCCGGAGGACGTGCTTTGGAGTTTACTCGTTTTCCCTCCCAGCACGCTTGATTTTGATTATGTTAGGTTGGCCGTGTTAGGCCAGTCGTTCGGGATGTTTGAGTTTGTATCCTGGTAGATGGCACCCCATTAGGATACAAACAAGCCCGAAGTGGTACTGGTGCACGTTGTGGGATGTGTCTGGGTGAGACACATTCGTAGGGTATGCGGATACCTACGATATGAGACACTTATACATAATTTTACCGAATTTTTGGTTTTAACCTAATTGCTATACCTAGGAGGCTAGGAAGAATTATGAGATTGTTTTATTTCCATTGCTTGATATTTACCATGTTTGAATCGTGTGTAATGATCGACATATATCGTAAATTGGTACTTATTGTTGAATCTGAAATGTTTGTGTTGTTGCTTGAACTTAGAAACATTATCCTTAGAGACACGGTGTGATTTAGACTTTAGAACTTGTTGCTTATTCATTGTTGTGTGGCATGAATTTTCCTTGTTTATTATTCTGTTATTTGTATTTAGTTCGCTCGCACCAGCTAGCTTTGTGCTTTGCTGGCCCCGCAAGGGGTGTGCTTCTATTGGAGTGCAGGCAGTGTTGGCGTTCCTGCTGATCGTGGCGCGTAGGCCCCGGTTTTCGTTGTAGGAGCGTTTTGTGCTTTTTGGTTGTGTCCACCCTGTACGGGTATGTTTTGCTTTCTCTGTATTTCAGATGTACTCTATTGTTAAACTAGATGTTTGTATACTGGTTTTGTCGCTATGACTCTGGCGGGGCGAATCAAATATATATTTATTTTGTTCAAACTTTAGCGTAGTTTTATTTTCGTTTGTTTATCGTATCAAGAATGTGTTATATTATGATGTTGTGGCCGGTTACGATCCGCCTGTGTACGTGTTAGTTCACGCATCGGCATGTTGCGATTCCCGTGGCGGGTCGGGGCGTGACATTATGTTAGGAGTTTAGGTATAATTAATCAATGTTTGAGAGAGGCTAGTTTTGATTATAAAAAGTATGAAATGTGCAATGCAAAAGGGGATATCCAAAAGTTAGATGTGGCTCAAATAAATTATTTTAGGGGCTAAGGTATAACTAATCATTGTTTAAGAGGATTTGGTTTTGATTGTATATAGCATGAATTTGGAAGCACAAACATAGTCATTGTTCATCCCACCCTTTTGTCGTTATATAGTCCAGATGGAACTCATAAAAAACCCTATTGTGAAATATTCTAGCGGCTTATTTGAAAGTTTTGAGAAACCCCCTAAATACATTTTTCTCTTCTTAATGGAAAGAAGAAATTCGTGGTGGGATGCTTAAATTTCTTTATTAGCTATTGTGCCTCTTCAGGGGAAAAGATAAATGCAAGGAAGAGCTCATTTATGATAGACAATTACGTCTTGTGTGAAATAATTATTCTTATTAAGCAATGAAATAGTTTCCAATATCATATATTTCCCATTAAATATTTAGGCGTACTGATATTCCAGGGCCAGTGCTATATGACCTTTTTTAATGATCCGGTGTTAAAATTACAGAACAAGGTTTAAGGATGGAAGGTGCGTTTACTACTCTCTTCTGGTAGTAGACTACTCTTAGTATGCCATGTTTTATGTTCTATGCCAGTCTATACTATGGCGGCGACATGTGTGCCTGTAAAAGTGGTAGAGACCATCCAACATACTATTGCTGAGTTTTTTGGGGTGATCATTTTTTATTCGAACCTTCAGAAGGAAGGGGAAACTTTGGGATGTCTAACATTTATTACTTATAAAAAATATTTACACATAAACGAGAATACATTACGACATTGCCCGCAAAATAAAACTTGAAAATAAAAATGCCAATGACCTGCACTTATCTGCACAGTCAAACTCGAAATCTACCTTGAAACCACAGCTTCCCCGCATCGATCAGATCATAGACGCCACATCCAGGCACAACTTACTCAGCTTCATAGACGCCTATTCAGGCTACAATCAAATATTGATGCACCCCCAGACCAAGAGAAAACTTCTTTCGTAACGAAAAGGAGGATATACTGTTATAGGGTAATGTCATTCAGCTTAAAGAACGCAGGTGCTACATACCAACGGTTGGTAAACCAAATATTCAAAAAATAGATCGGCAAGAACATGGAGATCTACATAGACAATATGTTAGTCAAGAGTCTCCACAACCCTGACCACATACATTATCTCGCTGAAGCGTTCAACTAACTCAGGAAATACCAGATGAAGCTCAACCAGCAAAAATGCACGTTCAGAAGTTGAATGTGGAAAATCCCTAGGCTATAAGTGAACAAGAGATGAATCGAAGCTGACCCAAAATAGATTTCGGCCCTTCTCAACATGAAAGCCCCAGCCAACATTAGAGACGTTCAGAGCCTGACTTGGAGGATAGCAGTACTCAACAGATTTATATCAAAGTCGTCCTACAAATGTCTTCCTTTCTTTAATATACTAAGAGGGAGCGAATGATTCTCTTGGAACGAAGAGTGCGAACAAGCCTTTCAGAGCCTAAAAGCATACATGGGAAGTCCAGAGCTACTCTCAAAATCTGCTACAGGGGAAACACTCTACTTGTATTTGTCTGTCTCCAAGCATGCTATCAATTCAGCCCTTGTATGAGACGACCGAGGGACCCAAACACTAGTGTATTACACCAGCAAAACCCTTGTAAAAGTGGAGGCACACTATCCGGATATGGAAAAATTGGCCCTGACACTAGTCGTATCCTCCAGGAAACTGAGACACTGTTTTCAGGCCCACTCTTTAATGATCATGACCAAGCATCCACCCCGCTTGGCATTACATAAACCCGAGCTATCAGGAAGCATGGTGAAATGGTCAGTGGAGCTCGGATAGTTTGACATAAACTACGCTTCAAGAACCGCCATCAAAGACCAAGCGCTGGCAGATTTCATTGCTGAGTCCACCAGTGGAAAAGAGCCGAAGACAGACCACCAGTACTCGGATTTGAATGTCTGGCATGGATCTTGCGCTGCGACGTGAACTCAATTATGAAGACAAGTGGAATTGGGATCACGTTCCGCTCCCCCAGCGGCTTTAGGTTCGGCTTCCCTGCTTCAAACAACGAGGCCGAATACGAAACGCTCATATTCGGACTTAAGCTAGCATTAGGGAACGATATAGATCTTCTAACGACATACAATGACTCAAGACTGGTGATCAACCAGGTCAAAGGGAATTTTAACAACAAAGACCCCCACATGATATCCTACCGCGATAAAGTACTTGGCGTGATGGGTAGGTTCAAAAGGTGTGAACTCATACAGTGCCTCGATACGTCAACAAAAGAGGTGACGTGCCAGCCAGGGAAGCCTCAACCTCCGATGAAGTCTCAAGCAACCTCATTGAATACCAAGAGCAATTGAGCCTCGATGAAGAAGAACCTAGAGATATCTGCACGGCAGAAATGCAACCAAATTGGATGACTCTGATACTGGAACACATAGCAACTAGAGCCCTACCAACTGAGAAGGTCGAAGCAAGAAGACTCGAAAACAGAGTAGCAAAGTACACTATCCTAAACGACTAGTTATACATGAGATTAGTGACAAGCCCCCTGCTTTGATGTCTGTCACCTTCAAAGGCAAGCCAGGTCTTGGGAGAAATCCACAGCGGTATATGTAAAAATCATCCAGGCGAGAACCCTCGCCCACAAAGCTTTGACTCTAGGATACTATTGGTCGACCATGCATCGAGACACCAAAGATATTGTCTGTAAGTGTGACAAATGTCAGAGGTTCGCGCCGTACACACATATACCAGCCCAGCCACTGACTCTGATGACCAGTCCGTGGCCATTTGCTTAATGAGGATTGAACATCGTCGGACCACTCCCAGCATCAACCGATAAAAAGTTCATTCATGTGGCCGTCGACTACTTCACCAAGTGGGTCGAAGTCAACCCCTTATACAAAAATGGGCAGGTCCAAATCGAGAAATTGATATGGGCCACCATCGTCATTAGATTTGGCATCCCTAGAGTATTGGTCAGCGACAACGGAACTCGGTTCGAAGGTATTAAAGTTAAAAAACTATGCAGAAGTTTGAATATTGATCACCACTTCTCCTCGCGAGGACACCCCTAAGCCAACAGCCAAACAGAGGTTACCAACCGAACAATCCTGAAGGCTATCAAAAGAAAGCTTGATGCAGCCAAAGAAAATGGGTTCAGAGCTACCGGAAATACTCTGGGCATATCGGACGACAAAAAGAATCCCTACCGGAGAGACGCCTTTCGCCTTGGCATACGAGTCAGAAGCTATGGTTCTGGTAGTACTTGAGGTGCCAACCTTTCGAACAGAAGATTTAAACCAGACGATAATGATGAAGCCTTGCACATTGGGCTAGACCTCCTCGACGAAAAAAGGGATCTAGCCTCCGCCAAGATCGCCTACCAACAACAAATGACGCAATATTACAACAAGAAGGTCAAGCCACGCGAGTTCAAGGTGAGAGATTGGGTACTCAAAAAGACCCAACAGAACACCAAAGAAGTTGGCGCGGGAAAGCTAAATCCAAACTGGGAAGGACCATACAGAGTTGCCAAGGTCAACAGGGCGGGAATGTACTGGCTGGAAGATGTAAACAACAACGGGCTTAAATGACCTTGGAATGTAGAACATTTCAAAAAGTATTATCAATAAAATATTTGCTTTTACTAAAACTTCCACTGTTGTCCGTTACGACCTTCGGCCAACCCATCTATGGCTAGACTCGAATATCAGCTTGACACCTAATCCGTTATGCACGGGCCACGACGGCCGAGGAAGTGGGAGTCTAGTCAGCGCTTGTCCGCCGATGACGACAACTCGCTAAGGGATCATTGCTCTTCAACAGACAATGATCGCCGAACTTACCAGGTAAGCTTAGTCAATTCGCAATTGATGATGATGACTTCGGGTGTCCGACGCCTAGTCCGCTATGCGTAAGAAACGACGGTCATGGAAGTGAGAGTCTAGTCAGTGCTTGTCTGCTAATGATGACGACTCGCCAAGGGATCATTACTCTCCAACAGACAATGAATGCTGAACTTATTAGGTAAGCTTAGTCAATTTGCGACTGATAACGATAGCTTATGGTGTCTGACGCCTAGTCTGCTATGCGTGGGCCACGATGGCCGAGGAAGTGGGAGTCTAGTCAGCGCTAGTCCACTGACGACTAGATTCGCCAAGGCATCATTACCCTCCAACAAGCAATGATCGAGAAAGCCTACTCAGTCCTTGACTGATGACGATGGTTTCCGTTGCTCAACACCTAATCTGCCACACGCGGGCAATGAAAGAGCCAATATGTGACGACACCAACCCGCCAAACAATCAGCGCTTCCCGAAAGATAATAGTCTTTGGAGCATCTCAACACAGTTTGGGACACACAGACAACGACTCATCGACAAACGACAGCAGCTGAAGGCAACCAATATACTTTGACTGACAAAAATAGGCGTTCCGCCCAATTTACGATCTACGAAGCATCTAAGGAAAACTCGACAATATAGGACAAAACAATACTTCCATTAAAAAGATAATTTTTTTCTATCATGGAAGGACGTTACAACTATTTTAAGGAGAAACAACCCCCTTAGCAGCTAGTCCAGCCAGAGCCTTCCCCTCAAGAAATTGGTCTGATAGCAGCCCTCCTATAATAAGCAAAATCAAGGTCGACACCATGATGCTTTATTCTGATTAGCTCCAAGAGCTCCAACCTGCCCCGAATAATCTTAAACTAGATCAACAGCCTCCTTCCCGACACATCAAAATCCGTCACGCCTACCAGGGCAGCATAGTGCGAACGCTCCTCCGACAACAAGCGCTCCGCCTCACGAATGCAGCAAAGCCCCTCGTCAACTGTAGACTCAAGCTACCGTCGTTCAACGACCCATTCCTTTTCAGCCCGCCTCCTTTTGGTTTCTTGGGCCTCTAGATCGGACGTCCATCTATCCACGGCCGCATCTATGCACTCCAGTTTAGCCCTAGTCCACCCCATTTCAGCATGATTCGACGCCAAATCCAATTTACCGCCCTCAGTTGAGATCTCATACCAGCAAACTTCGCTTCTATAACGGAAATCTTGGCCCTCATGCCCCCAAGTTTTTGGTAGTGTCAGAACTCTGCAGCTGACCAATCAAGGAACCCACTTGGTAAAGAGCGTCAAAGTATAATAGTCACAGGTCCGCAAAAGGCCTTTTCCAAAACAAGGACTCACACGTGGGCTTCGGGGTGCAGCGCGACAAGATCAAGGGCTTAAGGGCATGAGAGAATGTCTTAGGACCATAGGGATGTAAAACGTCAATGTGCGGTCCAACATCCTCCCCCCTCCCCCTCTAAGCCAACGGGGAAAGGAGAAACATCAAGAGGGAAGTGACGATCCCCCGAGGTTGCCACCTGTGCGGACCGCGATAACCCAAGAGGAGAAGTCGCGCGATCGGAGGGTTGTTTCCTCTTCAGAACAACAAAATGAGGCACATTCACCTCAAATTCAGCAAGCCTAGTCGGGCTAGGCAGGGCCAGACTTCTCTTCCTCGAACGCCGATTGACAACCCCTTCAGCTGGTGAACCTGGCATGGGGCAGACATACTGAGAACATCGCAGCAACCCGTTGCGTACATCGTTGCCTGACATTATGACCCCCTCAACGGATGTCAAAGGGAGCTTGAGGAACTCCCTTTCTATCTGCTTATCCTCCTCGGTATGAGACGAAACAACAAACTTCCCTGAAATAGAGGAATGACGTCAAAACCAGCACCGCATCAGGGATATATAAAAAAATATATACATAATATGCCAACGGCAAAGAAACTCACCAAGATCAAACTGAAAATATCGAGAAACTCTACGACTCCCAAGCTTGAAGTATGCAGAATCCATCGAAGCCAAGAACCAATACTTATCCCAAAGCTTAGCGCCATCCGCTACCAAGCGCAGATAAGCAGGGCAGTTCAATATGCATAGACCCCTGGGGTCCAACCGAGCAGTGGTCATGTGATGGATCACTGCCGAGGCCAAACAAAGACCAATGTCATGTGCCCTTAGAAAAATCGCAAACAAAATCTTGAACCCGCTTGGAACCATTTGAGCGGGAGGCATACGAAAAATAAGACAGAAGCGCCTCAGTGCAAACATGGCTCAGTGCAAACTTATGTACCCCTGAGGGGTATAGTCGAAACCAAATCTCCAAACGCGGGAACGATTTCCAAATCTCCCAGAATATGGTACAAACTACGAAGCCAAATTAACTCGATTTCGTCAACCAAGCTACCCTCGAAAAGCTTGATGCAAGTCAAGGATAACAGATCCTTGGGAGAAAGTTCAACGCTATCTACCATCGGTAGAAAAAAAACGAATCAAACTTCACAACAACACTATTGCTTGAAAGAACAACACAGATGAGAATGAGAAATCCTCATCGAATCATCAAATATTTATATGGAAGACAATTTCACTTTCCCTCTTTGAGCAGTCACGTATCCTTTAATGTTATGCGCCGCTCGAGACAAACTATTCGAGTTCAATCATCCTGACGATACAATTATTTTTTCAAAGAGTCAGTGGACAGACTAAACACCCCACTAACTCGGGGGGAGTAGTTGATGATACACCAAAATGGTCACATTCCTGAGCCATACATGTGTCATGATGATCTCGAGGAATTGCGGGCCCCAACGTTAGCCCAACACTGATTCGGCCCAGGCGGTTTAAGCCCGCCTGATGCAGTCCTCAAAATGGACCCGAACTCTTACAACTTGCTATGCCCATGTGTCTCACAACTATCCTCAATACCCGTAAGCCATACTAAGGCAAGTATCTCGAGAATCAGCTTCGGACAGACAACTAGCTACAACAGCTCTCCGCTTCCAACTAGGTAGCAAATACCATAGTACATATCTCACAGAGAAACTTTATCTTATGGATTACCCTCAGATTGGGAACTATCTTCCGCGTATCTAGGAACACAGGGCTAACATGGAACTTCCCTCCTACAACACGACTCCTAATTAGAAAAGGATATCCATGAAGATCTCCTTCCTAAACTACGCCATTGATGGCCTGGTCGAACCAAGACTCCTGCACTATAAATAAGACAAGAGGTTGGTAAGCTAAGGTATGCTACAAATTCACTATTTACAACATTACACCTTCCTTAGATCCTTGTCTAACTTTAACATCGAAGTGCCATCGGCCACCACAATGGTGGTCTGTGGCTCACATGTGTTCCTTGTGCAGTCAGCAGGTCAGAAGAACTGGATCAAAGCAGGGAGCAAAAAACAATTGCATCAATCATCTTCCTAAATAAGTCCCAATTATTTTTGGGTTAAACTTCCGTAATTTAGGGGCAACCATCATTGTTGCCACTTATCATCCAACACCTCCACCTCACTTGAAGAATTGCTTTTGCCCCTGCTCTATTCAATCTAAGTAGCGACATTTAATACCCTAAGACTAATCAACAATGAAGCACATATGCTCTTAATAATTAGGTGAAAATCACAAGTCCTTACTGACGAGTCTCGAACTTGCAACCTCTCACAAGAAGAGAAGATGTCCAACCAACTGAGCTAATTAATCTTAATTTCCTTAATTAGTGTAAAAGACCATAAAACGTTGAGTTCGTGTTGGTGAATAAGACAAAAAATGGTCACATATATCTTGTTCTTTCAAATCCAATCAAGTTGTTATTTTGGATGGTGTATCTTAACAAAATTTTGGTCCACCAATTGTAACTCAGTTGGTTGGATATGTCCTCTCCTTGTAAAAGGTTGCGTGTTTCGAGACTCACCATTTAGAATTTTGTGTGTTTTCGTTCAATTATTAAGAGGACGTGTGCTCTGCCGTTGATAAGCCTTCGGGTATTGAATGCAGCTACTCATATGGATCCGATCGGAGCAAAACGAAATCAAGTCTTTATGCGAGATGGAGGGGACGAGGATGCTAAGTGGCACCAATGTAGTGAGTCTTCAAGCTTGGTTTGGTTAACACTATATGGTCAATCATGTAGCCTTCTGGCATGGATTAATAAATAAATAAAAGGGTTAACGACCTTTTTTTTTTAAATTGTGATAAACATATGGTTACAAGTCTATGAAATATAATAAATGAACAAAAACAAAAAAACTATAGTGAGTCTTTTTTTTTTTTGAAAGGCATACAAGGTAACTAAAACTATAGTGAGTCATATACTCATATCTTCCAACTTCAATGTTGCAAAAAAGTGTTTCCTTATTTAGTTTGAGACAAAGAGGAGAAAACTTAGAAAAAAAATAAACAAATGAGAAGGATTTTACATTAAGGTTGTGTTTGATAGAAAAAAGTGTCTTCCATGAAATTAAGGCCATTTCTTTTCCTTTGGTTTCCTTAGAAGTGTCTTCTATGGAAATATTGAATTCCACCATTTGATTAACATAAGTTATTCGGGAGAAACTTCAAACACATTGTGCCCATTATTTGATCACTAATTACAATAGAATGAGGAAGGGAATTCTATTGGCACAATAAAAGTGCTCTGCTAGAGGTGATTTGGGAGACTCAAGGGCATCTCTGTCCAATTTGCGCTTTTTAATTTTCTAGCGTTAGATTTCTTACAGATTGCGATCTGGGCAGCTGCTCTCATGGCAGAGGTGACTGCCAAAGAAGCTGGGCTTAGATGTGGATCGGCTGCTTCACAGGCCCCTCTCTCATTTGCCCAGGTTCTAGGAAACCTTCATGTTGGCAAGGTAGACGACTCACCGATAGAAGAAACGAGATATCACAAAAAAGGCTCTCCCATTGTCTCAATTACGGATGTGTATGAAACAAGGGGAGAAGGATTCATGTTTTTTATTGGTTTCGATTGCGCTGTCAGCTCTAACTTTTGGTCCCCCGCATCGTTGCCTTTGGCTATTGGGGCTCCTCCGCCCTTGTAGAGTGATGTTCCTCTTTTGTCTAGGCTTGCTGCCTGACATGTTGGTTCTGTGGGGCCGAGCTGTAATTGGCAATAATTCAGCTGTTTCAGGGTTGCATAATGGCAGTTTCATGCTGCAGGTTGATCTCCTCGGATAGTTTCTTGGGCCTGGTTGGCTGTATATTTTATGCATTGGTGCAGAGTGGAAACCACTGCCTCCATATGATGAAGCCACGACCTTCCCAAAATAATGTTGTAGGTAGATGGAGCGTCAACTACCATGAATTATTGGACAAGGTACTTCTGTAATTGTGGCTCTCCCACCACCACCATTAGATTGATCTTTCCAATGGGAAAATACTTTTATTCACTGAACCCGACCATGGGGTGGATGGCTGGGGTTAAGTCTTTTTCCTATAGTTTCATGTTGCGGAATGCACTGAGGAACATAACATTCAATGAGCTTTTTGTGTCCACTAAGGCCCTATTTACCTCCCACTTAGCGATGAGGACGGAGATGACCAGAGCGTCATTGTGAGGAGAATGTACCACCTGAAGATCCCTTTCCGTAAACGACAGCGATGGGATCGAGCTGTGTACTCGTGCATGTTGCATTTGTCGATCCTTATATCGAGATGGTGTCTGCATCTCGGTCAACGTCCTTTTGCGGGACTTATTAGATTGTTCCTCTTCGAGACCAACCCCATGGAGGACACAAATTACGCAAGGAGATAATGTTTGTCTGTTTCTTTGAAAAATATTATACATAGGCATGAAAATATTAAAAAAAACTTAGGTTGTTTTAATAATAAAATATATATTTTGAAATTTTAAATATTTGTATTGATCATTGGTTTTGTTGGAAAGATCTTCAAAATTGTATTTCAATGATATCAACTTTACTAAAATCCGACACTAAGTAGATAGTTATGATAATTTCATTTTGAAAAAAAGGAAAACGCAATATTTTCTCTCTAAGCCACATGTATATTCTACCAACATTTTTCTTATTTTTTCCATTTTATTTGTCCATCTACATATTTTATATTTACAAACATGTCATCATAGGAAATGAATCTCAACCCTCAATACTTTTCCCAACTTTGAATCCCATACATCTTTTATATCAATTCCTCAAGTTTGTCTCAGTCAGTAATGAACAATAAAACACCACTGTGAATTGCAATATAGACTAGTGTATTGCCCATGTCATTGGCACGATAGAAGGCGATTGTGGCAATAAGTTAACTTCGGTTAAAATTTTAAACAATTGGAATAAAACACATTTTAAAACCGCCACAGTTAATCTTCCCGAACTTTAATTTTCCAAAATATGGAGTTCATGATCTTTGCTTATATGTGTCTTAGTATTAAAATACTTACGACGTGAAGTGCATTAGATTACATTTATTTTTTTTGGAAAATGCATATGTGTGAAATGTATATTTAAAAATTTAAGCGTTTGTATTAATGATTGGTTTCATTGGAAAGATCTTCAAAATTGCATTTCAACCATACTAAGTTTACTAAAATCCGATAATTAAGTAGATATTTATGACGATTTGCATTTAAAACAAAATACAATTTTTTTTTTTCTTTCCACTGAAGAATCGAACATTTTTTATTTTTTTCATAACATCTTGCATCGGTCATTGTTAAGGTACCCACGTGGTTAGAAGTCAAACGAATTTCATTTGGTCACTCAAATTCTCGTATTCTCGATTGCACCCAAATTGGCCTCCAATTGAGCCTGCAACTTACATACGAGTTTTCCTTCTTCGTTTAGTACAACCAAACTTGTTTGTTGAGGCCAACATGTTGCATTTGTCATTATTAAGGTACCCACACAGTTAGAAGTCAAATGAATTCCATTTGGTCACTCAAATCCTCTTATTCTCGGATTGCACCTAAATTGACCTCTAGGTGAGCCTACAACTTACATACGAGTTTTCCTTTTTCCTTTAGCATAACAAACTTGTTTGTTGAGGCCAACATGTAGCATTTG
Organism: Berberis vulgaris; assembly: GCA_963556465.1. Taxonomy (NCBI): domain Eukaryota; kingdom Viridiplantae; phylum Streptophyta; class Magnoliopsida; order Ranunculales; family Berberidaceae; genus Berberis; species Berberis vulgaris. The sequence goes on from OY747132.1 coordinate 73,009,321, forward strand.
ACATTTGAGGCCAACATGTAGCATTTGTTATTATTAAGGTACACACGCAGTTATAAGTCAAACGAAGTCCATTTGGTTTCTCAAATCCTTTTATTATCGGATTGCACCCAAATTGGCCTCAAATTGAGCCTACAACATACAAACGATTTTTTCTTCTTCGTTAAGCACAACCAAACTTATTTGTTGAGGCCAACATCTTGCACTTGTCATTATTAAGGTACCCACGTGGTTAGAAATCAAACGAAGTTCATTTGGTCACTTAAATCCTCATAATCTATGATTGCACCCAAATTGGGATTGGGGAGGGGGGGGGGGGGGAGATCATGTGCACAGATCGCATGAGGGGCGCATGCGCACTAATTAGAGGCTTCAGATTTATCATCTCCGAAATGGACGACTGAAGCTTATAGACTTTAAAAAAAATATTTCAAACAAAAGTGTATTCCCACCAAATTATACCCCTAAGATTGAATCAAAGGCTAAAATTACCAAAATACCTCTAAGATTGAATCAAAGGCTAAGATTGCCAAAATACCCCAAAAACTGAATCAAAGGCTAAGATTGAATCAACGTTTTGTTTTCAAAGCAGATTACTTTAAAAAATCGTAATCATATCTCGAGAAAAATTCAACAATTGATTTAAATATTGTGTATCTTAAACAACTCACCTCAAGGAAAATCTAACTGTCCAAATTTAATCGTAAACATCTCTAAAAAAATCTAGCGGTCCAAATTTTGTTGTGTGCACATCTCGAGATAAATCTAACGATCACGCACCATGCTAGATTTACTTCGAGATGCGCACATAATTAAATTTGGACCGTTAGATTTGTCTAGATTTACAATCTAATGATCCAAATTTAATTATGTGCGCATCTCGAAGGAAATCTAATTGTGCGCATGAACATTAGATTTACCTCGAGATGCGCACATAATTAAATTTGGACCATTAAAATTTTCTAGAGATGTGTACGATTGAATTTGGATAGTTAGATTTTCAAGATTTACAATCTAACTGTCCAAATTTAATTATGTGCACATCTCGAGGTAAATATAAATGTGTGCGTGATAGTTAGATTTACCTTTAGATTCGTACACGATTAAATTTGAATCGTTAGATTTTGCTAGAGATGTGTACATCTCTAATCCTTGTGTTCTCGGATTGCACCCAAATTGGCCTCTAATTGAGCCTACAACGTACAAACGAGCTTTTCTTATTCTTTAAGCACAACCAAACTTATTTGTTGAGGCCAACATCTTGCAATTGTCATTATTAAGGTACCCACGCGGTTAGAAGTCAAATATATAATGAAGTCCATTTGGTCACTTATATCCTTGTATTCTTGGATTGCACCCAAATTGGCCTCCAATTGAGCCTACAACGTACAAACGAGTTTTTCTTCTTCTTTAAGCACAACCAAACTTTTTTGTTGAGACAAACATCTTGCATTTGTCATTATTAAGGTACTCACGCGGTTAAAAGTCAAACGAAGACCATGACACTATTAATTGACACTATGGGAAACACTATACCAACAAGTATCTTGACAACCATGAGCCTGCAAGCCACATGGTTTCTTTTTCTTTTTCTTTTAACATGCATTATTAATTGATGAGTTCTCAAGTAAGAACAACAATATAGCAAAACAGACAAGCAAGTCCAAGAGTTTGTTCATTTGTTGCACTACTTTTAGGGTGTGTTTGGATGCATGAAATCGTATGCCATGAGAATCAATAAGGGAACTATTTAAAAATCTAAACTTATTTGAGGTTCACTCACAAATCCACCATTATATTTTGTGATCAATGGTGGGAGTTGAAGTCTCATGAACATGAGAATCACATGCTTTGGGAATCAAAGAGTGTAATTCTCATGTTCATGGAACTTTCATTCTCACCATTGATTATAAAATCTAATGGTGGATTGGTGAGTGGACCTCAAATTAACTTAGATTTAGGTGGTTCCCTCGTGGATTCTAATGGCATAGGAATCCACACAACCAAACACACCTTTAAATCAAGTAACTGAATGATATAATCTTGTTCATGTTATGTTTCTATCAAGTTCACATTTCTTTGTAATTGCCTTGGCTAGAGAAACAACCAACTTACAAAACACATTTCAGTAACCAAGAAAATATTTTAGCGAAAGAGAGGTGCTATTTGGATCTTGATCAGACGAAATCACAATCCTTGCAACTTACAGGGAGCGTGATTGTGTTTTCTACAAGGTTTTCTCGGTTTGACATTCTTATCTGCTAGTCGCTGTCACTACTTCATAATATTAGCAACCTCGGCTTAAGGCCCATGTGCAAAATATGCATCAAATATTCTTGGGTTGGGCTTTAAATCTCTAGATGGGCCGAGCCACACAGGAGGAGATCAAGCAATAACAAGGTCTATATTTATGACTCCAAAGGCAATTTATGAAAATAGAGGGCTATATTTGGCATTTGAGGAATAAAGTAGGGTTATTTAATATGACCCCACTAAAATAGATCAATTACGATTCAACACCAAATTGTTCAAATATTAGTGGATCCCTTCACTTTTTGGGCAGCGCAAGTCGTGTCGTCCCAATTGTTATAAAATGCACGCCCCACACACATGCACCATCCATATTTTCATATTTCCTGAAGTATCCATCCCACGTAATTTGCACGTGCTGTGTAAATTAGAGTAACACTCCTTACATTTGCTATGATATAGTGAACTTCCATACCCAAAGTATCAGTTATTTCCATCACCCATATCCAAAAATATTAGTTCTTCCTAGGGCTGGGCAAGTACGGGTAACCGACCCAAAAGCTAAAAACCGAAAATCGGCCCGAGAAATTTGGGCCCGTGTTTATAAAAACCGAAATCGGACCGAGTTGACCGGGTAACCGAAGTCCCGGTTAACCGATTTACGGGCCGATCTCGGTCCTAAGGGCAAAAAAATGCTTCTACAGTATAAAAAAAATACTGGAACCATACAACAAAATTAAAAAAATTACAAAAAAAATTATAGCATACAACAAAAATTATATCAAAAAATTACAAAAAATAAAAAATACAACAAATTACAAGATCAGATCAAGATCTAGGAAAAGGCGGGGAAGGGAGGGGAGAGGGAGGCGGCTCGGCCTCCTCCTTCCCTGAGAGTAGGGCTGGGAGTAGGCCTCCGCCTTCGCTGAGAGAGGGAGTCGGTCGATCTCTACCTTCGCTGAGAGAGGGAGCCGGTCGATCTCCGCCTCCGCTGTGAGAAGAGAAAAGGCGTCCGCGGCTTCGCCTCCGCTGCAAGAAGGGAGGGGAGAGGGAGGCGACCTCAGATCGGCCTCCGCCTCCGCTGTGAGAAGAGAGGGGAGAGGGAAGCGGCCTCAGATCGGCCTCCGCGGCTTCGCTGTGAGAAGAGAGGAGGCGTACTCGCTGGTTTCCTTCTCTGACTCTCTGTGAATGGAGGTTTCCTTCGCTGTGAAGTTATAATTCCCCTAGAATGTTTCGAAGTTGAGGGAGTTTGAGGGGAGAGATAATTACTTAAGTGAAGGAGTCGGGTCGGGCCGATTACTTGACGAACTTCAGAAATGGAAACCGAGGCCCAGACCAAAAACTTCGAGTCGGGCCAGGCTTTTACAACCGATTTTTTTTTAATTAATTAAAACCGATCCGAACCGACCCGATCTGTCCGGTTGTCGGTTCGGTCCGGGTTTTCGATCCTAAATGCCCACCCCTAGTTCTTCCCATCACTTGCAGATGTCGTGACTATACGTCTCCACCCCACCCAACCTTCATCATCTCTAATCATCATGGCCTAAATTATAGTTTGATTTTAAATAAAATTGATTCAATTAAGGTTGGTTTCAATAACCATGTCTTCGTCCACAATTAGCCATTTGATCCAAATTCAAGCCAAATCCACCACTCTCCGTTCATGATCAACCATTGACTGTTAATCCCCATTTTCTCCGTCTCAGTGGTTCACTTTTATGGGGTGATTTGTTGCAAGGATAATTTGTCGAGATACATGTTTGTTAAGACAAAAGGTTGATATGTGATTCATTTCGAAACCATGGGGACTTCAGCATTTGCAAGTCACGTGGGATGGGTAATTTAAAAAATAAGAAAAATTGAATGGCACATAGGCATGGGACAGTCAGGATGCCACGACATGGGCTAACAAAAAAGTGGGGCATCCATGATCAATTTGGTGGCGGACTTTAATTGGGCTATTACGGGCCCAATACCGAGTTCGGGATTGCGATTTGATGCTTCCCTAATTTCAATTCGCTGATTCGAGGCCGTGATTTCTCTGATTTGTTGCTACTTTTCGAATTTCGCAACCATGGACAGCAGCGACATGAAAGAGTACACGGTGGGGAAGAGCAGCGCGGTCAAGAAGAAGCCCATGTTCTCCAGCGACACCGCTCGCAAGGTTCGAACCCAACCCCTCTCTCTGTCGTTTCCCTTCTCTTCTCTTCTTGTTGAATCAATTTGATGTTTGTTCGTAGAGTTGAAATGAAAATGGACTTGGTTTTGGTTTGGAAAATTTTGATTTTTTCGTCAATTTGATACATTTAAACTATGGGATTTTTGCAGCATTTGGAACTGATCAAGGGAAAGGGATTTCCATTGACAGGAGAAGTTGTAAGTTTTGTTGGTTCAATTGAGTTAGTGAAGAGTGTGGTAGAAATGTTTCATGTGAATTGTTTGTTTAAATTTCTAAGTGGAGATGTTAGATTGTTTGTGAAAATGATGGTTATTAAGTTCTAGTTTGTTTTGAAGAAACTGAAGAAGCAATTTACAGGCCTTTAGACGTGTGAAGCATAGATGACTAAACCAGAACGTGCCCATTCAAGATTTGCTACCAAAACTGTGGGTCAAGATTGCTACTTAAGTGCTGCCATCTTGCAATGATATTATTCATAATCTATGTGAGGAATGAGAGCATTTGAAAAACACACAGAAATGTTAATGATCTAAGGAATAAGGATTGAGTTTAATGTTCAAAAAGTATTGCTCCCCTGAATGAAGCGTCATTGTTAACAATTAACATAGACTAAGAGAGTCATTGCTTTATTATGTAACTTGCTGGGAGCGGTTGGTCAGGGCTTCACACACGTGATTTTGATTGTATGAAACTTATTGAGAGATTTCACATCTCTTTGATTTTGATTCAAACTTTTCCATGTTATTGTGTGAAATCCTAGGGTTTTATCGATGGCTTTTGAAGAAAGCAACCAAAGTTTCTTAGATATAGTGTAACCATTCATTATGGGAGAATAATAGGGATGAGATATTGTAGTCGGTTGCAAAATCTGGGAGAGATAAAAATAAATTAGGGAAAGATTTAGCAAATGATTGAAAAATGGCTAAATCTCCATTTTAATTATTTGAGATCTGTTTGATTTACAGGATTGTCATGGAATAATTGGGTTTGTTTGGAGCGTGAAGTTTGTCCCCACCTGGGGCGTTATAAAAGTAGATTCATACAAATATCTTTATATAATGTGTGTCATTATCTTTTGCTTTGCGAGATCTCTGATGAGTCCGCACTCACATTGTAACCCTACTTTCTTATCATTGAAATGTGTGTTTGATCCGCCTCCCCCCCCCCCCAAATGAAAAACCTAGGGTTTTGGATTCTAATGTTTGTCATGTGCAACTCATCAAATTAGTACTTAGTATTGATGTCTAGCATTTTGGATCAAAATTTATAACTTACTCCAAATTTAAGTTTCACAGATCTGAAGTTCAAGATTCTTGGAGATTTACTAGTTTTACCATCAAATGATTTTGCTAAAGGAGCAAACCTTCAGCGTAAAGGCAGGGAATTATAGGATTAGTAACTTGGAAGATTCCCGGACACAACACAGTTAGTCCTCATGCAACACAGCACAGTGTCAATAGATTATATCCCACGTAAAAGTTATTGTTGGAATGCCCGTTGGAGATGCCATCCCCATCTGATTGGACCACTTAATATATGTCATTATTAATCATAATAGAAGGACATGAAAACAATAAACTAAGGAGGAGGTGCCCATAATTGACCCAACTTTTAAGTCCTGCAAAGAATAACTCTGGAATGGTACCATACATTGAGGTTGAGTTTTTATTGTAAGTCTGATGCCCTATTATAACATGTATATGGGATGTTCTTGTAACCATAAACTAAATGCATTGTACTTGGTCATATATTAGATACTTTTGGCTTTAAACTAATTCCTCCAATCCCTTTTCATTTTCCTCGGTCAATCACATTCTTCAATTTCTTGATGCTTCTGTTACAGAACTTTATGCAAGAGGAAGACTTGAGATTGGAGACTACGCGAATGAGACGTATGTAGCCTATATATTACACGTTACATCTTTTCCATATGAGTTTGATTTATCTAGTTTCCTCTCGTCTTTTCTAAACCTTAGTTTTGCTTTCAGTGTCAAATGTTCTAAAAAGACACGAAGTATTAAAGGAACGTCTTTCAAGGTATTCCTTTCAAGGAATTTTCAGGATTTCATCTTTGCATATTTTTCTCATCCTATTGGATCTGTCTCTCTGATATTTTTAATGACTTATTGAATAACATGATAGAAAGGCTTAGATAAGAAACTTGCAATGTATGCCATATGCATAACATTAGTCTAAGCCTCGTCATTGGTACATACATCATACGCTATATCGATATAAGATGAATAATGCCATGAATGAATGGATGTACGATAAGCAATAGTTTGCCACCATTCCACTAAAAAAGTGTCAATTGTGTCAACCACAATTTGTCGCAATAAGTCGAAAATTCTTCACAATTCTTTAGCAACATCGCTGCCGCCAAAGACTACACGAATATTAAAAAAATATAACTTTTTAGCAAAAGTGATGCTAGAACTAGAAGGTTTTTCTGTTTATTTAATTTAAATATAACAAAACAACTTCAAGAGTTCAGATAACCTGCTTTCATTCATCAATTTCAACATACACAATGCGTATAATCATAACTGAACTTTCACAAAATTTTGCATTTAAGCTACATATACAAAATAATTGAATTCCTTGAATATGGCAGTGATCAACCAAGGCCAACCTGAAATAAGGAAAATAAATAAATAGATTAGACATGTAAAAGCTAACAAATGACACAAGCAAAAAAAAATTATAAAACAAAGAAACATCACAGCAAATTGACTTGTCGCATAGAGTAAAAAAAATGTAGTATATATCAACATAGATGTTACCACTAATCTTATAACATCATAAGTGCCCCAAGCTTTTAAGTATAAAATGAAAATATACGAGTGAGTTATCTTTTTGGTGAAGGGTTGAATCTATCATCAAAAAAAAGAATCAGTAGATAAAAAAGAAAGATAATCTCTAATCTCTATTGAGAGAAACTTCCATGGAAGAGAAACAAACCAAACATTTCCACAAAACTCTTATTGTTCCATAACTTCATCCAATTTGAAGGAATCACTTACAAGGTGGTTGGAGGAAAAGCTTACAAATTTGTTGTTTTTAATCCGTGATCAAGACAAGTACAAGGCAAACAAGTGTGCGCAAAACATCAAGAGAAGAGAATGCAAGAAACAAGTAAAGAATTTACAAGAACAAATTAAATAGCATAGTAATCTTCTATTGTTAACATACTTTTCCCGAAAAAAAAATGCACACATTTCTCTAAATAAAGCATAGTATCCATTCTAGTGTGCTTTGTTTGGTAATTGCAACAACAAGAAACTATGTAAAAAGACACTCAATATACTACAAGGAATAAATGCTCCCCACTTCTAGTAATCTAGTGTAAACAACATAGGCAAAATGGAAATAAAAGGAATAACTTACTGACTTTAATCTTCATTGCACCCTCTTTTTCATTGACTGGAATGCCTAAATCTGCTCCTATCAATAGAAATTTGTTCCAAGTTTTCCAATTGAATTAGTCAATGAAACCACCCATGGAACATAATACGAAAATAATTTGAACTTTTGCAACCAGATTTCTCCTCTACTATCGAATAAATTCTATACATTTGTTTTCCACCATAATGTCATTATACACACACCAATGGCAGTTGCATCAACCTTGAGAACTAAACCAACCAATCGAAAACTTAGAATATTAACATCCTAGATTATAAAAATAACTTTTACACTCACTCCCAACTTGGTGCATCTTTTCTCCTTATCTAAAAGGCTCAAGATAGGGCTTTCAACTTTCTTGATATGGAAGTTAAAGTAGAGGTAATGGACCCTTTTATAAATTCAACTCAAAACAATATAAACCTACGATAGCTAGAAAGTTTCGTTGATTATGTTAATCCCTTTTATAGTTGTATCGGGCTTATGTTACTCATTATAATTGTTTGAGTGTAATTAATTGGGAATGTTCTTGAATACCACTTATGCAAAAACTAAGAATCCAAATATAAACTAAAGATTAAAGAACTCTTTGATTGGCTTTTGGTTTTCACAATGAAGAAAGAGATCAACAGATAATCCAGTCAAATAAAGGGCAATGGTGAAAGAGAATATTTATTTGGCTTTAGATATTCTAATTGTCCTTTCAAATTGTTGTACTCGAAAGTTATCTATAGTCTCGCCATAGAAATATTTGTGTTATCCCTCTCATTCATTTATCAAAATACAATCTAACAATTAGAAAATGCAACAGATAATAATTCAATAATCAATATACAGCCAATTCTTAAAACATTGTTCTAGTTAAAATTTTTTGGTTATATGATACCAAATAACTTCCATACTAAATCACCTAGCATTTTAGAGATATTTAGATTTAAGCAAGATTTACTCAACCATCTATTGAAATCCTGGAAGAAATCTGAATCCAAAATAGATTGTAGATTTGTGCAAGGACAAAATGCGAGGGAGAGCGATAGGTCGCGAGAACACACGAAAAAGAGTGAGAGACAACATACCTATACACTGCTCAAGGAAGAAGAGATAAGATGAGCAATCTCGGAGAGAAAGAGATAGGTTGTTAGAGGGAGTTAAGGGTCGAAAGCAATCTCGGAGAGAAGGGTCAAGGGTCGAAAGCAATCTCGAAGAGAAAAAGAGAACCAAAGGAGGAGATTGAAAGTAGAGTGGAGGGAAGGAGGCGATGGTGGTGGTGAGGAAGAGAGACGGAGAGAGGCCAATAGAGAGAATGAGAAGACCTAGTCTGTCTGTTTTCCTTTTTAGTCTCCGACCTATATTTTTTTTACTAAATAAATAAAATTATTTTTGTTAGCTTTTATTTCACTTTTCGTTGTTTTTTGCCACGCCTTGACAATTGCTCGTTGCAATAGATTCATTGCCAAAAGGTTTATGGGTTTGTTGCGACAATGATGTCGCAAAAGGAAGCTTTTAGCAATTTGAATTTAATGCTTGTCGCAAAAGGGAGCTTTTAGCGTCTAGATTTTAATGGTAGTCACAAAAGAATGCTTCTACAACTAGATTTTGTATTTTAATGATAATAAATGGGCTGAATGAGGCTAAAAAGTTAACATGCCTGGTAAAGACCAGGAAGTTCTATATGGGCTTAATGGATGTTATGGACCACAAGGGAATACCGGAATACTTGGGTTAATTGTAACACATTAAGTTATGAAAGTGAGATTGGTTGCATGGTAACAAACTAATGGAGTAGATTTTATTGTTGGGAAGTAGACTCAAAAATTGGGAAAAAGAAGTTGAATGTTCTAAAATTGCTAAAATTGGTTAATTGTAACACTAAGGGTATGTTTGGTTCGGAAAATAGACATGGAAATTGAAACCGCTTCCGTGAATCCGATTCCAAGGCCTCCCCCTCGGACTTGGATTCCCATGAGCGGTGGGAAAACAGTCTTATGAAGAATCAATTTCTTGTCAGTAAATAGACAACCAAACAACGGAAATCTGCATAAAAGGGAAATGAATTTTCATTTCCCCAGAAAAATGGCTAATCAAACGGACCCTAAGTTATGAAAGTGAAATTGGTTGTGTGGTAACAAACTAATGGAGTAGATTTTATTGTTGGGAAGCAGACTCAAAGGTTGGGAAAAAAAAGTGGAATGTTCTAAAATTGCTAAAATGAAGTCATAATTAAAAAAAAAAAAAAATCTAAAAAATTTAAAACATATATGTTCCAACATCATTATGACTTCTCTTTCTCTTTGTTTTTATTTTTTCCTTACATATTTGTCTCAACTATGTCAATGATCATGTATTGCTGACCTATTTTTACAAAAAACAAATTATCTGAATTTAGTCATTTGCATCATGAAAAAGCTATATCTTGATGGTTTTTTTTTTTTTTTCCTGAGAGAAAGTTCATAATAAGGTTTTAGTGCCTACCACAGGGACTCTGAAAAGATGGTGTATGAGCGTTTACAAAAGGAGTTTGAAGCCGCAAGAGCCGCTCAAACTGAAGGTACAATTTGATTTTACCGGTTCCTTTGCTTATATTTGGTTTTCCATTTGTTGAATTAGGCTTTGTTCCCAACTAGATCTTGTTTTGCATCCTCTATCTGTGTAACATCTCATCGTCTCGATCCATATTGTTCAAATCGTAAAACATTTTACAAACGTCAATTCAGTTTGTGCCCCTGTTCAAAATTGTAACTTTGCTGAATGGATGTGTCCACTATAAGTGGTTAGAAAAAGGAAGAATTTTTTTTAGGAAAGCTTGACAATTGCCTGATAACCTTGTATGGAAAGTTAGTAACTTCCAAAGAGTTAGGGAGTTAATAAAGTTCACAATTGCCTGATAACCTCAATAAAATTAATGCACTTGGGACCGGATATCATTTCACATGAGAGTTGAACATAATACTTCGGATCAGGTCTAACCCTACGTCAAAATGGATTGATATATGTGTTGGATAAAATAGTTTGAGCCCTTGGCTCAAATCCAGTTAATAACCGTAGTATATTATCTTGATCTAGTCTATGTGCGACTGTACATTCATTTATATCTAACTACTCGGTACTTGGTTATTTTTGCTTTTCTAATTTGCAAGTAATTTGTGCAGAGATATATTTAGACGGCGAAGAGTGGAATGATGGACGATTAGCGACAATCAGGGAACGGGTAATACTTTGTAGTATTTCATAGCTACGCCTAAAAGTTGTTCACAAGAATCACAACATCATAATAAGTAGAAGAAAAGAACAGTACTATGTATGTCATTATTATGATGTAAATGACAGTGCACACTAATCAGCTATTCTCCCGTTTTAGTACATATTCATAATTTTTCTCTTTTATTTTCCCTCATTTTATTTGATCGAATTTCTGGATAGTAGACCATCATTGCTTCATCTCGACATTTTACACACTTCATTGCTGGTTACGACTTGTTGGTGGCCTTCCATTTTCTTGCACTGTTAAAAATAAAATAAAATCCAGGATCTTCATTATTTCCCTATAATTGAAGATAGTGTTGATTAATCATCCATGCTGAGAAATACATACATCGAAGCTAAACTTTATATTCTGTTTTCCAATTATATCTGTTTATTCCCTTGAATGAAATTCTAAACCATTATTTAAACTTCATGATCAGGTTCACATGGAGGCAGATAGGAAGGCAATGGCTGGGGATGCAGGCATGCCGCCAGACCATCATTTTGGTGCAAAAGCTACTTATAGAGTTGGAAATAAGGTACCGATGACAAAGTAGGTGAATGTATCGCTTTGCTTATGAAACATTCATGTAGTTATCGACGATGTTGCATAATCATAAATGGTATCAAAAAATATGAAGAGGATCATGATTCATAACATAGTTTTCTGTTGGAATATTTATTTTTTTCTCTTGAGTTAACATTATTTTATTGTGACTTTGGTAGGCTTTAACTTCTGTAATATGTGGAGTACAGTAAGCAATATGTGTTGGACATTATGGCTTCTTTGGTTAATTGGGGTGAGTTTATCCCGAGAAATAAATCATCCAAACTGTCCATTGGCCTACGATCCTATTTATAAAAGAAATATATGAGAAAGAAGAAGAATCCTAAACATAATTCCAACCTAAGTAGGAAGCTAAAGTAGCCCGAAACTAAAATATCCTTTTGTTTTATAAATTTGTTTTGCGAAATATACCCGCTTTAGTAAGAGAGAAGCTCACTAAAGTGAGCAAATGATCGCATAGAAGAGACTAAAATACCTCCAAAGCTCACTAAAGCTAGCTAAAATACTTTTGAAATAGCCATATGCTTTATTTCCTTGGCGTTGTTTGGGAGCCTAGGAGGCTCAAACCAAACAAATCTGCTTGGGGTATTTGCAGCGGTTTAGAGCCAGATAACCAAGCTTGTGTAAACAAAAGATGTAGGGAAATGAAGAAAAGAGTAAAAGAAAGGGGAAGGGAAAGGAGAATCAGAACACAGCAGATCTGAGATTTTGGGATCAAAACAGAACGTAGCAGCATATGCGTGCAACTCGGGCTGATTGGGTGGGATAAGGTGTCAGCCTAAGCCCAATTTGAGTTGTTGAGGGGTCTACCAACATCCTCCCCACAAAACGTGAAGTTGAGCCCAATCACATGAACCTGTGAGCTAAATTTTTTTGGTTGGGTATGGATTGATTCACCTGAGATGCTATTTTATCCAAAACGCAAGGAATTTCTTCAAATTTATTAACTTTTCAAAAACTAAATTGCCAAACAGTGTTCAGGTTGCAAAGATCAAATAGGCTGGGCTCTGGTTGGGTTTGGGCCAGCCTGCCAACTTTGCACCCCGAAGTGGAAATGAATGATAGTGTGTTGGCGATCTGATTTTGGATGATGATGTTGGGATGAAAACAGCTAGATCTGCAATGGCGACGTTGAGCATCACTAGGTTTTGTTCTGGGGTTGAGCACATCTGTTTTTTTTTCACAATCAGAGAATCAGTGAAAATAAAATTTCTAACTATAAGAACACAGCCAGGTAGTTTATTGGAAACCAAAATAAATTGGGCCCTGATATGAACTTGATAAGAACTTTGTTGATTTAGGTTCAGCAGCCTTGCCCTTAGAAAAATCAAAGAGACTACTCTTCTAAGCTCGATTCCTCATCAACTGAATCATCCAAGTTGCCTTATTTATAAACTAAATAATTTGAGAAAAAATAAACAATCCTAAACATAATTCTAGTTAAATTAGGAAACAAAATAGCCTGAAAATTTCCTGCTTTGATTCCTTAAATCAGTCTAAATTATTAAAATCCCGATGCACCAGCTTGTTCATTTGGGAGTTTTCAAATCTGAGTTCTTATCACATTATGCATTTATCAGTCAGGTTATTTTGAAATAACCTTTTGTCACACACTATCCTGGGCCCAGATGGAGTTCTTAGGCTGATTTTTCAAAGAGATGATCTCTCCACCATTAAATCACAAAACAATCACCTGACTGTGGCATTGCTACATTTGTAATATCCTATGTTTAAAGTAGCAAAGTTCAGATTCCCTCCAATACACTTGCACAAAATAAAAAGCATGTACGTCTGTTTCTGACATAAGCCAAGAGTACTGACTAACACTTTCAAGTACATTACACGCCTAAGGTTGGGTATTATTCGCTCTTTAGAACGAATGGATCCATGCTTTGCTCACAAGACTGTCAATGAGAATTATATTGCAGCTTTCTTCTAAATTCATTGATTAGATTTCTTAATGACAAAACATTCTGTTAACTATTACTTCATTTTTGTCATTAGATAATCTGTTGTTTGGAAGGGGCAAGGATTGGCATACAATACGAGACATCTTTTGCTGGTAATGTCAACACTGCTACGTAAGTTATTGTTTTAAATATACTCCAGACCAAATACATGCACGGAAATAATTGATCAAGTCATACAATGGATAGTATTTATAAAAGGAAAAAGGAAATATGCACAAGAGATGAATTTCCTAATAACGCCAAGTCGTTATTTACCCCCTAAGTTACATCAAGTTTCAATATTCACTAATAAGTTTCAGCCAGTTTCCCATATTTGATTTTAAGCACCATGTCAACTGAAAGAGATTTAGGGATTTCTTTCTTTTTGGAAGGTGTGTTGGGGTTTGTTTAGGATCGCCTAACCTGGAAAATAAAAGATGATACAATTACATTGGTTACTTTTTCTATAGCATCTTCATATACAATTTTCTTCAACTCTTTTGCAAATGAGCTAGGAATTATTTCAAAAAGCTCCACATTGGGATAAAGACTAGCTAAGTGGTCAATAACCCGGTTGGTCTCTCTGAAATAGTGATTTATTTAATAGTCATCAAGGGCCTGAAGTTCTCTTTCGATTCTCCTTATTACATGTCTAAGGTCCCAGGTTGACTGATGTGGAGTCTATGCTTAGTTCTAGAAGCATGATTTCATATGTTTGCTAATTTTATACCTGCATCTACTCCTTGGAGCTCATGCTTGATAACTGGATGCCGTAGGATTGACCCCATACAAGTTGCAACAACTGTTCTATGTTCATCTCTGATCGCACCACATACCACCAGATCTCTTTTGATTTCTGCCTGCAGTACATGTTGATTTTAAAATGGTTGAATATTTTGTAGAATCTCCCTGACCAGCCAGAATCAACCCTAATATTTGTAGCATTGATCTTTCTTCTGAACAGATCTTGTAGGTTGTGTTTTTGGACTGTTTTGTCACACGTTTTGTTTTCCTAATGTGTATAATTGCACGAGGGAGGTTAGAACTTTCCACTTTGTGTCTTAACTCATGTATAAGGCTCATAGGAGGCTGGTTGTTGATTTTGTCACATGGACGCCTAGCTGCATGCAAGAGTTCTCTTTCCCTAAATAATGCGCCTATTTCCAGAGTGTGGTAATCACACTAGCAAACTGGTGAGACCAGAGGGCCATTTACCTTTGGCAGAGACACTGATGCAACTAAACCACCCTTGAATCAATCTCAAAAAACAAACCAATAGGAAGGTAGCCTCCCAGATCCACCACCAAAGCAGACCAGAAATTCACTGAGAAAGGGCACAGGAAGAGCAGATAAATTCATAGCAGTTCTGAACAGAGAAACCACCTGATCTTTTCCAAACCCATTCATCTTCAGTGTCGGCTGCTGAGACCGAGTATAAAGCTCGAGAATTATGCAAGTCTAGCAACTTCCCAACCATTCAAAGCTTGCCTTGGAGCCAAATCCCACACAAGAGACATCCCATTAGCATCACTAGACCTGACTTCTCGACTGTACCTCGAGTATGAGATGAGATTGCATACACCTCACTAAAATTTTCCTTCAAGATTTGTCATCAAGCCAATTATCAGCTAAGAACTGAACTTTGTTTCCCCTACCTATCCACTTTGAAAGAAATATTTTGCTGAAACTTTGGCTTGAGATTCATGATATGCCTCCGCAGACCACACCCATAGGAAGAAGAAGGGACTTCAGAGAACCACCCTCTCTCATTAAGTCCAAAATTTTCAGTGATAAATATCCTCCAAAGACCTCATTCTTCGGACCCACACCTCCAAAGCCATTTCGAGAGAAGAGATAATTTTCAACTTAGCATGGACTTTAATTATTATTGTTATTTATTTGCTGTTTTGACAATCTCTTTGTTGGAGTTGGTCTAAGATACACATCTAGTTTAGTGGAGACAAGTGGTGGGTGGAATTGCTATATAACTGTCACAAACAGTAAGGATGATGAAGTATGAGAAAATACTAGTATGTAGAGTGCTTCAAAGAAGCTATTAGGCCATTTTTTGATTGGGGAAAATTTCTTGTAATGGCATTTTGGGAAGTTACACCATGCAGCTTCATCTAAACTATAAATTGGAATTTAGAAACCCATTGAGAAAGTTATGCAAGTAGCATGGATAACACGTGCATGCATGGCATGTTTGGGCCAATGATAGAAACTGCATTTTGCTTTATGTTTCAGTCGTCATTTGTGTTATCTCCTTTAGAAACAAGATTTCTTAAGTTTTTGAGAAGTGAGTGTATCTGAAGTGGAAGTTCTGCATTTGTGATTGAAGTATTGATAGAATAGAAATTTGTAAAGGTTGAGCTTGTGTATGAAGAATGTTCTTACCCCAGAGATTAGGGCTAAGGTGAGGTGTAAGTGTTGTATGGGGTTAGAGATGGCATAATGGTTCGCTAAGTTTTGACCTCTATGCCCCTTCTAAAAGTTGATGGACACATGGACCAACCAAGGTTTCAAATATTTGTGAATATGAACTTGCTGGAAATATATGACACTTTCTTATACTCAGCTTTATTATCTCCAGTATTTCTATCCTTAGATTCCCTTCTTTCTCTGGTTGATTATCAGAATGCATCAGTCTGAACGATATTAATTATATTCATTTTAAAAAGAAAAGAAAAGAAAAGAAGGAAAATGGATATCTTACACTTTGTGGGCTGAAGTACTGAAAGTATGTAGATCTTGTATTATGGTCCAGTTGAAAAGCTGGGAAACTGAAGTATTTTGATTCCACTTGTGCAGGTGAATCTCATGAATTGTTTCATTGTGTACTTGAGAGCAAATCGTTTCTTGAAAAAATGACTGTTGTTGAACACACAGTTCCTTTCTTCCTACCAATCCGAGAAGCAGAAAATGATCTTCTCTCTTCTAATGCTATAGTAAGTTTAGTTACTTCATTGTCCAGGTTAGCGACAGTTTATATTGTATGCATATGTAGTCCAAGATTTTACCTTTTGACTTACATTAAAGTTTGTTTTGTGATCTACTGTCAGAAATTCATCGACTATGTTGAAGATCTTGTTCAGTCTTATGTAGATAGACGAGAGCAGGTAATGTTCACAGAAGTTTTGTACAAGCACCCAACTACCTCTTTTTGGGGAATTTATACATCTCTTTCTTGTAATTATACATGCTTAGTTCATTATGGATGTAGTCATGTGCATGGTATATCGTGACATTTGGAGTACCAGAGATTGCATGATACTCTACCCTACTAATCAGTTCTTGGTAAACCACTCCACTTGAACTGAACATTGTGAACTTGGCAGTGTGTTGTTGTTTATGCTGGTAGCATCTGCATTTGGAATTGGTCTCCTTCATGAGCAGGCTTCGTGCATCATATGTTTTTAGTTGTACTAATATTTATTGGAACCTCTGTCTTACTTTTACTTTTAGTTGTGTTTATTTTGCACCATACATGGTCCTCACATTTCATTTTCCAGTTTGTGTTACAACATCTTTTAATTCTATGAAAGCTTTAAAATTACTATTTGTTATTACTTTATCGCTCTTATGTAGGTTGGCCTTATCAAGGAGTTGTATGGCAATCAAATTGGAGAACTTTATCACAGCCTTCCATATCATGTTATTGAATTCGTGTTGGATGATTTCGATTGGTGGGTGGCTACTTTTACTCCTTTTGATGTGATATGAAATCCCATCAATTTTATTCAGCTTATCTGTTTAATATTAGTATTGAGATTTTGAATGACTTGTACTGTAGTTCTTATTCTCCATCTTTTTCATATTTGGTTTTTATTCAACTTAGTATGATGGACTTTAATTTAGTTGTAGTATTTATCTGGTGTTCCTTGTAATATGTTGGAGGCAATCCAAGGTACACCATTTAAAATCTAGTTTAGGTGATTGCAGACACAAGTGCTTAGTGCAAATTAAGTGGACTTGTGTGAAGTGCTATCAATAATAAGCTATTAGGCCATTTGTAACAATGTAAGACAATGTTTATTGTCCTAAAAGGCTAATCAGCTGTCCAGTTAATAATTTGAACACGTGTTTCTTGTCAAATTTCGTTTTTACATCGATAATTCTACTTTAACTTGTTTGCAAGCTTGGTCAGAGTCATGATTTTACAGGGTCAATACTTGTCCAAATATTATCTAACATCTGTTGAGAGTTAGCAAGTTCATAAGCTGTTTAGAAACAACTTCCTAATTGTCATTTGCAAGTTTTTCGTTTTTTTTAATACATATAATCTAAGTATGGACTTTTACGGAAAGTGAACAGTAAAACTGCCATGGTCTTCCTGCTGTATGTATTTGCCTATCATCCATTTACCTTCATGTTTTCTCCATGCCAATTTCAAATCTTTGCTTGTGGTAATGAAAAAAAATCCATTTGATGATGTGTTCAGTTCTTGCATTTTTAATTGTCATGGGTTTCATTGTGCAGGAAAGTGACAGTGAGTCTTAGATATGCGGAACTAGTCTCTACACGACCAACTCGAATCAGAGTTTTAGCATGGCCAGTGCATCCCTCGAAAAAGAGTGCAATGTCGTTCATGAACAGAAAAGGAAATGCAATGCCTATTGGTCAGTCAGTTCCAGCTCGTCTTTCTTTCGCCGAGGAAGCCTTGAAAAAAATGTCCCTGCCAGAAGGTTGAGTTATCTTATCTAAATATTGAAACACAACTTTAATTTGGTTGAAGTTAACTCAAGGGTAGTAATGCAGTTGGCAGACTGCCATTGTGGTCACACTGATGAGAATATTAGGTTTTGTGGTACTAATTTGTTTATGCTCCAGTAACTGAACATTACCATCCTATCCTTCACATTCTTATCTGTTTTTCATCTTGTGTTTTTTTTGTTGCATTGCAGCTTATGCAGAAATTGTGTTGAACCTGCCACGAGCCCTCCAAGAAATGTTTCCGAATCTGGGCTCAGTTGGTGGTTCATAGAACACTTGTAGGCTCATGAAATCCCTAGAGAGGATTGAAACTGTACAATCACTATAATGTACTCTATCTCGTCTGAGTAGGTTTAGACAAGATTTATAAATGTATGAGTACATTTTGGGGACATCGACTAGTTAAAAGCTGTATGGTTCTTTTGTCAAAGTAGTAGTAGTAGCTAGAGACAGAATGTTGTCTCCTCTTTGTAGGAAATGAGCTCGAATACCATACTGTGCAGTTAGTGCCTTGGTTATATATGCTTTTTTGCTGGTTTGGGATGTAAATCAATGAGCTTCAAATGTTAATAAAGTAAGTTTATTTAGGAAAATCTTGAATGGTATCTCTGCTCATTTCTTCTACTACTACTACTACTACTATTATTATTATTATTATGATGATGATGATGATGCAGCGATACCCTAGAAGCAACAGGTCACCTCTGGAAGCTGCGTAAGTTGCTATTGTACCTTGACAGACTTTAAGTTTATTGTCGAATTTAGTCACCGTAGAAACATTGTTGTCCCATAATTTGCATGCTACATAACGGGTTTAACAAATTGAGCTTCGTTTACTCTAGCTCAATTGGTTGGACATCCACTCTCCTTGTCAGAAATCGCGGGTTTGAGACTCACCAGTTAAGATTTTATGAGTTTTCGCCTGATTATTAGGAGCACATGTGTTTTGTAGTGGATAAACCCTCGGGTATTGAATGAGCCAAAGGAGTAATGGTCGAGTGGTTAAGGCCTTGTGGGATTTATCCCCAAGTCCTTGCTTCGAGACCCTCCGGCGGCATTATTTCTTTCGGGGTGATGTTGGCCTATAGGCGGCACCTCGGGGGATAGGTTACGGATCCTATCAAACACCGGCTCACCTTCCAAAAAAAAAAAAAAAAAAAACCCTCGGGTATTGAATGCGCTTAGATGGATAGTTTGGAGCGAAAACAAGTCTTCATGTAAAGTGGAGGCGATGGATCAGAGCGAAAGCAAGTTTCTATGCAAGATGAAAGCGACAAGGATATTAAGTGGAATATTGTAGCCATCGGGCCTGATTTGGTTAACCCTATAGGGTCAGTCATGTAGCCTTCAGGTATGGATTAATAAATAAATAAAAATGGTTAACGATGGAATTAAAAATAAAAAAAAAAGTAAAACAGAAAAAGCCCATTATGTTGCATTAAACCGCACAGTGTCCACAATGAAAGCTGACATTCTTGCCCATTGTTCATACTTTATAGAAGCCAAGAACATGCAACACCAGTGTTTAGTTGAATATTGTCCAGTAAATGTAAAAATCTGTTGCAAGTACCTTGTTATGTGTAGATCCCAATCAGTTTTACATTCTTGTTATTCGGTAGTCTTTCCTCACAATAGTTAAACAGTTTGAACTAAAAGAAATTCAACTTTGTGTTAAAAAATAGACCACGAACCAATAAGATTAACCCAGATCACGACACTATAATCATTCCAGGATCTACGCAAACATGAACTACATCTACAAATTAAGTAGCCCACATATAGAAATCAGACAAAAAAGTGAAAAAAAAAACTTTGTGAAATTTTTTCATGAAACACTAGAGATGCCAAATCAAGCAAATAAGGTTGTTAGCTTCTGAAGTAAGTTTATGAGAAAGTTCTGTTGTATTTCATATCAGAAATGTACAATCTACAATGATTATATAGACAACTCAAATGAGTTTTAGCTGTCAAAACAGACTAACAAATGTTGTCTAACAACCTGACTAACAACTTCTCAATGTATTAACTATCTGACTTAGAAACCTGTCAATTGTTAGCCATTGCTAATTATACTTAACATCCCCCCCCCCCCCCCCCCCCCCCTCAAACAAAGAGTAGATGCATTAACTACACTAAGTTTGTCACTCAGCAACAAGAATCTGGATTTACCAAGTGCCTTAGTGAAAACATCAGCAACTTGATTAGCAGCTGGAATATGATGAACATGAATGAGCTTGCGAGCCACCTTCTCACGTACAAAGTAAATGTCAATCTCAATATGCTTGGTCCTAGAATGAAGAACAGGATTGGCACTAAGCAGGACAATACTCTTGTTGTCACACCAGATAGTAGGAGTGTAACAACCAATCTGCAGTTCATGAAAAAGGGATCGCAACCAAGTGAGCTCAGCTGTAACCAAAGCAAGACTCCTATACTCTGCTTCAGTACTACTTCTGGAGACAATACTCTGCTTCTTAGATGACCAAGAAATGAGGTCAGCACCCAAATAAACGCAATAGCCAGACGTAGACCTTCTATCAGTAGGATCAGAAGCCCAATCATCATCGCAATAACCAGTCAGCTGAAAAGAAGGAGTAGGAACAATGTGAAGCCCAAAAGTGGGTGTAGCCTTGAGATAACGCAAGATTCTTTTCACTACTCGCCAATGTGATTCAAGGGGATTATGTCAGAATTGACAAACATGATTCACTGAGTATGCAATTTCAGGCCTGGTGATTGTAACATACTGCAATGCGCCAACAATGCTACGATATAATTGAACATCTTTGACTGGATTACTACCCGTAGCAAACAATTTTTCACCACTACTCATAGGAGTAGATAATCCATTAGCATACTGCATCTTAGCACGACATAATAGATCATTGATGTATTTGGACTGAGACAGAAACAGGCCATTGACAGTATGTTGAACTTGAATACCAGGAAAGAAATGAGCAAGACCCAAATCTTTCAAAGATAATTGATCATTTAGCTGATGAATGATTGAGATATAGCCTGTGAATCAGCACCAGTGATGAGAATGTCATCGACATACACTAGAAGAAAAATAGGAGATGGAGAATGTCGGATGAAAAGAGATGAATCAGACTTAGTGGAAACAAAACCAAGCAGAAGAAGTGTATGTCTGAGCTTATCAAACCAAGCCCGAGGAGCTTGCTTTAGACCATATAAAGCCTTATGAAGCTTGCAAACAACCTTGGGCCGTGAAGCATCAATGAATCCAGGAGGTTGCATCATGTAGACTTCTTCTGGTAGATCTCCATTCAAAAAGGCATTGTTGACGTCTAGCTGAAATACAGACCATCCATACGTGACTGCCATTGTGAGCATAACTCGGATTGTAGTAGGCTTCACAACCGGACTAAAAGTCTCTACATAATCAAAGCCAGCAACTTGTTGAAACCCTCTAGCCACTAAATGGGCTTTGTATCTGTGCATGGTTCCATCTGAATTCTGTTTAATTTTAAAGAGCCAACGAAAACCAACTATAGATCGATCCTGAGGAAGATCCACCAGGGACCATGTATTATTCCTCATTAAAGCCATATATTCATCCTGCATTGCAGAGATCCAATGAGGAGTCTCCAAAGCCTCCTGCAAACTAGAAGGTGCAGCTGAAGCCATATATACCTTAGGCTTGTAAATACCAGCTTTGGACCTAGTGACCATAGGATGACCAGGAGCAGCACTAGAAGTAGTCAGAGGAGCATCACTAGCAGTAGTCAGATGAGCAACACTAGAAGTAGTCATAGGAATAGGACTAGTAGCAGGAATAGGACTAGTAGCAGGAATAGAAAGATGCACCGGATTGAAGGCAGGAGTAGAGATAGTAGGACTTAGAACTGGATGATAAGATGGAACCACTGAGCTAGATGAAGGAGTATTACCAGAAATGGATGGCCTAGTGACAATAGGTGTAATAGGAAAAGGAATAACAGAAGGAGTAGGATCATGAACAACAGGAGTAGAGGTAGAAGAATGAGTACTCCATTTTGTATAAGGAAAAAAAGTTTCATTGAACTGAACATCTCGAGAGATGTATAACCGACCAGTAAATGACAGGCATTTGTACCCTTTATGCCGAAGGATATAACCAAGAAAAACACATTCAACTGATCTAAACTGAAGTTTGGTAGAATTATAAGGTCTTGTGTTAGGAAAATAGGAACAACCAAAAACTTTTAGGGTATGATAATCAGGGACTTTGTGGTAAAGAATTTCATATGGTGAAAAACCCTGAAGAGCAACAGAGGGAACTCGATTGAGAAGAAAAACAGATGTCCTGACTGCTTCATCCCAGAACTTCATTGGAAGTGAAGCATGAGCAAGAAGAGTAAGAGCAGACTCTATAATATGCCTATGCTTTCTTTCAGCAACACCGTTTTGCTGATGTGTAGTTGGGCAAGAAAGTCGATGACAAATTCCATGTTGACCTATATACTTTGAGAAAGATCTATACTCCCCTCCTCAATTAGATTGAACACACTTAATAGGGAGACCAAATTCTAATTCAACTTGAGCTTTGAACTTAAGAAAAGTTGAAACGCGCGCATCAGACTTGTTTTGTAAAAGAGAAGCGACTAAAAGCATCAATGAAGTGAATGTAATACTTAGAACCAGATGAAGACAGCGTAGAAGCAGGACCCCATAGATCAGTATGGATTAGTTTTAAAGGTTTTGTATACACAATAGAAGAACTAGAAAAAGGAAGCTTGTGTATTTTTCCAAAGCAACATGAGGAACAAAACTCCTTATTGACAGTATTAGGAACATACATATTACATCTGGTAAGAACTTTCTGCACAAGTGAGAATGATGGATGACCCAATCTAGCATGCCAAAGAAATAAAGGAGAAGAAGACATAGAGGTAGTAGAAGGTAATTGACCACTTGAGGTAGTATTATTAACCAAAACACAAGCAGCTTTATTGACTGGAATACTGGGAATGCTGACAGGAATGCTGGAATGCTGACTGACTTGGAACGCTGGAATGCTGAAAATTACTAGCATGCAGAGGAATGCTGGAATGTTGACTGACTTGGAATGCTGAAATGCTGACGGACTGACTTGTAATGCTGGAATGCTGACTAACTGACTTGGGATGCTGGAAGCTGACTGAGATACTGAGATGGCTGAAAAATATTGGCATCCTGAGATGAAGTACTGACTTGGAATGCTGAAATGCTGGAATGCTGAGATGGACTGGGAAACTGAGAAAGACTATTAACTGGAATACTGGGAGTAATGCTGATGGATTCTGCAATGAGAGACTCAGGCTTTGACTCAGCAAACAGCATGGATGGAAAAACATAGAGTCCTTTGTTAAGCTTCCCTTCCAATAGGACTTGATGTGTGACCTGATCCTTGGCAAAACAAAGATCAGGATGAAACTCAAAGAAGACATTATTATTTCTTGCAAACCTAGAAACACTTAACAAATTCTTAGTTAACTTAGGAACCTGAAGAACATTCTGAAGATGCAAAACTTTTGAAGAATTAGAAGACTGAAGAAAAGATTGACCAATGTTCTCAATTTGTAAAACTGAACCATCACCAACAAACAGTTTATCATAGCCATGATAAGGAACAGATGACATGAGACTCTGAGTATATGGTGTACAATGATCTGTAGCTCCTGAGTTAGGATACCATCTACAATCAGAAGGTGTAGAAACCTCACCTGGTTGCATCAGGGACTGTGAATGTGCTCTCAAATCAGGATGAGTGGACTGACTAGATGAAGCAGAAAATGCATGACGAGGAGTTGGCATAGTTGGTTGAGATGGTAAGCCTGAAAAAGATGATTGTGAATTGGAGTTCCATGGGTTTGAAACATTAGTGTCAAACCGATTATAGCATTTGAATGCAAGATGTCCAATTTTGCCACAAATTTGACATTGAGGACGATTTGATTGACTACCAGATCCAGATCCAGATCCAGATGGCCTATATCCTCTCCCAGAACCAGATCTTGAACCTCTTGGATTGAATGGAGCTCTGGACTGAGGTCTCCAACCTTATGAATTCGACACAAAGGATCTAGGTGAGGATTTGTAGGATGTATGAGCCACATTGATTGAACTCAATACATCAAGTTCTTTAGCATGTCTTTCAATCTTGGATTCCTGAGCAAGTAAGAGAGCCTCAACCTCAGCTACATTATCATCATCTGATCTAGAGCTCACTGATACTACAAATGTATCATATAACTGTGGTAATCCATCAAAAATAGCATTGATATGATCTTTTGGAGACAATTGATGCCCTACGGATGCTAATTGATCAATGATAGACTTAAGTTTCAATAGGTATTCATTGATGGAAAGACCTCATTTCTTGAGGTTTTGTAGTTGAGTTCTAAACTGAAAGATCTTGGCAACAGTTTGAGAGTTGAAGAAAGTTTAAAGAATCTTCCAAATGTGTGCAGAAGTGTCACAACTTACTAACCTTGTAAGCAGAGATTCAGTCATGGAAGCAAGAAGCCATGAGAACAGAAGTTGGTCTTGTTGTTCCCAGTTGAGATATTCAGGATTAACTCTGTTGTTTGTTTGATTTTCCATGGAGAGAAATCTTGACGGAGGTGAGGTGTTCTCAATGAACATCTGAAGTTTATGCCCTTTAATCGTTACTAACACTTGTTGTTTCCACAACAAGTAGTTGTGCTCATTCAATTTCACAGATAATGCATGAGTAAACATCACTGGTTTTGACTCTGTCATGGCAGAGTTCATGAGTGATGTAGCATTAGATGATAAATCTGCCATTGATACTATTTAGAAGACTTGAAATGAGGGAGAAGAAGAAAAGAGAAAAAGAAGTGCTCTGATACCATGTTAGCTTCTGAAGTAAGTTTATGAGAAAGTTCTGTTATATTTCATATCAGAAATGTACAATCTACAATGATTATATAGACAACTCAAATGAGTTTTAGCTGGCAAAACAGACTAACAAATGTTGTCTAACAACCTGACTAACAACCTCTCAATGTATTAACAATCTGACTTAGAAACCTGTCAATTATTAGCCATTGCTAATTATACTTAACAAAGGTTAGTAACTAAGAACCATGACTATTAACGTAAACAACATCTACAAGTAGATAAATAACACACAGCAAGCACCACAGTGTATTGGGGGATTCGTCACATAGTATTGGGGGTTTCGTAAGTATGATATAATAACACTTGGATGACCGATTCCCATATTACTTGGCTTCGTTTATATTTAAAATACGCGCAAAGTTGATTGAATCTACTAATCAAACCAAATATGGTACATTCAATGAGAAAAACAAAAGCATGTCCTCTGCAGGCATTAGCATTATTTGTCACTCATTGTTGTTTTTATCCAATATCTCCTCAACCTGATCATTCTCATGCAATCCACTGTGAACAATTCTCATGCAAAGACATTCTCGAGATACTGTACGGCTATTGCCGGCATTGATCATAGTTGAGTCACCATTTTTTTGCCTATAAATATAGTTCAGTCTTCTCTTCTATAACTCACCAACTCATCAGCTCATCAATCTTCACAACAAATTCCAGAGTTCATAGAAATTTCAGTGAGTATAAACTAAGCTTAAAAATGGGTTCTGGTCATTTGTTTGTGGTCCTAGTTTCCATAGTTTCCATTCTTGCCATTGTCCTTCCAAATGTTATCGACGCAAAAGTGTTTAGGGTTGGTGATGGTACTGGTTGGACAACTAACTTTGACTACAAAGGTTGGGCTGCAGGCAAGGACTTCCACGTTGGTGATCAAATTGGTAGGGGGATTCATTGGATTGTAAAATAGTTTATGTATAACTACTTGGATTGAGGTTGTTCTCTAGCAAACTCATATACTAATATTAACTTTGTGACATTCTTTATTTTTGCAGTTTTCGTTTATCCACCGGGAAAGCACAATGTCTACAAAGTGAATGGAACTGATTTCCTCAACTGTAACGCTCCACTAGACCAAGTGCCCTTAGCAACTGGCTATGACATGATTACCCTTGCTACTCCAGGAAGAAAGTGGTACATCTGTGGTGTAGGCAAGCATTGTGCGTATTTTGGTCAAAAGCTTTTCATCACGGTGCAGCCTGCACAAGTCTCAACCCCAGCACCTGCCCCTGGTCCATGGACAAGTTGGTGGTCGTCTATCCCCTATGTGGCTCCAACTGTGGCTTCAGCAGATCATTCTGATGCTCCTGCTCCTGCTCCTGCACCATCTACAACTTGGTGGTTCTGATAAGTTAAAAGCAAGTTGATGAATTATCCAGTTCGTGGAGTTTGAGAGAAGTTTGAAGTTGGTTTATGTAACTAGTTAAGATCAGTATGTGTTTGAGAGAATTTGGTAGAGTTTTGTTTGTAATGAGTGACCACCATCGATGGATGAGTTGTGTGTCATCATTTTGGCTTTTAAGTAATGAAAAATAATTGCTCTCGAATAGATTTGATTGTTGTCTTGATGATTTTCAATGACTGCTCTAGTCTGTAGAATCATAGTACTCCCTCACATTAGCTCCTTTAAGCATTCCCGGTTGAAACAAGAGCTACTAATACAGGGGCAGAACCACAAATTTGACATTTTTTTCTTCTTCTAATTAATAGTCAAATTTTATTTTCACCTCTCGTTGCTCTTCCGCACAACTCAACCCTTTCTTAACTGTTCTTTCACATGAAAATACAGTTTTTGGATCCTGAAAATGTCTTTCAGCAACTTCAGTTCTCTACAGGTAGCGTTCTTGGATTTGAATGTTGCTTTCAAATGTTTCTACGTATTTGTATGTGTCTCTCACTACTTTGTTCCTCTTAATGGTGCAGTATTGTTTTAACATTCCAGTGTTTTATTGATTAAATACAAAAGAGCGATTTTTAATCAACATGGAATGTGTTGATTCTTTGATTCCCTGCCGTTCACAGTTCCAAGAAGTCATCATGGCTGTTGTCGTGGCTGGGTAAGGGTCTAATGGGAGCCTACTTAATTAACCACACATATAGATCTTGGTTCTTAGCAATTGATTCTCATAACCAGATAGAGCTTGAAATACAAGGCTAATCCATAGATCCTGTGGTAGTAGGGTTGTCAATGGGATATTGGATTTCAGTCTCATTTCAGATTCAGCAAAGGTGACTTTTAACAAAATCAACATTCATCTGATATCCATGGCCAAATTATAGTTATTTCAGATCATAACTTTCAACAGAGCACTTGTCTCCTCGAAGTCAATTTTTGTAACTGGAAAACTTGAATATTTATGTCCACATACGAATATATCCCCAGACCATTAATGAAAGCAACATAGAAGTCAGTCATTCTTGATGTAATTATGGCCTACATTCCTCTGAGACAGTTTGTTCTGAGATTGAGGTATAATCATGGATTGATACAATTCATGCTGATTCTACGATACCATGAAGTAAAAAGGAAAATTTGTAATAATTAAACTATTTATCTGTACCAAACCTTGCTCTCTCTTAATCGCCAATTCATGATAATCTGCAAAACAATAATCTCTATTATAAATCTGTAACAAGCAACGCTGCTCAAATTTATAAAGCTAGCAAAGTTTTGATTGGAATATGAAAGACTATACACGAAAGGCATGGAAACATGCATTTTCAGGTACTGCAGTTGTTTGAAACTCATTCTGAAACACCTTATTACAACGCGCGCACATTCATCATTTGGGAGAAAATTGTGTGTTGTGTATATCAAGCATTACATTAAGTAATCATACAGTTTTTAGGATACAAATCAGAAGTTTCTGAACATAAGTGTTAAGGTAGATAATGAAAATGGATTGGTATTGAACATTCTTTAGGACTAATAGTCATCATCATCCCTTGATCTGAATTTCCTGATTACAGCAGCAACAGCACCCATGAACATAAACAATGCAAATACTTCAAAGCCTCCTCCGATACCGATAGCAACGCTAGGACCTGGTGCAAAGAATGAAAATGGTGACCAACCCCATCCACCGTAAAATGGCAAACCATATCCATATCCATAACCACCAACTAGTGGCGGAGCTACCGGAGGATTTATGTAGATGTTGGTCCTGCAGTTCAGAAAATGTCATAATCTTGAGATATTGTTTGTCTTAAATTTTTTTTTAATCTTATTTATGCACATTTTTGTCAATGCAAAAATGCACAACTATTTGATATATATACAAGAGATTTGCCTTCTCTAACAGCTCCGAGTGGATGGACCTCGGAACCCAGTTTCAACAGAATTACGTAAATTAATCAGTATTTGCCTGAACTAGTTCATACATCGATCAATTCCGACTACAAGAACTATATACCTATATTGAATGAAGTAGGTACCAACAGATATACAATACAATATTGCAAAGTTACACTTTACTTTTGAATGAATATGCAACTACTAAAGTGTTATTATGTTAAATGAAAACATCATTGACATATAAATTTGACACATATGACTTTTCAATCTATATACATAGCAGAAAATGAAGTATGCTACCTCGAATTGTTAGTTCTAGGAGACGATGGTCGAGGAGAAGAAGATCGGAACGCCTGCCCACCAACTCTACCACCTGTTTTCGCCGCATACGCATCATGAACTGATCCAAGTGTTAACACACCAGCCGCCAATGTAATGACTGCTAATTTCGCCAATTGCATCTCATTCTTCCTGGAAAAAATTAGCCCATATCAACACAAAATTCATACATAATTCAAAAAATCACTATAACAAAATGAAAAGTGTTTACCTTGCCAAGTCATCATCCTTGTTCATAGAGGATTTACATGAGATAGTAAATGATGATGGAACTGAAATCTTGTTTTTGGGTGTTTGGGTTGGAATGAGAGCATTGGTGAGGAAGATTTGATGTGATGAAAGAATTGCCATTGTCTTTGATTTTTGAAAGGTTTTTTTTTTTTTTTTTGTTCTAACTTCTAGAGGGTTTTGCAATTGGCAGATTTTTATTTCATTTTGTGGGATTGGTTATTGGAGGCTTATCCTTTATATGATTCTGAGCTTGCCACATGGCCAAAACCCAATGGGGTAGATGAAATTTCTAGCTCTTTACACAGGTTTCGGTGGGCATATCCATGTTTGAGAGTTATTTGGGCTGAGAACATGGGATTGGACGTTCATCCACCACTTTAAAAAAGTATATTATTTATTTCAATAATGCTATGAAATCAGGTTTTGCAACTAGATTTTGTAACCATGTCGAGGAATATATCTCCATTAGCAACTGACTATTCTCCCTTAAGTCCGCTTAACAAAAAATAAAAAGGAAACAAATAGCCAGGATTTGAGCTACTTAAGATCAATATGATTTGATCTATTTAACTATTAATGATGTTAATGAATTAGTTTTTGTAGTTGACGACTTTTCATTAATTTTGTGTTTGGTGTACTTGTTTAATTTTTAGGCTTTTAATGTGACATATGATATATTCTTTAATTTTTCAGTTCAAGTTTTTTATTTTAGTCTAAGATTTCTTTTACTTTTAATGCGATAGATTACATTGTTTCAAAATGGAGTCGTTATTAGGCCGCTTGGTTAATTGGGTTTGTTGGGCCTGTTTGGTGTTTTAGGCATGTTGAGCTTGTTTTATTGGACTCAGTTAAATCAGTTCTTTGGGTTGACCATGGATGACAAAAGCTGGCTACAAAACTTGATTCAGTTAGTGATGTGGATGTCCATATCAAAGCCATACACATGGCAAAAAACATTCATCAAGAAGATATGGCGTCCCATCTATTGGGCCAGCTTGTAAAACCCAAGAATGTTAAAGTCAATCATCGAGGCCACAAGGCCCACTATAAGAAGACATAATTAAAGCCCAAATTCCGATCCGACACGAGTTCTCTCATAAAGAAGATGAACGTTGCTAAAAAAAAAGAGTCAATGAGGGAGTTACGCCTCAATGGACGCATCTCCATAAATGATGAGACTGTTACGAGAAACATCTCATTCTATTGTGCCTTACATGCTTAAGTCAAGCAGAGAATTAACCGCAACCATTATAAAAGGTAAAGGGAACATTTGACAAAGGTATGCAACTTTAACTGAGTTTTGTCCAGATTTACTTCATTCTTTAAACAGAGTTAATCACTTAAGCATCGGAGTGCCTTCGGCCACCAAAAAGTTGGTATTTGGCAGTCTAACATCTGTTTTGCTGGTCAAACTCTCACGAGGACGATATTTGGATGCATCAATTTGGCGCCATCCGTGGGAAACGACAAGTTTCCTTTCTAAAAAGAAGATCCACCGTAACGAAGTTCACCAAAATCTGACAAACGATCGGCAAGTTGTGAGAACAAATGACACACCTTTCAGATCCTCAACTCGGCGACGATAACAATTACTATCCTACTAGCAAGAATGTTTCACAAACAGCTTGCGAACAAGACACAACTCAAATCATCTGGCCAATGACACTTGACAATCAAGATCCACAACATGCTATAACCCAGACAACCCAAACATCCGGCAACGCTACCACGGATCCTTGGGTAGACCTGCTTATGGTCCAGATGAACTACATGACGAAAATGCTAGAAAAATCACCCAGGAATGCATTCAGCCAGCTGATCCTGTCCAGGCACCGCCTCAGCAACACTCCACCAACCAAACTCAAAGGAGTGACGAAGTTCTGGCAGAGCCCCAACAGGGAAACCTCGAGAGCAATGAAATCCTCCAAGGCAAGACCCCATAGTGTGACAGAATGCTTGCTAAAATCTCGTTCGAAATCGAAGTCACCGATCCAAACGTATTGTACGAATTAACCAAGCCGCCGTTCTCCGATGCTCTCATGATAACTCCCATGCTGAAAAAATTCACTCCGCCAAAGTTTGAAGTATGTGATGGTACCATCAACCCAACAGATCACCTGAGACACTTCCACCACATGATGGCATTGAAGGAGACCACGGATTCAATAATGTGCAGAACATTTTCGACTAGCTTTACCTCCACAACAATGAATTGGTTCAACAGCCTACCACCAAGGTCAATAGACTCCTTACAGGCGTTAGCCACCGCATTTATCACAAGATTCGTCAAAAGCCAGCGAATGAGGAAATGACCACACTACCTCCTCCATATCAAACAAAAGCCCGAAAAGACAATACGGGAATACGTCATTCGTTTCATCAACGAACTGACGATGATTGATGGATGCAGCGACGACACAGCCACCGCAACTTTCATCGCCGGACTGAAGAGAGGTCCCTTTTTTTATCCTCTCAACCTGGAACCTCAAAAGGCATGGCAGTCTAATTGAAAACAACCCAAAAACACTTTTTTCTTGAAGAGACGAAAACAACCAGGAGAAAAAATGACCAAGAAAGGGAGAATCATTCGAAGAAATGGGAAAAAAAGGATGAGACACTACAACAAATAGGGGTTTAGAGAACTTAAATTTACGACTTGGTTAACATGCACATCATTGTAATTTATTTTGATGACATACATAAAACGCACGTCACAAACCAAGTCATAATATATTAATTTTGGAAAAACTATGGCATGCTTTTAGGGAACATATTTAACGAATCATGAAAAGTTACCGCCCCCTTTTTGTTTTGCCAACATTTAACAAACTTAAACACAAACAACCCCCCCCCCCCCCCCCCCTCTCGCCAACTAAGTTCATGGATGCTTCCATTACCTCCACATCCTCAGTCTAAGACCTCCCATATTCATTAGCAAAGAGTATAGAGAAGAGGAAAAGGCAAGAAGAGAAGAGGAAAATGCCAGAAGGGAGAGTGAGGAAAACAGAAGGTGACTAGGTTAGCTGCGAGTTGTGCAATTGGGTCTGCTGCGAGTTGTGCGACTGGGTCTACTGCGAGTTGCTATTCCGCACTCAGATCTGTTGCAGATTCTTTGGTGATTGCAAGTTTTGGTTGAGATTAAGAAAAAAAGGTATGTGTTCTTGTTCTCTCTTTTTGCAACTTCAACAATCTTTCTCTTTTTCTTTCGATTGTTTTACCGTCCACGTGCGAATTCTCTTACTGATTATTGGTTCACTCTGTCGATTACGAATTTAGCTAGGTTTCTTGGTTATTGATTCATACTCTACGAAGGCTTCCTTACCAATTCGGTGTTCCTGGAGAAACGAATTTGAGAGATTCCATCGACATTTTGAAGCTCAGTGGATGTAATTATTTTCCAACAAAACTTTTTCTTTCCAATTGCTTTTCTTGTTGACTGATTTTGCTTGGATGTGGTTCGTATTTTCAGTTTTAAAGGCTTATTTTCTCATATCTTGGGTTCTTTCTTCGATTTGGGGCTCATTCATTTTTTCGTGGCGATTTATTCAAGCACCAGGTGATGTGATATGGTGCTAAATTTTTATTATGTAAGTTGAATTTGAAAAATTGCATGAAGTTTGGTTCGTTTGCTATCATTTTTGCTTACTTTCATGTTGATGGAATGAGAAAATTTTGGAGAACCGAACCCCTCTTGTTGATTTCGTGAATTATGACGCATTTTTGTTTGTATTTGAATCTTTTAAAAGATAGGAACACGGAAGAATGACAAGGAGGATCTGAGATCTAAGCTCTATTAATAAAATTTTCACTATAATGAAGTTGTTCATTCATGTTTAGTAATGGATAATATCTTCAAAACGTTCATGGATGAGAGGGAGTTAAAGGAAGAGCGATACAAAACCTAGAACAATGTAAATTTACATCACTTATATTAAAAATAGAAATTTTTTTAATGAAGTTTTCAATTCGTTGCCGTATTTTTTTAAATCAAAATAGCTTACTTTTTTTTTTCTACTTGTAGCTATATTTGAGGAAAACACTAACAATATGCTTTGATCTTTTTTAATGTTCTTATATTGCAACCTGGGGTATTCTTCGTTAGAGGCTGAGGTTAAGTTGAGGTATTGTTCTTTATGGAATTAACTAGGCAAATCGCCGTTATGACCACCTAAGAACAACCTTCCATTTTCAGTCATGCGATCATACTCTGTTTTGCACATATTATTCTATTTTATCTATATTTTAACGTTTCTCAAAAATTTTTATTAGTTCTAGTTTTTATCTAGCAAGCTGAGGTATTTGACATTAAAATTGATGTATTTTTTGTTGACGAAATTAGCCAAGCTAATGGCTATGACCAACTAAGAACAACATTTCCTTTGAGTTTAAGCCATGCAATCATACTTAATTTTGCACATGCTAACATAAGCCTCTTGTGGCAGGTGGAGCCAATGAACATCAGACAACTGATGAAGGTGTTGTCTTTCATTCACATGAACATGAGCACGTGGATGATATGGTTGGTTATAAATGGTCGCCGTTTCACTCAAAGAGTGCTAGAAAGGGATGCCAAACCTCTGGAGTTTCTATGTTGGATAACACTTTATCTAGATCTAATGCCAAATTTTTTTCCTTTTCCTATCAGATTGCGCAAGACGAGAAGGAATCCATCTTGGGTAGCATACCAGCATATATGAAGGAAAAGGGCTCGACACTTTATAAAGGAGTGAAATTATTTTGTTTTGTTATGTTTTTGTATCTCATCCTAAGGGTTTTATGTGTATAATTTGCCGAAGTGAGGTATACAGTTGGGAAGACAACGTTCTGCCACAGTTGTTTTAAACTAAAGGTTGCAGGGGGTAAAATGGGTAAGTATGTTGAAATGATGAATGTGGAAACATAGCCTGTTAAGCCCTGTTTAGATTGTTGTACATGTTAGAGAATAGAAGTCTACTATGTTACAACATAGGAAAGTGTCACAGAATAGAAGTCTACCTATGTTACAGAATAGAAAAGTGTTACAGAATGGGTTAGGAAGACTTTCCTATTGTATTTTGGTTTCCTAAGTTTGGTTAGGTTTCCTATTGTGTTTTGGTTTTCTTTGTCAAGGATGCTTTCTCACTTGTAGTGAGCACCCTATCTCCATAATCTTGGGACATAGTAAGACGGCTCTGACATCGCAGATGCCATGATATGCTTCTCGAATACAATCTTCTCATCGATACCTCTGCCTTTCAATTCTTTCGTGATCTTGTCAAGCATTGAAGCAGGCAGCGACACTATTTCAATTGGTAGTTGATTATGAACGACTACATAATTTCTGTTCTTGGGGTTGGGTGCCTTACGCGACCTCCTATCAGTATGATCATCATCATAAAAAAAACACCAGCAGCAGAATCGATGTTCTTGGGTTTGGATGTCCTTCTTGGCCTCATATCATTGCGATCATCGACAAGAGGATGCGTGAAGGACACATAACAGAGACGATAAGCTGAAGGACAGAGGATGCGTGACTAATTCTCTCCGACCTCGAATTCTCTTGTTGTTCGTGAAGCAGAACAAAGAGGTTGGCTGTGATTTGGGGTGATGAGGTCTTCCTCCCTAATGGAGTCAACTTCTTAGTGATGATGAGTCTGTTTGATTGCAGTGTTGTGTGTGGGGAAGCTAAGCAAGGCGATGACTTGTGATTTTCCTTCCCCGCCTCTCGTGTCTACGATCACAAAGTGCGTAGTCGGTCGAGACGGGGAAGAGCTTGAGTCCCTAGTTGTTTTAGGTTACAACATAGGAAAGTGTCACAGAATAGAAGTCTACCTATGTTACAGAATAGAAAAGTGTTACAGAATGGGTTAGGAAGACTTTCCTATTGTATTTTGGTTTCCTAAGTTTGGTTAGGTTTCCTATTGTGTTTTGGTTTCCTAAGTTTGCAAGGTTTCCTATTTCTATTAGGTTATGTCAAAGTTAGCTCTATATAAGCTTGTATTCTATTCAATGAATGGAAGAAAAACAATAAACAATACAATAATATTTTTACAGTACAGGTTCTGTGAATGTGAAAAACAGAGCCTGTCATGCCCTGTTTTTGCTGTTGCACAAGGTCTGTCGAAGATGGTTTTTAGGGCCTGTTTTTCTGGGCTTGAATGTCAAGTTTTCAGGGCATGTTTTTCTGCACAAGGTCTGTCGGGTTATAGCTCGAACGTCTTGTTTTTGCTTAGTTTCCTTAGAATTTAAATGTTTTAAGTTCGTGTTTTCTAAAAGGTTCAGGAGAAACTTGAAAGCGTGTGAGGTTGTTTTGGTGCTTCCTCACTCAGTCACCTTCACACGATTCTAGTTAATTCACATAATTCTAGTTAAAATAACATATCAGACAACAACTATAACCAAGAAATTGCATCTCACTGAGGATTATGTACTTTGATTTTGGATATGTTTATCTATTCTTATATACTTAATTTACATTTTTTGTCAGATGGAGAAACAACGAAACTCTCTAGGCGTGAAAGGTATGTAAATGTAGGTGGTTACTGCTGTTCCAATGGATCTTCCTCCACCGTTATCTTCAAAACAAGGTCTGCTTGACTTTATTGGGTATTTCTTTACATTAAACAAAATAGATAAAAATAATTCTTTTTAGTTAAAATGATAGATAATAAGAGCGACAAAAGTGCTCTGACCCATGGCGATTTGGGGATCACCAAGGGCAGGCTCGGTACTTGGGAAATTGATTGGGTTTTGATTGCGTTTTTTATCTGACCCACACGTTCTTAAATCAATAACAATCTGGGTCGTTCAAGATTAGAAACTGTTGGTAGCTTTGGCAGTGGCTAGGTCTTCATGGCGGCTGTGACAGCGGCCAAGGGAATTCCTCCATTGGCAGGCCACGATGTAGGCAGCAACTCTAAGAGATCTTTTGCGCAAGTTCTGGGAGGGGTTAGCAAGGATGTAGCGGAGGAAAGACCAACAGAGACAAGTTTTAGAAAGGAGGGCAATCCAACTTTGTTGCTTTCGGATGCAAACGTATCTAGGGGTGAAAATCACTTTCTAGCCACATGGTGGTTTTGAAGTTTTCGATCGTATCTCGATGCGATTAGAGAATCAATACACCGTTTTTGGGGAACATCGAGCGAATTCATTATGGGGCTTCTGGATCAACGTCATATCCTGGTCTATCTTCAATCTAAGGTAGAGGTTAAAAAGGTACTTTCGAAAGACTTTTACTATTCGGGGACTTCGGTACGAAATCTTTCGTTAGCATCCTGGTTTTAGCCTACGGGCTGATCCGGAACTAGCACCGGTGTGGGTGGAACTCCCAAATCTTCCACTTGCATATTATTTATCCGCCATCATGAAAGCGATTTAAAACTCCTTTGGGAGCTTTCTTAGAATTGATGATGGGACGAGATATTTCGCACGTCCAAGAGTTGCTCAGATGTGCATTGAGATGGAAATTACTAAACCTCTACCTTCTAGGATATGGCTTGAGAATTCTAAGAATGGTGGGTATTGGCAAAAACTGGATTACCCAGGGTTCAAGTAAATTGACATTTTTGTAACAATCCAAAAAATACTAATACTTTTAAGCTATAACAATCCAAAAAGCAATTTTATACATTTTTACAAACAAAGTGATTCAATAATTGTATCACCACAAATAGTATGGGCTTACAAGTGATGCTATTCATGGTGATCTAATTTATTGTATCATTTTTTTGTGTAGTTATTTTTCATTTTGTTGACTAAATATAGTTTTGACTTGAAATTGTTTGGTGGATTGTAATGACTCAAAAGTGTTACTATTTTTTAAGTTGTTACAAATATGCCAATTTGGTGTAGTGTCGAAAACTCCTAGGAGAAAAAAAAAAAAAGGTAACCCAATCAAAGAGGAGAATATAGAGATTCAGGAAAAGAAGTCTAATAAGGAGAAGCAGCCACAAATAATAGTGAAACAAAAATATGTTCCGGTCAAGAAGAAAGATAGTGAGTTGGAAAATATAGTAGGTACGAGTAGGGCAAAAGATTCTCAAGGAGTGGAATTGGTGAATGTTCAATCAAGAGTCGGGGCGGCTCAGAGCTGTTAATTGTCACGGGTAAGCAAATGAGAAAGTGGTCAGAAAAAATAAGGGTCATATAAATGAGTTGGGTAAAAAAAAATCGACATCAACGACGGCTACAATCCGTCGCCAATTGACCCAAAACCGTAGCTAAATCGAAACAGCGACGGCACACCAACCGTCGCCAAGCCGTAGCAATTATTATCGTCGCTATTTGAATCAGCGACGGCACAATAGCCGTTGCTAATTGGCGACCGCTACGAACCGTCACTAATTTGAAAACTGCCGTCGCTAATTTCCAAATTCAAATACATATTAGCGACGGTTAGCTTACCGTTGCTAGCTAGCGACGGTTTCTTGCCGTCGCTAATTTCCAAATTCAAATACATATTAGCGACGGTTAGCTTATCGTAGCTAGCTAGCGACGGTTTCTTGCCGTCGCTAATTTCCAAATTCAAATACATTAGCGACGCCTAGATTACCGTTGCTAGCTAGCGACAGCTCCGTGCCGTCGCTAAGTCCCGAATTAGATTTCTTTAGGGACGGCCAGATTGCCGTGGCTAACAAAAAAAATTGAAAAAAAAAAAATTTATAATTAATTTTATAATACTTTTTTTGTCATTATATTAATTTTATAATACTCAATAAACATCAAATTGAATTATAAACATCTTAATAAAATACAATCCCAAATAGACAAAATTGGAATATAAACATATTTGGCATATACTTTTTATTTGTCCCGAATAGAAATACTTTTTTTTGGCAAATTATAAACTTCTTAAACCTGAACAAAATTAAATTAATTTTCATATACTCAATAAATTGTCCATCACAAAAAAATACAATCCCAAATACTGTCAACCTCAAATTGAGATAACTACATAAAACAAAATTGTGATCGTCTATGCGAAATAAAACAAAATTTTTACATACAGTAATTGCACACAGTAATTGCTTTAAGATCTGCATCAGCTTGGTCTTCCAGAACTGCATTAAAATCACAATTTGCACAATCATCAGAGTAAATAAGCCCACAGATCGCTACCCTGATTATATAAGACCATATGCTAAACAAAAACTTGCACAAATAAAATCCAAAACAGATGTGTACCTCACCCAGCAATGAGGTACTGTGCAGGATCACCTTCGGGGACATTTTCCATGAACCATGCTACATGTGAAACCACTTCTTCGTTGCTGAACGTGGTGAATGACAGAAGGTGTACAGCTGACATAAGCAGCTGTACCCACATAATTAATCCGAAACATCTGAAACAATGCTTCATTGCATCTTGGCTGCATCCAGACAAGGAATAAAGGGAACTAGCTCGATCAGTTTAGCATAATGGGGGCAATTTTGCAAAACATTATCTTTTAACTTGCTTCTTAATTGCATAATTTGCAGTAATACAAAAGATTTGGTTATTCATTTGATAAAAGTGAGGAAGGAAAGACGCTGCTTTCCACATATCTTTCAGCCACATAACTAAGTTCTAAGCTACCAAATTGACTAGAACTCCGATAATATACCAAACAGCTTTCTACAATGACTCTAAATAAACTGGTTGTACAAACTGCCACCCATCCTTCACTAAAAAATGATACATTGCTCATCCAGCTAGTGCATGAAAATACCATGTGAGGTCCCAGTCGATGAGAGACATAATGTTTTTTGTCCCACGCTCAATCCCAAGTCTCACAAATATGCATGTCATTAAAAATAATTTTGAGTTTTTGCTAATGTCAGTTACTTTGCTTATCTAACTCCTATAACAAGTCGGGGGTGGAGCAGTCTCCATGTCACTCTATATAAGCGCCAACAGTAATCTCAAATGTATGGTGTCAATTAAAACAAAACAATTTGCATTGGACATAAATAAGTGAAAAATGGTAAGCAATGCGATCTTACCTTCTTGAGAAATCCGGCACCAAAAGCTCTTGTAACTTTCAACTGTCCCTTGACTCTATCATTCAAGATAGCTTGGTTATCATCAACATGTTCTGCTTTGATCCTCAATACTTCCTAGAAATATTGAAAAGAAAGAAATGGTGAGTCCACAAAAAAAATTCAAGATATCTCAACCTAATTTTAGAGAAGACTCAAAAACTCTATTCAAGAGATAAAATATTCTTAAATACATATTAACATATGATGTATCACACTTTGTTAGTTTCTGCAGAGCACCCAAATAAAAGGTAGGAAATTCAAAGTTTGAAAATCCCTTTTTCAAGGGACAACCTCTCCTTCCTGCAGATTGCATCGCTCTCAATCTATCTCTTTGAATAAACACAAATGAGAATCTTGGATTTATAACCTAAAATAGCAAAATGATTGAGACAAATATGCTAGAGACGACCAGGTGCCAAGTGAGGCAATCATTACAAGTTACAACCTTGCAAATGTTCATGATTAAGGGGTTCAAATGCTTCACTTCTTGTACGTTTCCTCTAAATTCTATTTTTAGGGATTGTACATGTTAATTTCTCATCAAAAGATGAAAGAAAATCATCCCTCCTCGGCTTAGACCACTTCCATTCTACCCATCCTCTTTCTCTTTCAATGAAATATTAGCAATAAAAATCCAACCAGCTAGTCATTTCTAGATATAAATAAGTGAAAGGCCTAAATAAGTGAAAGGCCTAAATTCAACCTTCGGTGAGAGAAACCCAATCAATAGATTCAAGATATATATCCCGAGCCCATACGAAACGATATAGAATCCTTCAATGAAGTAAACGCGCAGAGAGCAAACAAGGACTTGAGCAAAAACAGAGTGTACCCAAGGGTGAATAAGCAACCAGCGTACATACAATAACCGCATCCACGCAGCCGCAGAATCTCAAAAACCGCAACCACGCAGCAAACGCAGCACCCATCCAGCAAACTCAACACTCAGCACTCAGCCAGACAGAGAACGCAGCAGTCCATGTCATCGCAGCAGCAGTAAACGTCATCGCAGCTTCGGACTGCAGTAAACGCAGCACCCATCCAAACAGAGAACACTCTGTTTTGCGACAGACTGCCCAGTGCAGTGCGCACCCACCGTGCTGCTGCTCGTCCCCCTGTTTTGCGACAGACTGCCCACTCTGTTTTGCGACAGACTGCCCAATCCTGTTTTGCAGTTCCCTGCAGTCCAAAAAACATTTATATTTACGCAGAAAAGAGTGAAATGAAAAATGAGAAGATGAAACAGCAGGAAAGGAAGATTAATAGTATCTAAGAAAATTCATTGTAGACGAGTATCCTAACATTGTCACAGATATAATCGACAATCCAAATTTCCCAGAAATGAATCAAGATCCAACATGTTGTTATAAAATATTTTCATAGCATTTTTCATTAAAACCACAAAGGTAAGAGTTATAAAGAACCAAGGTATTATTTTTGTTAGTAGGTGCTCATACACTATCTGATACGAGTGTCATATCTAGTCCATGGAGTATCTGGGTAGTCATATCCTGTTGGACAAGTGAAGTACCAGGTATCATATGTTAGGTGGGAAACCATTTCTACATTTTCCCAAAAAATCAAAGAGAGGTACCTTAATGCTTCCTTCTGGATTAGTTCAAGCTGCTACTGCTGCTACCATTGGTGCTTCACGAGAAGCAGCCTCAGGTAGATGGACTCCTACATCTCATCCCAAACTACTATTTAGGGTCAGTGGGTGGCAGGTAACAGTCTCGCTTTCCTAAGCCATTCAAGTGTATGGAATCTGCGGTGCTTAGGTCTCTTCGATCTTCCTAATGAAAGAGTCCCCTGTCTGACGTGCAGTGAGGGCTTGCCCCCTTTGCTAAATAGATTATTCACTGCCCACGCGAAGAAGGCTGGATCAAGAAAATAATTCCTTTCACTGAGGACTAACTGGATTTTCATATTGCACTACTATTATCTGATTTCCCTTCATACAAATGGATGAATTCAATGGTGGACATCATAATGGGGATTGTATACTTCGAGAAAAAAATTGGTAATCAAGATAGAAAGATCCTATCTAACATCCTAAAGAAGTTGGAGGAATCTCAAAACGAGCAGGTTGGGAGTATGTTAACTCCAATTCTACGAGATTCCAGAGAACCATTGAATGTGATTGCATTTTACCGCAATATCATTGGGCATGGTCTATGTTACAGCATTCAAGGGGAAGAAGAAATGTACTGAGACGGAACAAGTGGACTATAGGCAATACCTATGAAGTAACTATTCTCGAAACAAGGTTGTACTAGTATTGAATCAATGGAATCATGGGAACTAGAAAGAAAAAATAATAATCTCCAATGACTGGCAAAAAGTTACCTGCAACAGGGATTTCGACAGCAAACTCGGTGTAACAGAATACTGAGAGCATGGCCGACACACCGGAGACAACATAAGAGAGAACAACAGCAGGACCAGCATCTGTGTTTGCTTCAAGACCGGTGAGGACGAAAATACCAGCACCAATGACAGCACCAATGCCAAACCAAATAAGATCCCACCAATTAAGAGTCTTCTTCATCTCATGCTGACTCCTTGCCTTCACTTCATTAATCTCAGTATCATCAAGGGACCTTGTAAGAACTCTGTCCTTCAACCTTAACCCAATCTCACTCCATGCCTTCCCATAATTCCGGAATTATGGGAAGGCACCAGCTTTGAAATGACTCCTCGGGTATGAAATCACCGTTGCTGCAAGAACATCCCCTCCTCTTCACTACCCCTTCACTAATATCTCCAGTACCCATGTTTTATTGATTCTCTCCTACACCTTCACTTCTTCTTTTCTAAGAGATCTTGATCTGTGCAAATAAATAACAATTCCCAGTTAAGTCAAACAGATATACACACAAATACGCAATAGCACACATTAATAACAATCATTTGACATTGAGCAAGATTGTCATGCTCCAGTGTCAAGCTTGACCTAACTGTGTACAAATCCACACAACCTTCTGGTGAGGAATGTAGTAGTCGACTTTGTTGACTCACTAGATGGATTTTTCTAAAAAAATTTAGCATTTTTCAAGTAGAACTACCAAAAATCTTTAAGCTGTCCACGAAAAATCAGTGTGTCCACACATCTAACAACTTGCTGATGCTAGACAGGATGGAATCCATAGATCCAATTCATATCCATTGACTTTTCCACAATATTCCTCTGGCCAAAACAAAAAAAGAAGTCCGTACATTTTGGCTTAAATGGGGGGACTTCTATTACAGATCCCCTAGAAACTATGAGTATGTTTGGTTGTAATTGTAATTTTCTTTCCCTCCTCTACAACAAAAAACTTTAAATTTGATTCATGTGGAATGAAATATAACCTCTATAGTTCTTCCATGGAAAAAAAAAAAAAAGTATAAAAATGGAAAGCTTAAGATTTGATTCATGAGGAATGAAAAATAAGTTTTTCGATATAAAAACATTAA
This sequence comes from Berberis vulgaris, assembly GCA_963556465.1. Lineage (NCBI taxonomy): Eukaryota > Viridiplantae > Streptophyta > Magnoliopsida > Ranunculales > Berberidaceae > Berberis > Berberis vulgaris. Next base: position 73,051,854 of record OY747132.1, read on the forward strand.
AAGGGAACAAATACCCATGGAGGATTATATGTTGTATTGAAACTTGAAAGATGAAAAAGAGAACCTCCTATGAGTAAGGGTATGGCTAATAATGGTGTTGGCTTTGAACCTTGCTCTTCATCTTCAAAACTGAAACTCACTCAATCATTTTTGCCCTCCTCTGGCTTTGGCTACTTAATAAAACAAGGCCGAGATGTCAAATTCGGCAATAGATTCTTCTACTCAACCCAAATGAAAATGATGGACCAAAAAAATAATAAAACAGAGCTGACAGCTGCGCTAAGAAGAAACTATGAGAACTACACCCCAATTTATTATAGCAATATATGTTGTTTAATTGGTTCCTCTCTTTATGGTTTTTAGTGTTCATAAGATAAACACTACAGCCGAATTCAGCATTTACATCACCAGATCCGTCCATCCATTCATGCACATAAACAAAGAATACAACAACTATATGAAACTATAGAAGAGATCAGATATTATTTACCTCTGTCCCTCTCCAGCAATAGAGGGAGTCATAGTCTCAGGGACTACACTATCTGTTTGAGATAGTTGAGACACATGCTCTGACCTTTCCTGACTTGATATAGCTTGTGAAGTAGAAGCATGTTGTGATAAGGTTGCTTTTCGAGAACGCAACTGTCCTCTTTGAGTTAAACGCCTCATCTCTAGATTTTTTTAACCTGTTATGACATTCAAGATTGCACATATTCATGCATAGAAAAAAAATATATAAGTTCATGAATTTATTAATTGACATTTATGAAAACCAAAAATTTATTCTTTTAAAAAGATAAAGTAAAACAAGTATATATTATACATTATTTTTTACGGCTATTCAAATTTGAAGCTTGCTCTTGTAAGGTTTTACAAACTCAATATGTTATTTCTGTATGATGCTCTATCCCTAAAAGCCATGCAAATGGAGGATCAACCCAAATATATCAAACGAACCCAAAGTTCAAATTAAATGAAACAAGCAGGATACTGCACGCTTTTGGCATATCTACCCATTAGCTAATAATTTATTATTCCACGCTTATTGAATGTCTCTCTCAAAGTAGTTGTATATATTCATGTTCAACTTCACATAAAAAGTAAGCAAGCCAAATTCCACTTGGCTAACATGGTCAACAAAAGCAGTGCACTAACATGGTCAAAACAAAACCAATCTAATCAAGCATTTCACTATTGGTTGGTACACTTAAAATACATCAAAAGTGTGGACGGTCTGACTTAATTCTACCATCCACATCTATTGCTATAGATGGTAAGAAGATTTAATAATTCATTAAATTCCACTTGAGATCCATGAAAAAGTTTTGCTAAATTTGAACATGTAAGGAATTTTACAAGTATATTTTGATTGTATGGAAGAAATTTTACAATCATACTATTACACTGAAAACTAAAGCTTGTGTACGTATATATGAAAACAGACTTGGGAAGGTTTAGACGTCTAGCTTGAATTCCAAGAAGAGTTCTACTTCCATCTTTAAACTAAAAGTCTGTGAGTTTGGAGTAGTATTAGTTGTTCGCCACTGCCACTGCCACTGCCACTTTTACAGTTCAAAACAATATTAAAAATTTGCATCTTTACACTAAAATTTGCAAAACAACATAAACCTAAGCAAGATATTCTACTTCCATCTTTAGACTAAGAGTATATGAATTCTACAATATAAACAATATAAACCTAAGAGTCTGTGATTTTATTTTTACTTACCTTGTTAGAGCACAAAAACCCTTGTTAGAGCACAAAAACCCCAATGAACTTCCTGGATGCAGAATGATTCCTCTCAGACCTTCTTCCTCTGAAAATCGAGGGTTCTTCCCTTCAAAATATGGTTCTTCCTCTCTGACCTTCTTCCTCTCACAGTTTCTTCCTCTGAAAATCGCTCGTTTTCCTCTGAAAATCGATCGTTTTCCTCTGAAAATCGATCGTTTTCCTCTCAGACCTTCTTCCTCTGAAAATCGAGGGTTCTTCCCTTCAAAATATGGTTCTTCCTCTCAGACCTTCTTCCTCTCACAGTTTCTTCCTCTGAAAATCGCTCGTTTTCCTCTCAGACCTTCTTCCTCTCAGACCTTCTTCCTCTGAAAATCGAGGGTTCTTCCCTTCAAAATATGGTTCTTCCTCTCAGACCTTCTTCCTCTCACAGTTTCTTCCTCTGAAAATCGCTCGTTTTCCTCGCAGAGCTTCTTCCTCTGAAAATCGCTCGTTTTCCTCGCAGAGCTTCTTCCTCTCAAACCTTCGTCCTCTCAAAATCGCTCTTCCAAACCTTCTTCCTCTCTCTGCGTCGTCCTCTGCAATGATTCTTCCTCAATGATTCTTCCTCTCACAGGTTCTTCTCAACGATTATTCCTCAATGATTCTTCCTCTCACAGGTTCTTCTTCTCAATGATTCTTCCTCTCTCTGCTTCTCAATGATTCTTCCTCTCACAGGTTCTTCTTCTCAATGAATCTTCCTCTCTCTCTGCTTCTCAATGATTCTTCCTCTCTCTGCTTCGTCCTCTGCAAGTAATACTCTCTTCACAAAACAAAAAAAAAGCGGGATTCCCAAATTTTTTCGCGCCGAATGGTTTTTATTTCGTGCCCTTTTTTTTTTTTTTCTCGATTAGGGACGGCTAAAAACCGTAGGTAGGATTTGTAAATCTTAGCTACGGTTATTATACCGTGGCTAAGTAAAAATTTTGTCGAATTTTTTTTTTTTTCAAATATACACTTATGGACGGCATAAAACATAGCAAAGTGTTTTTATTTGTCAATCCCAAATAAGTAATAGGTGAAAAATCCCCCAATTACTCCTCGGTCAAATAAACTGCATGAAGTCCATCCAAATTCACAATTCATTTCTCATAATCCATCAACGTACAACTGATATCAGGCACAAATCAATTCAATAAAAACACTTGCCTTGGTTTCAAGGCCACGAAGCTCGACCTGAGTGAATTGGCTTTGAAGCCAGGGATCCGAAACAATAACACCCATAAAGGTAGACATTTTTGCCAATGTTTACCAACCTGAACAATCCCACAATGAACAAACAAATAGCACACTATAAGGATCTCAAACACACAATGAAAATAAAAATTCAGATCCAATTTCTTATAAAACAAAACACGATTGAATCAACACGTAAATGAAGAAATAAAACTGATTTGGGGACAGAACCTCACGAAGAGGAAAGAACAGGAGCCGACCAACCCCTGATCAGTGAATGCCATTTGAAAACCCAAGAATTCCTTCAATAATGGCCTCATGGAGTTGTTGAAAACTGTGGATTCTTTGTGGGTTTTAATGTTTTGCTTTGCTAAAAGAAGGGAAAAAAAATCTAGACAGATTTGAATAAGAAGAGGACATCTAAATAAGAATAAGGATCTTACATAAAAAAATTGATGACGATGGAGTTAATCGAAGTCTTTCGGTTGAAATAAGAACTGGAGCCTTGGTTCTCTCACCCCGTGGCTAATCTCTTTAGTGTTTAATATTTTTTTTTATAAAAACCAATTGGCCACGGCAATTGGCCATAGCTAATCTCTTTAGTGTTTAATTTTTTTTTTAAATCAATTAGCGACGGTTTGTTTCTCTCGCTAATATAAAAAATGAAAAACGAATTCTCTTTAGTGTTTATTATTTTTTTTAAACCAATTGGCCGTAGCTAATCTCTTTAGTGTTAATTTTTTTTTTAAACCAATTAGTCTATGATGTTCTTTGATCTGATCTGATCTTCTTTGATCTTTTTTGATTTTTTTGATCATATCTGATCTGATCTTCTTTGATCTAATCTTCTTAGATCTTCTCTGATCTGATCTTTTTTTATCTTCCTTGATCTCATCTTCTTTGATCTGATCTTCTTTGATCTTATCTGATCTGATATTCTTTTATCTCATTTTCTTTGATTTTGAACTTCTCTGATCTTCTTTGATCTGATGTTCTTTGATATTCTTTGATCTGATCTGATATTTTTTTATCTGAACTTCTTTGATCCCATCTTGTTTGATATTATATTCTTTGAACTTCTTTGATCTGATCTTTTTTTATCTGATCTAATCTTATTTGATCTTCTTTGATCTTATCTGATATTCTTTGATGTTATTTGATTTGATCGGATCTTCTTTGAACTTTTTTGATCTGATCTGATATTTTTTTATCTGATCTTCTTTGATATTTTTTTTATCTGATTTGATCTTTTTTTATCTGATATTCTTTGATCTTCCTTGATCTGATCTAATCTTCTCTGATCTTCTTTGATCTGATCTGATATTCTTTTATTTTATTTGATCTGATCTGATTTTTTTTTTATCTTATTTGATCTGAACTTATTTGATATGATCTTCTGTGATCTTCGTTGATCTTCTTTGAACTTCTTTGATCTGATCTGATCTTCTCTAATGAGTTTCCTAGCCGGGTTGAAAGACAATGGGTTATTGGTGATTTTATCCAGTTTATAAATATATAGCTATTTTCTTTATATAATTAAAAAAAAGAATTAGTTACGGTAGAGAACCGTGGCTATAAAACTCATTAGCCACGACACTTTGACGTCGCTAAAATAAAAATTTTAATATAAAAAAAAAGTTTCATTGGCGAGATTCGAACCCGGGTCGCCTGGGTAATTTGACCGTGGCTAACAAAAAAAACAAAATTTTCCAATTTAAAAAACAAAAATTCACATTTAGCTAATGTTTGCTTTATATAATTTAAAAACAAAAATTCACATTTAGCTATGGTATTTTGACGGTGGCTAACAAAAAAGAATTCTAAACGTTAGCTACGGCCCTGGTGCCGTCGCTATATTGTTTTTTTAAAAAATGCATTAGCTACGGTATTTGGACCGTGGCTAACAAAAACAAATTTATAAACATTAGCTACGGCCCTATATTTATAAATATTTGTTTTTTAAATATTTATAAATCACAAAAAAATATTTATAAACATTAGCTACGGCCCTATCGAAAAAATTTATAAATATTTGTTTTTTAAAAATCACAAAAACATTAGCTACGGCCCAAGTGTCGTCGCTAAGTTGTTTTGTAAATATTTTTTTAAAAAATGACATTAGCGACGGTACGCGGACCGTAGCTAACAATTAAAACAAATTTCGAAACCTTAGCTACGGCCCAAGAGCCGTCGCTACGTTGTTTTGTAATTTTTTTAAAAAAATAGCATTAGCGACGGTACGCGGACCGTAGCTAACACTAAAAAAATTTTGAAACCTTAGCTACGGCCCAAGAGCCGTCGCTACGTTGTTTTGCAAATTTTTTTTTTAAAAAATGGCATTAGCGACGGTACGCGGACCGTAGCTAAGTATAAAAAAATTTCGAAACCTTAGCTACGGCCCAAGAGCCGTCGCTACGGTGTTTTGTAAATTTTTTTTTAAAAAACAAATGGCATTAGCGACGGTACGCCAACCGTAGCTAAGTATAAAAAATTTCGAAACTTTAGCTACGGCCCAAGAGCCGTCGCTATGTTGTTTTGTAATTTTTTTTGAAAAAAAAATGCCATTAGCGACGGTACGCGGACCGTAGCTATGTATAAAAAAATTTCGAAACCTTAGCTATGGCCCAAGAGCCGTCGCTACGTTGTTTTGTAAATTTTTTTTTTAAAAAAAATGCCATTAGCGACGGTACGCGGACCGTAGCTAAGTATAAAAAATTTCGAAACCGTACCTACGGCCCATGAGCCGTCGCGACGTTGTTTTGTAAAATTTTTTTTGAAAAAAATGGCATTAGCGACGGTACGCGGACCGTAGCTATGTATAAAAAAATTTCGAAACCCTAGCTACGGCCCAAGAGCCGTCGCTACGTTGTTTTGTAAATTTTTTTTTAAAAAAAATACCATTAGCGACGGTTGTAAGCCGTCGCAAAAACCAATAGCGACGGTTGTTTTACTTTATTTCCCATACCCGTAGCAGAACCAATAGCGACGGTCAAATGCCGTCGCAAACCGATTCAATAGCGACGGTTTTTTAAAACCGTCGCTAATCGCCGTAGCTAATATTACTTTTTTTTGTAGTAATATTAGCTACGAAGGGATTGGGAAAGATGGAACTGATAGGAAATTGAGATGTTATTGTCTCTAATAGTTTTGCCATATTAGAGGAGGAAGTTGATGACGTTAAATTGGGTGAAAATCTTCCTCAAGGGAAGGGCACTAACAGAGGTGTGATCAATGAGACTGTCCAAGACCAAGTGGGAGGAGAGACTGTTGTGATTTTTGAGCAACCATTGGTTGCTGTGGTTGAAGCCTCGACAGAAGGAGAAGAAAATGAGCTCAAAACGGATACGCATAACTTGCAGATTACAATGGAGGTAGAGGTGGCTGAGACTGTGGTTGGAATGAAGGGTATCAATGCAGGGGAAATGCAGGAAAAGGAAAACCACAGTGCGCAGAAGAGCTTGCTTTCGGCAACGAAAATGTTGATCGAGGCTAGGTACTCGGTGAGTGAAGCTAAACGAGCAGTCGATATGCATGCGAGTTCGTCCTTTGATCAGCCTTCTGTTATTTCTCCTACTAGAGGTGCTAGTCTCGGTAACGGTAGATATGAATGTGTCGATGCGGAGCAGATTGTTAACTCAATGGGTCAGGTAGCAGTCAATATTTCAATGGGTCATGTTGCAGTTGATGCGGAGCAGGTTGATACTTCAATGGCTAATGCAGCAGTCGATGTGGAGCATGTTGGTATTTCAAAGGTTCATGTATCAGTTGTTAAGGCAGCTGTAGAGACTGTCCATGATGAAGCTTGTCAAGCTGTTGGCGTGCTGGACAGTGAAATGAATAGGAAGACTGAGGTGATTAAATACGCGAGAAATACAGAGTAGGGAACAAGGTGCTTTGTTCCTGTAACAGGGGCCTTTGGGGACGATGCATGTTCATGGACTAATTTGGGGGCGCTGCATTTGATGGTATACGATATGGTCAGGCCCTATATGATGGAACACACAGGTGTTGAAGAAGCTAACTGTGGGGAAATGAGACATACTTCCAACACAAATGTCAAAGAGTTACCAGAATCTGAAAGGACTCCAATCGCGACGAATAATCAGGGAGGGGTAGAAAAGGAATTACCGGTTGTGGATCAACAGGTGCAGTTGTTAGTGGACACAGTGGTGGTGGCTTTGTTGGGGTCTGAATCGATAGCATATTTGGATGTTGGGTATTCAAGTAGCAATATCAAGTTGGTGGTGACTAAAAAGCTTGACTCGACGCCTAATGTTCGGTCTCAGTCAAAGCAGACCATTTCGGTAACTCCGGTTCCATTAGTGGAGACCTTTGGAATTTCTGGTCGTTCAGGGGATTTGGTTGGTCAGGCTAACAGAGAAAATAAACAGGAGTTCGATACCAACAATTCGTATGAAAACAGTTCGGATGAAGAAGATCTGGATGAAAACACCATCAGGTCAAGAATATTGTCAGGTTTAAAGAAAGATCACATACGATTAATGAAAAGTTTTGATAAGAGGAATATGACAACAGAAAATACGCTGGATCACGATTACTTCAAAGACTTCAAGGCTTTTCCTCGAAGATCATCTTGAATGAAGAAATGCAACAGCAAGTACATGCTTTGATCTAGGGGTTTGGTCAGTTTAGATTTGATATATTTGTCTAGTTTCTGTTTTTCCTTCCCACTTTGTTTTTATATCTCGTTTTGGGAAAAGTAATTAAAGTCTGGCCTCCCATAACTGCCTCTCCATAGCGGAGATTTAAAAAAAAATGATAGATAATAAGAGCAACACTAGTGAAGGAGTTGAAGAAGTGACAGTGAATAAACAAACAACAGATGAAAATTACTTAATGAAGATGGAAAAGAGAAAAAACACAGTTCATAAGACTAACAAATTCATAGGTAATGAGTGCACTTTTGATGAAACATGTGAAAAACAAATTAAGGATAAAAGATCAGCTATGAAGAAGATGACTAATAAATATCTAATGAAAGAGGTGAGTACTGAACTATCTTCCATCCATGTCAAATGACAGAATCAAATAGTTTTATTGGCAAATTTTCGTTATTGTTGGTTTACCTGAAACTTGGTGTCAAAGTCAATCTAGAAAAGGATCATTTCAAATTCAAATAAGAGTTTATTGTATCAGATTTGTTAAGTTACAGTAAAGTTATGCATTCAATGCTTGCATGTTTTTATTTTATTAGATTGAAATACTAAAAGAGCAATCTCGAAGATGAAATTTGCAATAGATGTGATTGAGATAGAAAAAGCATGGATGAATTTGTGCTAGAAGGAACCCAAAACGGCCAAAGGATTGGGAAGTCTACGAAGCATTCGCTTCAGCTATAGAACAATGTGAGACAAGGACTCAAAATCCTTCGTTGAACAAGGACTCAAAGTCATTTGTTGTATCTTCATTGGTTGGCTCCCAATTTAAAGGGAAGAGTCAGACAATGACTCAAATTATCTTATCTTCTCTCTTATATACAACATAACATGGGCAACAACACATACAACGTTGAGCAGCAGTATACACACAATGCGAAAGACAACATCAATACAGCGTGAAGCGACTGCGAGTTCGACATGAAACAGGCTGCATGTTCGGCGTGAATCAGTGTGTGTTCAGCGTGAAACAGTAGCCAAGTATAAGGGTTGAAATCGAGTGATTTTGGGTGTTCTTCGTTTGCGAGTATTCCATCAAATCTTTGGGGTCCCTTTTGGGTACTACTTAAGGAGAAGTGAAGGGAGGAAGATTGAGAAGAAACTCTTGTTACTTGGTGGTATTATTTGCTTGAGATTCAAGTAAGTGTTTCCATATCAATAAGATAGTTACAGAGTTGTCGTCCGTGGAGTAGGCAAAGCCGAACCACGTAAATCCTGGTGTGATCTTTATTTTTTTGCATATTGATTATTGCTTGTTGTTTGCTTATTACTTGCATAGCGTTTTTAGTCATTCTCTTTCACCAACTAGGTCTTGTCATTGTGTTTGGAATTATTTTTGCATCAGTTGGTGTTTTAGACTAATTATTCCAGCATGTATTTTCCTTACAAGTATTATCAGAGCGCCTGTTGGTTGGTGTTTGTGCTTTGAAGGTGTCAAATGAAATGGCTGAAAGGTCTTCTTCATCGCATGATGATGGCCATGTGAAAGTCCATGGGTTCGAAATTGTTTGATTCAATGGTAGAAACAATTTTAAAGCTTGACAGATGGATTGTAAAGATATTCTGGTTAATTTGGATCAGATTGATGCACAAGATGAGAAAATGAAACCATCATCAGATAAGGCGACGGTTGAGGTTATCAAGAAGTTGAGTAAAATGGATCAGAAGGCATGTAGTATGATTCGTTTGTGTCTTTCTTATATGGCTTACAACTTCGCTGATGAGATGACGGGTCATGGTATTTGGGATAAGTTTCAAGCTATGTATCTTTAGAATGATCAGATGAGTGTGAGGTACCCACAGAAGAAGCTCTTCACTTTCAGGTTGCAGCTAGGTAAACTAATGACGGATCACATAAATGAATTTGAATGTTTATACTCAGATTGTGTTAGCTTAGGAGCTAAATTTGAATATAGTCAAAAAACATTATTCTTGTTAATTTCTTTGTTACCGGAATGGGAACCGTTTGTTGATCAGATAACATTGAAGAAATTTTTTTTTGTGTATAGTGATATTGTTCAAGCTGTACTTGCAAAGGCTTCCAGAAAGAGTGCTTCGAATTAGGATGTTCAAACCCATGGTCTTTCGGTGACAATGGAAAAAAATTACAAGAGGAACAACTACAGAAGGAACCAATCTTAATCAAAATGTAGAGATATGTCTAAGGTTGAATGTCACAAAATGTAAGCGCAATGGTCATTACAGGAGTGATTGTCCAGACCGGAAGGATAATCACAACAAGCAAGAGAATGAGAGTAGGGGCGTAGTGAATGTTGTTGAGATACTGGATGTGGCAGAAGATATTCTAATCGGGGGTGACTTAGCACACGCACTGATGGAAAAATCTTATGACCATTTGTATGACAGTTGGATGTTGGATACGAGAGCTTTGTATCATATGTGTCTCGTAAGGGATTGATTCAACACTTATCATGAGGTTAAGAGAAATTCAGTTAAAATGGGTGACTCTTGACCTTGCAAGACAATGGATGTTGGTACAGTCAAATTCCAAATGGCAGATGGGTCATGTTGACAGCTTACCGAGGTATGTCATGTTCCATTTCTTTCAAAGGGGCTGGTTTCAAATGGGGTGCTTGAAGCTTAGGGTTACAAGTATATTGGTGTGAATGGATATTGCAGTGTTTATTTTGGTGACAAGTTGCTTATGACAGCTGTTAGGCATGCCAATTTGTATTTCCTTCAGGGCAGTATAGTTGAAGGTGGAGCTTTGGTTTCTACAATTGTTGATGAGAAAAGCTTGACGCGCACACAGTTATGGCACATGCGATTAGGGCATGTAGGTGAGAGTGGACTAAGAACTTTAAGCAAGCGGGGCTTGTTTGGTGATGATAAAATGACAAAGTTAAATTTCTGTGAATATGGGAAGCAAAGCATAGTCAGTGATACTACTCATACCACCGCGGGGATTGTGGATTACATCCACACTGATGTTTGGGGACCCTCTAGAGTCACATCCAATGGGGACTCCAGGCGTTTTATGTCTTTTATTGATGACTTAAGCCGGAGAGTATGGGTGTATACCATGAAACATAAAAATGAAGTCACTTATATCTTCAAGAAGTGGAAAGCTATGACTAAGAAACAAACTAGAAGGGTGATCAAAGTAGTGAGATCTGGCAATAGCGGTGGGTATATCGAGGATCCCTTGAAGCAATTTTGTTTGAAACATGGCATTAGAAAATACTTTACAGTGAAGTCAACACCACAGTAGAACGGGGTAGTAGAACAGATGAACCGTACCCTGTTGGAGAGAGCACGATGCATGTTGTCCAATGCAAGTTTGGGCAGAATATGATGGGCTGAAGCAGTAAACACGACATGCTATCTCATTAACCACTCTTCTTCATCAGCTATTGAGTCTCAGATTCCTATGGAGGTATGGTCTGGTATTTCTTCAGATTATACTAACTTGAAAGTATTTGGTTGTCCAACATATTTTCATGTTAGGAAGGATAAAATTGGAGTAAGGGTCAGGAAAACTATTTTTCTCGGTTATCCAGATATGGTGCCCTAACTTGCAGAAGTTTGTGATCAGTCGAGATATGAAGTTCCATGATGAGGCTTTGTTACAGGCAAAGTGTGAGAGATGTAAAGATGGTTCCCCTATTTGGAGGGGTGATAGCTATGATGAAGATGAGGATGCTAGATATATTCTTTGCAGGTGAAGCTTGGAGCTCCTAGATCTCATACAGAGCATGATATTCCTTCTACTGTGGGAAGAAGTGATACAGATATGATGCCTAATGAGATAGTGACAGAAGATGAGGTTCCTACTGATGGGGACATGGATTATACATAACAACAGATTCAACAGTTACAAACACCGTTTTTAGCAGCAGGTAGAGAACCTAGAGTCAGACGTGCACCACTTAGATTTGTCTATGAGGAGCATTTTCAAATCTTGACGGGTATGATGATGCTCCTACCACATATATGCAAGCTTTGCAAAGTATTCACAAAGAGAAGTGGAAGGAGGCTTTGGATGAGGAGATGTTATCTCTTCAGAATAATCATACATGGAAGCTTGTGACACTCCCTAAAGGGAAAAGGTCACTTGGGTGTAAGTGGCTTCAATAGTAAACGACGGGATTCCAGGGGTACTTGTACATGTATACGATACAAGGCAAGATTGGTGGCTAAAGGATATGCACAACAAGAAGGTGTGTACTACAATGAAGTATTCTCTCCAGTGGTGAAACACACTTCTATCTGAGACCTTTTGGTTTTAGCAGCGCAGTTTGACTTATAGCTCAAGCAACTTGATGTCAAGACTGCTTTCTTGCATGGAGATTTAAAGGAGGACATATACATGTCTCAGCCCGACGATATGTTGTTGTTGGTAAGGAAGAAAATGTATGCAAACTGAAGAAGTCAATGTATGGGTTGAAACAATCTTTGAGGCAGTGGTACAAGAGGTTTGATACTTTTATGATTGAGCGGGGATATGCGAGGAGTCAGTATGATCCTTGCGTATTTACACAGAAGCTTGATGATGGGTCTTTCGTGTTTTTCTTACTTTATGTTGATGACATGCTCATTGTTGCGAAGAACATGAAAAAAATTGATAAATTGAAGTTAAAACTTAGCATGGAGTTTGAGATGAAAGATCTTGGGTCAGCGAAAAAGATACTTGGGATGGAGATAGTGAGAGATAAGAATAAGGGCAGACTGACATTGTCACATAGATTATACATAGAGAAGGTTATTCACTGTTTTGACATGGATACATCTAAGCCAATAAGTACTCCTTTGGCAGCTTCACTTTAAGCTCTCGGGTAAGTTGTCTCGTAACACAAATGATGAGAGGGAATACATGTCATAGTTTCCTATGCTAGTGCAGTTGGTAGTCTTATTTATGCTCGGACGAAGAACCGAGTTCATCATGCCCGGACGAAGCACATTGATGTGCGGTATCATTTTCGTGGGATGTCATCGAGGATGGCGAGGTTTTATTGGAGAAGGTGAGTATTCAAGACAATCCAGCTGATATGTTGACAAAAGTGGTTCCAGGGATCAAGTTTAAGTATTGTCTCAACTTGATCAGACTCTTTCATTGTTGACGCCCCAAGGGGGCAGGGCTCTTAGGGGCATGACAACGATTCTCGTGACCGAGTAATGGGTCTTGGCGGTTTTTCATGCCAAGGTGGAGATGCTTATGTGGTTGTTTGTGATGTTTGTGTGGTGATCTGAAATTGTGAGACAATGACTCAAAGTTTTTTGTTGGAAAGGACTTAAAGTCCTTTGTTGTATCTTCATTGGTTGACTCCCATTTTAAGGGAAGAGTCAGACAATGACTCAAATTATCTTCTCTCTTATATACAACATAACGTGGACAATAGCACATACAACGTTGAACAATAGTATATACACAACGTGAAAGGCATCATCAATATAGCGTGAAGCGGCTGCGAGTTCAGCGTGAAGCGGGCTGCGAGTTCGGCGTGAATCGGTGTGTGTGCAACGTGAAACAGTACCCTAGTAGAAGGGTTGAAATCGGGTGATTTCGGGTGTTCTTCATTTGCGAGTTTCGTCAAATCTTTCAGGGTTCCTTTTGGGTCCTACTTCCATTGTAGGGAGGAGTGAAGGGAGGAGTGAAGGGAGGAAGATAAAGAAGAAACTATTGTTACTTGGTGGTATTGTTTGCTTGAGATTGGGTAATCTCAAGGATCGTTGATTGACAGCGTTATAATCTTCAAGTACATGTTTCCATATCAATAAGATAGTTATAGAGCATTGTCCGTGGAGTAGGCAAAGCCGAACCACGTAAATTCTGGTGTAATCTTTATTATTTTGCATATTGAGTATTGTTAATTGTTTGCTTATTACTTGCATAGCGTTTTCAGTCATTCACTTTCACCAACTAGATCTTGACCTTGTATTTGAAATTATTTACATCAGTTGGTGTTTTGGACTTGATATTCCAACAAGTATTTCACTACAAACAATAGATACTTCTACACTGGAACTGTCAAGCCGCTCTCTGAGCATACGGTTTGAGGATACTTCAGTGCCCGCTCCAGAAGATAATGATTGTGTTTCATCTGTTAATGCTGAGGCATCTGCAGATAATACAAGAAGTATATCAGATACAGAAGCACCAAATGTGAATGGAGGGTCCTTTCTTATAAAAGAAGATCCCACATAGAAGAATGGCATCACAATAACTGATATTGTTGCAGATCCTACCCATGCCTCTTCGAGATTAGGAGGTTGTCATGAGTGCACTCCTGGTTCACAAACTGATAGTTCAGTCTTGGCAGATCCAAGGAGCGTTGTGGATGAACCCCATAAACATTCAGTTCCTACAATTTCATAAAAGGATGTACCTGTTTCTACCCCAGAGTCTTGCATCCTAAATCATGTCAATGACATACTTGGTACGCTTTTTGTAACACCCCTACTTTTCCAATAACAATAAATAATTTATGTTTCTAAAATTCAATTGAAATTGTGTTTCAAATTCTTCTTTTGTTTGGCAACTTGTATTTTTCGAAATTCAGTCAACTTTCTTACATTCCGAATCTCGGGACGAGATTCCATTTAACGTGTGTATAATGTAACATCCCTAATTTTCATAAAGATAATTTATTTTATTTTTAATTAAATAAAATAGGGTTACATTTAATTAAATGTGAATTTCGAAATTAGGGTTTTATTTGGTGGCGTTTAAGGGTGGGTGTTCTCAGAATTTTAGTGGGGGCGAATAGCCACCCACACTACATAAAGAGAAAACCCTATTTTTCTTTTATTTCTCCTTCTTCTTTTCCCCCTTTACGTTTTCTTCTTCAATGGCAGCCGATTGTGTGATGGTGATGATACGTTGAGGAAGGGAAATGGGAAAGACTTTCAACAAGTCAGTCTGAGTTCTCATGGAGATTTCGGTGGAGGAAGAAAGAAAGTCGAATCGACCATATCTCTTATTCGTCTTCTTTTTCCTTTCACTCTCTCAAGCAATCAGATTTGTCTCTCTGTCTCTCTCGATCGAGAGCTCTGTGTCGACACAGATCTTGAGATCTGTCCGCCAGAGATCTCGAGCTCACTTTCTCTGTCTTCTCACATTTGCTACTCTTTCTGGTTCTGCACCTTGTGTGGGTTCAGATCTAGGGTTCAAGGGAAGCCATTTCTGCAACCCCCATTACATCTCTTTAATCGAAAGCATCTAAAGCTAACAGAAATTAGGGTGGGAATCAGAGAGTTTGGGGATAGCTCGCGGTTGTAATTTGAAAGCTGTGAAGAGAAAAGAAAATAGCTGTTTATTCTATAGTACAAGTAAGCCAACTCTACGCAATTATTGTCTGAGATTGGGAGAAGAGATGCAGAGGTTTAGAACTTTATCGACAGCGACCAGATGTTCTCTTAATAGCCTCTGTAGCATCTCTCAACCCAAGAACATTTCTGCTCAACCGAACTATGCTTCTGCAATCGATGATCTCCAAAGCCAGGTCTTAGTTGAAGGGAAAGCTGTTTCAAGAACTGCGATTCTCAACAGACCATCTATTCTCAATGCTTTCAATACTTCAATGGTTGCACGGTTGAAGAAATTGTATGAATTTTGGGAGAGATTGGAGAAATCAATTAGTTGGCTTGAATATAAATATGTGTGTTTGAAGAGATTGGAAGATCTGAGCTGAAGGTGTGCGTGTTTGTGTTCTTTTGTTTATAGCGTTTTGAACTCAAATGGATTGAAGAGGATGTTGAAGAAGAAGTGTGATTTAATGGCATTGTTGGACATCAATGCTTTGCCCCATAGCGATGGCGAGGGCGAGACTAGTGATGAGTTGCAAATGCAAAGGATGAGGTAGAGAAAGTGTTCAGAGTTATTTCTGATTGGGGCAATAGCTCTAGTGTATGTGATCCTTGTTTCAAATTGGTTTCTGTTTGCCGCTCGTGGACATGAACTGCTGGAAAGGGAGACTTTTTACATGCAGTCTGAAGTTTGTATCTGTGCCATTAATAAAGTATGATTGTTATAAGTGGGAATTAATTGGAGCTTGCATATGAAAATGTTTAGTGGGATTTGGAGTCATTCACATGTGCAAGCACTACATTGGGTTTCTCGACGTGAGAGCTGCGAATTGGACGATTGTGGACTGCGAAACAAGGCTGCGATGTGGTTGTTTTAGTGGCTAAAACAGGGTGTTTGTTGGCTGTGAGGTGGTGATTTGTGGCTGCGAAACAGGGTTGCCAAGTGGGTGATTGTGGGCTGCGAAACAAGGCTGCAAGGTGGCTGTTTTAGTGGCTGAAATGGGGTTCTCTGCGAATGATCAAATAAGGCGACATGATGGTACTAGTGGGAGTGGTGTTGGTCCTACTGATTTGTTATATCAAATGCAGAACTCCGATGCAAAGTTGCTGGGAGGCGTGCAACATATGGAGGAGGTGTTGAATGGTGTGGACGCTATAAGATTTAAAATCGGTGAGTTTTCTTCTTTTCTTTCTTTTTTTACTGTGAGTTCAACCTTTCTTGATATTGTTTAAGCAATGTTTTGTTTAATTCTAGTGTTTCTGCACTGAGCACTATTAATTGGATTAATGTTATGCTGCTTTGATTGAATTAGTAGTTGAGTTGATTGGGTTAGTTAAAACACAATAATATTAAGTCGAAATTGATGTTTGGCGAATGCTTCGGTTCTGTAGTGTTGAAATGGATTTCAAAAAATGGGTTTGGAACCTATTGCAGTATTCTTAGGGTTTGGAACCTATTGCAGTATTCTTACTTTTGATACCAACACATGTACTCCCTAATACTAATTAAAATGGAATACTCTAATCCAAATTTCCATATTATGTTCATGATGAGTGACGGTGGGGGTTTAAGTGGAAAAGGGTAGTGCTGGTTTCTTGAAAGGATACCAGCAATGGTGGTAGTGGTATTGGTGGATGGGGACACATGGTTGTGGGCCTGATCTGCCTAAGCCCAAGGGTTTGGCTTTGATGTTGAAAATACTATTGGAAGCACACCTCAAATAAACACTTGGACAGCAGATTAGATTGAGTTCTTTTCTGCACTTATCTTGGGCTTCCCCTTGGAGATAAATTATAAAATACTAAGGGGAGAAGGGAAGATGTCATTACCTATTTTGTGAAAATGCGTTGTAGCTCAACTCGGCCTGATGGGTTCACTTATGCGACTGTGATTCCGTGTTTGGGTGTGGGGTTCGGTCGCCAAGTGCACGCGGAGATTGTTAAGGTTGGGTTGAGTTGTGATGCTTTTGATGGGACGATAGCGTTGGCTGCGAAATCCTTTGCGATTTGCAATTTCAGTGAGTTTCTTCATTTCGTTCTCTTCTACTTTGAGTCATTCTTTTCTATCAGTTTGCCTACTTGTTTATTGTTCCACTTGTTGTCTTTTGATGAGTAGAGTATATATTAAATAGTACCCTTTTTAGATAATCTGTTGTTGGATTGTTTGATTTGTTGATTGGGTGGCTGGTTCATGTTGTTCTTGAAAATAGAATATTCCCAATTTACAAAATAGAATGGGTTTTGTCTGTGAGAATGGGTTTGCTCTCTTTGTTCATTTTGTTTATGTTTGGGGTCACCCATGTTTACCATTTTATTGATTGGGTGTGACTTTGTTGGATTGTTGTTTGAATGGTTGATGAATATTAATGCGTTGTGATAAATTTGGAGATTTGTATGCATATTGACTTGTTTATGCATTATGAAGATTTTTGATATTTGAATCAAGGAGTGACTTGATTGCCATATTGTTACATAGCATGATTAATGAATATGCTATGTTTTCCCCAAAAATGTGGGTGAATAGATTGTGAATAAATTTACGAATGACAAAATGTCATTGTGGAAGAATTCTGAATTATGAAAAATAAATGATATTGGTAAACCTGGATTTATGGAAAATATAAATCACTTGGGCTTGTATCACTTAGAACTACCACATCTCTTTTGTTTATGATTTCCCCTCTCTTACTAGAGAAACTAAATGACCAGTGGGTCGTCTTGCGGAGTTGGGGCACCCATTTCTTACTAGAGAAACTAAAATAACCTTCGGGTTAGTCTTGCGGAAATGTGGTGAGTTTGTATGCCTAAAATAGGCTTTGATATTTATCCGTCAAAAATGTGACGTGAGTTATGCGCATTGATAGCCCAAGAGTGGCTTTTGGTACTCATATAGTTAGGGGTATCCGCGATGCATGCCTGTATGTGATGTCCCCACTTAGGCATGGATGACGGAGTAGTCCTCCTTTATATGAGAGAGGCATACGGGCATGTATGTTCGGCACGGAGGTGGTGCGAATGTGGTATCGTCTAAGTGATCAATCCGTTAAAAAGATGAACCTAATTCAAATACAAAGAATACATGACGTTGCATTGTTTCTAATCCTTTTTATGCAGGATGGCAAGTCCACTAATATTTCTGCAGATCCGACTTGCCATAGTCAACTCCTATAGGGTAAGTACAGGTAAATGTATATTTACATATTAGGATGATGATATGATTGCCTCGTTGAGGAACTAAATTCTTGAAACTGTGTTTTCTTGCATCACACATTTGCCTCGTTGAGGAACTACCTATTGGTGTGATGGTTTGTTGTTTGTGTTTCGCTTGATGTTTATCACGTGCGATTTTATTGATTTTTGGAATGAAGATTTCTCACACCAGCTTTATTGCTGACCCGAGTGAGCTTTTGCTTCTTGGGTACATTCCTTTGGGAATGTAGCCGATTAGCTTTTCAGGTTCAGAGACTTTTGAGCAGCGTTACGGGAGTTTCGCTAGTGGGGCTAGTGACGTCCGTTTTCCTGGTTAGAGTTTTATTAAAAATTTTAGTTTGTTCCTATTTTCTAAATTATACTTTTTGTCTTTGCTGCTAAATGTTTCTGTCCTTATTGAATTTCACGTCCCGAGTTTTGGGGAAACGGATAATCCTACGTGGATTTTGGATTTTCGTTTTCTTCGAAAATCGGGGCGTGACAGTTTGGTATCAGAGCATTTGGTTAGCCTAGGCTAGGGTAGAGTCTAGGTGATCCTCGGAATGTGGATATGGGTGTGTAAGAGTGTAGAAGTCTTAAGATGAAGTGACAAGGGCGAACCTTGAAAACTTTAGTTTAGTTTTGTTTTCTTTGTGAATCTCATGATGAGGCTTCATTGACTTGTGTGCGTGAGTAACCTTATTTATAATGTCAATATTTGCGTGACATTATTCCGTATTATTTCTTTTTAGGGTTTTGATATTCGTAGTATTCACTTACCACTTTCCGTGAATCTCGGGACGAGATTCCTTTTGAGTTGTATATAATGTAACACCCCTACTTTTCCAATAACAATAAATAATTTATGTTTCTAAAATTCAATTGAAATTGTGTTTCAAATTCTTCTTTTGTTTGGCAACTTGTATTTTTCGAAATTCAGTCAACTTTCTTACATTCCGAATCTCGGGACGAGATTCCATTTAACGTGTGTATAATGTAACATCCCTAATTTTCATAAAGATAATTTATTTTATTTTTAATTAAATAAAATAGGGTTACATTTAATTAAATGTGAATTTCGAAATTAGGGTTTTATTTGGTGGCGTTTAAGGGTGGGTGTTCTCAGAATTTTAGCGGGGGCGAATAGCCACCCACACTACATAAAGAGAAAACCCTATTTTTCTTTTATTTCTCCTTCTTCTTTTCCCCCTTTACGTTTTCTTCTTCAATGGCAGCCGATTGTGTGATGGTGATGATACGTTGAGGAAGGGAAATGGGAAAGACTTTCAACAAGTCAGTCTGAGTTCTCATGGAGATTTCGGTGGAGGAAGAAAGAAAGTCGAATCGACCATATCTCTTATTCGTCTTCTTTTTCCTTTCACTCTCTCAAGCAATCAGATTTGTCTCTCTGTCTCTCTCGATCGAGAGCTCTGTGTCGACACAGATCTTGAGATCTGTCCGCCAGAGATCTCGAGCTCACTTTCTCTGTCTTCTCACATTTGCTACTCTTTCTGGTTCTGCACCTTGTGTGGGTTCAGATCTAGGGTTCAAGGGAAGCCATTTCTGCAACCCCCATTACATCTCTTTAATCGAAAGCATCTAAAGCTAACAGAAATTAGGGTGGGAATCAGAGAGTTTGGGGATAGCTCGCGGTTGTAATTTGAAAGCTGTGAAGAGAAAAGAAAATAGCTGTTTATTCTATAGTACAAGTAAGCCAACTCTACGCAATTATTGTCTGAGATTGGGAGAAGAGATGCAGAGGTTTAGAACTTTATCGACAGCGACCAGATGTTCTCTTAATAGCCTCTGTAGCATCTCTCAACCCAAGAACATTTCTGCTCAACCGAACTATGCTTCTGCAATCGATGATCTCCAAAGCCAGGTCTTAGTTGAAGGGAAAGCTGTTTCAAGAACTGCGATTCTCAACAGACCATCTATTCTCAATGCTTTCAATACTTCAATGGTTGCACGGTTGAAGAAATTGTATGAATTTTGGGAGAGATTGGAGAAATCAATTAGTTGGCTTGAATATAAATATGTGTGTTTGAAGAGATTGGAAGATCTGAGCTGAAGGTGTGCGTGTTTGTATTCTTTTGTTTATAGCGTTTTGAACTCAAATGGATTGAAGAGGATGTTGAAGAAGAAGTGTGATTTAATGGCATTGTTGGACATCAATGCTTTGCCCCTTAGCGATGGCGAGGGCGAGACTAGTGATGAGTTGCAAATGCAAAGGATGAGGTAGAGAAAGTGTTCAGAGTTATTTCTGATTGGGGCAATAGCTCTAGTGTATGTGATCCTTGTTTCAAATTGGTTTCTGTTTGCCGCTCGTGGACATGAACTGCTGGAAAGGGAGACTTTTTACATGCAGTCTGAAGTTTGTATCTGTGCCATTAATAAAGTATGATTGTTATAAGTGGGAATTAATTGGAGCTTGCATATGAAAATGTTTAGTGGGATTTGGAGTCATTCACATGTGCAAGCACTACATTGGGTTTCTCGACGTGAGAGCTGCGAATTGGACGATTGTGGACTGCGAAACAAGGCTGCGATGTGGTTGTTTTAGTGGCTAAAACAGGGTGTTTGTTGGCTGTGAGGTGGTGATTTGTGGCTGCGAAACAGGGTTGCCAAGTGGGTGATTGTGGGCTGCGAAACAAGGCTGCAAGGTGGCTGTTTTAGTGGCTGAAATGGGGTTCTCTGCGAATGATCAAATAAGGCGACATGATGGTACTAGTGGGAGTGGTGTTGGTCCTACTGATTTGTTATATCAAATGCAGAACTCCGATGCAAAGTTGCTGGGAGGCGTGCAACATATGGAGGAGGTGTTGAATGGTGTGGACGCTATAAGATTTAAAATCGGTGAGTTTTCTTCTTTTCTTTCTTTTTTTACTGTGAGTTCAACCTTTCTTGATATTGTTTAAGCAATGTTTTGTTTAATTCTAGTGTTTCTGCACTGAGCACTATTAATTGGATTAATGTTATGCTGCTTTGATTGAATTAGTAGTTGAGTTGATTGGGTTAGTTAAAACACAATAATATTAAGTCGAAATTGATGTTTGGCGAATGCTTCGGTTCTGTAGTGTTGAAATGGATTTCAAAAAATGGGTTTGGAACCTATTGCAGTATTCTTAGGGTTTGGAACCTATTGCAGTATTCTTACTTTTGATACCAACACATGTACTCCCTAATACTAATTAAAATGGAATACTCTAATCCAAATTTCCATATTATGTTCATGATGAGTGACGGTGGGGGTTTAAGTGGAAAAGGGTAGTGCTGGTTTCTTGAAAGGATACCAGCAATGGTGGTAGTGGTATTGGTGGATGGGGACACATGGTTGTGGGCCTGATCTGCCTAAGCCCAAGGGTTTGGCTTTGATGTTGAAAATACTATTGGAAGCACACCTCAAATAAACACTTGGACAGCAGATTAGATTGAGTTCTTTTCTGCACTTATCTTGGGCTTCCCCTTGGAGATAAATTATAAAATACTAAGGGGAGAAGGGAAGATGTCATTACCTATTTTGTGAAAATGCGTTGTAGCTCAACTCGGCCTGATGGGTTCACTTATGCGACTGTGATTCCGTGTTTGGGTGTGGGGTTCGGTCGCCAAGTGCACGCGGAGATTGTTAAGGTTGGGTTGAGTTGTGATGCTTTTGATGGGACGATAGCGTTGGCTGCGAAATCCTTTGCGATTTGCAATTTCAGTGAGTTTCTTCATTTCGTTCTCTTCTACTTTGAGTCATTCTTTTCTATCAGTTTGCCTACTTGTTTATTGTTCCACTTGTTGTCTTTTGATGAGTAGAGTATATATTAAATAGTACCCTTTTTAGATAATCTGTTGTTGGATTGTTTGATTTGTTGATTGGGTGGCTGGTTCATGTTGTTCTTGAAAATAGAATATTCCCAATTTACAAAATAGAATGGGTTTTGTCTGTGAGAATGGGTTTGCTCTCTTTGTTCATTTTGTTTATGTTTGGGGTCACCCATGTTTACCATTTTATTGATTGGGTGTGACTTTGTTGGATTGTTGTTTGAATGGTTGATGAATATTAATGCGTTGTGATAAATTTGGAGATTTGTATGCATATTGACTTGTTTATGCATTATGAAGATTTTTGATATTTGAATCAAGGAGTGACTTGATTGCCATATTGTTACATAGCATGATTAATGAATATGCTATGTTTTCCCCAAAAATGTGGGTGAATAGATTGTGAATAAATTTACGAATGACAAAATGTCATTGTGGAAGAATTCTGAATTATGAAAAATAAATGATATTGGTAAACCTGGATTTATGGAAAATATAAATCACTTGGGCTTGTATCACTTAGAACTACCACATCTCTTTTGTTTATGATTTCCCCTCTCTTACTAGAGAAACTAAATGACCAGTGGGTCGTCTTGCGGAGTTGGGGCACCCATTTCTTACTAGAGAAACTAAAATAACCTTCGGGTTAGTCTTGCGGAAATGTGGTGAGTTTGTATGCCTAAAATAGGCTTTGATATTTATCCGTCAAAAATGTGACGTGAGTTATGCGCATTGATAGCCCAAGAGTGGCTTTTGGTACTCATATAGTTAGGGGTATCCGCGATGCATGCCTGTATGTGATGTCCCCACTTAGGCATGGATGACGGAGTAGTCCTCCTTTATATGAGAGAGGCATACGGGCATGTATGTTCGGCACGGAGGTGGTGCGAATGTGGTATCGTCTAAGTGATCAATCCGTTAAAAAGATGAACCTAATTCAAATACAAAGAATACATGACGTTGCATTGTTTCTAATCCTTTTTATGCAGGATGGCAAGTCCACTAATATTTCTGCAGATCCGACTTGCCATAGTCAACTCCTATAGGGTAAGTACAGGTAAATGTATATTTACATATTAGGATGATGATATGATTGCCTCGTTGAGGAACTAAATTCTTGAAACTGTGTTTTCTTGCATCACACATTTGCCTCGTTGAGGAACTACCTATTGGTGTGATGGTTTGTTGTTTGTGTTTCGCTTGATGTTTATCACGTGCGATTTTATTGATTTTTGGAATGAAGATTTCTCACACCAGCTTTATTGCTGACCCGAGTGAGCTTTTGCTTCTTGGGTACATTCCTTTGGGAATGTAGCCGATTAGCTTTTCAGGTTCAGAGACTTTTGAGCAGCGTTACGGGAGTTTCGCTAGTGGGGCTAGTGACGTCCGTTTTCCTGGTTAGAGTTTTATTAAAAATTTTAGTTTGTTCCTATTTTCTAAATTATACTTTTTGTCTTTGCTGCTAAATGTTTCTGTCCTTATTGAATTTCACGTCCCGAGTTTTGGGGAAACGGATAATCCTACGTGGATTTTGGATTTTCGTTTTCTTCGAAAATCGGGGCGTGACACTTTTCCTTATATGCTCTTTGTATTTTTTTTTTAGCATCTTCAATTTCATGTGCTTCTCTCTCATAATTCTCCATCAGTAGCTATCTTTCAAATACGATTACAGATGCTTAGATGTTTTGAAAGCTGAATTATTCAATAGTTTCTTTGCTAGATTCTCTGCATAATAATATTTGTTATCTCTGTGTTTAAATGCAAAATTGGAGACAACATACTGGTAGTTTTATTTCTTTTGTTCTTGATCACACACTACATCAAATTGGTATTTTTGTAACAATCCAAAAAACAGTAACAGTTTTGAGTTATAACAATTTACAAAGCAATTTTACACATTTTCACAAATAAAATGATTCAATAATTATATCACTACAAATAGTATGGGCTTACAAGTGATACTATTCATCGTGATCTAATTTATTGTATCACTTTTTTAGTGTAGCTAGTTTTAATTTTGTTAACTAAATTTAGTTTTGACTTGAAATTGTTTGATGGATTGTAATAGCTCAAAAGTATTGCTATTTTTTAAGTTGTTACAAATATGTCAATTTAGTGTAGTGATGTGATATGTTTTCTTCTAGAACAGACATGAAATCTTCTTAATGCTAAGCATTTTTTTATTTTTTTATTTTTTTTATTATGAGAAGTATTAGATGGAGAAAGCATCCAGACCAGATGTTTCCATATGAAACCGTAAGTAATTGTTGAGAGATTATCGAATTATTTTTGAATTCCAACACAGTCTAGGCCATGTTCGACAACATATTTATATCCTTATTCCAAAAGCTTAAGGAGAGGGGAAGCATCTTGATATAAGATTCTTTCTTGCAATTGGTAGTGTTAGCAACCCAGTAGCTTAGGTCTTAGTTTCTTGTCTTAGATATTTTCATTTCTGAAAAGGTGAAATAATCTCATTCAATTGGGAAATAAGTGTAAGAAATTATAATCCCACTCAAGACCTTTCAAAAGTCAGCCCCAAATGCTCATTTCTAGTAGAAGCCCATTGCCAAACTAGGATGAGACAATCCATTCATAGCTTGCGTTCTTCCATCACCGTTTCTTAAAATTCCTTCCTTTTGGTTCCTTCGAAAAAATCCAACAAATTGGGTAGGAGTCTCCGGTTGAAGAAAGCTATTCCAGGTGGGGTCTTAATTGCTAAATGTATTGAATTTTGAAGGAAGCCCAAGTTTTTGCAGTTTTCCCATAATATTTAGTATTTACTTTGAAAAGGTTAATGGATCATGTTTTTGGGAGGGTTTTTACTTTTCAAAAGTCAGTGAAGTTTATGTTGTCTTAGAATATAACTACTTCACATTTTGTGGGAATTAATTATGCGTATATTTGTTGCAGTGGTACTCTTGAGATCTATTGTTCAAAGGACATCAAAATTCAGGGAATCATAGGGCACATCTTTGGAATAGCAGGAAACTGATTCAAATCAGCAAGAGTCAAGCTGCAGTTCGCACGACCCCAACACGAGTGAGTAACAAGCGTGATGAAGAAGACATACAAACCATATACAACCTTGAAAATAAGTCGAGCCAATATACTAAAGCACATAGCAAAATGGGATGACATCAACTGGCCACTCAGGATGAGAAGAGACCCGGAAGGAAGAGAAAAAAATATATTGTTCCTTCCATAAGGACCATGGGCACGATACCGAAGACTGCTATAATCTAAAAGACGAAATTGAGCATTGGATTCAGAAAGGATGAATCGACGAGTTCATCGGAATGTCAGACAAATAGCTCAAATGGAAGGATAAAGCAGATACCATTATGGGATCAAAAGAAAAACCCAGAGAACTAATATACGCACTATACTGCATGGCCGGAGGAAACAAAACAATCAACCTAATAGAAGAAGCAGCCAGAAATACCGCCCACTTGAACTGATCTATATAGAAACAGAAGTACTAATGAAACCAGATGAGCCATTTTACCAATGCATAGAACATGGATAAGTTTGCACCGATCAACTAACGTGATTCAAAGACCCTACTGATGGATGAAAAATCGACCCGAATTACCAACGACGAAATTGATGACAACGGACTCGACCAAACCTCGACAGTTGATGCCAAACATGGAGCTAACATAAGCATGATTGGATAATTTGGTGCTGATGTGAGCATGATTGGACAGTTTGGCGCTGACGTGAGCATGATTGGACAGTTTGGCACTAATGCGAGCGTGATCGGACAAATCAACACTGCTCAACTACCGGATCAAAAAACACTCTGAGTCTATTAGCTATGATAACATATATGATGAACAAGCAAAGCATAACCCATAGCAAATGCAGTGAATAAAGGCGTACGAGACAAAGCAACAAAAACATCAATCTTTACCACGAGGATTGATATCGACCAAGCAAAGGAAAACAAAGCAAATCACTCTTCAATCCAACATAAATGCTTCCGAAAGGAATTATCAATTAAATTACAAATTCGGAATCCCCATCTTATGCTTGGACGACAAGATAAACGCGTCGAAAATTAGCCACACAGAGCAATCGGCATACCAAGCCATGAGAAATCAAGACACAAGTCAGATATTGATTACGCCCAAACAGTACACGCGGTCAATTGCAGTAAAGATTGGGGTGTCGATCCCACGAGGAAAAACGATCTACAAAACAAGGTCAAGGAAGAAGAACTACGCGAAACTAAATTTAAGAAATTCTAGCAATTTTAAAATATGAAATTAAATTTAGTTTAATGAAAATCAAGTTTAGAAAAGTCACAAGGTTCAAAGAATCCCTCCTAGATTTCACACGCCAACTAGTATTGATTCGCTATGATGACTCGATTACGTGTTTCACATCCCAAACAACATAATCGGAAAAATAGTCTTTAATGCACCAATATATTCTAATGTAAATGGATTTTAGATTTCACTTTTTCTAGAAAGCACAAAGGTTGGTCATATATGATATCCTAAATTTACGTTATATCCGGGGACAATAACGTAATAAAAGACAATCACATATAACTAACCTACCGGAATTAATTGATCCTTAAAAATTCCACACATAAGAAAAACGTGACTAGACTTATATGGAGAAGAAAAAGACAATCACCGGAATAATAATCTACGAAGAAGTTGATGAAATCTTTGTCACTAAAATAACATAAACTCCTATATTAAATAAAAGTGAAAATCATAAAACCATTATTCACCGTAAAAGCATAAAATGAATCAAATACCAATTAAGTGCAATACATCTAGGAGTTCACATCTTCGCCTTGCGTGAAGTTTAGTGACACATGGTGAGGGTGATAATTGCAATAGCGGTGTGGAGCTTCATCTGCATGGCAACACGTGGTGGATTAGCGATGCATACCCTGCTGGACAACGTCTTCTCCCTGCTGGACAATGTCGTCTCCACTGCTGGACATCATCTCCACTGCTGTTCCCTGCTGCTGTATTGCGTCCTGCGCCTTCTGCTGGACAACATCTCCACTGCTGCTCCCTGCTGCTGTATTGCATCCTGCGCCTTCTGGCTGCTTCATTTCGGCTGCTGTTGCGTTATCTCTCTGCTGTCATGCGTTCTTCTCTTGTTGTGTAAAACACTCTGCTGTCGCTGGACAACGTCCTGTGCACTCTCTGTTGTTCTGTCCTGCGTCTTGGCTGCTGCTGCGTTATGGCAGCTTGCTGCCCTGTTTTTCTCCTTCCCGTGTATTCTCTCTTCTTGTTGTATTTATGGTAAAGAGAAAACCCTTATTGGGCCCAATTGGAAACCCAATACCCAATACAAATGGAAACCAACTAACAAAAGGGGTCCATATACAATTGGAAACCACCCCTTTTGTTTAGATTCTCTTCTAATAATAGGAGAGGTGGGTTTGGCTATGTTCATCCATATCACTTCTTTGTTCCACCAAAATTAAAAACTAATTTCTTTTATTTTTTTCTTTGGTTCTCTTTATTAATCTTTGGTTTGGGTGTCTCCCGCTCCGCTTCGTCAATTTGTCTATAAATTTCCAAATTCGCCACGCTAATGCACTTTTGTCATTTAAACTCCAAATCCTACAAAAATACAAAAAAAAATAATTAAACTAAAATACATTATTTGAAACACTAACAAATATAAACTAGGAGGTATATAATGTAATAATTATGTGAACATCAAATATATATACTAAAAAATTCTGGTCTGATCAACCACAAAGTAAAATTTGAACGAACAAGTCAACTTAACACAAAAAACTTTGAGTCGACTGAGACGTCGTACCAACGAAGTGAAAGTTGGATGAACGAGTCAACTTAACACAGAAAACTTCGAGTCGGCTGATGCGTCGACCAACGAAGTAAAAGTTGGACAAATGAGTCAACTCAAAAGCAACTTCGGACTGACTAGTACGTCAAATAAACGAAGTAAAAGTTAGAGGAACAAGTTAACTTAACACGGGAAACTTCAAGTCGATTGAGACGTCGAACTAATGAAGTAAAAATTAGACAAACGAGTGAACTTAACATAGAAAACTTTGAGTTGATTGATGCGTCGAACCAACGAAGTAAAATTTGGAAAAATGAGTCAACTTAAAAGCTACTTCGGGCTGACTAGTACGTCAAATAAACGAAGTAAAAGCTGGACGAACAAGTCAACTTAACACAGAAAACTTTGAGTCGACTGAAACGTCAAACCGATGAAGTAAGAGTTGGACGAACAAGTCAACCTAACACAAAAAACTTCAAGTCGACTGAGACATCTAATCAACGAAGTAAAAGTTTGACAAACGAGTCAACTTAACACAGAAAACTTCAAGTCGACGAACGAGTCAACTTGACACAATAAAATTCGAGTTGACTGAAACGTCGAACCAACGAAGTAAAAGTTGTACGAACAAGTCAACTTAACACAGAAAACTTAGAGTCGACTGATGCGTCGAACCAAGGAAGTAAAAGTTGAATGCACGAGTCAACTTAACACAGAAAACTTCAAGTCGACTCACGCGTCAGACCAACGAAGTAAAAGTTGGACGAACAAGCCAAATTAAGTAAAAAGCAACTTTGGATTAACTAGTTCGTCAAACCAACACATTAAAAAGTTGAACAAATGGGTCAACTTAATCCAGAAAACTTCGAGTCGACCAATACGTCGAACCAACGAAGTCAAATTGAAGGAACGAATTGACTTGATTCAAGAAGCTACGGATCGACCGATAAAGTAAAAATCGAGGCAAAAAATCAATTTCCTCGTGCAAGCTCCCACGCATCAAGAAGGATAAAGTCAACCCATCTAAGACAATTAATGCGTCAATGCGTGAAAGTGGCCATAAAAAAGTTTGAAATAAAGCCTGATACGACTACAACTGGACTAAAAATGAGCAAACAACATACAACGAGTCGACAAGATAAACTACGAAAACATGCAATACCAAAAAAGAAGCTCTTTTCATTAACAATACTATTTTGTTACATCCAGATAAGAAAATGAAGGAGTAGGAGAAGAAATAAAGGCAACCACAAGATCGCCAACAACAACATCTATGGAAGAGGGCGACGTTCTCTATTTAGAAGGGGAGGAAACAATTGCTCTTCAATCTTTGGGGCTCTTGAAGGGGGTGGGGCAATTTCTTCACCGTCATCATCTTTGAAAGCTTAATCAACCAAGTGGCGGTACCTGGATAAATCCATATTGAGCCCCTCGGTATAATCGATAAGCTCAACCTGCCCATCAACAAATCATTTCCAATCCTCAGCTTTGACAATATGAAGCTCGTCCTTGGCAATAACGCGTTCATTTTTTCCTTTGCAAGCTGGCCCTCGACAGTGGTAAGAATAACGGAAGTATATACGTTGACCTCATCGAGCGCAACCATCAACTGTTCCACCCGCCTCTCAGCAATATCGCGACTAACAGATTGTTCAATCAAAACACAAGAAAGCCTCATCATAAGTTGCCTTCTCGGTGGATAACTCCTTCTCCACATCATGTAAACGAGCACGAACCCCATCCAACTTGGCTTTCAAGGACTCAAGCTCAGCAGCAGATTTGTCCCGCATACTTTTCGCCTCAATCAATAAAGTCTGAGCAGCCCTGCCAATTTTCTCCGACTCTATGCATTACACTCTCAACACGTCGAATTGGGAAAGAATGTGAGAAAACACCAGCAACAGTGTTGCCAACTTTCTCTCCAAAGAAACCACTTGATCATGACTGGCTTGATAGACCGAGCCCATCACCCTTGCACACGCGAGATGATTCATCCCGTCCATTATCTACTCAAGACCGTAATCAAGGTGATCACTTGGATTCAATACGGGCATCGAAGGTCTTTCCACTGATCGTCTATGCCATTCATTTATCAACCTACGCGCACCATCTTGCACATCAAGCTGAGTAAACCAGCAAAACTTGCCGCCTAACTGGATACGTATATCTTTTGGGCTAAGATTAGTCCAACTATCTTGTGGATGATGAAAATGAGGATCCAAAAGCACTGAGGAACCACCCCCAACAGCCGGAAGGATAGAAGGAATAATAGTGATGATGGAAAAACCACTTTTACCCTCCCGACGAGGAGCAACCATAGCAGGAACGAAACTAGTAGCGGCAGTGAGAACAGGAGAGTCCAGACGGGCAGGAGAAGAAACGAAGACTCCAGCCACATCACTGACGTTAATAGAAGAAGAATAAAGAGAGTGAACCTTGAAACTCTAACCACCACCGACAACCTCTCTAGATTGCTCCACCGCCAACTGAAGCATTTTATCATCAATAGCCCAAGGATCATCGTTAGACCATTCAGCAACGTTTGAAACACCATAGGTAGAAAGAAACTTCTTTTCATTATCATCCAACAAACGAGTAGTCTCTTTCTCACTCATCTCCAATACCAGCCTCATCTCCTCAACCTCCTCTAGAAATGCACGATCATTTTTTGCGACATTTTTGCAAGAATGACTTGAATGAGAGGTAGCTTCCGTAACATCCTAACCAGGACTCGGATGGGATGCAGTCCGGGCAGAACCGTGAGTAGAAAACCATTTCTTCCTCGAAACTCGACCAGGATCTATTGACAATCGCCTCGGTGGACTAATGGGCCTCGCAAGCTTCCTTTTTCTGGAATCCGAGACTACAACATTAACAGGAGCAACAAGATTTGTAACGCATCTGTCTGAGCTTACTTTCCCATCAATGCTAGCACCACTAACGCCAGCACGAGCAACGATATCATCAACACGAGATTGAATGAGCAAGACTCGTTCCGCTTCGTTCCTGGTGTACAAACCACTACGATCTAGAATGTCTTTAGAAAGAAATGCCTCCACAGGAAACTGGGGAAGCTTCAAAAATTGATCATTGATCACCTGTTACTCCGCAGTTAACTAAAGATCCTTCCGTTTGTTGGGAACTCGGAACGATAAAAAAAATCAGACGACCTAACAATCAGAAGTAGCCAGAGTTAATAGAAGCATAAAACAAAGACCTTGACCAATCGTAGATGTCATCATTAAGCTTCGCAAAACATGTAGGAGAACGGAAGAAGCAAATATCCTTGGTCAGCATCAGACCAACCACCGAATGCAAAACCCTCACAGTCAAAGGAATGTTGGACATAATAGACTTCGCGTAAGAAGAAACCATTACTCTCCAGCCATTAGGACCAATTTGAGTAGGAGGAATGCCCAAGAAGTCTAGATACTCCCAAAACAACTCTGGAACTGGGAACAAAAGGCCAGAAAAAAAACATGCACGGATACAAAAGTTGGTATCCAAATCTTGGATGACAAGGACTATCGTTCTGTCTAGGAAAAATAATCTCGAGGTCGAGAGGCAGATTGTAGTCAAAACGAAGGTTGTCCAGCGTCGTCTGAGAAGTTTTCTTGGGGAAAAAATGAGCCACATAAATAGCTAGCGACTTATCGCTTAATTTATCGCCAACAGACATCATTAAATAGAAGAAAAACAAATAGAACAAATGAGGTGAAAGAATAAATGAACTCTAATTTCAAAGATAGCGTAAAGAGGGAAAGCAAACCCGTCACGTTCCCTTTTATAGAGCCAAGCAACGAAAGGACTGCTTATGGGACAATGTGCAAGATATAATGGCTGCGTGAAATCCTAAAAAGTGTGCAAAAATGAATGGGCAAGCAAGGAATCGAGACACCAACCCGAAAAAAGTTACTGACAACATTAAATGCAAGGCAATGATGGAATCAAAAGACAAACCGTCACGAAGTTAGGGGCCACATCAGCATCCCACTAACTAAGGGGGGAGTAGCTGATGATACATCAAAATAGACTGTCATCGAAGCCATACAAGTGGCAGAAAGCATCCATCACGAGGATCTAGCGTCCCATCTATTATGCTAGTTCATAAAACTCAAGAAGGTTAAAGCCAACAATAGAGGCCCAAACAAGGCCCACTATAAGAAGACATAATCATAACCCAAATCCAGGCTCGAATGAATCAAAGCCCAAATCCAGGTCCGACACAAGTTCTCTCATAAAGAAGAGGAATGTTGCATAAATAATAGTCGTGGAGGAAGTTACGCCTCCACGAACGCATTTCCATAAAGGAGGAGACTGTTACGAGAAACATCTCCTTCTACTGCACCTCACATGCTTAAGTCATGCAAGGAATTAATTGCGACCATTATAAAAGATAAAAGGAATATTCGACAAAAGTATGCAACTTTAACTGAGTTTTGTCCAGATTTACTTCATTCTTCTAACAGAGTTACTGACTTAAACATCAGAGTGACTTCGGTCACAAAAAAGTGGTCTTTGGCAGTCTAACATCTATTTTGCAGGTCAACTTCTCAGGAGGACGAGATTTGGACGCATCAAATATCATAAAGATTGTCATGCTTCAAAAGGCTCTAAAGCTTAGTGCACTATGAGGTCACACTTTCATTATCAATGGATTGCAACTTCTTCAAGTCAAATAAAAATCCAAAACTTTCTCCATATAATTGAAATTGTTCAAACCTACTTCTAAAAGAATAAATAGATTTATCCACTATGTATAAAAAGTAGTCAACTCTAAAGGATTCTTCAGCTGAACGTATTAACTCTCCATTGTTAGTCTCATCAAATTGTATTTTTCTTCTAATGATTCTTTTTGTTTTAAAAATAGGTTCAATATCCATTGCACTAGCTATTTCTTTAGCTTCAATCATGGCATCTACAAATCCAGTCTCCCGATATTTTTCAAAAAATGAGATGAGTCCACTTAGTTTCTCTATGACAATCTTAATGTCCATATCTTCAGCTTGAAGTGTTTTACTAACGGTATTGACAACAAATAATAAATTGTGTCATATTGTCAAGCTAACCAAAAACTCAAAACTTTCAATTTTATTGGTTGCTAAGGATTGAGCTTCACTCTTTGTCTTTGGATCTTCAGTAGTATTAACCAAGTCAAGTAAAACATCCATAATTTATGGAGTTTGGTAGTGTATTGCTTTAATACTCTCAACACGATTTTCCAAACGTGTTTGTGAAAATGACTTAAGTGTGAGGTTTCCAACATAATGCATCAAAACAGCCCAACATTTTGTAGATAATGCGAACAATGAACATATGCATTGTACAATTCCACAGAAACATATTACTTTTTCACAGGAGTTGCCCATGTCACAAAGTACACGATTAAGGCTATGACAACCATAGGGTGTGTAAAATGCTATAGGATTCTCCTTAAGCAACCTATTTTGAACACCTTTGTGTCTCCCTTTAATATTTGATCAACTGTCATATCATTTCCCTCTTATATCACTAACATCAAGATCAAGTGTTGGCAAAATATTTATGAGCACATTAAAAAGCCCTAGCCTTGATGTATCGTCTACCTTTAAAAATTGTATACAAAATTCCTTAACTTTTATTGGTTTGACCGAAACATCAACACATTGCAATATAAGAGACATTTGTTTGTCATGACTAATGTCAGGAGTACAATAAAGTATAATAGAAAAATATTTTGCCGACTTTATTTTTCCTATAATTGTACTTCTAATCCCATTTGCTTACAACAAAAATAAAATACTTTATCCTTAACAACATAATATACAAGTCATTTTCTATCTTGTTTCTCTCTATTCAATGACACTCGTTTATAATGAATAGAGGAAAAATGTCTACCAAAGTCATCAACAATAAAAATCTACATCATGAATTCTAATTGGACCTTTTTCCTACTAGTAGGTCTCTAAAATTTTGAATAATTCTATCCTAATTTCCTGGATCATAAATGTTTATTGGCCCAAATTCGTTATCTCCTATTGGTTAATTTGTTTCTTCGTTCTCTTGTTCATTTGTTTCTCCTATTGGTTCATTTGTTTCTACATTTTTTTTGCTCATTTTAATTATATCACTAATCACCGGTGGTGGATTTATTTCTTCTTCAACATTTGATGTTGAATCCCCTCTTTTACTAGACATAAATTTATCAAATCCCGCTAAGGACTTAACAAATTTTTTTTTCATTACCTGATTTATATTTTTTAGGCATCATTATGACCAAAAGCAACAAACAAATCAAACAAACACAAATTACAACAATAAAGAAACTCAAATTACAGCAACAAATGGTTTATGAATTAGAACAAAATCACCTGATAAGATACCCTAATACACAAATCAATTTTGGACTCACTATACTGGATTCCACAAGTTTTGTCCTCTACAAACATCCAAACAAAATAATACAACTAAAATATAATTACAACCTATTAAAAACCACTACTACTATTTAATCTCTATTAAAAAGTTACTATATAATCTCTGTAACTTACCCCTTCCATTTCTTTAGTCAGTGGCATTTTCTTTCTTCTCACGTCAACTCTATTAAAATCCACAAAGACAAATGGCTTTCTTAATGAATTAGAGAATAGAAGATGAAGTTGGATTTATTGAATCAGAGCAAGGTTTAGTCGTTTAGAATTAGAGAGGATAAAGAAAGAAAAAGTTAATTAGATAGGAAAGAGGAGAAGCGGATGCCGTGGAGAAGAAGAGGAGTCACAATCATTAATGTGCATGTTTTCTATGGCGTTTAGTCGTTTACGTAAAATAGCGTGTGTTTTATATATTTGTATTCTAAAATATGGATTTTCATGTTATAATTTAATTTTATATGCTCAAGGACGCCCCTGTTTATACAGTGCTAAGAAAATCATCTGAAGTTAAAATATATATATATATATATATTAATTGTTTAGCATGCGCCACACTTTCAAACTTTTACTTGACATATAACAGTTAGAATGAAGTGCAATAATCAATACTACAACCAAGCATCGAATGCAGGAAATTGGTAACGCCCCTAAACATGCTAGGGAAACACTAAACTATATTTCCTCCACTCCCTGAAAAACAAATGACAGTAAAAATTAATAAGAGTAGAACAACTCAAAACTAATTTTATAGTTGAACAAATTAAACATGTATACCGTAATCTCACTTGTTAGACTTTTTCTTTCTCACAAATTCAATTGATTGATGCCCTTTCTAATTTCTAAATAGAATTAGAGCTAATTTCATTGTTCGATTAGAAAGAACAAAATCATAGGAAGGTCTGACAAGAAAAATGCCCAAGGACAAAGTACGGTGCATAGATAAATAGTACATCATCATACTCAGTTGTTTATTTTATTTTAAAGTATTTTTTCTTGTCGATGATTAACGGTTCTGAACCTCTTCCCTTAATATCTCCCTCGCAACACTCTATTAATAAAGAAGATTGTTCTGTGTTTTCTAAACCAAGAGTATGGTTTCGTTCAGGTTCGCTTGAAACTCTAGATCACGTATTTGGTGATTTTGGCACAATAGAGCAATAACTATTTTTTTTATCAGAGTATATCTTTGCCCATTCTTTTTTCTTACTTCATTCAGAATTCAGCTAAAACTATTTGCACTAAGTTTTTCTTTTCCTATGAAAGTAGATGAGTTACATATTTGCCTTGTTATTAAAAATGATCGATTCACATTTCAAGGGATAATGAAGAGCAAGATAGAAGAAATCTCCGGAAGTGAAAATGATCCAAAAGGTATAATTGTTCTCGGAATGATTAGAATATTACATAGGTAGACTAACACCACCTATCTCTATTTGAACAATGATTTTAAATAAAAACTACCCAAAACATATATTGTAATAGTAGTTTCAAAAGAGATGTAAGTTTTGATTTAGAGGACATGGCTGAACAAGGAAGAAAACAAAGTAACATTAGTTGTTGACAATGGCGATTGAGTTTACAAGTGATTGTTCCTAATTTATAATTTATACACTATCATAAAATACAGTCTGATGTTACTAATAACATCATTATACATCGATACCTACCTGGATCTTCACCATACATCCTGTCTACACAATGGAACCCAATGAAATTCTCATTCTTTTCCATTTGCATATTCACTATGATGAGAATGCACAATGTGTTCTCATTTTATTACTCCTACTCATGGAATGAGTTTTTCACGAAATCTCACTGAAAATTTTTCTTTATTTGAATTACGAAAAGAAGAAAAAAAGCGAAATATAAATTTGCACTTTTTCGAAGTTTTTTCGGGTTTTTTCTTCTTAAAATTTGGTTTTTTCGCCAAAACACACAAAACCCAATGATCAAATTTTCATTTTTTCGAAAAATTTCATCATAAATTTTGAGTTTTTCTAATTACCATTTCTTCTAATTATTTATTGATTTTTGAAACAAACTCCTGATTTTCTAATTATATATTGATTTCATATTTGTTTCATTTCTTGGTATTTAAGATTCATTTAATGTGTTTAATAGATTTTTTAACTTGCATTTTTTTTTTCACATATTCATATATCCTTGAAATTTTTACATTTTATCTTTACACACCGAAATATTTCTTAAAATCAAGAGACCGAAATCAACTTGAAAAACGAAATCACAATCTTTGCTCCTACTTGACTGTTTATGTACTAAGTGAAGGAAACCTAAACAGTACTATAAACTTGTGCCTTTAGTTTGACCGGAAGAATTGGAGTGAATTATACATTAGTATTTATTACTCAATACCGTCTATCTCTATGCTAAAAAGTTAAGGCTGATAAACGGGATTTTAATTGAAATAAAAATATCCAGTCCAGTACTCCGGTTAGTTTTGGATCAATACTGGATTCACCTCAATCCCACCCACAAATTACTCAAATTAATTGTTTATCGAAATTAATAATTTGATCTTACTATAGAATGTTAACTAAAGTAACGTAATAAAGTAGAAGTTTCTTTGTTTCTCAAAAAGAGTTTATTTGTATGACCAACAAATGAGTTATCAAAAAAAAAATTCCTCATTGGCAAATCTTAATTCCGATAACTAAAAACTTCATATGTCAGTTTTAATTAAAATGTAGACGATCTTGTGGAATTCAGATCAGATTAAAACTATATTCGATTGGTAATAAGGTACTTATCCAATATCCATTCGTAACCTCAACACCATACTAATATTTGTTGACGGGAAGATATGATGAGGGAAAAACCAGGATACGAACATTTGAATGAGCTTCTTCATAAACTTGTGGAGGCGAACTTCCAGTTGAGATAATTGATGTTTGTTCATAAATAATGGAATGTAAACAAAAATACTCGGGCTTCATTTTTATTTCCTAATTTTTATTCAGATTATGTGATGGATTGTTGTTTCCTATTCCACTAACCAACATTGTAGTCTTCCTAACCTGCTTTTCCATAATTATTTCAATTGTACAAGAAAATGTGCAAGTGGAAACATTATTGTGATGCATACATAGAACAATTGAGCAGAATACCATTGTGAAATTTAATTATATATAACGATTGAGTAGAATACATTATCATGGTGTCTTTATCTTTAATTATATATAACGATTGAGTAGAATACCATTGTGAAATTTAATTATATATCCCAATCTCTATCTTTATTGAGATTAGGAAATTGTTGTGGAGGATGGGTACGGCTTGTAATCTGTTTAGGGATTTGGTTTTTGACACTTTCATGGTGTCTTGGCATTCCTTGATATAAGAATTATTTCATTTGTAATTTGTCTCTCTTTCTTTCTTAAATAAACATCTTCGTGTTTGAACAAAAAAAAAAAAATACATTATATGTACATACATATCTAAACCACATAATGTCAGCTCTCCTCATGAACAATACATATGTGGATTTCGTTATGATATTTAGAATGTCTAAAGTGCCCTCTCAATTCCTTTCTTATTGCAATAAAAAAATGCTAGGTAAAAAGTCATAGGAGTACTCTTTTAATTTGAAATAAAAAACAGTGTTATAAAAAAAGTCTAGGCGGTCACCTAGGCGTGGTCTAGGTGCTAGGCGGCTCGGAGCTGCCCCAATGCTAGGCTGTTTTATTTTATTTTATTAATTTTATTTCCAATTCTAAAAAAAAAAAAAAAATCTATATATATATATATATATATATATATATGAATTTAAGACTTTATATTGTTATACATTTTGCATATGTATCTTAGCATTGAATTGGATGTAATTTATATGCTATTATGTTTAACTTTTATACATTATAAATTTTAATAAATAATTAAATAATCGCCTAGGCCCCCGTCTAGTCCTTTGGGCGTTAGTCCCCTGCTCGTCGCCCGCCTACTATTTTTTAGAACACTGATAAAAACACATTTACATACCATTTTACCTTCTCAATTCAGATTTTTTACAATCAAACCCAACCCCCTCTCAAATATTGTTAATTATAGCTAATTCTCTAACATAATTTACTAGAAGCCCTTCAATTACCTATAAATTATAAAAAGACTCGCATCTAATTTTTTTGATTTTCTATCAAAATTAGCCTCTACAAACATTCATTAATTATTAGAAGCCAATCCTCGAGATACTTGTCTGAAGAGGGTTTATCGGTATCGTGGATAGCTGTGAGATGTGTGAGGCCAGCATGCTGTGAGAGTTCAGATCCGCTTGGGTTGGATCTGTGTTGGGCCGATGATTGAGCCCGTAGTTTCTCAAGATCATCATGACACGTATTCAGCTCAAGAGTGTGATCGTTTTTATGTATCATCAATATCTAAACCATATAGTCAGTAGTCAGTTCTCCTCATGAACAATACATTTGTGGATTTCGTTTTGATATTTACAATGTCCTAAATGTTCTCCCAATTCCTTTCTTATTGCAAAACAAAACAAATGGTAGGTAAAAAGTCATACGAGTACTCTTTTAATTTGAAATAAAACACATTTACATACCTTTTTACCCTCTCAATTTAGATTATTTACAATCAAACTCAACCCCTCTCAAATATTGTTAATTATAGCTAAGCCTCTAACAAAATTTACTAGAAGCCCTTCAATTACTTATAAATTATAAAAAGACTCTCACATCTAAATTTTTTTATTTTCTATCAAAATCAACCTCTACAAACATTCATTAACTATTAGAAACTGATCCTTAAGATACTTGCCAGAAGAGGGTTTATGGGTATTGTGGATAGTTGTGAGACATGTGGGCCTAGCATGTTGTGAGAGTCCGGGTTCACTTGGCAGACTGAAGTTGAGTGGGCTTAGATCCGCTTGGGTTGGATCTGTGTTGGGCCGATAATTGGGCCCGTAATTCCTCGAGATAATCATGACACGTATTCGGCTCAAGAGTGTAACCGTTTTTATATATCATCAATATCTAAACCATACAAAGTCAGCTCTCCTCATGAACAATAAATTTGTGGATTTCTTTATGATATTTACAATATCCAAAATGCCCTTCCAACTCCTTTCTTATTGCAAAAAAAGCAAATGGAAGGTAAAAAGTCACAGGAGTACTCTTTTAATTTGAAATTAAAACACATTTACATACATTTTTAGCCTCTCAATTCAGATTATTTACAATCAAATCCAACCCCTCTCAAATATTGTTACTTATAGCTAAGCTTCTAACAAAACTTACTAGAAGTTCAATTACCTATAAATTATAAAAGAAGACTCTCACATCTAATTTTTTTTTTTAATTTTCTATCAAAATCAGCCTCTATAAACATTCATTAATTACGCTTAGGCTCAATATATAGTTTATTTGAAGTTCTCAAATTATTCAAAAATTATAAAAAGGCCCTTACATTTAACTTTTTGATTTTCCATTTTGCCCTTAACATTTCATACTTTTACAATAAAAACCAACATTTCTTAAACATTGCATAATTATATATATAACCCTAACATAAATTATTTGAAATCCTTTATTTATTTTAAACTATACATAGGCCCTTTAAATTATATATAATTATTTTTTTAGAAATTCTATACCAAAATTTTCTTATTATTGAATTGTTACAGTAAAATAAAAAATATTGAATATCCGCGCACGTAGAGCGCGTAGACACCCTAGCGTGTGTGTATATATATTACAGACAGAATGAGTTGAAAATTTGTAAGAATGATATAATTTGGTTATTTAAATCATATAGTTAGTTCCTAAGCGATGAGGCCTTCAAATTCATAGAAGACTCCTTCAGATCATTCGTGGAAGCCCTCATTCAGATGTGGAAACTTTACCCTTTTTCGTTTGGAGGGATTTATTCCCGGGCTTTGTTTAATTTTAAAACTTTTGTTTTCCTTTGTTCCGTTAATTTCACTTCTTATGCTAGTTTCACGTCTTATTGAGAAGACGTGTTATGTAGTCGATTCCTACCCTCCTTCCTAACTGTTTACCTAGACCTACACAAGTAGCACACGTGAGCCAAGGACCACCGTGTGGCGGCCAATGACACTCAGATGCTTGAGTTAGGTAAGGCTTACGAGAGGCTTAAAGCTGTAAATTAGTATTTTGTAGTGTACCTTAACGACCTTATTTCCATTTTATAGTGTAGGAGTCCTTGTTCGGCTAAGCCTTTGGTGGCGTAGTTTAGGGAAAAAGATTTTGCTGGAGAATTTTCCTGTTTGGCTGTTTGGGAGCTGTCCAAGTGCAATAGTTTCCGTACACGAATTGTGATCCTAGATTTGCGAGAGAGATTTCCCTTTCTGAGTGTTGTCCATGCAAGGAAGTTTCCTTGCCCGACTTATACTCTAGTATATGTTTCTTAGTCGGAACCGATGTACTGCGAGCCTGTCTGTCTTGGGTTGATCCCCCAGATACTTGCTTTATCAAGGCTTATGAGTATTGTGCTTGACCGCGTGATATATGGGCTTAGTGGCTCATTGCAATTCGGGTCCACCGTTTTGGAATCTGCCAATAGAGAGCTTAATGTTGTTTGGGACTTGCTGAATTGAGCATGCAACTGGGCATGCTTTGTTTGTTGACGAGATTATCATGACACGTGTACGGTGCTGATCAGAGTACAGTTTGATGTATCATCAACATGCAATAAATGCAAGTCATTATTGTAGAAAATATCTTTACAACGACTTGTTTTATGACATGCCTCTCCCATATGTCCTTAAATTAAGATATTGTGGATGTGCACACTTTGCAAGTCATTAATCCAAGTCCTAGAAACCTAGGTTTGTTGTAATGCGGTGTGTCATTTTCGTCCCCGTGATCGAACCAGGCCTCTTTGAGTTGTGGGTTACCCGTAGATTGGGCTCGCAACGAACATTGGTTCTTTAGGCGGACTAGGCCGCTTATGCGGTGAGTTGTCATTGCCTTTAATAGAACTAAGCTTGGCCATTGCGTGCCATTTTGATCCTCCTAATTGAACCAAGCCTTTCAGTGGGGGCTAGCTATCCATGAACTGGGCTCCATCCGCCGCATGTCATCTCAGTTCCTTAGGCTGACTAGGTCACTTGTGCGGTGAGATGTTGACATCCTAAATAGGGCTAGGCTCGGTCTTTGTGTGCCATTTTGGTCCCCGTGGCAGGACCGAGTTTCCTCCTATAGAAAGAGTTGACTGTGGAATGAAGTTGTTTAAACAGATTACCTTTATTGATAGTTCTTCTTCAAAAATTCTAAATGATACTCTCCTCACTCGGACTTTTTGACCAGTAAGCCCTTGGCCTGTTGGTTTTTTTTTCTAGGGGCTCAAGTCGTTGTGGCTACTTGTCAGATAGCTTCATCGCCGCGTAATGGCTTTCCCTTGTGGAAGGCTGATCTCACTTGATAGTCTTTGTCTCATCATCGACAGGTGCCATGTGGAGACCACTGATCCCATCAGGTTAAGATAAGGCCTTTCTAGGATCATATTGTATGCAGACGGGGCGTCTACCACAACGAACTCCTTCATAGGAGCTTTACTGGTTACCCTGCTGCCACAGGTAGCTGGATGCTCTCGACTGGGTAACTTTGAGAGTCGTTGAATCCAACCATAACCTAATTGTGTGGTTTCAGCTCTTCCTTCCTCAGCCACATATTGTGGAATGCCTCCTGGAAAAGGACGTTGGTCGAGCTCCGCATGTCCACCAACGATCTTTTGACGCCCCACTTTGATATCGCGATTGTGATAACCAGGGCATCATTATGCAAGGAACGTACCCCCTGCATATCTCATTCAGTGAACATCAGGTTCGAGGTCGAGTGCTCTATTCGGGCGTGCTGAACTGGGCAATCTCCGTGTGGGAACCTGTTCATAGTTCTCCGATTGCCTTTTTTTTACCGGTTGGATTTCTCAGGTTCATCGTCTGCACTGCGTAGGAAGTAGAGGACGTCTTCAGTCTTTTCTTCAGCCTCTGGTGTCATTTCTTACTTCTCTTTTTCTTGAGGGTATTTTCGTTGAAATTCACGAATTCTTCGAGTCTCTCCTTGCAAACCCAATAATCTATCTCATTCCTGAGATTCTGACAGTCACGAGTAGTGTGACCGTGGTCTTTGTGATTGAAACACTACTTGTTTTTATCATGCCTTCAAGGATCGCTCTTAAGCTTCGGGGCCACTTGATGTAGTCCTAGCTCTTCATGGCGGAAAGAATCTTGGGCAAGCCGAAATTGAGACAGTGCACCTTGAGCCAACGTAAATGATAACCCTATTAGATTTTACCTTGTCAGGCCTGATTTTGTTGTCATTTTTCCTCTTCTTCGTACCTTTTTTCCTCTCCCTGTTCCGAGCCACAGAGGCTTGGTTGGCTTCATTTTCGCCTTCTTTCTTGGCTGCCAACATTTCTTCGAAAGTGATATACTTTTGTACATTTTTTAGTAAGTTCGTCATATCTCCCAGGGGCTCCATGGTGAGGAAGTTGTAAAATTGACCTCCTTTGAAACCAAAAGTGAAAGCGTGACTGGTGTGTCATCATCGTAACCGTCGATCGTCAGCTCATTGTTAAAGCGAGTGACATACTCTCTGAGGGTCTTGCATTACTTCTGCTTGAGGCTTAGCAGATAGTGAGGCCCTTTCCTGATCCGTTGGCTCCCGATGAATCTGGTAATAAATGCCTTCGCTAATACCTGAAATGAATCAATTGATCTTAGATGAAGGCTATGGAACTAGATCAAAACAACCTTCTTCAGGTAGGAGGGAATAATTTTGCACAAGATAACTTCCAAACTTTCTCTTAGCGCCATCACATGGTGGTAATGACGCAAATGATCGATGGATCTGATGTTCCATCATAAAACACGAGCATCAGTTAGACAAATTTCTTTGGCAGGGGGCGTTCATGATCTCCTCCAAGAATGGAGGGACAATGAGATCATACAGGACATCAGGGTCGCCCGCCCTCAGCCGGAGAGGGTTCTTGACCAAGATCTTGTCTGTTTTTGGGGCATGGTCCTCATGATCCTCGTCATCTCTTATGCTCCCCAACCGACCAACTCTCTGCTCCTCCACGGGGAGATTTTCGCTTTCCTAGACTCGCCCTCGAGCATTCTCTTGGGTCAGGGACCTCCCCAGATCCTGGGTGAGCCTTTCTACCATTCACGCAAGATGATCCATGTGGAGCAAGATCTGATCTATGTGGGGGTCAGTCGCGGCTGCCTCAATGGCTGGGTCTTGCGACTGTTATGCTCCCTCGATTGGATAGATTTGGCTTTATGGCGGGCTTCCTTGGCTAGAGCGTTTTGGCTCGACATTGTTGTTGAGTGCTCGAAGTATGGTATTGGTAGCCGTGTCCTGATGTTCTGCTAGTTAGAATGAGTTTATATGTTTGTTTCAAGGAAAACTTGTCGTATTCTCCACAGACGGTGCCAAACTGATGAGTCCAAATCCATCCTTGCTAATCTTGAACCTGCAAAATGAGCAACAGAGAGCCAGGGACCACCGTTGTGGTGGCCGAAGGTACTCCAAAATTTAAGTCAGGCGGACAGTGGCCGAAGGCACTAGATGAAATTAGTAATGTGTATACATACCTTTCTTCTTCCCTTTTCACGCCTTATGTAGCGAGTGTTCCCTCCCCAACTGTCGTTGCTATCGAGGGCGTGATGGAGGGAGGAGATCTCACTTGTACATGAGTGAGTCTCTTCTGCACTTAGCTCTGTTTAGGACACAATACTTGATTGGGTTAAGAGCTGATTTGTGCGAGTGGATCTCGGGCATGTGACAGCTCAGAGATCTGTGTTCGGGCCTTATTGTCCTAGGCCAAGCTCCTAGACCCATGCCATGTGCGTTGGCGTTATTTGGGTTTGGGCGCTTAACTTACGGGCTGAACAGTGGTTTGAGTTTGAGTCCACTTGGGACCATGTTAAGGCCTTTTTTCGTATTAGGATAGACCTATGCCATGTGTACAGCTTTGATCGCATGGCAGATTTATGTCTCATCATCCATGATTAATGGTCCAGATGCCAAGTTCCAACATATCCAACCTCTTGACATAATATCTCCCTCGCAACACTCACTCCATTAATAAAGAAGATTGTTCTATGTTTTCTAAACAAAGAGTATGGTTTCGTTCAGGTTCGCTTGAAACTCTAGATCACATCTTTAGTGATTTTGGCACGATAAAACAACAACTATTATTTTTATCAGAGTATTATCTTTGCCCCTTTTTTTTTTTTTTTTTACTTTATTCAAAATTCAGCTAAATCTATTTGCACTTGGGTGTGTTTGATTTTTGGAAAATTTTTCTTTGGAAAAAAAAAAAACATTCAAATTTTTTTCACTATTTGATTTCACTAAGGAAAAAAAATTTCATTAGAGAGAACATTTCTATTTTGTGGAAGAATTGTTCAACGATAATTTGTATGATTTGATGTTGAGTCTCTTGAGGGAAAAGTTTTCAGATAGGGAACCTAAATAAAGTTTTCTCTCTTCAAGTAGGAAAAGTTTTCAATGGCGGTAAAGTTTTCATTTTCCATGAAAAGTCAACCGCCAAAAAACTCATGG
The DNA here is from genome assembly GCA_963556465.1 of Berberis vulgaris. Classification (NCBI taxonomy): domain Eukaryota; kingdom Viridiplantae; phylum Streptophyta; class Magnoliopsida; order Ranunculales; family Berberidaceae; genus Berberis; species Berberis vulgaris. The sequence continues at coordinate 73,096,495 of OY747132.1, forward strand.
TGTGTTTGATTTTTGAAAAGGTTTTCTTTGGAAAAAAGTTCACAGAAAAAAATTCAAGTTTTTTTTTTATTGTTTGATTTCACAAAGCGTTTTTTTTTATTGTTTGATTTCCCATATCAAGCGGGACTTTTCACCAACGGTAAAATTTTCAATTTCCATGAAAAAAATCAAACGCCAAAAAACTAATTATTATGGGAAATTTTTATTTTTCCATAAAAAACCCAAAATCAAATGCACCCAAGTTTTTTTTTCCTATGAAAGTAGACAGTCAAATATTTGCTTAGTTATTAAAATTCATTCCTTTTCGTTCCTTGGATAAGATCCAACAAATTGGGTAGGAGCCTCCGGTTGAAGAAAGCAATTCCAAGTGGGGTCTTAATTGTTAAATGTATTGAATTTTGAAGGAAGCCTGAGTTTTTGCAATTTCCCATAATATTTAGTATTTACTTTGAAAAGGTTAATGGATCATGTTCATTTGTTCATCACAACACTTACATTATATCTATTTACTTCTAGGTAATGTTGGTCTAATCTGAATTGATCTTTGTGATCGTTTATTTGGGTGCAGTTATTAGAATCCCGAGGGACAATAAAAAGATACTATTATATAAATCCTGATCGTTAAATCACATTCACTTTCACTTCTTGGGGAATATTATAACACACTTGAATTTTTGCATAGAGCGCGGTGCATTAACCTATCCATGCCCTAATGTTCATTGGTTTTTTAAAAATAAAATAAAAAATAATATATACATAAATACACATCGTGCATTTGATGTCGTTGTTTGCAATAAGATGTCGTGCAATACACGTCCTTAGTTAAGTCGTGATCAACAAGTCGTTATTCATCATTTACGTCTTGCCCAACGACATTCAAAGCACGTCATTGCTTTACATTTTTAACAACTTACCAAGGGCGTCATTGAAGACACTAACGATGTGCAACTTAAGTCATTGTATATATCAGCAAATTATATTAAACCTATAAGGACATGATTTGATGATGCAAAATGCATGTCGCAATGCTCAACACCTATAATGGTAATTGATTCCTCAACGTGCCGATGGACGTCGTTATAAGCATTAGACGGCGTGCAAATTTAGATGATATGCAAAGCACATCGTCATATCCTATATATGTTGTAGGGAGAGAAGACGAGATGACGGATCACGGGAGGATATAATTCATTCAAAGAGGCATCAAAATAGCGAGAAAACTGATTCAAACCAGCAAAAGTCTGAAAAGATGCAGTCTGCACGACCCAGACACGAACGAGTAACAAGTGTGATGAAGAAGACATACAAACCATATACAACCTTGAAAATGAGTCGAGCCAATATACTGAAGCACATAGCAAAATGGGATGACATCAACTGGCCACTCAGGATGAGAAGAGACCTGAAAGGAAGAGACAAAAAAATATTGTTCCTTCCATAAGGACCATGGGCACGATACCAAAGACTACTACAATCTAAAGACGAAATTGAGCATTGGGTTCAGAAAGAATGAATCGACGAGTTCATCGGAATGTTCGACAAATAGCTCAAATGGAAGGAAAAAGCAGATACCACTACGGGATCAAAAGAACAACCCAAAGAACTAATATACGCCTTACACTGCATGACCGGAGGAAAGAAAACAATCAACCCAACAGAAGAAGCAGCCAGAAACACTTCCCACTCGAACTGACCTATATAGAAACAGGAGTACTAACAAAACAAAATGAGCCATTTTACCAATGCATAGAACACGGAAAAGTTTGCACCGATGAACTAACACGATTCAAGGACCCTACTGACGGATGCAAGCTCGATCCGAATTACCAAAGATGAAATTGACGATGATGAACTCGATCAAACTTTGGCAGTTGACGCCGAACACGGAGCTAACATAAGCATGATTGGACAATTTGGTGTTGATGTTAGCATGGTTGGACAATTTGGTGCTGACGTGAGCATGATTGGATAGTTTTGTGCTGATGTGAGTTTGATCAGACAAATTAACACTGCTCAGCTATCGGATAAAAAAAACACTATGAGTCTGTTAGATATGATAACATATACGACGAACAAGCAAAGTATAACCCATAGCAAATGCAGTGAATAAAGGCGTACGAGACAAAGCAACAAAAACATCAATCTTTACCACGAGGATCGACATCAATTAAGCAAAGGAAAACAAAGCAAATCGCTCTGCAATCCATCATAAATTCTTCCTAAAGAAAATATCAATAAAATTATAAATTCGGAATCCCCATCTTATGCTTGGACGACAAGATAAACACATCGAAAATTAGCCACACAGAGCAATCGGCATACCAAGCCATGAGAAATCAGGACACAAGTCAGATATATATAATAAAAACTTCTGGTCTGATCAACCACAAAGTAAAAGTTGTACGAACGAGTCAACTTAACACATAAAACTTCGAGTCGATTGAGTCGTCGAACCAACGAAGTAAAAGTTGGACGAACGAGTTAAATTAACACTGAAAACTTCGAGTCGACTGAGACGTCGAACCAAAGAAATAAAAGTTGGACGAACGAGTCAACCTAACACAGAAAACTTCGAGTCGACTAAGACGTCGAACCAACGAAGTAAAAGTTTGACGAACGAGTCAACTTAACATAGAAAATTTCAAGTCGAACCAACGAAGTAAAAGTTGGACGAATGAGTCAACCTAACACAAAACTTCGAGTCGACTGAGACGTCAAACCAATGAAATACAAGTTTGACGAACGAGTCAACTTAACACAAAAAACTTCGAGTCGACTGAGACGTCAAACTAACAAAGTAAAAGTTGGACGAACAAGTTAACTTGACACAGAAAACTTCGAGTTGACTAAAACGTCAAACCAACGAAGTAAAAGTTGGATGAACGAGTCAACTTAACACATAAAACTTCGAGTCGACTATTATAAAAAGGAAAGAGAACATTCGACAAAGGTATGCAACTTTAACTGAGTTTTGTCCAGATTTACTTCTTTCTTCAAACAGAGTTACTGACTTAAACATCAGAGTGATTTCGGCCACCAAAAAAATGGTCTTTGGCTGTCTAATATCTATTTTGCAGGTCAAACTCTCAAGAGGACAAGATTTGGACGCATCAAATATCATAAAGATTTTCATGCTTCAAAAAGCTCTCAAACTTATTTCAATATGAGGTCACGCTTTCATTATCAACGGATTGCAACTTCTTCAAGTCAAACAAAAACCCAAAAGTTTCTCCATATAATTGAAGTTGTTCAAACCTACTTTAAAAAAAAAAAAATAGATTCATCCACTATGTATAAAAAATAGTCAACTCTAAAGGATTCCTCAGCTGAACGTATTAACTCTCCATTGTTAGTCTCATCAAATTGTCTTTTTCTTTTAATGATTCTTTTTGTTTTAAAAATAGGTTCAATATCCATTACACTAGCTATTTCTTTAGCTTCAATCATAGCATCCACAAATCCAGTCTCCCTATATTGTTCAAAAAATGAGACGAGTCCACTTAGTTTCTCTACGACAATCTTAATGTCAATATCTTCAGCTTGAAGTGTTTACTAACAGTATTGACAACAAATAATAATGTGCCATATTATCAAGCTAACCAAGAACTCAAAACTTTCGATTTCATTGGTTGTTAAGGATTGAGCTTCACTATTTGTCTTTGGATCTTTACTAGTATAAACCGAGTCGAGTAAAACATCCCTAATTTGTGGAGTTTGGTAGAGTATTGCTTTAACACTATCAACACAACTTTCCCAACGTGTTTGTGAAAATGGCTTAAGTGTGAGGTTTCCAACATAATGCATCAAAACATCCCAACATTTTGTGGATGATGCGAACGATGAACATATGCATTGTACAACTCCACAAAAAGATATTTCTTTTTCACGGAAGTTGCCCATGTCACTAAGTACAAGATTAAGGCTATGACAACCACAAGGTGTGTAAAATGCTCTAGGATTCTCGTTAAGCAACCTGATTTGAACACTTTTGTGTCTCCCTTTCATATTTGATTCATTGTCATATCTTTGCCCTCTTATATCACTAACATCAAGATCACGTGTTGGCAAAATATCTATGAGCACGTTAAAAAGCCCTAACCCTTATGTATCGTCTATCTCTAAAAATTGTATAAAAAAATCATCAACTTTTATTGGTTTGATCAAAACATCAACACATCACAATATAAGAAACATTTGTTCTTCATGACTAATGTCAGGAGTACAATCAAGTATAACAGAAAAATATTTTGCCGACTTTATTCTTCTTATAATTGTACTTCTAATCTCATTTACTTATAACAAAAATGAAATATTGTATCCGTAACAACATAATATACAAGTCGTTTCTTATATTGTTTCCCTCCATTCAATAACACTCGTTCATAATGAATAGAGGAAAAGTGTCTACAAAAATCATCAACAATAAAATCTACATCATGAATTCTAATTGGACCTTTTTCTACTAGGACTCTAAACTTGTGAATAATTCTATCCCAATTTCCTGAATCATAAATGTTTATTGCCCCAAATTCATTATCTCCTTTGGTTGATTAGTTTCTTCGTTCTCTTGTTCATTTGTTTCTCCAATTGGTTCATTTTTTTGTTCATTTTCAATTATATCACTAATCATCAGTGGTGGATTTATTTCTTCTTCAACATTTGATGTTGAACCCCCTATTTCACTAGGCATAAATTTATCAAATTCTGCTAAAGACCTAAAAAGTTCTTTTTTTTTTTTCAAAACCTCATTTATATTTTTTAGGCATTATTATGACCAAACACAAATTCCAGCAAGAAAGAAAGACAAATTACAGCAACAAAAGGGTTTATGAATTATAACAAAATCACCTGATAAAATACCTTAATTCCACAAATCAATTTTGGACTTACTATACTAGATTCCACAAGTTTTGTCCTTTGCAAACATCCAAACAAAACAATACATATAAAATATAATTAAAACTTATTAAGAACCACAACTACTATTTAGTCTCTGTTAAAAAACTATTAAAATTTACTATATAATCTTTGTAACTTATCCTTTCTCTTTCTTTAGTTAGTGGCATTTTCTTTCTTCTCACGTCAACTCTATTCAAATCCACAAAGACAAATGGCTTTCTGTATGAATCAGAGAATAGAAGATGAAGTTGGATTTATTGAAATCGAAGCAAGGTTTAGTCGTTTAGAATTAGAGAGAATAAAGAAAAAAAAATTAATTAGATAGGGAATAGGAGAAGCGGATGGCGTGGAGAAGAAGAAGAGTCACAATCATTAATGCGCGTGTTTTCTATGGCATTTAGTCGTTTACATAAAATAGCGTTTGTTTTATATGTTTGTATTCTAAATAAATGAATTTTCAGGTTATAATTTAATTTTGAGATAATCTGTTATATAAGGCCCATGGGAAATGGGGGCCCTCGGCGGCCACCCAGATCGTCCATGCTCAGGGATGCCCCTGTTTATACAGTGCTAAGAAAATTATCTGAAGTTCAAAAAAAAAAGTTATTAATCAATCACTAGAATTGTTTATCATGCATATCGAATGCAGGAAATTAGTAATGCCCCTCAACATGCTAGGGAAACACTAAACTGTATTTCCTCCACTCCCTGAACGAGTAAAAATTAATAAGAGTAGAACAACTCAAAACTAATATTATAGTTGAACAAATTAAACATGTATCATGTAATCTCACTTGTTAGACTTTTTCTTTCTCACAAATTTCAATTGATTGATGCCCTTTCTAATTTCTAAATAGAATTAGAGCTAATTTCATTGTTCGATTAGAAAGAACAAAATCATAGCAAGGACTGAAAAGAAAAATGCCCAAGGACAAAGTACGGTGCATAGATAAATAGTACACCATCATACTTAGTTGTTTATTTTATTTTTTATAGAAGTATTTTTTCTTGTCGATGATTAACGGTTCTTAACCTCTTCCCTTAATATCTCCCTCACGACACTCTATTAATAGAGAAGATTGTTCTGTGTTTTCTAAACCAAGAGTATGGTTTCGTTCAGGTTCGCTTGAAACTCTAGATCACGTCTTTAGTGATTTTGGCACAATAGAGCAATAACTATTCTTTTTTTCAAAGTTTATCTTTGCCCACTCTTTTTTTTACTTCATTCAGAATTCAGCTAAAACTATTTGCACTAAGTTTTTCTTTTCTTATGAAAGTAGATGAGTCACATAGTTGCCTTGTTATTAAAAATGACCGATTCACACTTCAAGGGATTCCGATAACTAAAAACAAGTCATTTATAATTAAAATGTAGACGATCTTGTGGAATTCAGATCAAATTAAAACTATATATCCTACACACAAAATTTTGCAATTGGAGTCCTTCATATAAAGTGTTCTATTAGGAAAATATATTCCATTGTTAGGAAAATATATCCTATTGTTAGGAAAATATATTCCATTCTATTTTAGCATATTTGTTAGAGTTGTATGGGGTAAGAAGTTGTATGGGGTTAGGAGACTTTCCTATGGCTGGGGATTTGTTTCCTTTGTTTGGTAGGTCTCCTATTGTATTTTGATTTCCTATTGTATTTTGACTATAGTATTTATATTGCTGGAGGATGAATGAAAAAGGGACAACTTGGCCTTAATCTTGTCATGGTATCAGAGCCTACCTAAAACTTTCTTCTCTCTTGATTGCTTGCTATGGCTGGTGGAGAAACTTCTTTATCACCGCCTCCAAAGATTGAGGCTAATTCACCATTCTTTCTAGGGCCGCAAGATAGGCCTGGGGATTTTATCACTCCGATTCGCCTCAAACTCGACAACTTTGATGATTGGTCTCACGCAATTCGTGTTGCACTTACTTCCCACAAAAAATTTGGTTTCATTGATGGCTACATTAAAGACCTGGTTCCCCCTTGCATGAAGGATGATTGGATTACGATTCACTGCATGCTTGTTTCTTGGCTCATGAACACGATAGACTCTGAGGTAAAATCTATGTTATCAAACTATGATGATGCAAAACGATTGTGGGATGATTTGCATGAAATATTTTGTCTTGTCAATGGTCCAAGAATACAACAACTAAAATCTGACATAAATCGCTGTGAGCAGTCCAAGACTATGCCCGTCGCGGTTTATTTCAGCAAATTGACTATGTTGTGGGATGAACTTGATAATCACGAACCCTTAATCTCTTGCAAGTATGGCAGGTGTACTTGTGGTGTAGGTAAACAACATGCGGAAAGGCGTGAGAGAGATCGATTACATCAATTTCTGCTTGGTTTGGTTTCAGAATATTATGCCTCCCTGCGCTCTACTCTATTGTCTCAAGACCCCCTGCCATCACTAAATAGAGCTTTCCAAACAATAGCTCAAGAGGAAAGAGTTAGGGGGATAACACGTATTAAATACGAGGCATTTGAAGTTGCGGGCTTTGCGGTACGTATGGACAATCATTCCAAACCACACCTTACTCGAGTCGAGAATGCTGCCCTGGTCTGCTCACACTGCCACAAGACGGGTCATAACGACACCACCTGCTTTGAGCTGCACAGCACTCCAGACTGGTTCATTGAGAAGTATGGGTCTAAAGGTACGATGAAGGGGGCTGCTGTGCGTGACAGACAGGCCACTGCTGCACCACTTGCTACTGGACATGGCTGCGGAAACGTCAAGGCCAACAAGGCCACGTCTGACCATGCCATGAACGCACCGCCAGGTTCTTCGTTGGCTGCACCTCTTCCAGGTTTTTCTGCCGAACAATGGCAGGCTCTCATGGCTACTTTCGGCACTCCTCACCCTCCCCCTAATCGGTTGAATGGTAAGTGGATTATTGACACTCGGTGCTCCAATCATGTTACAGGAGATTTGTCGTATTTGTCGGATCTAAGAAATGTGACTCCCTGTTCTGTTGGCCTCCCGGATGGTCAGAACGTTGTTGCCTTGAAGGAAGGACTTGTCAAGCTTACTGACAAGATTATTCTTAACCATGTTCTTTATGTTCCAAAATTAAATTGTAATTTAATTTCGGCTTCACAATTGAGTGATGATATAAACTGTGAATTCATAACTAACTCCGACTTGTGTGCTATCCAGGACCGTCACACGAGGGAGGTGATTGGAACGGGTGACAGAAGGGATGGACTATACTACTTACGGAAGGAGACAAAGGTGAAAGCAGTTTCAGTTGATCCTTCAACTTCTTTGGAGCTATGGCATCGCAGATTGGGGCATCCTTCCGAGAAAGTGGTGAAGTTGCTTCCTTTTTTTAGCAATTCTACTGGTAACTTGAATAAAGCATGTGCAGTTTGTCATCGTGCTAAGCATTCTAGGGATAGTTTTCAGTTAAGTGACAATAAATCTACTCGCATTTTCGAGTTAGTCCATTGTGATTTATGGGGGCCATATGATACACCCTCGTCTTGTGGGGCTTGTTATTTTTTGACGCTATTTTATCTGTTAGTTGATAAAACGGAAGTTTTTAAAATGTTTATGTCCTTTATAGCTATGATTGATAGACAATTTTCTCATAAATTGAAGATTGTTCGTAGTGATAATGGTACTGAATTTAATTGCCTAAAGGATTATTTTTTGGTCAATGGAATTCTGTTTCAAACTTCTTGTGTAGGGACTCCTCAACAAAATGGCCGGGCAGAAAGGAAACATAAACACATTTTGAATGTTGCTCGTTCACTACGATTTCAGGGTGTTCTACCGATTTATTTTTGGGGGGAATGTACCCTTGCCGCTGCTCATATAATCAATCGGACACCTTCTAGTATTCTTGGCAATAAAACTCCATATGAAGTCTTGTTTGGTAGTCCGCCTTCCTTTAGTGAATTGCGTGTTTTTGGTTCTCTGTGCTTCGCTCATAATCAGAAGGCGAAGGGTGATAAGTTTGCCAGTAGGAGTCGTAAATGTGTCTTTGTGGGATATCCGTTTGGCAAGAAGGGTTGGTATTTGTTTGATTTGGACAAGCAAGATTTTTTTGTGTCAAGGGATGTAAAGTTTTATGAGAATGTGTTCCCATATCTTGATGTTGAGGTTACTAATTTTGCTCCTCGCAATGACATTCATGGTGATCTGGATGAAGGGGTGGCTGTGGATTTTACGGAGTTTTTAGAACAGGGTGAGGAGGTGCAGCAGGTACGACCTACCACGCCCAGGTGTGCTCCAGACCAGCAGCCGCAGGGCACCACATTGTCCACACCCAGAACTGCGTCTGACCAGCAGTCGCGAGCCACACCACAGCCTCCGCCACGCCGTTGCAGCCCGTGCTCACTACACCGCCGCCAACGGCTTTGCCTACGACTTCTCATACAGATGATTCCGGGGAGGCAGTGTCGAGAGATGCTCCGCCAAGTGAGCATTCAGGTCGTGGTTTTCGGGAAAAGTATTCTTCGATTAAGTTACGTGACTTTGTTACACACACTACAGTGAAGAAAAATAGTCCATCCTCCGCTTCACCTGCTTCTACATCTTTACCTCCCTCAGGTACGCCTTATCCTATAGCACATTATGTTAGTTGTGACAGTTTTTCTGTGAAACACCAAAATTTTATTGCAGCTATTACAGCTGGAAAATAGCCACAATCTTTTAAGGAGGCTGTAAAAGATGCAGAGTGGCGCGCCGCTATGCAAGAAGAGATGCGGGCCTTGGAAGCCAATGGGACATGGACTATGGAACCGTTACCTTCAGGGAAGAAGGCTCTTGGTAGTCAATGGTTGTATAAGATAAAGTACAAATCTGATGCTAGTATTGAGCGATTGAAGGCTCGTTTAGTTGTTTTTGGTAATCATCAAACCGAAGGGATAGATTATGACGAGACATTTGCTCCGGTGGCAAAGATGACGACTGTTCGTGCATTCCTTGCGATTGCGGCTTCTAAAAATTGGGAGTTGCATCAGATGGATGTACACAATGCTTTCCTGCACGGGGATCTAGATGAGGAGGTCTATATGAAACTCCCTCCTGGCTTTACATCTGATGAACCTGGTTTGGTATGTCGGTTGCGTAAATCTCTATATGGATTGAAACAGGCTCCTAGATGTTGGTTTGCTAAGCTCATGTCAGCTTTAAAGGGGTATGGTTTTTTACAGTCCTATTCTGATTATTCCCTTTTTACTTATAAGAAGGGGTCTGTTCAAATTATTGTGCTCGTGTATGTTGATGCTTTAATACTCTCTGGGAATGATTTTGCTGCTTTGACTCTGTTTAAAGGCTACCTTGGCTCATGTTTTCATATGAAGGACCTAGGGGTTCTTAAATACTTCCTTGGTATTGAGGTTGCCCGCAGCTCTGCAGGGTTGTTTATTTGTCAACGTAAATATGCACTTGATATTATTTCAGAGGTGGGTCTCTTGGGTTCGAAGCCTACTCTGTCTCCGATCGAACAAAACCATCAACTGGCGTGTGCCACGGGCTCTTTTCTCTCGGATCCTGAGTCTTATCGGCATCTGGTGGGGCGTTTGGTCTATTTGGCGGTCACACGTCCTGATTTGACGTACTCGGTTCATGTGCTATCTCAGTTTATGCAGCAACCGTAACAGGAGCATTGGGATGCGGCATTGCGCGTTGTCCGCTATTTGAAAGGTACTCCGGGTTACGGTATTCTACTGCGCTCGGATAGTGACTTGTCTTTGCAAGGTTGGTGTGATTCTGATTGGGCTGCTTGCCCTATTACTCGGCGGTACCTGTCAGGGTGGTTGGTGTTTTTGGGCCATTCTCCGATTGCTTGGAAAACTAAGAAGCAACATATGGTTTCGCGTTCTTCAGCTGAGGCGGAATATCGTTCTATGGCAGAAATAACTTGTGAGTTGAAATGGTTGAAAGGTTTATTATTGAGTTTGGGGGTACTTCATCCCAAGGCCGTTCCCCTCTTTTGTGATAGTCAGTCTGCCATACACATTGCGCAGAATCCTGTATTTCATGAACGTACGAAGCATATTGAGGTTGATTGTCACTTCGTTCGTGATGCTATTCAGGATGGTCTTATTGCTCCTTCTTATGTGCCAACGACTGATCAGTTGGCCGACATATTCACAAAGGCTTTGGGCAAATCGCAGTTCGATTATCTCCTTGGCAAGTTGGGCATTTTCAACCCTCATGCTCCAACTTGAGGGGGGGTATTAGGAAAATATATTCCATTGTTAGGAAAATATATCCTATTGTTAGGAAAATATATTCCATTCTATTTTAGCATATTTGTTAGAGTTGTATGGGGTAGAAGTTGTATGGGGTTAGGAGACTTTCCTATGGCTGGGGATTTGTTTCCTTTGTTTGGTAGGTCTCCTATTGTATTTTGATTTCCTATTGTATTTTGACTACAGTATTTATATTGCTGGAGGATGAATGAAAAAGGGACAACTTGGCCTTAATCTTGTCATGTTCAATCAACATCGTGAGTAATCTAGTTTTGATTTAGGTTTAACAAAACCTGGTTGGATACATCAAACAATTTTTATAAACTAAATCTAAAAAATAAAGTTGGTCGGATACACGTAGCAACTCCCTTTAACAATTTATTTGGATGTAAGTTTAACATAAATGGAAATTTTTGTTGTCATGCACATAAGGTGAAAGTTACAAATAGCGGGTTCAAATCGCATGCAACCTGAGGAGTTCGTGCTTCCATTATATGGAATGAACCTTTTGTCAAACACTGGGGCTACATCTCAAATTTTGAGTCTAGAATATCAAAGCTTTGCACAAATTGTACTACATGGAAAACATTAGACCCTAGGGGAGCAATCACCAAATTGCATGGGCATTTGTATAATTCCATTATTAGGCAACAAGCAACAAACGAGGGAACTACCGCAAAAGAGCATCTAAATTATAAAAGTTAAAACACTTTTTTTTTCTTTTACCTACCGTGGGTTCTCTTGTACCATATTCTGTAATAATGCAATGTGAGGGAAAATTACTAGTAGGTAGAGAAAAAAAAAATGGTCAATCCAAGATATTACTAGACTTTGATGTGAAGATATTACACCTTGATATGAAGATATTACTAGACTTTGATATTACTGTTGTATTTAAACCAAAAAACTTAAGACTCTAGTTGATTCAATGGAAACAAGAAGAATAGAAACATACCTTGATCCATAGCGATTTCCCCTTTGATTGTGATGAATTTGGATCTTCCGATTGATTCAAGCGTTTCCTTAGATTCTCTGTTGAGAGGATACAAAAGACAATGCCAAAGGTTATCTCTTTTCACGCACAACGCTCAATGGGGGACCAACCCATATTTATAATGCTCACAAGTCATAACCCTTCAACTTACGGGCTGTGAATTTCCAATTCTGCCCCTCATTGAATTAGAAATTACATCCTTATTTACACCATGTTATTTATTAATACCTTATAGTCCAACACCCTATTAGATCACATATTAGATGGACTACACTTTAAGATAGCAATACACATTATATTACATATGTGTGCCCACATTTTGGATTTGTCCAACAATCTCCCACTTGGGTCATATATGTTAACTTTAATGTGTATAACTTTATAAGCTCAAAACTTGCTATCACAAGTAAAGGTATTCCGAAACAATCTCGTCCATTGACTATACTGATATAGGATTAAAGCGATTTGCGTCACAAGTAGCGTAACGAAATCCATCAATAGTCACATATACCAATATAATCAAATGACATAGATCAAACATGGATGTAGAGCATGGAAATTATATGTGATGTGATCCAAACATGTCTATTTCCAACTGGTCCAACTTTAATCTTTAATGAAATCAAACATATAATAAACAGACAATTGACTGAAGACTTTATTTCTGCAGAAAATACTAAATTACACCAATGTGTCCAAAAAACCATCATAGAACAACAAAAAACTCCCACTAAACCATGATATCCTCATATGGCATAACACCCATATGAGCGGTGTGCTCATGAAAGACCTTAGGTGGTAAGCCCTTAGTAAGCGGATCCGCAATCATGGAGTTTGTCCCAATATGCTCTATGAAAATCTGTTTATTCTCTACTCTCTCCTTCACAACCAGGAACTTTATGTCAATATGATTTGACCTAGACGAGCTCCTGTTGTTGTTGGCATATAAAACTGCTGACTTATTGTCACAATATAACTTTAGTGGTCTTTCTATGTCATTCAAAATGCACAGCCCAGTGACAAAATAACGCAGCCATAATTCGTGGTTGGAGGCCTCAAAACACGCCACATATTCTGCTTCCATGGTGGAAGAAGCTATGAGTGTCTGCTTAGCACTTCTCCAAGAAATAGCTCCTCCAGCTAACAGATAAATGTATCATGATGTAGATTTTCTACTATCTTGGCATCCAGCAAAATCAGAATCAGAATACCCTATGATCTCCAACTGATCTAATCTCTTGTATATGAGCATGTAATCCTTAGTTCTCTGTAAATATCTCATAACACGTTTAGCTGCTTTCCAGTGACTCATCCCAGGGTTATCCAAATATCTGCCAAGCATTCCAACAATGAATGCTATGTCTGGACGTGTACATACCTGAGCATACATAAGACTCCCAACAGCGGATGCATAGGGGATCTTTTGCATCTCTACAACTTCAAGTTTATTCCTAGGACACTGTTTAAGACTGAATTTGTCTCCTTTAGATATAGGGGTATCTCCTGGTTTACAATCTTGCATGCCAAACCTTGTAAGCACTTTTTCTATATAGCCCTTTTGTGATAATCCAAGAATACCCCGAAAACGATCCCGGTATATCTGAATCCCTAAGACAAAAGAAGCTTCACCAAGATCTTTCATTTCAAATTTCTTTGATAGAAATCTCTTGGTTTCGTGCAACATGTCTATATTATTAGTGGCAAGCAATATGTCATCAACATACAAAACCAAGAAGATATGCTTACTCCCACTGAACTTATGATACATCAACAACATTTTTCTCAAAACCAAACGAGACAATTACTTGATGAAATTTGTAGTACCATTGACGGGAAGCTTGCTTGAGCCCATAGATGGATTTCTTTTGTCTGCAAACCATATTCATTGGGTCTCCAGACACAAATTTTTCTCCTCAAAGATCTGCTTCTTGATCAATGACAGGTATTGGAACATGTACATTGGCAACAACAGTAGTAGGAGTCGAAATCGGTTCCTCCTCAAAGACAATGTCTCTTACCTGATTGCTCCCCCCAAACTCGACATCCTCAAAAAAACGTTGTTGTCCCCGTTTCAAAAATGGACTTAATAGTGGTATTATAGAACTTGTAGCCCCTTGATCGCTCAGAGTAGCCAATGAAGTAGCTGCTCACTGTTTTGGAGTCCAATTTCTTTTCATTCGGCCGATACGGCCTTGCTTCAGCTGGACATCCCCAAATGTGAAAATGCTTTAGACTAGGTCTTCTGCCAGTCCAAAGTTCATAAGGTGTTTTGGCAGCTGCTTTAGTTGGTACTCTATTAAGGATGTAAGCTGCAGTCTTTAGTGCTTCTCCCCAGAGTGATTCAGGTAAGGTAGAATGACTGATCATACTCCTTACCATGTCCTTCAGAGTTCGGTTTCGTCTTTCAGCGACACCATTCATGCTAGGTGATCCCGGCATGGTGTACTGTGGGACGATTCCACATTCCTCTAGGAATTTAGCAAATGGTCCTGGACGTTGTTCACCGAAACCGTCATATCTGCCGTAATACTCACCACCACGGTCAAACCTGACACTTTTAATTCGTTTGTTGAGTTGGTTCTCAACCTCAGCTTTGAAAGCTTTGAACATGTCCAGTGACTCAGATTTCTCATGAATGAGATATAGGTACCCATAGCGTGAGTAATCGTCTATGAATGATATAAAATATTGTTGACCATTCCAAGAAGCCGAAGGGAATGGTCCACAAATATCTATGTGGATCAATTCTAAGACGTCTGAAGTTCTGTTTGCACCCAATCTCTTTTGTTTGGTCTGTTTTCCCTTGATGCACTCAATACAGACATCAAAGTCTGAAAAATCAAGAGAATCTATTATGCCATCTGACACAAGTCTCTCCATTCTGGTTTTCGAGATATGTCCTAAACGTTTGTGCCACAGTTTTGATGAATTTCCTTCATTTAGCTTACGCTTAGTACCACGTGATTCCACATGCAAAGTTTCATTATATGAGTCAATGGTGTCAAGAAGATATAGGTTATCAAATGTGCTTAATGAACCAGTACCAATAATATTGGAATTTAATGAAAGACTAAATTGATTATTTCCAAATGAACAACAATAACCAAATTTGTCCAACAAGGAAATAGAAACCAAATTTCGTCTAAATGACGGTACTACAAAAGTGTCTTTCAGTTCCAAATAACAACCAGTTCCTAAGAGTAACCTAAAGCTTCCTATTGCTTCCACTTCTACCGATTTTCCATCACCCACTAAGATGCGTCTTTTAGCATCATTTGGCTTTCGGTAGCTCAGACAACCCTGCATAGAAACACTTTTTTGAGTAGTAGCACCGAAATCTAACCACCAAGTGTTTCTAGGTACTGAAGCTAAGTTAACCTCGTAACAAACCAAATCAAGAAACATACCCTTTTTAGCACGCCAAGCGTGATACTTGGTACATTCCTTCTTTACATGTCCAGGTTTCTTACAAAAGAAACAACCCTCATTGCCTTTCTGTTTCTTTTGTGTTGGACCCTTAGCAACTTCATTCTCCTTCTTTCGTTTTGTGCCCTTATCTTTAGAGGTGCTTGCAAAATGAGCACTTTCCATTCTGTCTTGCTTCAACCTGTCTTCCTCTTGCACACTGTATGAATGAGCTCATTAAGAGTCCATTTCTCCTTTTGACAGTTGTAACTGACCTTAAACTGACTGTACTGTGGAGGAAGTGATATCAAAACTAGATGCATGAGTAAGTCCTCAGACAACTCAAGCTTCAGTGCTTTAAGTTTTGAAGCAAGATGAGACATCTCCATGATGTACTCACTAATGTTCCCTTTGCCTTTGTACTTCAATGAAATCAAGCTAGCTAAAAGCGTGCTTGTTTCAGCCTTATCGTTTTTAGCAAAACGCTTTTCAAGTTCAGTAAGGAACTCATTGGCATTGGTCACCCCTGCGGATATTGCACCCTTAAAGGCTTCTGGAATACCTCGCTTGATGAGCATGAGACTCATGCGATTGGAGCGTTCCCACTTCTCAAAATATTTCCTGGCATCAGGAGTGCTTGCATCTGTAAGAGGAGCCGGTTGCTCAATCCTTAAGGCAAGGTCCAGATCCATGCATCCAAGAACGATTAACACGTTCTCTTTCTAGTCCTTGAAGTTTGTCCCATTAAGCATGGGAATATTATTTACACCAGCAGATATACTAGTAGCAGACATAGTAGCTGTACAGAGAATAAATTACATAAATAACATATTCACATCATTATTCAATTGCATAAACTTTTAAATTCATACAATAGGTAAATAAAAACCCCATATCAAGATACCTAGCACAACATTGTTATTTAGTCTTTGGACAGAAATATCAATCTGTAAGTGGTACTCTTCTTACACAATGAAACCGGCCTAATATTATGCCTTTCTTTGGACTGACATAATAAAAGCATGGTAAAGTAAACTTTATCACATATTTAAGACTAGGGATTATCCGGTCAAAACAATCTTCCTTTGGGCCGATTGTTTCACATGGATGTAGCATGTTCACTTATTTAAAATCAACCAATTTTCCTAACAGTGGTTGCTTTGGCAACCTATTAGTTAAATTGTGTAAAGTTTAAATAAGGAACACAATAGTGATACATGAAACCAAAATTATATTCTATGTATAAATTTGGAGTATTAACTAAATTATCACCTTAATACAATTAAAACATGGGTCTAAATAAAATGTAGCCAAAACTTAAATAGGTCCCAATAAAACAGGATAAAGCAAAATTTTCTAACAGGCCCAACAGCAACAAGCCCAACCAACAGTCAACAGGCCCAACAGTGAACAGTCACCTCGGTCAACAGTGAACACAATTACAATATAATCACGGAATACAAGTACAATGAAACAGTGAATACATATCTATATTTGATTCAACAGTGAATATGAATATAATTTCAACATAATCACTTAAATAATGATATCACTGTAAATAATGGGTTTGTAAATAAGGCTATCATTATTTCAGTCAATTGTAAACAAACAATTGTTTACACTAAACAAGTCAATTGTAAACAAGCAATTGTTTACACTAAACAATTATACAAACATCATTATTTCAGTCCATTGTCGGTAAAGAAGGAAATAATGAAAACATAGGCATAGTTGATTATAATTACTGTAACATCTATATTCATAATCACTGTAACAGTGATTCGCATTGTGAATGTATATCTATTATAAGTCGCATAATAAGCAGCGCATAACAGTGCATAATAGTGTGATCATAATATTTGCATAATCGCATATCACTGTAACAGTGAAATCGTTGCTCACTGTTCATGAATCGCATGTCACTGTTCACTGTAACAGTGAAATCGTTGTTCACTGTTCATGAAACAATAATGAAATCGCATATCACTGTTCACTGTAACAGTGAAATCGTTGTTCACTGTTCATGAAACAATAATGAAATCACATATCACTGTTCACTGTAACAGTGAAATCGTTGTTCACTGTTCATGAATCGCATATCACTGTTCACTGTAACAGTGAAATCGTTGTTCACTGTTCATGAAACAATAATGAAATTGTTGTTCTATGAAAATAAGGAAAACGTTTTCTTCTTTATAGTTTCACATGGAATCAACAGGAGATGCTCTGATACCAATTGTTGTATTTAAACCAAAAAACTTAAGACTCTAGTTGATTCAATGGAAACAAGAAGAATAGAAACATACCTTGATCCATAGCGATTTCCCCTTTGATTGTGATGAGTTTGGATCTTCCGATTGATTCAAGCGTTTCCTTAGATTCTCTGTTGAGAGGATACAGAAGACAATGCCAAAGGTTATCTCTTTTCACGCACAACGCTCAATGGGGGACCAACCCATATTTATAATGCTCATAAGTCATAACCCTTCAATTTACGGGCTGTGAATTTCCAATTCTGCCCCTCATTGAATTAGAAATTAACTCCTTATTTACACCATGTTATTTATTAATACCTTATAGTCCAACACCCTATTAGATCACATATTAGATGGATTACACTTTAAGATAGCAATACACATTATATTACATACGTGTGCCCACATTTTGGATTTGTCCAACAATTACATGTCAAAGGGTGTTTATCTTCAAAAAAAAATTACTAGACTTTGATATGAAGGTATAGACATTTCAAACACGTTAATACAATCCAAGATATTCTAAAAGCATATTATAAGTCAGTTTTCACATATTATAATATGCCAAAAGCACCTCCCAAAAAAGACTTGTTATAGAAAAAAGAATGGCAATCAAACAAATCCCTTAGAAAATGCCAACCATTCAAATACCACCTCATTTCAAACATGAAAATTTTGACCCCATATGTAAAATGTGGTTATACTCTAAGATGGCAAAACATACCAATTTTCCCTTCTTAGGGATGGTTTCCTCAAATGCACACGCACCTTAGAGGACACTTTCCATTATGACTTTGATCCTAAAATCTATTGCATTTCTATTCATTTTCTTTATAGTTTTCACATGGTTCTACATGGAGAATGCTTCATTTATTTGTTATTCAAAGGCGGCAAACGGTGTTTCTATGGGTCTAAGAACCATAATATATCAATCGTGACATCTGCCAGAAACCAATTGTACTAATTATGTTACATTTGTATAGGGAAATGTTTTTGGAATTTTTTTACAAATTGACCATTATAGTGTGATACAACTTTCAAGTAATTGTATAAAGGAAGACAATTATTATTATTATTTTCAAACAAAACGACTTTTATGGATCCCATAACAATAATATATCGTGGTTATATGCTATAAGTCTACTCGGAAATTTCTAGCAAAATGATCACTTTAGTATGTAATTAACTAATTCAACTATGAACGTTATTTCAAATTCAAACACTAAAAAATGATTAACAAGGGCAAGCGCACCATTAAAACGTGGATGATTTCACTAATTTTCATCATGTTTCATATTGGATGAGGTTAGAAATTTCCACCACCCCATTCAAAGCCCTATCTACGTGGATGATTTCTCTAGAACTTCTATTGATTGTGTTGGTGCAATTTTTACACCTCCATTGAAATGGAGTGAAGTATATGTCATCTTTCCCACAACACAACCAACCCCATTGATGACGAAAACTCAAAAAACAACTTAGTTCCTCAAATAGTATACTCAAGAACTAGACACTCCGCCTTTTATGATATTTTGGTGCATTTTAGACCTCATTTTTAATCGAATTATGAGAAGTGTAAGGTACCTTACCAGCAAAATACATTAAAAATCATAATTTTGCTTTCTTTTCTTTTGTTTTTTCACTATTAGAAAGAAAACTTGTGACATTTGATCAAATGGATATTTGTTCTTCTTCTAGAGGATTTGATTGTTTTCAATTGGATAACTTTGTTGATGTAAATTGATTTATAGAGGTGAAAACAACAAATGCATACATGGATGAGAGTAATAGCAGTAGAAGAAGAACAAATACCTGAAAGTGTTAGTCTACATGATGCATATCTGGGTTTTATGGCGGGCAAGTCTAATGTGAGAAATTTGATGACTTTGAGAAGGCGAGGGTTAGCCTCTGACGTAGTGGACTTTGTTGGCATGTGCGTTTAATCCATCATCTTTGCTTTAGTAGCATCATCTTTCATGAAACCCAAAATGTGCAAACTTGAAACTGAATTTTGCATACAAAAGCAAGAATTAAGGGCTCAAAATGCTAGCAAACTCGACGCAATTGCAATCTAATTCAAGATCAAATTCCATCAAATTGAACACGCAAACATAATTAGATCGTCCAACTTTCAAGAACTTAATCAACAAAAACACATGGATAAACAAACAAGTTCTTCTAAACTATTAAATCTAGGGGTTAGCACGGGATGGGATGGACCTCATCACTATCCCATTCCGTTCATTCAGGATCGGGCCGGGATAGACCACATCCCAACCTCGTCCTATCCCAAACAGGTTCGGGACGGACATGTGCTAAATAGTCATCCATTGAAAAATAACAAAATAATTTCATCTCACATTTCTCACACACCAATAATGTCAAATTTATATACATATAACTTTCATCATAACAATAATAAATATCATCTTAAATTTGTGGAGGCTTACCATGAAATTAAGTTTGTCAAGTGAATGATGAGAGATGGAATGAGCTCCTCCATAGATCCGTCTTGCATATTTTCGCAAGAGTTGAAATATCATTCATACAAGATACAATTAGTAGCAATGTTCTCCAACTACATAACTCATAGTGCAAAACTAACTCAAATCATCATTTGCCTTTATTTTCTACTAGAATAATTGCCCTATAACCAATCTAAAATGTGAAAAATCATAAAATTTTCATGGGTTCAATTTGATAAAATATCCAAATTGAAGTTTCTACTTAAACAAAGAATGCAAAATCAAGCACATAGATTTTCAAACAGTAGATGTTTTGATTTAATTTCAACACATCCTAAACTTTCCTTTAGAATGGTAGTTGATTAAAATTCATAATCTTAAATATTAAATAAATAAATTTGGGATGGGCGAAATTGAAAATCTCCATCCTAATCTCATCCTATTCTAGATCGGGACAGGACAAGATCAGGATGGGTTTGATCAATCCCAAAAGGACTCAAAAAAATTAGGGAGGATCGTGGGATGGGATGCCTACCCCTAATTGAATTGATGAATCGTCTAGCGATTTGAACACACAAGAACAAGAAGAAGAAGAGGATTATTACTTATCTTGCTCGACGATGAGAGCTTGGTGGCATAGCGAATACTAGAGAGGTGAGGCGACTGAGGAGCGGTGGATGGAGACGACGAATAGGCCATGTACGTGCTGAAAGACATGGCGACATTCAGATCTCAGCCATATCTCGCGCAGATCTCCCGATGGTGGTGCCGATCCATTAGTTGAGTTAGTCCATAAGAGAGACAATTGTTTGTATGTTAGTGTGTTTGTGTTGTTGGTGTTTACAATGAAAAAGAATAAGCGAGAACAGTTGGAGAGACAAAAGAGAGCAAAGGGTTCGCTCGCTTTACTTACTATCCATATCTGAGTGAATCCATTGTACCTAGCTCCAAATCCATGAGCTCGGCATGATGTACCCATCGACTACCGCTTGCTTCACAATGACAAACGTTGATTCTCTCTAATTGAAATCTGAATAGCCACTTGACCTTACAAGCAGAAGTTGGGGAAAGGGATCAACTTGCGATGAGGCCTTCAAATTCATAGAAGACTCCTTCAGATCATTCGTGGAATCCCTCTTTCAGATGTGAAAACTTAACCCTTTTTCGTTTAGAGGAATATATTCAAGGTCTTTGTTTAATTTTTAAAAGTTTTTGTTTGCCTTTGTTACACTAATTTCACTCTTATGCTAGTTTCACGTCTTATTGAGAAGACCTGCAAGAAATGCAAGTCATTATTGTAGAAAATATCTTTACAACGACTTGTTTTATGGCATGCATCTCCCATATGTCCTTAAATTAAGATACCATGACATGCACACTCTGCAAGTCATTAATCCAAGTCCTAGAAACCTACGTTTGTTGTAGTGCGTTGTGCGTCATTTTGGTCCCCGTGATTGAAGAAGGCTTCTTTGAGTAGTGAGCTGTCTGTGGACTGAGCTCATAGTGGACATTGGTTCTTTAGACGGACTAGGCTCGACCGCTGTGCGCCATTTTGATCCCCGTAATCGGACCAGGCCTTTCCGTAGGGGCGAGCTATCCGTGGACTGGGCTCGATCCACCGAGTGTTGTCTCGGTTCCTTAGGCATACTAGATCACTTGGGCAGTGAGTTGTCGACATCTTGAATAGGGCTAGGCTTGGTCTCTGTGCACCATATTGGTCCCCGTGGCAGGACCAAGTTTTCTTTTATAGAAAGAGTTGAGTGTGGAATGAAGTCATTTTTTAAAGAGATTACCTTTATTGATAGTTCTTTTTCAAACATTCTACATGATACTCTCTGACTAGTAAGCCCTTGGCATGTTGGTTCTTTTCTTCTAGGGGCTCGAGTCGTTGTCGCTACTTTGTGGATTGCTTCATCACCATGTAATGGCTTTCCCTTGCAAAAGACAGATCTCCCCTGATAGTTCCTGTCTCACCATCGACGGGGTATTTTAAATATTGGTGTCGTGTGGAATCCACTACTCCCATCAGGTGAAGCCAAGGCCTTCCAAGGATCATGTTATATGCAAACATGGCGTCTACCACAATGAACTCCACCATTTGGAGCTTTACCGGTTACCCTGCTACCACTGGTAGTCTAATGCTCCCAACCAGATAACTTTGAGCGATGCTCAAGCCAACCATAACCTGACTGTGTTGTTTCAGTTCTTCCTTCCTCAGCCGCATCCTGTGGAATGCCTCCTAGAATATGACGTTGGTCGAGCTCCTCATGTCCACCAGTGATCTTTTGATGCCCCAATTTGATATCGTAATTGTGATAATCAGAGCATCATTATGCAGTGAACAGACCCCCTGCATATTGTTAGGCCCTTGGTCGGGTGTTCTATTCGAACATGATGAAATGGGTGATCTCTGAGGTGGGAACCTGTCTGCAGTTCTCGGATTGCTTTATTTTTTAATCGATTGGATTTCTCGGGTTCATCATGTGCATGACGTAGATGACATCTCCAGTCTTTTCTTCGGCCTCTGGTGTTGTTTATTCATTCTTTTTTCTCGAGGTTGTTTTTCATCGAAATTCACAAGTTTTTCGAGTTTACCCTTGTGAACCTAATACTCTATCTTATTCTTGAGACTTTGACATTCATGTGTGGTGTGACTTTGGTCTTTGTGATTGAAACAGTATTTGTTCTTATCATGCCTTCCAGGATCACTCTTGGGGGCCACTTGATGTCATCCCAGCTTTTCATGGCGAAAACAATCTCAAGCAAGCCGAAATTGAAAGGGGTGAATTCAGTGTACCTTGAGCCGACGTAGTTGATAACCCTATCGGGTTTTACCTTGTGAGACCCGATTTTGTTTTCGATTTTCCTCATCTTCGTACCACTTTTCCTCTCCTCTGTTCCTATCCTTAGAGGCCTACTTGGCTTCATTTTCAAATCCTTTCTTGGCTGCCAGCATTTCTTCGAGAGTGATATACTTATGTGCACTTTTTAGTAAGTTCGCTATATCTCTCGAGGGCTCCAGAGTGAGGAAGTTGTAAAACTAACCTCCTCGAAGGCCACAGGTGAAAGTGGTAACTGATATGTTCATTGAGGTAATCGTCGATCATAGTCAGCTCATCGTTAAGGCGAGTTACATACTCTCTGAGGGTCTCGCATTACTTCTGCTTGAGGCTTAGCAGATAGTGAGGCACTTTCTTGATCTGTTGGCTCCCGACGAATCTGGTGATAAATGCCTTCCCTGAGACATGAAATGAATCAATAGATCTCGGTTGAAGGCTATGGAACCAGATCAAAACAACCTTCTTTAGGCTAGTGGCAAAAATTTTGCACAAGATAACTTCCAAACTTTCTTTCAGCGACATCATATGGTGGTAATGACGCAGATGATCGACGGATTTGATGTTCCATCATAAAACTCAAGCATTGGGGGGACGAATTTCTTTGGCAGGGGGATCTCTAAGAATGGAGAGACAGTGAGATAATACAGGACATCAGGGTCGATCGCCCCCAGTCGGAGAGGGTTTTTTACCATGGTCTTGTTAGTCTTTGGGGCATGATCCCCGCCATCTCTTAAGCTTCCCTACTGATCAGCTCTCCGCTCCTCCACGGAAAGGTTTTCACTTTTCTGGACACGCTCTCGGACGTCCTCTTGGGTTTGGGACTTCCCCAAATTTTGCGTTCTCGGATGGCTGCTGTCGATCATGAGTGAGCCTTTCTACCACCCGCGCAAGATGATCCATGTAGAACAAGATTTTACTTATGTGGGGGTCAATCGTGGCTGGGTCGTGCGACTATTATGCTCCCTCGATTGGATAGATTTGTCCCTATGGTTGTGCTTCCTTGGCCAGAACATTGTTTGGGTGGACATTGTTGTTAAATGCTCGAAATCTGGTGTTGGTGAACATGTTTCGATGCTCTACTAATTAGAAGGAGCATATATGTTTGTTTCAAGGAAAACTTGTCGTATTACCCACGGACGGCGCCAAGTTGATGCGTCCAAATTCGTCATTGCTAATCTCGATCCTACAAAATGAGTACCGGTGAGCTAGGTACCACCATTGTTGTAACGACCTGATCCGCACAATATGATATTGTTCGCTCTGGGCCCAATCGTCTGGCACGGCTTTAAAAGTCCTCGTACTATGGGGATCCAACCTCACACATATATAGCACATCCCCTTCCACACCCAGGCGAAGTGGGACTATCTCCCCCCTTATTAGCTTGCCAACCATCTTGGGCCTGGGCCTGTTGGGCTCCAACCCTCACCCTCCCCCTCAGGTTCGCCCATACAAGGGTTTCCACAGTCCACCCCCCTTGGGGCCCAACGTCCACGTCGACACACTTTCGGCTGGGTCAGGCTCTGATACCATTTTGTAATGACCCGATCCGTACAGTACGATATTGTTCGCTCTGGGCCCAACCGGTCCGCGCGGCTTTAAAAGGCCTCGTACTATGTGGATCCAACCTCACACATATATAGCACATCCCCCTTTCACACCCAGGCAATGTGAGACTGTCTCCCCCCTTTGTAGCTTGCCAACCATCTTGGGCCTGGGCCTATTGGGCTCCAACCCTCACCCTCCCCCTCAGGTCTGCCCATACAAGGGTCTCCACAATTGTAGTGGCCGAAGGCACTCCGATAGTTAAGTCAGATGACGATGCAAATAAGAATGAAGATTAGATGAAATTAGCAATGTGTAAACATATATTTCTTCGTCCTTTTTCACGCCTTATGTAGCGAGTGTTCCCTTTCCAAATGTTCCTGATATCGAGGATGTGATGGATGGAAGAGATCTCGCCCGTGGATCTTACCTATACATGACTTAGTCTCTTCTACACTTGGCTCTATTTAGGACCCATTGTTTGATTGGGTTAAGAGCTGATTTGTGCGAGTGGATCTCGGGCATGTGTCAGCTTAGAGATGTATGTTCGAGCCTTATTGTCCTAGGCCAAGCTCCAAGATTTGTGCCATGCATGTTGGTGTGAGTTGGGCTTCCACGCCTAACTTGCTGGCTGAACAATGGTTCGAGTTTGGGTCCACTTGGGACCGTGTTGAGGCATTTCCCGTATTAGGATTGACCTATGCCACGTGTACGACTGTGATCCCATGGCAAATTTATGTCTCATCATCCATGATTAACGGTCCAGATGCCAAGTTCCAACATATCCAACATCTTCCCATAATGTCTCCCGCGCAACACTCTCTCTATTAATGAGAAGATTGTTCTGTGTTTTATTAACCAAGAATATGGTTTCATTCAGGTTCGCTTGAAACTCTAGATCACGTCTTTAGTGATTTTGGCACGATAGAACAACAACTATTGGTTTTATCAGAGTATTATCTTTTCCCCTTTTTTTACTGCATTCGGAATTCAGCTAAACTATTTGCACTTGGGTGTGTTTGATATTTTGGAAAAGTTTTCTTTGAAAAAAAAAACATTCAGAATTTTTTCACTCTT
The DNA here is from genome assembly GCA_963556465.1 of Berberis vulgaris. Taxonomy (NCBI): domain Eukaryota; kingdom Viridiplantae; phylum Streptophyta; class Magnoliopsida; order Ranunculales; family Berberidaceae; genus Berberis; species Berberis vulgaris. Next base: position 73,122,185 of record OY747132.1, read on the forward strand.
TGATTTCACCAAGGAAAAAAATTCATTAGAGAGAACATTTCTATTTTATGGAGGAACTATTCAACGATAAATGATTTGATGTTGAGTCTCTTGAGGGAAATTTTTTTCGAGAGTGAGCCTAAATAAAGTTTTTCCACTTCAAGTGGGAAAATTTTTCATTGGCGGTTAAGTTTTCATTTTCCATGAAAAATCAAACGCTAGAAAACTTAGGCTGTGTTTGATTTTTGGAAATGTTTTCAACGAAAAAAAAAGTTTTCTTTGAAAAAGAAGTTCATGGAAAAAATTCAAACTTTTTTTACTATTTGATTTCACCAAGGAAAAATAATTCATTAGAGAGAACATTTCTATTTTGTGGAGGAATTGTTTAACGAGGCTTTGAATGATTTGATGTTGAGTCTCTTGATGGAAAATTTTCCAAAAGGGAGCCTAAACAAAGTTTTCCGATATCAAGCGGGAAAACTTTCACCAACGTTAAAATTTTTCATTTTCTATGAAAAAATAACGAAAAACTTAATTTTTGGGGGAAAATTTTTTTTTCCATGAAACACCCAAAAATCAAATGCAACCAAGTTTTTTTTTTTTCCTATGAAAGTAGATAAGTCACATATATGCCTAGTTATTAAAAATGATTGATTCGGGCTCAAGGGATGATAAAGAAGAAGATAGAAGAAATCTCCATAAGTGAAAATGGTTCGACCGATTTAAAGGTATAATTGGTGTTAGAATGATTAGAATACTTACATGGGTAGACACTACACTATAAATGGCAATTTTTAACCACTAGTTTTGTTCCTCAAAATTTTTGTAACACCACAAAAACTTGCAAATCATGGCATTACAAATATTAGTAACACCTCGATGTGTTACAACATCAACTTTGGTAACAGTGGTCCAATGTTGCTAATGGCATTGTAGCATGTTACAATATTCAAATAATAGCAACCACTACTAAAAAAATCCCCTTTTGCGACGACTCGTAGCACGACAAGGGAGGTTTTGTCACTCAAAATTAACTTGGTGCGACGAAATGGTTAATCGCGTAAGTATATTTTGCACGAAGAACCATTCTATTTCTTGCGACGAAATTAGCGTCGCGCAAACAGTATTACGCGATGCACCCTTTCGCAACGATCTTTGGTGTCGTCGCGCAAAAGGATTTTGTAGCGACGAAGATTTATTTTCATCGCATAAACGCTTGCGAGACAGAGCTGTGGCGACAACCTTTGCGCGACAAATATTTTGTCACCCAATATTTATGGCGACGAAATGTTGTCTATAGCGACAATTTTGACTACGTCCCTAAAGGCTTTTTTTTTTAGTGAACACGTTGAAATGTTACAAATGTTTTTTTTCCAAAAATCAATATATAAAATTTTATTTATTTTTAATTAAATAAATAAATAAAGTATCCACAAATGAATGACATCCAATGAGATTATAAAACCATTTTCCCCAAATGAATAGTAAAAAGTATGTCTTCAACTCTAACTTTACTTTCCAATTTTTCCCTCCCCTATTCTTAATAATTACATATAAAATCAAGGACCAATGAATAGTTTCAGGGGTATCTGTGTCTTTTAAGTGAAAAATACTATTACATTTTTTGTCCTTCCAAATTCAGATTATTTGTAATCAAATCCAACCCTCTCAATATTTATTAATTACACCTAAGGCTCTAACATAATTTATTTGAAGTCCTTCAATTATATATAAATTTAAATAAACCCTTACAAATAAAAACACTATTACACATTTTTAAAAAGTACTGAATATCCGCAAACGAAGAGCGCGTTGACATCCTAGTCCCTATTAGAGCAATGATCTTCAATCATAAAAGAAATGCAAGAAAAGTAGCCAAAATATATATTATAATATTAGTTCAAAAGGGATGTAAGTTTTGAACCCAATTTTAGTCAGCCATGTTTGCTAGTCAGTTTTGGGCCAGGTCTTGACCTATCTACAATTCTATCACTTTTAATTGATGTTTGTGGTTGTGTTTTAAAGAGAATGGATAAAAAGTGTAACATGGATATGGTGGAACATGGAAAAAACAAAGGAAGATCAATTAGTTGACAGTAGTTTACAAGTGATTGTTCCTAATTTATAATTTATACAATATCCTAAAATACAGTCCAATGTAACCTAATAACAATCATAAATAATGGAATGTAAAAAAATACTCCGGCCTCATTGTTATTTCCTACTTTTATTCAATTTATGTGATGGATTTTTGTTTCCTATTCTACTAACCAACTTAGCAGCCTTCCCAACCTGCGTTCCATAATTCTTTCAGTTGTCAAAGAAAATGTGCAAGTGGATATATATATATATATAATGAATGCAGGATCTCTTGTACCCACGAGGATCAGCAAACCGAATTAGACTTAAATATTGCAAAAAAAGTTAAAATAATTGCCCTTAGGATTATTAGTAGTAGGAATAAAGGGATTACAGACTTTGTTATGTTTATATGATAGTAGATTTACAGCTGAGAACAAAATATTTTAAGAAGCAATGAGTTATATATGAATAACCAAGGAGGATTTGTATACTTCACACCAAACTATATAGTTAAGAGTAATGGTTTTTATAAAGATATAAGACTAGGAATTAAAAGAAAAGAATACAAAATGAAAAGAGGCGAAGATACTTTACTTATATGTATAGGCTTTATAGAAAGAGCAAATGAGTCAAGTAATATAGGATATAAGATAGAAGATAATCAATTAATACAAATATTAGGAAGTAAAGGTATAAAAGCGATGCCAGCAAAACATCTCAGCAAAAAAAAAAAAAAAAAAAAAAAAAAAAAACCAAAACCGCAGAATTAGATTGGAACTTAGGAAGTTTTATAGAAAACCAATATTAGTACCGGAGAATAATTTAAAATATAAAAATTCATATGGAAGTCTTAGCATTAAATTCGGTAGCTATAATTAGGAGTGGGCATGGGACGGGACGGACCTCATCCCTATCCCATCCCGTTTGTTCAGGATCGGGATCGAACGTGATAGACCTCATCCCATCCCAAACAGGTTTGGGACAGGATGGGATGAGCATGTACTAAATTTTGAATTAAAAATTTAACGTTCAAGATTAAAAATTTTGGGTTTATCAAACACACAACTATATAACTTTAAGCAATTGATTATTATTTTCCCATTTCATTAGCTTTTACTCTGTATTTTTTAGATCCACTATTGAAGATAACCATTTTTTGTACATTGCTAACGAAAATGATCAATGAGTCTGTCATTTAAAAACTACGAGAAGTGCACATTATTATTGTCAAGAGTTAGGAAGAGGAAAAAAAGAAGGGAGAGGGTTTGAGTTAGATCACGCCCCGATTTTCGAGAAAAACGAAATCCTAAAGTCCACGTAGGATTATCTGTTTCCCCAAAACTCGGGACGTGACAGTTTGGTATCAGAGCATTTGGTTAGCCTAGGCTGGGGTAGAGTCTAGGTGATCCTCGGAATGTGGATATGGGTGTGTAGGAGTGTAGAAGTCTTAAGGATGAAGTGACAAAGTTGAACCTTGAAACTTTAGTTTTGTTTCATTTACGTGAATCTCATGATGAGGCTCCATTGACTTGTGTGTGCGCGAGTAATCTTATTTATAATGTCGATATTTGCGTGACATTGTTTCATATTATTTCTTTTTAGGGGTTTGATATCCGTAGTGTTCACTTAACACTTTCCGTGAATCTCGGGACGAGATTCCTTTTGAGTTGTATATAATGTAACACCCCTACTTTTCCAATAACAATAAATAATTTATGCTTCTAAAATTCAATTGAAATTTGTGTTTTAAAATCTTCTTTTGTTTGACAACGAGTATTTTTTGAAATTCAGTTAACTGTCTTACCATCAGAATCTCGGGACGAGATTCCATATAACGTGTGTATAATGTAACACCCCTGAATTTCATAAAACTAATTTATTTTATTTTGAATTAAATAAAATAGGGTTACATTTAATTGAATGTGAATTTCAAAATTTTAGGGTTTATTTGGTGAGTTTAGAAGGTGGGTGCTTTCATAAGTTTAGTGGGGGCGAATAGCCACCCACCCTATAAAGAGAAAACCCTCTTTTCTTTTCTTTCTCCTTCCTTCTTCTTTTCTCCTTCTTCCTTCATCTTTTCCTCCTTTATGTTTTCTTCTTCGATGGCGGCTGATTGTGAGAGACGAAACTAGCGAGAGGGGCTACGATCAGGAGACGAGATGAGATCGAGGGAGAGACCAGAGACGGACGACGATCAGGGGATCAGCGAGAGAGACTGGCTTGCGTGCATGTGGAGGACTGAGCGGAAGAATGGATGGTATGGATGATGTGCAGGCGAGATGGGGTGAAGGTGGCGATCTGGTTGACTTGAAGAGGGAGACGATGGTGCTACGTGGTATGGGTACGAGCTGGGACAGAGATCGGGGACGACAATGGTTATGCTGTGATGGATTTTTGCGTGAGGTGATCAGTAATGGGAGGTGAAGGGCTGTGCGCTCGATGGGTGTGAAGGTGAAGGGGTTTTGTGGAGAGAAGTGTTGTGATGAATATGGTGGCTAAGTTGATGATGACGGCCAAGGGACTGTTGCAAGGAGAAGAGGATTGTACTAATTTATTTTGACCGATCTGCTGGCTGGTAAACCCTCCACTTCGTCTGAGCTTCTATGGGGAAAAAATCAGCTTGGTTGCTGATGAAGGGGTTCAAGGAACAGTGTTTGATTTGCCAGAGGAGATTGCCAAAGATGTTGTGGGGATGGATGGAGAGGCTGAATCAGTGAGTTCTTCTTCCTACTAATTCATACCTTTTGTTGAAATATATTATTTGGTTTGTTATAGTTTTGGGTCTGGGGTTGATTGATTGGTGAGTTCTGATTATTCTTATCGTTTTGTTTTTAATTATAACTTCTTATGCATTGCTATTCCAAGTATTATTAGTACGTAAGGGATTTTCTTTGGATCTTGATTGTAATTGGGTTAGTTTGCAATGTTGAGGAACACAGATTATGGATTGGGAAATTGGATATCGAACTATGAACATGAAGTGTATAGTTGGTTGAATTCGATTTGGTAGGAGTTGACGGATTTGGGTTTAGGAAATTCAAAGATTTTACTGGAAATTTTGTGTTATAATATTAGAGCCTATGATATGAAAATTTGGAGATATTTTGAGTTGGTGTAGTAAATAGTCAAGCCTAACTGTTGATGCAATCTATCAGAGTTAGCAAAATTTTGAGATTTGTCGAATCAATAAATACAATCCTACGCTTGATAATATGTACACCCTCATCACATGGTGTAGGTAGCGGAGGAAGTCTGACCTTTGTGTGGATATGGGTCAGTTGCACAATTCGGTTCGGATTGCCATGTACAGTGTGACTTGCACTTTGTAATTTCAGGTTCTTTTAAATTTTGGGATCTTATTTTTTTAAGAATATCTAGTCGAAGGAGTTTTCTTATGTGCGCGGATCTTGATTGTTAGACTATGTAACTAATTTACCTGGCTTGGGACTTACTTGGTTGCTGTGTTTAATCATGTCAAATCATGTTGAGGAGTAATAACTTGTAAAAATGAATGCGGCTGGTTGGGTTGGCCAAAAGGATTGATGTGGGTCGTGGATAACAATCAAATTGCAGGGGGAGATTTAAGGAGTTTTATCTGTTTGCAACTAGTGCTATTGCATGGGCTAGCATCATCTTCTTGCAATTTGAACAAAATTAATAACAAAGTAAACAGATTTCCTCAAGATAGTAGGACGACAATGGAACTAGTAGTCCAAAAACCAGTAGTTGAAAGGTGGTCGATAGATGATGTAATTGAAATTTGAAATCAGTACTTGATATGTTGTTGATTTGTTTGGATTGGATGATATATTAGATTAGAGAGGAAATGGAGACTCTGATGGAGTGGGTTTTAGTGTGAAGGTTTGGTGTTTTAAGAGTTAGGGACAAATGCATGCTAGGGGATTATTGTGGTAGCTGAAATTAGGGTGTATGGGTTTTGTTGTGCGGACTGAAACATGGTTTGCTTGGGATTGTTTTACGGGCTACAACTAGGATGTATCTCATTGTCATACGCTCTTTTGATCATGACCTGGAAGATATTATCTTTGGAGTATTTCTTTGGACCTATTTACATAGGATAGTATAGGTGAGTTTATATTCAGGTGGTTTGTGTTTAAGTGACTAGTACTTGCTTGAATGTATCCATTACTAGGGAGCAATAGTTTATGACTGCAAGTTCATTTGTGATTGGGGTTGAGATAGGCTATCACTTTACATGTGGTAGATAAATACATTTTTCCCTTGTTTAGAATTCATAGTTGTATTGAGAATTCTTAGTTGAGAACTTGCTCAAGAAAGGTGTTTGAAGTTGTAGGCTATGACAAATCTGACTAGTGTGCCTTTATTGTTTACTCTTGGGTGTAACTTGGTTGCATCTAGTGGTGTAGTTTTGAAGTCGCGTCAGATTTGAACCGTTTGATAAAAGAATTGTTAAACTCCTCGGTGCATATGAAGCATGCTAGTGTGTCTAATAGTTGTCGAATGATTGTTGAGATAATTTTTGCCAAAATAGGATATATGTGGTTATCCCTAAAATCACATTCATATGAAGAGTACTATGTGAAGTAGTGTTTGATTGTGCACTATGGTTTATTTTGTTTTGATGTCTCGTTGATTCTATTGATGTAGGATCATTTAAGATTAATGGTGTTCCTCTTTTTGTATGCCTCTGAAATGATTACATTTTCCCAAAAATAATGGGTGGATTGATTTACTTATGAATGACAAAACGTCACTTGATCACCATGTTATTATAAAGCATGATTTATGAATATGCTATGTTTTCCCCAAAAATGTGGGTGGATACGATTATGAATCGATTTATGTATGACAAAATGTCATTGTCGAGGAATTCTGAATTTTCAAAAATAAATGATATTGGTAAACCTTGATTTCTGAAAACATAAACCACTTGGACTTGTATCACTTAGAACTACCACACCTCTTTTGTTTATTATTTTCCCTCTCTTACTGGAGAAACTAAATGACCAGTGGGTCGTCTTGCGGAGTTGGGGTGCCCATTTCTAACTAGAGAAACTAAAATAACCTTCAGGTTAGTCTTGCGGAAATTAGGTGAATTGTTATGCCTAAGATAGGCTTTGATAATTATCCGTCAAAAATGTGACGTGAGTTTATGCGCATTGATAGCCCAAGGGTGGCTTTTGGTACTCATATAGTTAGGGGTATCTGCGATGCATGCCTGTATGTGATGTCCCCACTTAGGCATGGATGATGGAGTAGTCCTCCTTTATATGAGAGAGGCATACGGGCATGTATGTTTGGCACGGAGGTGGTGCGAATGTGGTATCGTCTAAGAGATCATTCCGTTAAAAAGATGAATCAAATTCAAATAAAAATGAATAAATTACGTTTATATTGTTTCTAATCATTTTCATGCAGGATGGCAAGTCCACTAATCTTTTTGTAGGTCAGACTTGCCATAGTCAACTTCTATAGGGTAAGTATAAGTAAATGCATTTTTACTTAATTGGGATGATGATATGATTGCCTCGTTGAGGAACTAAATTCTTGGAACTGTGTTTTCTTGCATCACACTTTTGCCTCGTTGAGGAACTACCTGTTGGTGTGTTTGTGTATTGTTGTGTTTAGCTTGATGTTTATCACGTGCGATCTTATTGATTTTGGGATGAAGATTTCTCACACCAGCTTTATTGCTGACCCAAGTGAGCTTTTGCTTCTTGGGTACATTCCTCTGGAAATGTAGCCAATTAGCCTTTCAGGTTTAGAGACTTTTGAGTAGCGTTACGGGAGTTTCGCTAGTTGGGCTAGCGACGTCAGTTTTTCCTGGTTAGAGTTTTGTTATAAATTTTAGTTTGTTCCTATTTTCTAAACTATATTTTTGTCATTGCTGATAAATGTTTCTATTGTTATTGAATTTCACGTCCCGAGTTTTGGGGAAACGGATAATCCTACGTGGATTTTAGGATTTCCATTTTTCTCGAAAATCGGGGCGTGACATATTATCCAAGTGAGTCGCATGGAAGCTTGTGAGATTAAAATAGTCTTGTCAATAAATAAAACAACAAATAAAAGTAATGTCAACAAATAGTTTCATATTACATATTTCATATTAAATATTAAAAAAAAAATTGGTTCGAGACGGGACGGGATGGACGGGATTAAAAATCTTCATTCTGATCTCATCCCATTCTAAATCGGGATGAGATTGATCAATCCCAATAGGACCCAAAAAATCTGGACGAGAAGAAATTATGATCGTGGATGGGATGCCCACCCCTAGCTATAATTATCAGGCAAGGGATCCTAGGAATATGAAAGTGAATGAACTAAAAGACATAGAAACAACAGTTATGACTAGAGAAAAAGAATTTACAATAGAACTTTTCTAGAGAGCCTGACCTGGCCCAATACCGTCCATCATCCTTGAGATGCACATCTTTAGGATAATGGACGGTAATGGGTCAGGCCTGGCTTGTCCAGTTTGGCTCTTTAGAATTATGGTTTACAATATAAGGGAGGACACAATAAAATTTTACCAGAAAAATATTTTGAATTACGAGATAAATATGGGGAATTACCTACTAGTGAAATGGAAAAAAAAACTGTTAGATAAATATTTCAATGTAGAGTGAGGCTAGGGAATCAGGTTTTGCAATCAGCTTTTATAAATAGGATGATATGGCATCCTTAGAGGAGGTTTTTTACAACCTCGAGATACACATAAATACTTTAAGGATTTCATAATTCTTTCAAGATCACGCCACGTCACCATAATTGCAAAAACATGATTTCCTAGCATTTTCGTTAAATGTATATTATATAGATAATATAATAGAAGGAAACTATAGTCAACTATGATATTTAAACAGAAAGAAGAAATAAAGATGGAAGGTACCAGTAGTAGCTCTGTGAATAATCCAGATGTAACAATGATGCCCAGAGATTTAAAAATAAAATAAAATAAAAGTAGGATAGATTTTGAAAATAACCCACCTAGAACTACAAAATATAATACAAGGGGAAGATATCCAATACCTAGAGAGGACTTTGTAGGAGATAGCAATTATTCATATAAAACACATGGTAAAAGTTCCCAGTTTATAAAATAAACAAATTACTGTAAGCAGAGTATATTAGATTTAGCAGCATGGAACCCCCTATCAACGGTGGACCCAAGATTTTAGTTGAGGGGAGGTCAAATGGAAAATACTTATTAGTTGATAATAATAGTTATCAATGGTAAAGCCAAATTTTTTTTCTACCTGAGCTAGTAACTAATAAAAAATACATTGCATATGCCAAATTGAATCTAATGTAGTCCAATTTTAATCCAAAATAAGATCACTATCGATAACTTTAGCAATGAGCAAACAAGCATAATAACTAGAATATATAACTAATATCGCAAAATAATTAGGATAAGTATCTAGGTGAAGCTAATTTTTTTTTTAAATTTGCGAACTTAATATGATTATAATACAATTTCATAGAAAAAATAGTTTATATAAGGCTCAAATTTTGTACGAGTTGGCTAATGGTATATATTTTCATTGAATTCTATAATTATTATTTTATATATTAATTTGAAATATTTTTGTTGGAGGTTTTATACAATTATACCACTTGTGAAAAACAATTCATTTATTAATGTTAATAATTTTTTATTAAATTAAACATTTTTTAATGTTTGTAATTACTAATAAAATTGCATTGAAAATAAAATAAAAATGCACTTGAAGAGTATCGAATTCAGGTCTTTAACAAAATATAATAAACCTACAACCAATATACCAACAAAGGCATGTTCAAAATGGAAAAACAATTTTCATATTGTATTCTACATTATATAATCGATTTTTTTAAGACTAAAGTATATATACTAGGGGTGGGCAATGTCGGTTCTATTCGGTTTTGAGCCCCAAACCGATTTCGAACAGATTTCATTCGGTTTGCCCAAAACTCAAACCGAAACCGAATTTTGTATTTGTAAATCGATGAATTCGGTTGAACCGAATTTCGGATCGGTTCGGTTCGGTTGGGCCGAAATTTCAGATTCAAGCATTTGAAAGACTTTCATTAAAACATGTCCAATTTTTTTACAGACCCAATTTTTAGCCCAAAATTGAAAACTTTGAGAAAAGGGGGTGATTCAGTGCAAAAAGGTGTACTACAGTGCATTTGTTGCACTAATCAAGTATTGACACCTACTTGTTATTTACTTATTTATATATATCTAATTAATCGGTCGGTTCAAAACTGTAAACTGATTTCGAACCGTTTATAATCGGTTCGGTTAACTGAATTTAAATTGGTTTTTGCCCACCCCTGATATATACTGAAAAAGTTTTTAAAGTTGAGGGGAGGCAGCACCCCCCCCCCCCCCCCCCCCCCCCCCCCCCCTAGTAGGTCCGCCCATGCCCCCAATTATGGAAAAGTCTGAGATAGTTGGCATAATAGAAAGAAAAATGATAATATGTGGGAATATTTAGAAACCTTACTAGGAGAAACAACAAAAAATTGGTATAATACTTATAAAAGAGATGCTCTAGAATAATTAGAAAAGTTAAAATCAAGAAGGAAATACTCCTTACAACTTTACCAGCCTAATTAAAAAGATGTGCATAGGAGTAGATCCAGCAGGTGAAAATATATCATTACAAAATTTAGCTTTATCAAACCTAGAACAATTAATTTTGTCATATTGCATGTTTTTATAACAATGCTGTATAGATTATGGATCCATAGCAAGAAAAACCTTTGAGAACAAAATATGAGATACATTCTTTAAAAAGTTACAAGGAGTCATAGGAAGATAAATAGAACAAGCTTAGATAACTAAATACACAAATAAAAAAGGATTAGGAATAGTGTCACAAATATTATTTACAATATATATATATACACTCATAATTAGTTGAAAAATTGTAAGAATGATATGATTTGGTTATTTAAATCTTTAACAAGAACCAATAAAAAGGGATCATTCTCCAAATTATATCTGGTTTTATAACAATTAGGGTGTCGACGCACTCTACGTGTGTGGATATTTAGTAATTTTTTATTTTATTATAACAATTTAATATTAAGAAAAAAATTATAATTAAATTTCTATACAAAATAATTATATATAGTTTTAATAGCCGATGTATAGTTTATAAATAAATAAGGGACTTTGAATAAATTTTGTTAATGGCTTAGGTATAATTTATAAATATTTGAGAGGGTGGTTTTGATTGTAAAATTATGAAATGTTGAGAGCAAATTTTAAAATAAAATTAGATGTTAGGGAATTTTTATTTTTAAAGATAATTGGAAGCGAGTTGAAAATCGCATGCAACTGAAGGAGTTGAAAATAGAAATAGCGAGTTAAAAATCGCATGCAACTGAAGGAGTTCGTGCTTCCATTGTAGGGAATGCACCTTTTGTCAAACACTTGGGCTACTTTGAGTCTAGAATCTCAAAGCTTTGCACAAACTATACTACATGGAGAACATTAGACCCTAGGGGACATTCATTCTCTACCATGTTTTTTCTTACATTCATTAAGAATGTTCTAAATGTTTGTTACAAATGTTGCAAAAGTAGTCAAATACTACTAGATATCAATCTCATTCCAATGTACAAACTTGGAATATGTGTTGAACATGGTGATTGTCGCGTCCTAACAAGTAAACAACCAAATTTGGCATCATCATGGGGCAAAATCTACTCACAACGAATGACTAGACTTATAAACAAGCCTTTAATCCTTCATATCACCCTTTTTCTATGAGATACTATCAAAATTAAGCCTCTTTTTCTTTTTCTTTTACCTACCGTGGGTGCTCTTGTAGCATAATTTGCAAAGATACAAGGTGAGGAAAAATTAATAGTAGGTAGAGAAAAAAAAATGGTCAATCATGTCAACTAGTCTATCAAAGGTGCTTATCTTCAAAAAGTGGCATTTCAAACCATTTATACAATCCAAGATATTACGAATTTGGAGTGTAAAATTTCTTACGCCTTTTTCATGTAAGCTTCTATCTTTCATCTTTTGTATATTTCAATTAATCATATTTATCTTTTATTTCTATCTTCTTTAATTCAATACACTATCTAGTTTGATCTTACAGTTAATCCCCAAGTGTAAACCAAGAAATTGGCTTGAGGGTGTATCAATCTCTAAGATAGTTTTGAGAATCTTGGTATTTATCTTTTCTGTATTTCAATTCTTTTCTGATTTCTACATTCTATCTTTGGTTTGTATCTATCTGTGTTTATCTTGCCTCTGTTAGTAATCCTGGGTAAAAATGGTATCAGAGCCATGTCTCTCTTTCTTAGGGGGAAAAATGTTTGTGAGCTAGTCCTAGGTATTGTTGGTCAGCCGTTGATAGCGTTGGTAAGACAAATAATCCATCCTTCCACCTTTAGAAGAAATTAAATTTTCAATTCTAGGCTGTGATCTTTTGGCGTCACCATTCAAAGATCCTCAAATTGATAATACATTTAAAAGTCTTGGTAAAATTATTCAACACACCAATATCTTGCTGCATGAAATTGGAGATAAATTGATCCAAGATCAAGTCCTCCAAGATCAATTAGCTCATACCCAATTGGCTCAAAAGCAAGCCTTTAATGTATCAAAACCAGCAACGTACTTTACACTTGCGTCTGTTGAACAAAATGTGTTAACTACACCAAACCAATTAATCAAAGAAATTGATCTTAAATTGGTTGCTCTCAATTTAAAATCAAATCTTCAAATCAATACATTGTCTTCCCAAGCAATGAATTCGGATATTGATATTGATCCTATGGCTGAACTGGATCGTTTAAACTACATCCCTTATCAAGCCAATCCCCTTAAGTTTGCTAAATCTTATGGGAAACATCAAAATCCCCTTCCAACAACTAGAAATTTTTATCCAAGACCATCACTCCCTGACATGCAATATGAAGAGAAATCTCTTCAGGTCTATGGGTCATTTTCTACAGGTAACCTCTATACCTGGAATATAGACGGTTTAATTGAAGAAAATATTATTGAGTTAACCCAGGAAATGGTTATGATGGCTTCGGCTCATCGTAGCGAAGACAAGAATGATAGGACAATTGCATCTCTTATCATTGCTGGCTTTTCTGGACTGCTCAAAGGATGGTGGGATAACTACCTAACTATTGGTGAACAACAATCAATTTTTAATGCAGTAAAAGTTGATTTATTAGGTAATCCTATGAAAACATAACAAGGTTTAGAGATCCCTGATTCGGTTCATACTCTAATCTTCTGTATTCTTATGCATTTTATGGGAGATCCTAGTGAATTCCAGAACAAATTCAAAGATTTGTTGATGATCCACAAATGTCCGACTTTGAGCCACTTTCGGTGGTACAAAGACATCTTCCTCAAAAAGGTTATGTTTAATCAGATGCAAATAACCCTTTTTTGGAAAAGAAAGTTCATTTCTAGTCTTCCACCAATCTTTTTTGAAAATGTTAGAGAAAAGTTACAAGAAATCTATCCAGAAGACATTCCTTATGAACGTCTTACCTTTGGAGATATTATTGTTTTCATTAACAAATTTGCTTTATGTATTTGTAATGATTTAAGACTCAAAAACCAACTTAAGAAATAAAATATCAATGGCCCAAGAGAACTAGGTGATTTCTATCAACAATATGGCTATGATGATTTTAAACTCCCACATCATAAGCCTTCTCCATCAAAACTCCAATACAGGTCTCATCCTGCTAGACAATTTAAGTCCACAAAACCTTATGGACCTAAACAACTTCAGCCCAAAACTATAATCAATATTATAGTCAGCCCAAGAAGCATGGTACGCATAAACCTAAGCCTACCAAACCACTCAAGAAGTATCCAGCCCATACCCAATCAAAGCCTGTTTGCTTTAAATGCGGTCGTCCTGGTCACTATGCAAAGAATTGCAGAACAACCCAAAAGATTCAAGAGTTCCAAGCTCCTGAAGATATCAAAAATATGTTTTTACAAGTTTTGATGAATTCTGAATCAGATAATTCAGACGAAGATCTTCAAATTTTTAATTTGAATTATTCTTCTGATTCTGATCAATCTGAAAAGGTCAGTGATGGCGAATGCGCAGAGGCATGCCATTGTCATAACCTCCAAAGCATCAATACGCTTTCAAAAACAAAAGAATCCAGTATTCTTTTAGATTTTGTTGATCGTATTGAAGATCCTAAGTTCAAAACAGAGTATCTTCAACATATCAAAACAAATTTAACCATAAAACCTACCCCACGGGTCATAAATCCATTTTATGATCACAAACAGATTATTGACAAATTTAGAAGATCCACCTCTTCTATCCCTGTCAATTTACCTGATCTTCAGCAAGAAGTTAATCATATCAAAAAAGACATTATGATTTTAAAACAAAATCATTCTCTCCTTGATCTTCGTATCAATGGACTTCAAAATACGTCTTTACCTGATATACCCTCTTCTTCTGAAACTCCTGTAAAAATTACTCCTCCTCTTTTTCTAAATGAAATCAGCAAAGTTACACATCAGCGATGGTTTTGTAAAGTTAACCTTGTTATCAATAAAGAGATTATTATCCCATGTAAAGCTCTTATTGATTCTGGAGCTGATCTTAACTGTGTTGCGGAAGGATTAATACCTACCAAATACTTTGAACTTACAAAACAAAAATTGTATACAACTACCAATTCCAAGTTAGTTATACAATACAAATTAACCAATGCTCATATCTGCCAAGACAAAGTTTGTATCAAACAAGATTTTTTGCTTGTTCAAAACATGGTCCAAAAAATGATTCTTGGAACACCATTTTTTGCAGCAATCTATCCGTTTTCTGTTACAACATCGGGGATTAAAACCCAAATTCTTGGCACAGACGTTGAGTTTCCTTATCAAAGGTGTTTATATTCAAAAAGGGGCACTTCAAACCATTTATACAATCCAAGATATTACTAGACTTTGCTACGAACATATTACACTTTGACATGAAGATATAGACATTTCAAACACGTTTATACAATCCAAGATATTCTATAAGCATATTATAATTCAGTTTTCACATGTTAATATGCCAAAAGCACCTCTCAAAAAAGACTTGTTATAGAAAAAAGAATGGCAACCAAACAAGCCCTTGGAATGCCAACCATTCAAATACCACCTCATTTCAAACATGAAAATTTTGACCCCATATGTAAACTGTGATTATACTCTAAAATGGCAAAACATACCAATTTTCCCTTCTTAGCAAGGGTCGAACTCTCATAAAAGAAGAAATGCATAATTTTTAGGGAGACAACCAATAGTATTAACCACGTGGATCCAATTATTCTATAGGTAAATTAACAACATTTTACAAATTGAGGGGGGCAATTGCCCCCCATGTCTCCATAGTGGCTCCGCCCATGCTTCTTAGGGATGTTCATTAAGTGCACATGCACCTCTAAGGTCACTTTCCATTGTGACTTTGATCCTAAAATCTATTGCATTTCTATTCATTTTCTTTATAGGTTTCATATGGTTCTACATGGAGAAGGCTTCATTTATTTGTTATTCAAAGCCGGCAAACGGTGTTTCTATGGGTCTAAGAACCATAATATGACGATCGTGACATCTGCCAGAAACCAACCGTACTAATTATGCTACATTCATATACGGAAATGTTTTCGGAATTTTTTACAAATTGACCACTATAGTGTGATGCAACTTTCAAGTGATTGTATAAAGGAAGACAATTATTATTATTATTATTATTATTATTATTATTATTATTATTATTATTATTATTATTATTTTCAAACCAAACGACTTTTACGGATCCCATAACAATAATATATAGTGATTATATGCTACAAGTCTTCTCGAAAATTTCTTGCAAAATGTTCATTTTAGTACGTACTTAACCAATTCAACTATGAATGTTATTTCAAAATTCAAACACTAAACAATGATTAACACATGCAAGCGCACCTGTAAAACAAGGATGATTTCACTAATTTTCATCATGTTTAATACTGAATGAGGTTAGAAATTTCCACCACCCCATTTAGGGTCCTACCTACGTGGATGATTTCTCTAGAACTTCTATTGATTGTGTTGGTGCAATTTTTACACCTCCCAAAATGGAGTGAAGTATATGTCATCTTTCCCACGACACGACCAACCCCATTGATGTCGAAAACTCTAAAAACAACTTAGTTCCTCAAATAGTATACTCGATAACTAGACACCCCACCTCTTTATGATATTTTGGTGCATTTCATACCTCACTTTTAATCGAATTATGAAAAGTGTATGATACCTTACCTACAAAATACATTCAAAATCATAATTTTGCTTTCTTTTCTTTGTGTTTTTTCACTATTAGAAAGAAAAATGGTGACATTTGATCAAATGGATATTTGTTCTTCTTCTAGAGGATTTGATTGTTTTCAATTGGGTAACTTTGTTGATGTATAGAAGTGAAAACAACAAATGGATGAATGATGAGAGTAATAGTAGTAGAAGAAGAACAAGTACCTGAGAGTGTTAGTCTACATGCTGCGTATCAGGGTTTCGTGGCGGACAAGTTGAATGTGAAAGATTTTATGGCTTTGAAAAGGCGAGGGTCAACCTCTGATGTAGTGGACTTTGTCAGCATGTCCATTAAATCCATCAATTTTCTATTGGTAGCATCATCTCTAATGAACTCCAAATTGTACAAATTTGAAATTGAATTATGCATACAAGAGCAAGAATTAAGGGCTCAAAATGCTAGCAAACTCAACACAATTGCGATCTAATTCAAGATCAAATTCCCTCAAATTGAACACACAAACATAATCAGATCGTCCAACTTTCAAGAACCTAATCAACAAAAACACATGGACAAACTAACAAGTTCTTCTAAATCATTGAATCTAGGGGTGGGCACGAGACGGGATGGGCCTCATCCTTATCCCATCACGTTCGTTCGGGATCGAGACTAGATATACCTCATCCCGACCTCGTCCTATCCCAAACAGGTTCGAGATGGGATGGGATGGGATGGAACGTACATGCACTAAATAGTCTTCCAATGAAAAATAACAAAATAATTTAATATCACATTGCTCACTCACCAACAATGTCAAATTTATATACATATAACTTTCATCATAACAATATTAAATGTCATCTAAATTTGGTGGACGCTTATAATGAAATTAAGAGGGGTGTACTGTATCTGGATTTTGTGGGCAATTTAATAAATTCCATGGATTCTGAAAATCCAAGTGTATTCAATTTGGATTTTAAAAAGTCCACAAAAGTCTAGGGGTATTCAATCAGGATTTTAAAAAGTCTTTCTGAAATCCACAAAGTCTAGGGGTATTCAATATGGATTTCAGAAAGTCCACAAAAGTTTTAGGGTATTCAAAATATCATTCATATTTATGGATTTGGAAAATCATGGATTCTCATGGACTTTGTAGTGTTAGGTATAAATAACAAAGTTCAATAGTTTGCCAGCCTCCTATCAAAGATTTCAACGTGAAAAAAAGTCTCCCAAAGTTCTTCCTTGTGCCAGCCGCGAAGAGGTTGGTTCCCATCCTCTTGTTTTCTCGATTCTTTTTCTATCTTTGCATAGTGTTCATAGTTGCATCGTTGATGATTTTGGGTTAGGGTTTGGATTATTTAGGGTCTATAAATCTGGAAGTTGTGTTACCATATATCACAACCAAGGCATATGCGCACCACTACTAATCAATACTGAAAAACGTGTTCTAGCAAAATCAAACAAATAAGTGAATATTCAACTAGTGATAAGCTTTGGTAAACCATATACTTACAGGGATACGTAAACCAATTCCAAAATAAGTGGTGCAATAAAATCGAACAATAGCCTAATCAATGTTTCCACCGTGAAGTTTTTATTAGAGACACTACCCAAAATTTACTTCTTTTTTACTTTAATCTTCAATTAACTGACTAGTTGAAGCAACCAATTTCTTCTACACAATGACCACCATAACAAAGGATTTTTTTTTTTTTTGCTAGGCATCTGCCAATAACCAGTGTTTAGCAATCCACTAACCCTTGTAACAGAAGAATACGATGGTACAGACGTAAAACAACTGAAAGTTCTATTAGCACTTTTCATTTTAATAAAATCAACTGCTTATGCAACAATCATGGTCAAATATACTTTATGCAAATTCTAAGGATTGTTATGCTTATACTATTTATTATTCAACCATCATTTACAATTTCTGTTACTTTTCAAATCACAGATTCATCTGTCCCACACACCATCAATTTTTATTGTTTATTTTTAAAACAAAGTTTCCTTTAAGATGGAGTTTTGAATAAAACAGTGTAACACTCAAACCCCATACTAGGCCAAGGGAAGCCCAATTATCAAGCAACCATCTCGTTGCCTCACACTTGAGAGTTGAGACACATCATATACCCCCTGACCCAAAAGAGTGCATAAACCTCTCTAAGAAGCAGCAAGGAGGAGACAATGCGACACACTACAATCACATATAGAACTACTAACCTTCATTCCTAGCACTCCAAATTGCCTTACAAAAATCAGGAAAGATCTAACTAACATATTCTCTTTCCAATTTCCCTTTCCTGGTGCCATTTAACACCAAAGACTGAGCCCGGGAGGCAGGCCAGGGCAACCAGCCAGACATTAAATCTTAATTTTGTAAGTACGCTAAAAGAACCGGTCCAACATGACCGTAATCGATAATGGTCTTCGAAAAAAGTGAGCATACTGGAGGTGTCATGTTGAGATACCAATGCCCAAATGAAGATTTCAACTCAATTTATAAGAAAATCCCTAAATATATAAATCGCTGGATTAAATATATATAATATATTTGGTTGGATCATTATGGCTTACAATCCCTTGCATATATGTTTTTGTCGCCGGTTATCTTCTCAGGTATGTTTTTGATGGTTAATTGGATCATATATGCTATATATATGATATTTTGCTATAGTTGGTTGTGTATGACTAGATTTATAGTTGGTTTTGATTTCCATGTGTTTGGATCATGATTGGACCATATAAGTTGATCATGGTTGGATCATGTATGTTTGTATATAAACTGTAATGTCTTAGAGTAAATATCCTACTGCATGTCATTAGAGGTTGAACAATAGTCATATGAATTCATTAGAGGTTAAACAATAGTCATAAGTATCTAGGGATATGTTAGAGGATATGATCATTCTTTGATAACGCCATGTCTCTATCTCTGTATAGCTTAATTTGAGATGTGTTCTAGGTACCTAAGTATCTAGGGAAACAGGGGTGCTTCATCAGTTTCAGTCCTTAACAATTCATTGCATTCAAATAGGCGATTATTATGAATATATAATGACCTTGTTCAGGTACTTGCTCTGATAGCAATCTGTGAAATGGATATGTATGGAGTTGATGAACAGGATGAAGAGTTTTACAAGGCCATGAGAATTTTATTAACGGCAATACAAGCAGTGATTTATGTGCTATATATCTTGTGCCCAATATAAGTGATGAACGTATTAGACGTCCATTGACTCGACGACAGGTGACATCAAATGGATACATATACATGAATAAGTTATTGGATGGAGACCCACATATCTTTCGGGATGTCTACAGAATGAATCCTGAAGTGTTTCGAAAATTATGTGTCATCATACAAGAGAAAACACCTCTACGGAGTACTAGATATATTTGTGTTGAAGAAATGCTTATGACTTTTTTACTAGTTGTTGGTCAAAACAATCGATATAGTGAACCTCGAACGGTATTCGAGCGATCTCATTTCACTGTTAGCAGAAGTTTCAACAAAATCTTGAAGAGCTTGAATAAAATAGCTCCAGTGTTCATGGCTAAACAAAATCTTGAAGAGCTTTAATATTGGTTCTTTTCTTCTTTTTGTACATATGTTGTAATTATTTTTCTTTTTTCTCAGGATTGTATTGGAGCTATTGATGGCACACATATTCCTGCCACGGTTGTTGGACGTGAGGTCAGTAGATTCAGGAACCGTCATGGGAAACTATCACAAAATGTTTTAGCAGCTTGCAATTTTGATTTACAATTCATATATGTGCTTAGTAGATGGGAGGGTTCTGCTCATGATTCGAAAGTGTTAAATGATGCTATTTCTAGACGAAATGGACTCAAAATACCATCAGGTATAATTTTACGTGCATTAAAAATGCAGCAAACTTATTGAATTTTATACCATATAGTATAAAGTATAAAATACTAATTGCACATTTTTTATGATCAGGTAAATATTACCTTGGAGACTGTGGATTTCCAAACCGACGTCGATTTTTAGTTCCATTTCGTGGCACTCGATATCATCTCAAAGATTTTGGCGGTCCAGGAAACCATCATGTCAACGCAATTGAGTTATTTAATCTTCGTCATGCTTCATTGAGGAACGTAATTGACAGAATATTTGGAATATTCAAGTCGCGGATTACAATTTTCAAATCAGCACCACCACTTCCTTACAAGACACAAGCGGAGCTTGTTTTGGCATGTGCAGGATTGCATAATTTTCTTCGACAAGAATGTCGTTCAGATGAATTTCCTCCTGAACCAGAAAATGATCCGGTAGAGAATGATGAAGATAATTTTGAATGGGATGATATTCAAACCCAAGAGCAGCAAAGAGAAAATGCTAATCAATGGAGAATGAGTATTGCTAATCAAATGTGGGCAGCAGCTCAAGCAAACATCAACGTTGCTAACAATGATAATGAAGAAAGTGACCATGAAGGAGAAGAATGATCATAATACAATTTTATGGACGTTTACTTCTTATTTTAAAGATGTTAATTAACGACCTTTTCTTTTTCTAGTTTTTTAGCACATGTATCTCTATTTTATGGACGTTTTTTTGTTTCATCACTATTTACCAACTTCTTTTTTATCTTGCAAATAATTAGAAATCTGTAAAAGTCGTTCATACAAAGTCCGTGGATTTTCATAAATCTCTATAAAGTCTGTAGCAAAAGTCTATGGATTTAAGAAATCAGCAGAAGTCCGTGGACAATCAAAGAGTCTGTGGACAATTTAAAGAGTCAGTGGATTTTTCAAATTATTTATCAATTCCATAAGAATCCATATACAATACACCCCCCTAAGTTTGTCAAGTGAATGATGAAGATGGAAAAAAAACCCTTCATAGATCCGTCTTGCATATTTTTGCAAGAGTTGAAATATCATTCATACAAGATATAATTATGAGCAATATTCTCCAACTGCATAACCCATAGTGCAAAACTAACCCAAATCATCGTTTGCCTTTATTGTCTACAAGAATAATGATCCTATAACCAATCTAAAATGTGAAAAAGCATAAAATTTTCATAGGTTCAATTTGATAAATATCCAAATTGAAGTTTCTACCTAAACAAAGAGTATCAAATCAAGCAAGTAAATTTTCAAACAGTAGATGTTATGATTTAATTTCAACACATCATAAACTTTCCTTTAGAAGAATAGTATGATTAAAATTAATAATAATAATAATAATAATAATAATAATAATAATAATAATAATAATAATAATAATAATAATAATAATAATAATAATAATAATATAATAATAATAATAATAATAATAATAAATATTAAATAAATAAATTTGGGACGGGACGGGATGGGATGGGATGGGATGGGCGGGATTGAAAATCTCCATCTCGATCCCATCTCATTCTAGATTGAGACAGGACGACATCGATATGGGTTTAATCAATCCCAAAAGGACCCGAAAAAATCATGATGGGATCTAGATTGTGAGATGGGATGCCTACCCCTAATTGAATCTTCGGATCGTCTTGTGAATTGAACACACAAGAACAAAAGAAAATGGAAAATAGAGGATTATTACTTATCTTGCTCGACGACGAGAACATTGGTGGAAGAGCGAATAGCAGAGAGTGAGGCGACTGAGGAGTGGTGGATGGAGATGACGAATAGGCCATGTATGTGCCAAAAAACATGGCGACATTCGGATCGACCAAATAGCCGCTCAGATCCCTCGTTGACAATGGCGATCCATTAGTTGAGTCGATCCAGAAGATAGTGACAATTGTTTTTATGTTTGAGTGTGTGTGTGTGTTGTTGGTGTTTACAGTGAAGAAGAAGAAGCGATAACAGTTGGAGAGACAAAAGAGAGCAAAGGGTTAAATGGCTTTCTCACTGTCTAGATCTTAGTGAATCCATTGTATCTAACTCCAAATCCATGAGCACATCACAATGTACCCCATCAACCACCGTTTGCTTCACTGTAACAAACATTGATTCTCTCTAATTGAATATCTAAATAGTGACTAGACCTTACAAGTAGGAGTTGGGGAAAGGGATCAGCCTTGTCAGACCTGATTTTGTTGTCAATTTTCCTCTTCTTCGTACCTTTTTTCCTCTCCCTGTCCCGGGCCATAGAGGTTTGCTTGGCTTCATTTTCGCCTACTTTATTGGCTGCCAACATTTCTTCGAAAGTGATATATTTCTGTACACTTTTCAGTAAGTGTGTCATATCTCCCGGGGGCTCTAGGGTGAGGAAGTTGTAAAACTGACCTCCTCTGAAACCAGAAGTGAAAGCGGTGACCGATGTGTCATCATCGTAACTGTTAATCAAAGTCAACTCATCGTTAAAGCAAGTGACACACTCTCTGTGGGTCTCACATTGCTTCTGCTTAAGACTTAACAGATAGTGAGGCCCTTTCCTGATCCGTTGGCTCCCGACGAATTTGGTGATAAATGCCTTCGCTAATACCTGAAATGAATCAATAGATCTTGGCTGAAGGCTGTGGAACTAGATCAAAACAACCTTCTTCAGGCGGGAGGGAAAAATTATGCACAGGATAACTTCCAAACTTTCTCTTAGCGCCATCACATGGTGGTAATGAAGCAGATAATTGATAGATCTGATGTTCCATCATAAAACACGAGCACTGGGGAGACAAATTTCTTTGGTAGGGGGCGTTCATGATCTCCTCCGAGAATGGAGGGACAGTGAGATCATACAGGACATCAAGGTCAGCCGCCCTCAGCCGGAGAGAGTTCTTGACCATGATCTTGTTTTTTTTGGGGCATGGTCCCCATGATCCTCGTCATCTCTTATGCTCCCCTACGGATCAGCTCTCCGCTCCTCCACGGGGAGATTTTCACTTTCCTAAACACGCCCTCAAGCATTCTCTTGGGTTTGGGACCTCCCCGAATTCTCGCGTTCTCGGGTGGCTGCTGTCGATCCTGTTTGAGCCTTTCTACCATCCGCCCAAGATGATCCATGTAGAGCAAGATCTGATCTATGTGGGGGTCAGTCGCAGCTGCCTCAGTGGCTGGGCCGTGCGACTGTTGTGCCTGGCTTCCTTGGCTAGAGCATTTTGGCTTGACATTATTGTTGAGTGCTCGAAGTCTGGTATTAGTAACCATGTCCTGATGTTCTGCTAGTTAGAATGAGTTTATATGTTTATTTCAAGGAAAACTTGTCGTATTCTCCACAGACGGTGCCAAACTGATGAGTCCAAATCCATCCTTGTTAATCTTGAACCTGCAAAACGAGCAGCAGAGAGCCAGGGACCACCGTTGTGGTGGCCGAAGGCACTCCAAAATTTAACTCGGGCAAACGGTGGTCGAAGGCACTAGATGAAATTAGTAATGTGTGTACATACTTTTCTTCTTCCCTTTTCACGCCTTATGTAGCGAGTGTTCCCTCCCCAACTGTCACTGCTATCAAAGGCGTGATAAAGGGAGAAGATCTCACTTGTACATGAGTGAGTCTCTTCTGCACTTGGCTCTATTTAGGACACAATACTTGATTGGGTCAAGAGCTGATTTGTGCGAGTGGATCTCGAGCATGTGACAACTCAGAGATCTGTGTTCGGGCCTTATTGTCCTGGGCCAATCTCTAAAAAGGAACGATTTTTCATTGATGTCAATCTCATAGGTAATACATTTGTATATATACAATAGTTGTAGAGTTTATTACAACTACTTGATTACTACATATCTGATTTGGTATACAACTCATAGTTCACAACAACTAGAGTTCAATTTTGATATGGTCTCCTAACACCCTCCCGCAAGCTGAACGGGTTGAGCAACCACGGAAAGCTTGGATCGCAAATGAGTGAATTGCAGGGAGGTAAGCCTCTTGGTAAAGATGTCATCAACTTGGTCAACACTATTGAGAAACAGCACACGAAGTTGACCTCGAATAACTCGTTCACGAACAAAATGATAGTCCACAACAATATGGCGAGTGCGTGCATGAAACACAGGATTTGAAGCGAGATAAATGGCAGAAATGTTGTCACAGAATAAAATGGGGGGACGCCGAGCTAGCAAACCCAAATCTTTGATAATATATTGAATCCATGCAAGCTCCGCAGCTGTGGTGGCCAATGCTCGATACTCAAATTCAGTGCTTGAGCGAGAAACAGTGGGTTGTTTCTTTGAGGTCCAAGATATTAAATTTGTCCCCAGGAAAATACAAGAACCAGACGTTGAACGTCTATCATCAGGAAATCCTGCCCAGTCAACATGCATCACTATATGCTCTAAGAGTAAAGTCCAGAGATGGGCGAATTTGAACACCAAAAGCTAGGGATCCTTTCAAGTATCGAAGAATACGTTTTACCAATGAAAGATGCACATTTGTTGGTTGGTGCATATATTGACATACTTGATTAACGACATAAGAGATGTATGGCCGTGTCATCGTAGCATATTGAAGAACACCAACAATACTCCAATAAAATGAGGGATCCATAAGGGGATCACCGTCATTAATTGACAGTTTCGAACCTGGAGGAACAGGACTACTCATGGGCTTAGCATCAAGCATATTGGCACGTTTTAAAATATCTAGAATATAACGAGTTTGTGTGAGTAACAAAGTGCCATTAGTCCGAGTCACTTCGATTCCAAGAAAAAAAATGTAAGTCGCCAAGGTCCTTCATTGCAAATTGAGATTGAAGCGAATGAACCATCGAGTTAATCAATGAAGAGGAAGATCCGGTTAAAATAATGTCATCAACATATAATAATAATAATACCAAGATCCCACGAGCATCACGACGAACGAACATGGAGGAGTCAGACCTACTACACACAAAACCCAATCCAATAAGAAAATAACTGGAGCTTGGTTGAATCTTGTAAACCAAGCTCTAGGGGCTTTCTTGAGACCATAAATAGCTCAGTTTAATTTGCAAACAAAATTCGGTCATGAGGGATCCTTGAAGCCTGGTGGTTGTCGCATATATACATATTTGTCAAGAAACCCATGTAAAAATGTGTTTTTGACATCTAATTGGCGAATTTGCCATGATAAACTATGAGCAATAGACAACACAACCCGAATGGTGCATGGCCTCACAACTAGGGTAAACGATTCATCAAAATCGACTCCGTATGATTGAGAACACTCTTGAGCCACCAAACGGGCTTTGTATCGTTCAATTGAACCATCAGCATGGCGCTTTAATTTATAAACCCATTTGCAACCAACTACTTTAGAAGCAGGTGGAGGCGATACTAGAGTCCATGTATTATTCAACATCAAAGCCTTGTACTCATCCATCATAGCAGCCATCCAATCAGGATGAGTAGATGCCTCCTTAAATGAATAAGGTTCAATCTGAGCCAATTGAGCTTGAAAACATTTGGGCAGTGGGTGCTTGACACCTAGATAGACTTTAGGTTTCAGCGAGCCAGTCTTTGATCGTGTAATCATATGATGGGTGGGTTGAGGTGATGATGGTGGTATTGAATGTGATGTTGGAGGTTCATCAGATGATGGTAAATTGGAGGTTGGTTGTTGAATATGATCATTAGGAGAAGAATTTGGGATTGAGGATGTTTCTGATATAGGAAAGGATGGATTACCCGAGAGATGTGGCACCACCACTACATCTCCAAATTGGGTAGTGTTAGTAATGTGGTGGGAGTTTGGAGCTGATGTATTAATTGATAAGGATGGCATATGTGCTGGATTAGAAGGCTTGATTGGTAAAGAAAACACAGGAGGTGAACTAATAGATCCATATGAAGAAATGATATCATCTCGATTGCGTACTCCCGCCAATGGAAATTTTTGTTCATCAAAAATAACGTGGCGAGATGTATACACACGCCCAGTTTTGTAATCAAGACATAAGTAGCCTTTATAATTTGGTGGATAACCAATAAAAATACACTCCAATGTACGTGAATCCAACTTGTCATTTGCATAAGCACCCAAAAATGGATAACAAGCACAACCAAAGACTCGCAAGGCACTATAGTCCGGACCTCTGGAAAATAAAACTTGATAAGGCGATCTTTTGTTAAGTGTTATGGATGGAAGACGGTTGATCAAGAAAGTAGCAGTCCGAAATGCATCAAACCAAAATGGTTTAGAAAGCTGCTTGAAACATAAGTGTTAATCCTGTTTCCTTGATATGACGAATCTTTCTTTCAACTCTTCCATTTTGTTGTTGAGTATGAGGACACGAAATACGTTGAAATATTCCATGAGTGCGCAAAAATGAAGAGAATGGACCACCTGTAAATTCTATCCCACCATCACACTGAAAGCTTTTGATTTTAAAACCAAACAAGTTTTCCACCAATGACTTGAAATTAAAGTGCCTCACACTTTCGAACTAAAGGAAATATCCAACTAAATATTGAATAATCATCAACTAGCAATAGATAATATTGATAACCACTTCTACTAATAATAGGAGATGAACCCCATAAATCAGCATGAACTAGTTCAAGAGGGGGTGAAGAAAAAGAACTTGAATCAACAAACGGAAGCCTATGAGCTTTCCCAGCAAGACAATCTGAACATAATTTATTAAAACTCCTATTGCCTGAATATTTTAGGACTTTATTCTTTTGCAAAAATGATAAAATCTTGGGATTAGGATGCCCCAATCTTCGGTGCCAATTCTCCATTGAAGTGCGTTCACAATAGCAAGCCCTTGCCAATAAACATGAAACAAAATGTGGAGAAATGGGGAAAAGGCCACCATTACTCGGTCCGCTTAGAAGCACATTCTTTGTCATTAAATCCTTGATAAGAAAACCAGAAGGTGTGAATTCAATAATACATTTGTTGTCCTTAACAAACTTTTCCACTGATATAAGATTTTTAGCAATGGCAGGCACATGAAGGACATTCCATAAATGAAATTGTGTAGATGGAGTAAAAATAGAAATGTTACCAGAGTCATGAACCGTAAGTCCAGTGCCATTTCCAATAATAATTTGATCAGCCCCACGATAACCCGATTTATTTGACATATGAGAAGCATCTGCAGAAAGATGGTTTGTGGCTCCCATGTCAAGATACCAGTTTGGATCCGAAAGAGACATATTTGCAAATGATTGAGGAATATTATCAGCTTGGTAATTAGGATCATAACGGTTAAAGCACTTTCCTACCTTGTGACCTAGTTTCTCACATATTTGGCAAACAACATAGTTAGATCGATCATGATGAGAAAAATTTAGATGTACCTCTTTTGTCATTATAATAACTTCGACCCCGTCCACGTTCTTGAATGTTACGGCCTGTACCCCGATGAGTTGAACGACTAGTGCCTCGATAGTTCGGACGGCCTATGCCCCGAGCATCACCTTTCTTTGTATAGAAAGCAACAGATTCATTGGGTTGTTTCTTCTTTAGCGATTCCAGTAAACAATCTTGACTGATTAACATTTCAGTCAAATAATAGAAATCAGGAAATCCACCAAAACGAGTTGTCATCGAGGTGACGAAACTCTCATACTCAGCAGTGAGGCCATTAAAAGTATACAAAACTAGATCATTGTCCTTGATTGGCTCACTAGCAGCAGCTAAAGCATCACTGATACTTTTAACTTTATCAAGATATTCTCCCATTGAAGTTGTTCCCTTATCAAGGGAATGGAGTTGTTTCTTTAGTAGTAAAAGCCTTGATTCAGAACGAGAGGAGTACAATCGTTCGAGAGCATCCCATGCTTCCTTTGATGTGTTAACACCAATAACTTGTGCAAGGACAGATTCTGTCAAGGTGCCATTGATCCAATTCAACACGAGTTGATCAGTACGTCGCCATAAGAGATAGGCATGATTCATCTCAAGTAAACCACTTTCAGTATTTTGTGATAAAAATTCATGTGGAACAGGATAGGAGTCATCAACAAACTTAAACAAATCTTGGCTTTGCAAAGCTGGTATCATTTGTTGTTTCCACATAAGGTAATTCCCACGGTCTCAATCTAACTTATTCGTCACTAGATTGGAAAGGGTGTTAAACGAGATAATCGTAGCATTAGCATTGGTTGGAGATGATGGAGTCATAGAAACTGAAGATGAAGATGTAGCACTCATGATGGCAACCAAATACACACAAAAAAATCAAGATGAATACTACTCAAGTAGAGAGTCCAAAGAATTTGAGAAAGGGAAAAGACTACTCAAAAAAGAGTCCACACAAAATTAGATCTCCAAGAACATATTATGGCTTTGATACCATGAAAAGGAACGATCTTTCATTGATGTCAATCTCATAGGTAATACATTTGTATATATACAATAGTTGTAGAGTTTATTACAACTACTTGATAACTACATATCTGATTTGGTATACAACTCATAGTTCACAACAACTAGAGTTCAATTTCGATATGGTCTCCTATAACAATCTCCTGGATCTGTGCCACATGGATTGGCGTGAGTGGGCTTGGGCGCCTGACTTACGGGCTGAACACTGGTTTGAGTTTGGGTCCACTTGGGACCGTGTTAAGGCCTTTTCCGTATTAGGATAAACCTATACCATGTGTACAGCTTTGATCGCATGGCAAATTTATGTCTCATCATCCATGATTAACGGTCCAGATGCCAAGTTCCAACATATCCAACCTTTTCCCATAATATCTCCCTTGCAACACTCTCTCCATTAATAGAGAAGATTGTTCTGTGTTTTCTAAACAAAGAGTATGGTTTCGTTCAGGTTCGCTTGAAACTCTAGATCACGTCTTTAGTGATTTTGGCACAATAGAGCAACAACTATTATTTTTATCAAAATATTATCTTTGCCCCTTTTTTTTACTTCATTCAGAATTCAGCTAAATCTATTTGCACTTGGGTGTGTTTGATTTTTGGAAAAGTTTTCAATGAAAACAAAGTTCCATGGAAAAAAAAACATTCAAATTTTTTTCACTATTTTATTTCACCAAGGAAAAAAAATTTCATTAGAGAAAACATTTCTATTTTGTGAAAGAATTGTTCAACGATAATTTGAATGATTTGATATTGAATCCCTTGAGGGAAAAGTTTTTAGATAGGGAGCCTAGCAATAGGAAAGAGAATGATTTAGAAGCAATAGAAACAACACTTATGACTAGAGAGAAAGAATTTAGAATGGAGGACACAATAAAAATTTTACATGAAAAATATTACAAGATAAATATGGAGAATTACGTACTAGTGAAATGGAAAAACTGTTAGATAATTATTTCAATGTATTTTATATAGATGATATAATAGAAGGAAGACTAGAGTCAACTATGATATTTAAATAGAAAAAAGAAATAAAAGACGGAAGGTACCAGTAGTAGCTCTCTGAATAATCCAGATATAATAACAATGATGCCCAAAGAATTTTTATGGAGAAAAGTCTTAGATAGATGGGAAGTTGACGTTGTAAGAGCTTGGCATAATAGAAAGGAAAATGATAATATGTGGGAATATTTAGAAACCTTGCCAGGAGAAACAACAAGAAATTGGTATGATACTTATAAATGCTCTGGAACAATTAGAAAAATTAAAATCAAGAAGGAAATAATCCTTACAACTTTACCAACCTAATTAAAAAGATATGCTTAGTGGATCCAGCGGAGGAAATATATCATTACAAAATTTAGCTTTATCAAACCTAGAACAATTAACTTTGTCATATTGGAAGTTTTTAGAACAATGTTGTACAGATTATGGGACCATAGCAGGAAAAACAGGAAAAGTCTTTGACAACGAAATATGAGATAAACTCTTTAAAAAGTTACCAAGAGTCGTAGGAAGATAAATAGATCAAGCTTGGATAAGTAAATATGCAAATAAAAAAGGATTAGGAATAGTACCACGAATATAATTTACATATCCTGTAATAAGAAAAAAGTGTACCCAAGTAGAAGCTCAGAAAACTCTTTAAAAGATTATGTAAAAATTTACTTTGTATATATACATATAATGAGTTGAAACTTTGTAAGAATGATATGATTTGGTTATTTAAATCTCTAACAAGAACCCATAAGTAAGTGATCCTTCTACAAATTATATTTGGGTTTTATAGCAATGTGTTTTTTACCAGGCTGAAAGAGGTGAAAATGTGGGGAAAGTAACAAGAAGATATTTTCCTTCCTAGTTTTCATACAGTAACAACAAGACGTCTCGGTACGAAGCAGCTGGCTCTTTCTGACTTAGAAATGTAGGACTCCAATGCCTTCCATTTTGAGAGTACAATAATTCTCTTCAGAAATTCTATAAAGGTTGTTTTGATGGTTCGGAGACACTGTTGTACACAACCTTTTTAAATCCTCAAGATTAGCGACGGCACCATCCCCCTCGAGAGGAAGAACCTTTCTTATTGTACTAGCGAGGGGGTAGGATTTTACCGCTCATCTCCCTCGAGATTCATGCTGCTGCGTATCTCAAAGGTGTAGATGCGCATCTCGAGAGGGATGAGAGGTCACACCTTCCCCTTCGCTGGTTTGCTCGCCATTTAGAAACATACCGAGAGGATAGGGATGGATGGCCCCTCAAGATTAGCGATGGCACTCATTTCGAAAGGGATGGGTACCGCCCCTCGGTCTCTTTCCCTCGACATTTAGAAAAGGGGAATCCTCAACATTAACCTATCTCACTGCCCAGGATCTTCTAATGAATGAAGCAACGAGTAAAATAGTTCAAAGAGCAAGTGATCATTCCGATTTGATTGTGATCTAAATTCATAGTTATAATTATGGCATTTTTATACCACATTTTAACAACTTATTTGGATGTAAGTTTGACATAACTGGAAATTTTAATTGTCATGCACATTAGGTAAAAAAAAAACCCTACAAAATAGCAAGTTTAAATCTCATGCAGCCGGAGGAGTTCGTGTTTCCATTTTGAACAAACACTTGGGCTACATCTCAAATTTTGAGTCTAGAATGTCAAAGCATTGCACAAATATTGTACTATATGGAAAACATTAGACCCTAGGAGAGAAATCGCCAAATCCTTTCATTGTACATTCATTCTCTACCATAGTTTTCATATATTCAGTATGAATGTTCTAAATGTTTGTCACAAATGTTGCGAAAATAGTCAAACATTACTGGGTATCAATCTCACTCCAATGTACAAACTTGGAGTATGCGTTTCATATGCTGATTATTGAATCCTAACAAGTAAACAACCAAATTTGGCATTCTAATAGTGCGAAAGCAAGCATTTTAATCCTTCATATCCCTCTTTTTCTATGAGATGCACCTCATTTTCTCCTGACCCTTTGCATTGATCGTGGTTGCTACATTTTGGACTTTGACTATGATCAATTGCAAGAGCATTTGTAAAGAGAACCTAAACTATCAAAATTAAACCTCGTTTTTTTCCTTTTTCTTTTGCCTAATGTGGGTGCTCCTGTACCATATTTTGCAATGATACAAGGCGAGGGAAAATTACTAGTCGGTAGAAAGAAAAAAAAAAAAAAAGGTCAATCATGTGAACTATTATGTCGAAGGCATCTTCCAGACCTTGATATGAAGATATAGACATTTCAAACACGTTTATACAATCCAACATATTTTATAAGCATATTATAAGTCAGTTTTCACATGTTAATATGCCAAAAGCACCTCCCAAAAAAGACTACTTGTTATAGAAAAAAGAATGGCAACCAAACAATCCCTTAGAATGCCAACCATACACATACCATCTCATTTCAAACATGAAAATTTTGACCCCATATGTAAATTGTGATTATACTCTAAGATGGCAAAACATACCAATCGATTATACTCTAAGATGGCAAAACATACCAATCTTCCTTTTCTTAGGGATGGTTTCCTCGAGTACACACACGCACCTCTAAGGTCACTTTCCATTGTGACTTTGATCCTAAAATCTATTGCATTTGTATTCATTTTCTTTGTAGGTTGCACAACATGGTTTTATATGGAGAAGGCTTCATTTATTTGTTATTATTTTCAAATGCTGCAAACGGTGTTTCTATGGGTCCAAGAACCATAATATGTCGATTGTGCCAATTAACCTACATTCATTTAGGGAAAGTGTTCTCGGATTTTATTTTTTTTACAAATTGACCACTGTAGTTTGATATCATTTCAAGTGATTGTATAGAGGAGGACAATTATTATTTTCAAAGCAAACGCCTTTTATGGATCCCATTAACAATACTATGCCATGGTTATATGCTATAAGTCTTCTCGGAAATTTCTTGCAAAATGATCATTTTAGTACGTAATTAACTAATAAATGATTACGAATTGCCTTTGTTCCTCTCAACTTCCTTTTTATTCATATATTCTTCCATAACATGGATTCTGTTGAAAATTGTGAACGTTTTTCATATGAGCTTAACTTTTCATTAATTTGCAGCAAAACTAAGCAATTATTTCTTTAAAAAAATACCTTATATATTATTTTTTATTTTTTTTCTAACACAAAGATTTTTATTGAAGATAAAAATGGAAACAATATACAAGGAATACCAAGACATCACGAAGGTGTCAAAAAAATAAGTCTCTAAAAATATTACAAGGAAAACCATACCTTATGCTCCCTCCTGAAAACAAAACGAAAAAAAAAAAAAAAATTAATAGAAAGAAAAAAATTTCATAATTTCTCTTTGCCTCATTACACCAAATGGACAGTTTATAACAACTCCCAAAATAATATCACTTTTGTGATATAATAGTCCACCAAACAATTTCAAATCAAAATTAAATTTAGACAAAATTTTGAAAAACAGTTTCACAAATAAAGTGATACAATTGGATCAACATGAATAGTATCACTTCAGCATCATATCATTTATGATGATCCAATTATTGTATCACTTCATTTTTAAAACTGTTTGGTGAACTGTTACAATGCAACAATGATATTGTTTTTTGATTGTTACATATATGTCAATTCATTGTAGTTCCACTCGATTGAATGTTGAAGCCATAAAGTCTAACCGGGGTACTCCACATCTCAAGTAGATCAAACACGTACAAATCCCTATGGACATCAGGAGATTTCCCATTCACCGGACAACATGTGAGATCATGTGAGTGAAAGTATTTTTTTTCACTATTCGAACAACCAATGTACTATATGATTCAATGGTCAAAGTCAGTTCATTTATATACCTTCAACATCATATTAATGCAAACTAATCAATCGCGAAAGCGAAACATAAGAAGTGTAACTAATTACAAGTACCCCTCATATTCCTGGTGCTTTCTTACCCTTCCATGTATTTTCTCAATGTATTTTGTTTAATCCATGAACTAACCAAAAATATGTATGTTATATCTTAGACCATCTAATTAATCACAGTTTTGAATAATCCTGCCGATATATGAGGTTCAAATGATCTATATCCCAAAACTTTGATCGATGGATTCCATCAATGTCTTGAAACCTAGCTACAAACACCTAATTAATAAGAAGATAAAGTGTGTACAAATCAAAGAATTGGTCAAGATGGACACTTCATCAAGTTTTGTTTGGTTGGTAGGAATATTTGGTAAAAAAAACCAATTAATATAATAAGGATTGAAACCCTTATTTTGTCCCCATGGGTATTGTAAATAAGATTGAATATGATACATTAAAAAAATTTATATTTTACATTTTGGGTTATTTAGCATTTGGGTCCTATAATTTATACCAAAATTTTGAGTTTGAGTCATAAGTTTGTCAAGTTTTAAGTATGGGTCGACCACATTGACTTTCATTTTTTTTTTTTTTTTTTTTTTAAATCTCTGCTATGGAGAGGCAGCTATGGTATGTCAAACCTTAATTACTTATCTCAAAACAGGATATAATAACAAATTGGTAAGGAAAAAACAGAAACTAGACAAATATATCATCTAGACTGACCAAACCCCTAGATCAATGCTTGTACTTGCTGTTACTTTTCTTCATTCTAGATGATCTTCGAGGAAATACCTTGAAGTGTTCATGGTCTATCTTCCACTTATCGAATCTTTTCGTTAATAGAATGTGATCTGTCTTTAAACCTGACACTATTCTTGATCTAATGGTGTATTCATCCAAATCTTCTTCCTCCGAAATGTCGGTATCGGTCTCCATTTTTGTTTCGCTGTTAGAGTTACGAACCAAATAGTTAATATGTTTTATATTCGGTGCTTCAATTACTACGGCGTCAACTAAAGTTTCGTCATCTTGTAGAGTAACCCGCGTGTCCATCCCCACAGGAGGCAAGCCATCTACTGAATGCTCTTGCATTGGCCTTGAATTGTCAAAGCTTTGTACCTGAGCATGCCCACTGATCCCCACTTTATCAGAGTCGGACCTCCCTATTTCATCGCCTACACCATTGGTCAAAACCACCAAATCAGCATGCGCCAATGAAACAGAGTGCGCATTCTCTATTTTGGAAGCAGATTGCGTCTGCTCTGTTCTGGATAGACCTTGTGTGTCTGCTTTCATCGTGCCCTAAGAGTCTGTGAGCCTGAGATGTGAGTCTTCGCGATGCACCGCACCAGAGCGAACATGCTCTGGACTGGCATCCAAGTTCTTCACGGGCCCAGCACCTGAATCGTCATCGTTGTTGACCCCAACCTCAGCTCGAGTTTCCTGTCCTTGTAGAATCTAAATTGGACTATTGTTTTTGTTCTTATCTCCATCCTCAAAACGAGACTTCGTCGACCCTAGCATACCAAGAACTTCAAAATTATTTGTTTCTCCTTGCTTTCCAATCGCAATTGCAATTTCCATGTCCGTGTACCCTGCCTCAAGAAGTCCTTCCTCCGTTGTTTCTTGAACGATCACGTCGGTGGCGAGGTTCTCCTCCTTATTTACCAATGGAGTATTTGTTTTGATGTGTTCATCTTCCACTATGTTCTCAATTAGTGCATCATATT
Organism: Berberis vulgaris; assembly: GCA_963556465.1. Lineage (NCBI taxonomy): Eukaryota > Viridiplantae > Streptophyta > Magnoliopsida > Ranunculales > Berberidaceae > Berberis > Berberis vulgaris. The sequence continues at coordinate 73,157,356 of OY747132.1, forward strand.
AGTTTGTCAAAATTAACTTCACCGGATCTTTACCCATTGGCATCTCAACACCAGCTCCCTCATTGATATCCTCTCCCCGATTATTCTTTGCACCGCTCGAACCAACTTCTGTTCTTATTTCTCTAGTTTTAATGGTCACTGGAACATAATGTTGCTTGGTAGGTTTAGCCTCCGCCTTTGGCTTTTCGATCTTATCTTCTTTCACCACATGAGAAGCTTTCGAATTACCCTTATGACCTAACTTTTTCCTGCAAACCTCCTCCTTGTGCCCTATCAGCAAACAATAGTCACAATATTTGAATCCTGGGTATTCTATTTTTTGCCAGAAACCCTTGTTATTAGCCCTGTCAATCCAAATCTTATTTGGGAGTATTTCCGCCAAGGTCATTTCCACGCAAACACGGGCAACACTCGGGCTTGACAAGCAACGAGTATGGTCATCCATACTTAGAAAACCACCAAAAAAATTCACAATTGCTTTCAAAAGTGGAGGATGAAATAAATGCAAAGGTAAGTTCGACAACTCTACCCATAAAGGAACTGATATCGGATCTTCTTTCAGACTGAAATCATCATGCCAACGAAAGGCTTTGAATCGAACTCCACGAATCAAGAAAGAATCCCTAGATAGAACTTTATTTGCTTTCGCCTCAGATTGAAGTCGAACTAAAATGTGACGTTGATCGAGAAATCGCCTAGGATTCCCCAAGCTCTATGAATTGAATCTCGAATATCTTCCAAAATGGCATGTAGCTAGAGAACTTTAAAACAATCACGTGTTTTTCCATGAAAGCTTTCCCACGTACTTCGTCAAATGCCGTAAGCCCAATGGCAGACTCTCATTCTTTTCGAAATCTAGTTCCTTCAACATGTGTTTCTTTAACTCCGTCTACCAAAAATTTTCCAAGGATTTGGGCGAAAGTCGGCTTTGTCCCCTTTTCCAAAGGATCCCTACTCCCCATTGGGAGGGTTGAAGAAGGGACGGCTAGAGGAACCGTCATAGTACGCTAGATCCATGCCTAGCCAGGTTAGCAATGAGTGGCCACGCAGTAGGGCGTCAAACAGACAAGCAAAACGGCGGCTGCCGGGCGTGGAGGCGGCCAAGATTTTGGCGGCTGGCCTCTTTGCGTAAATCCTAATAGAGCCTTTGGCGATTGCCCTCTTTGATCTTTATGTAATGGAGGATTTTTTCATTGTTGCGGTTAGGGTGTTTTGTGTGTACATTGACTTTCATTCATTGTTACTTAAATATAAGATTTATAAATAATAATAATAATAATAATAATAATAATAATTGAGGGTTAGTTTTTTGTTTTTTTGTAATTGTTAACAACCTTTGTGGCAAATTGGTCATAGTAAATCAGGTCAACATGGTCTTAGAACTCAGACTCAAAGTCGACATTGTTGAAACCCAAACCCAAAATTGAAATAAATCATACGACCCAAATGCTAAATAACCCTTTATTTTTCCCTTCAAAATTTATATAAGTTTGTTAATAAACCAAGTAATCAAAGCATGTATTCCAATAACTAAAACTTCACTGTACTCTGACAAAAACGAAACCCTTCACCACTAGCTTATGCACTCAAGCTGTATTTTGTGTCAGCGTATCAGACCTAAACCCTAAACCAAGCATCTACACTTCTGTTGGTCCTGAAAAGTGGTGACACTTGTCATGCAAAGGTGGTAGGGAATCGGGTTGTAAGCCAATTAATGCATTTATAATTATTTTTATTAAAAACAAAATCACAAATTATAACCAATTAGAAAAAAAGAGAAAATGATAGGTAGAGAGACTCCCTCAAATTAAAACCAAGGCAACCAATGAGATGCTTTGTTTTCCTCTGCTATTCTCTACCTAAGCTTCAAGACCCTCCCCTAGAGCTACTACCCCTTCTTCATTTGGGTTTCTCTCACCCTCCCAAAAATGGAGACAGCACTAGAAACTAGCTTGGAATTTTCTATTCCAAGCTGTACATATATTCCACCACCCCCACTTTTTACAGTCATTTATATTTGTTTTTGGGATATTTACTTGAGGAGAAAAATTAGAGAGGAAAATAAAAGGAGAGATACCCTATCTGTTTTTTCTTGATTTTATTGTGTGTTTGATTGTGTCAACTTTCAACACTATTATTGCACTCATAGAAGAACATAAGCCAAGCTGATCACATAAAGGTAGAAAACCAACTTCCTTTCTTGGCTTTGTTTTATTTTTTCGTTCACTCTCTCTCAACCTATCTATCTTTCTTTCTCTCTATTTTGGTGGTGAGTTTTGTTGTAGGAGGTTTGGATGGAGTAGAGAAGAAGATGAATAACATCACTACTGGTGTTTGTGAGAATTGGAACAACAACAACAATATCAACACAAACAACAACCCTTCCTTGGTATCTTTTGTAGGGTTACAAAACAACAATTACAAGCAGTATTGGGATTGGGAGACCAATCCAAACACCAACACCCCCACTGCCACCACCACCAACATCAACAATGTCAACAACAACCCTTTCCTTAGTAGCACAAGCAACAACAACTTCTATGATTATACCACCCTCCCTTCATTTTCCTCATCACCAAATTTCAATGAAAATTTCATCACTTCATCACAATTCACCGACTACTCGGCCCCTGCTGTGGGGTTCTTGAAGAAAGAAGCTGATGAATTTGGGATTGAAGGGGGGAGCTACTACAACAATAATGGTGGAAGAATTGGGTTGAATTTAGGTCATAGGACTTATTTTTCTTCTCGAGAGACTGCGTTGATCGACCGCCTTTTCCGAAGGCCTAGAGGCTTCTACCAAGCAAATCAAGTCCCTAGATGCCAAGCTGAGGGTTGCAAGATTGATCTCACCAATGCAAAGCATTACCATAGAAGACACAAAGTTTGTGAGTTTCACTCAAAGGCCACAAAGGTTGTTGCTGGAGGGATTGAACAAAGATTCTGCCAACAATGTAGCAGGTAAAAGCCCTTATTATCAAAAACAATAACAACAAATCACTTTTCCTTGTGCCTTTTTTTGCTTCTCTTCTTCAATGTTTTAGCCTTTCTCCAAATAGTATTTCAGGGATCTAATTGTACTTGTTCTATCTCTATGTTGATTTTTTGGGTTCATAAAAAGAGAGAAAATGAGTGCAAAGAACACACTTATTTATCCAACTTTTCCAAAACCCATCTTCAATTTCCTAGTTTTAATTACCATTTTTAGCTAGAAATGTTTGAATAATTCCATCACTACAAAATAGGGTCTTTTTGCTTGGATTTTGATCATGTGATAATGCAACAATATGACCAACAAACATAACCCTAATCTCCATTAATTTGTTTCTTTCATCTATTTTACATATTGTTCAAGTATTTTATGTGATTATGTCAATTTAGGCAAATCCCATGTCTTCATTTTCTGTCCTAAAAGACCTGTATTTGCTACAAGAACACTAGAGGTCTGACAATGGAGATGGGTGTCCTCTTCTTCTCTTGGGATTTCAATGTTATAAGTAATATTCCATATGTATACATGACACAGAAGAGATACAGATTTCAGTAAAGAAATGTTATTCCCTCTTTTTGATATTCAGATTACAACAGCTAGCTTGGACCAATGGGTGTTTGAACAACTGAGATTTCATTCTCTTTGGGATTTGGGTATCCAATTTTCACTGGGTATTCTTTAATTTTTTATTTATTTTTTATATTTTATTTATTTTCTCTACTACACCCTCTTTAATGGGGTACCTTCCATTTCTCTTACAAAGCCATCTGAAAGCTAAGTGACAGCTATGGAACCCAAGATTGGTTTCTCTTGGAGAGGAATGGATGGTTTATTGGATTCTATTTTCCTTAACTGCATGTTGCACCAATTATAGATTTTCTTCTTGTTTTCCATGGAAAAAAAAAATTCTCTAAACAAAATGGGGTTCCATTTCGAGTGTATTTGTACATGTTATAGGGTATTTTAAAGTGTATAATACAAGTACAAAGAGTGTATGAAAATTGCAAAATTTTATGTACAAAAACAAATGGGTGTTTGTGTTGTAGGTTTCATGTGTTGGCAGAGTTTGATCAAGCAAAGAGGAGCTGTAGAAAGAGATTGGCAGATCACAACCGACGCAGGAGAAAGCCACAAATCGGTCAACCTGACTCAGTTCCTGCTGCTACTCAAACAGCTGAAAATGGTACTATACTCCGTCCCCACAAACTCTCTCTCTCTCATTGACTCGCTCTCTTTTATGTTAACAAGTCTTTCCAATAAAAGAACCTTGCTTAAGCCATCCTACTTTTGATAAATTAATACAAAAAAACATGATTTTGCTTATACATGTTTTCTTCTTCAATGGAAGGAAGAAGAAAATGAGTCAAAGATGTAGTTTTGAACAAGTAAACCATGTTTAGATCAGGTTCCAATAAGTTGAGACTAATTTTTTTTGCTGAAAAACAAGAGCAAGAGTTGCCCTAAATTCTCATAAAACATTATGATTGGATATAATTAGGAGAGTCTTATAATCATCTTTGCATGAGTGGTGGTGGAAATGTATATTCTTCATATTGTCTAATCAAATGGTTAACTATATGTATTTGTCAACATGAGGAGTCCTTGTTTGATAGGAGACATGAGGAATGAGGAATGTTTCTTTGAATGGAGAATTCAGAACTATATGCATAATCTAATTCATTTATGGTAAATCTATCTTATAAACACGTTGTCGAAAATTTTTAGTTTTCATCCTCGACTTTTATCCTAAAAAAATCCATATATTGTGGCATCATATAGGTAACCCAGAATTCAATTACTTATCATACTTTTCATTTATGCAATATTTTTCTTTTGCTTATGCATCAAATATATTATGCTTCTTGTTGTAATTATGCATAAACCAACCAATTATTTTGGTGGGGGAATCTGAAACTTGTTAATAAAGCAAATAATTAAAAAAAAAAAAAAAAAAAAAAAAAGCTACTTTTATCAATATTTACTTCCTCCATGAAAACACAACTATTTTGAACCACAAAAAAAACCCTGTCAGGGAAGGAAACAACCATTCCATAATTAAGCAAGATTTTTTTTTTTTTTTTTAATACTAACATCACAATACATGTAAAATGACTCTTGACATTTATTTTTTTTTGTCATTTTTTGCTCTTCTTCTTCTCTTGGGTTCATTGCATGGTAATGATGGGGTCCATCAGCTTCAAGTTCATCAAACTCAGAACAACTCAAGGAAACGTCCCTTTCTTCCTCAGCTAATCTCCCTCTGTTGATCTCAACTTTCCACAACAACAACAATATAACATCAACCAAACCTTCTTCATCAAGTACCACCACCTTCAAAACCAACACCACCATTACTGCTAATTCTCCCAGTGCAAAAAGTACTACTACTGCCAATGGAGGAGGGACCCACTTCACCACAACCAATGGTCCTGATTTGTCTCTTGGAAGTGAAGATCATCATCAAATCTATCATCAAAGATCTTACATGTTCAACCATCATCACTCAAGTGGGCTGTTTCATGGAGAGGAGGCTACTGTTGCACCATATCATGGTGGTGGGGGTGGTATACTCAGTGATGGTGCGGGTGGGAATAGCAGTGACACCCACAACCCAGATGAGTTGCAGAGTCTCTTGCAACTGCGTCAGAACATGTTTGAAGTAGAGATGCTCTAAAATCTGAGTCACCATTGAAATAATTAGGGACTGTTTGGTTTGGTTGTCAATCAGTTTCTTCAACTTTTTTTTAGTTTTTTTTTTTTTAATATGTTTCAGTAGAACTGTGTCCTACCAATATAAGATGGCAACACCCATTTATAACTTTGTGTGATTGTGACATCTGGTAAATGTGGGTGGGCCCAGATCTTGGAGATACGAGAAGGGAGAGGTGGAGGGGCCCTTATTAATGAAAATTGATGGTTTGGGCTTTATAACACATCAAACATCTTTTTCAAACAAATGGGTATCACCAGTTCGCATGTGAAGTGGGATCCACTTTTTCTCTGCAAAAAAAAAAAACTTCTTCTTCAATGCAAGTACTTTGCCTACTTTCCATGTTGTTGTGGATGAACTAAATGAAAGGGAACTAAACAAAATGCATGGTTGAAAGGTAGAGAGATGGAATTTGTTTCCATAGAAGTAGATCAAAATAAATTTGTGGATTGTGTTCACTCAAATCATTTTTCCATTCATGTATGTTAAGTTATACCATCTTGTTGATATTCAAAGTATATGGATTTTGATGACATAGATGAATGGCCAGTGATTAGGGTTTGTGTTCGACTTAACATTTGTATTTATAATCTTTAACGCGCTATAGTCATGTGGAAATCATTAGGAGCATAACGTACGGATCAACAGAATCTATAACCATTTCTATACTGGATTTGAGTCGTGGATTTTTTTTTTTTTGTGACATATACATTACCAACAAATGATTAGGGTTGTATTGGGCGTGCGTAGTATCTTGTAGCAACACCACAACACATGTAGCTCTTATGCTATCTAGTTTGTTTCATACAAGGGACTATTTGTTTTTCTTCTTAATCTAATCAGAAAATCTAGGATGTCTGGCCCTATGTCTAGTGATGTGCTTGATAGGTGTCAGGCACCGTTGATCTTGCTTGGAGATGGGTGTTACACATATCCCGATGCAATATCAACGGTGTCTGACCCTATCAGGCACAGGGCCAGGCATCGTAGTAGTGCTTTAATCTAATTAGAGACCACGATTTTGCAAATTATGGCACATCTCTAATCATCTCAAAGGTTAAAACTGAACAATGCTTACATCTTCGTCATGTTAATTATATATAACAATCGAATCCAAACTAAACTGGCCCATATTCATATGTCTATTGAAGATTGTTGCATCTTCTGTCATCATCATCACGAGGATGTAGTACATCTCTTCTTTCTCTGTCCTGTTGTTCAACGATTCTGGTTTCTTTTCCCGATCCAAATCAATTAGAGTTTTGCCAATGCTACCACGCAATCCACTAGCGCCTTTTTCAAATTCATGTGGGTCTCTGCTTCCGCCATACCACGCATCAAAGAAGAGATACTTTCACAATTCACGACAGTTATCCTTGCCATTTGGAGGACTCGCAATGACTGCATTTTTAACAAAAGAAAATTCTCCATCCACCAATTCATCCGGGCTACCAATCTTACCTGGGCAACATGGCATAAACAATGGTTTCTTTTTCCCCAAGACCTTATTGTCAAAGGAGAACCCACATCCCTTCACCATGTTTTAGAGATGCCATCATAGCCATCAACCAACGTCCCTCTTCTCACCATCCATATAATTTGCCTACTGAGTCAAACCCTACTATAGATCCACATCCAACACCTCTTGATTCCATAATCCACACTATTAATCAACAAATCTTAGCGGTCAGAGATCATAGAATCAATACCTCAGCTAGGAACCTCAGACCTGTCCCCACCTCTCTTTTTCCTTTGATATGATCATGGTGACTTACGATGCTTACTTCTTTGCCTCATCACAACAGGGAGCTTTTGATGTCTTGGCGGTGGATGCTTTTGGTAGGGTGCGTGTCAAACTGATGGACACGATCCCCGGCCGAGTTACAGATAATACTATGGCCGAATATTTTGCAGCAGAAGTCGCTCTTTTACTCGTCCAAGCAAAGCAGTGGCCAACCGAGTTTATTATGGGTGATTTTGGTGCTTTACCTTTACACTCTTTTTTGCATGCAGATTTGGAAGACCAGCAGATAGACATACGATGGATGTGGCGCTCGATTGTGTGTAGCGTTTAGACTATTCTTTCAAATCTTCCTAACTGATTTGTAAATATATCCTTAAAGATCTAAATGGTGAAGCACATGTTTTGGCTTCGATTGCAGGACAACAACTATGTAATCATGTTTATGTTTTATATTATGTGATATGCTTCAAAAAAAAATCCAAACTAAATATTAAATGAAATTTGTGTGCATAACATTCAATTTTCATTTTTAATAATTTTGGTTTTTTGAGGTATTGAAGTAATCTAGTTGGAAGAATTTAAGGATCAAAGCAACAATATTGCATTATACGCTTGAAGAGTCGAAATCTACTTCTCACCAAGTTGTGTTGTCTCTTTGGGAGACCAAGGATGCATGACATCTTTGAAGAAAGAAAAGCCATCAAAGAAGAGGTAGAGTCCACATCATAAAGGCTGGCTAGCAAGGAAACTCACTCAGTCTTTATCATTGTGACAAAGCAAGCATGTGTTCCACTACACCCATATTTTCAAGGTGATATGATATTATGGCAACTTAGTTATCAAGTAGTCAAGAAATTCGTCCAACCCACTTGGTAAAGTTTTGGCATCATTTTTCAATCAAAGAAGCATAAGTGAGCCATTGAAAATAAGAGTTTAATTACAAATACATATATATCGCAGATATTTTTCACCTGGTTTTAGTATAAGAGATGTGACATCTCAAAGATCCTCCCTTCCGCAGGGTACTATACTTCACTGCATCAGGGGGCTCCATTCCAATGTTGGATGATTGGGATGGATGATGGCACCATCCAACTCTACCCATACGAAGGTGGCTAATGGAAAAAAATTCAAACTCTTAATGTTATACTATTTGTATCTCAATGCAATACAACACGACTTATAAAGTTATAAGAGCATCTCCACTAGGCTATTAATTTTGGGGTGGGGATAACATTTTTTTGAATAAAATGAGAGATATATCTCACCTCAGATTGAAAACCACCCATCGTAAGTAAATGTCTTGAGCGTGATTTGAAATGGCGATAATTTTGACACCATTTCAAATGGCATTTAAACCTTAGCTTTTGTTGAAAAAGTCAATTTTTTTTTTTTTTTTTTGAGAAAAAAATTCAAAACTTGAGCAACATTTGAAATGACATCCTGCTTGAGCGATATTTCAATCGATGCACAATCCCTTATCCTTAAGAAATACATTTATCCACCTCCTGCCCAACTTCGCAAATTATCTCCCCGTGAATTGGCTTACTGTGGGTCATTCGATGGGAGAGGGATAACTTTATCCCGTCAAAATTATCCTAAAAGTAATGATCTAAGTACATCAAATGTACTTATAAATATTGGTAAAACTGTTATAAGATAGTTGAAGCTGTTGATTAAAGAAAAACTACCGAGCATAAAATTAAGAAATGTAATTGGTAAAACCATGGTACAACTAGCTAGGGATGTCAACGGAATAGGTACAGTTTATGGAAGTGGCTGTTTGACACAACCAACTCCCATTTTTTACACCAATACCTTTTTTTTTTTTTTTTTTTTTTTTAACTTATTAAGGAACACCGCCAATAAAAACATCTTTCCTTTGGTCCCCTCTCTTGTCTCTTTCTTTGTTTGTCATCTCTTCCCAATAGCAAGCAGAAACAACAACATCACTATCACTGCTACCCCGCCATGCACCTCCCTCGACCCTCCTTGCACCACCCTTGCCCGCCCCTCCCTATTTTTTATTTTTTTATTTTATTTTCTCATCTTTCTTTTCTTTTCAATGACAAGTCATTGCAACCTTATATGTTCATCTCAACAGCAACCAACAAGAGCTGTTGCAGAGGCTAGGGTGAGATGAAAGGAGGAAAAAAAATAAGCGAGGGTGATGGTGGGCGTTGTTTTGGGGTGGGCATCCCATCTCGTAATCCTGATCCGGTCCCGTCCCGTCCCGATTTTTTCGAGTCTTAATGGGATTGAATAATTTCATCCCGATTCCGTCCCGTCCCAATCTAGAATGAGATGGGATGGGATGAAGATTTTCAATCCCGCCAATCCCGTCCCGTCCCGAGCTAATTTTTTAATATTTATTATTAATATTTTTATTTATTTATTTTTATTCATATAAACTTACAGATGACTGACAGAAACTCATGGTGTTTGCAGTGGTAACAGAAATGTTACTTCAAAAAATAAATATTCATTAAGCAAAAGAACGATAACAGACTGTTGTTTGGATTCCCAATAAAAGTGGCTCCACTTTTTTAACTTACAAATATTGATAATACCCAGATGAAGATGAAAAATAAAAATTAACTGAGTAATACATATCCAGAAGGGAACATTCAGGGGCGGAGCCAAGAATTTGAGATGCCCCGAGCTGTAAAAATATTTTTTTATAATTACAATATATGTATTGATGGTAAACTATTATGAATATGTTAGAGCATCACCAATAGGTCTATATTTCTTCCTAACAAAAGATGAAATGTCATTTTGTTAAAGAACCATGAATTTTGTTTCTCACAGTAATGAAATTGTAAAATCAGTTGGGAGGCCATCACAGACTCACAGTGATACAATACTCTTAGTGGGTTCCATTTATCATGTCATTTTCTAAAAGTCAGCCCACTCGACTTCATTGTTAGGGGATTTCGTGGCTACCCTTATATTTGCATGTCACATCTATATCTAATTATAAGAAAGTTATTTTTAAAACGCTCTTATATGATGATAATCTTCGAAGCGGTCATAGGCAGCTCGCTGATCCCGTCCCGTCCCGATCTCGTATGAACGGGATGGGTATATCTCGTCCCATCCCGTCCCGTGCTCACCCCTAGCGTTGTTGTTGGTATTAATGCAGTATGTTGTTGATAAAAAGAAAATATAGGGAAGAAATGGAGAGAAAAAGAAAGGGAAAAAAGGGCAGTTGAGCAGTGATGGAGAAAAGCGATGATGGTGGGCCGACAATGATACTGTTTTACCTCTTAATGTAAACCAAAGACCCTTGAGAAAATTTTGACTTGTAAATGTAATTAGATTAAGATTAGGCACGAATTTACGTTGAGGCACTTGCATTCACTGACATTTAAAAATATTTTGGATTATTTTGAATTTGCCCACTCTGTGACGCCAACGATACACCATCCTGCCCCACCTCTTCCCATTTCCCTCCGTTATCTGTGATGTTGTCAACCCTGCCCCGCCCCTTTCTTCTTTTATCTTCCCTCTCTTTGTTTGTTATGATACCGACAATCGCCCTGTCTCCTCCTCTCTCCTTTACGCTTTATTTTTGCTTGATTTATTTCTCTTTCCTACCATTGCCATCAGTCGTCAACAACACTAACCTCTCTTGTCTGCTTTGACGAAGAAGAAGAAGAATTTTTTAAAAGTATTTTTCTCAAGATGTATTCATATATTGTAGTTTAATTTTATATTTTATAAAATTTTCTAAAGACACATGAATAATTCAATGCATTAATTTTTCCTCACGATATATATTTATATTTCGGTTGTGATAAATTAGAGCCCTTCTAGTCAACCTGGTATTGGTGTCTGGAGGGATTTTTTACATCTTTTGCTCCTCTTTCTTTAAACACAACCACAACAAAAAAAAAAAGGAGCAAAAGATGTAAAAAAAGCCCACCAAACGGGTAAACCAGGCGCCAATATCAGGCCGACTAGAATTTCTAGATAAATTAACAGTGGAAGATGTAGTAAAGTGAATCGATGAAACGGCAGTGAAGAAGAAAAAGGAGCTGTCACAGCTAACACCAAAAGCATGCATGCTTGGTTGTTATAAAGCTAAATAAGAGGGGGAATAGGACCCACCCAATATTTCCTCTGATTCAGCAAATTTCACTGTTTGAAGAAGAAGAAGAAGAAGAAGGAGAGACATTAATGCAAGAAAAGAGAGAAAGACAGGTTTGGGCCTTCACTTAATATATGAACGTGGGTCGTACACTGAGTGGTGCCTTTGTTCTGACAAACCTCACCCAACCTCAGAACCATCGTACTCTAAAGGAAGAGACAATGTGATGAGATTTCACAGTTTCTAGAGAGAGAAATATGGGATTATTATGTGTTTTTTGTTTCTGTTTGTTTGTGTTTGCATGATGAACCCACCTCACCTCACCTCACCTCACCTCTTCTCTTCATTCATTGATGAACCCACCAATATTGTCCATGGAAGACAGATAAGTAAGAAATATAAAATGTCGTGTGTTTCACACTTTACTGTCGAGGAGCACTATTCAATATTCGATGCACCATGAAAAATGCAAAATTTTAGCACAATAGATGCATACATTGCAATATGTTCAAAATTGGGGTCAAAAACCTTTTTTTATCTAACATACGGAAAGAAGTCCTAGGAAAATGGCCAAAAAAACACACACCAATAAGCAAAGTAAGATTGTGTGTATGGGGCAAAACATGTTGAATGTGGACGGAAAGATGTAGTGTGTCGCGCACATATTGTCCCCAACTTAAATCTTATTGGAATATTTTTTTATGCTATTAGGGAGTGGATCATCTATTTATAAATTTTAACGATGATTTTCACTTATTTGATATGAGACTATTTATGCCAATACCATTCCAACGAAAAATGCATAAATAGTATTTTACAGAATCGTACTAGCTTAATGCTCCTTTTGATTTTGGATGAATTTTCATTAATTACCAGTTCAGATACAAAGTTTTAAATCTAGAGACATTTTAATCTAATTTCCCTCTTCCATGGACTCATCCAAAATCATATATGTGCAATCGTACGTTGGTATCAGAAGAATGAAAGCCCTTACACTCCCATCTTATCTTCCTAGCGGCATTTAATCCAAAGGGATTGACGGGTTCTGGGTTCTCAACCAAGGTTTTTTTTCTTTTTTCTGTTTTGAAATTCAAAACTCTTTCAAAGAACTACTTCCTCTGACAAAGTTTAAGCAATCTTGATTAGCAATCTCAGATGCATGCTTTTTATTGATTAAAGAAAATGACAGAACACTATGCAACAGCACGCTTCAACCTCGATCAACTTGAAAGTGATTTCCTGAAAGTCATTTCAACGAAGCTGATTTTGGTTTCCCATTACTAAAAGTGTATTCTTTAGCCCTAATTATAAGGGGCAAGGAAACGTGCGAGGGGATGGGTGGCCCTAGAAGGGCTCATTCTTTAGTAATAGATACAAGATAAATTTTGTTTTTGTTTAACGTTACTAAAATTGAAATTGTATTCTAATAACATTTGTTATTAGACTTGAAGCATTTGTGGAATTGGTGTATTTTTTGGTAACTAATAATTCAAAAATATTATCAATGTTAATTAATGTATAATGACATAAAAACAAATAGATAAAGTTGTACACATGCATATATATTTAGGATTTGCTTGGGTGGGCATTTAGGACCGAAAACCCGGACCGAACCGACAACCGGACCGATCGGGTCGGTTCGGATCGGTTTTAATTAAATAAAAAAATTTCGATTGTAAAAGCCCGGCCCGCCCCGAAGTTTCTGGTCTGGGCCTCAGTTTCCAATTCTGAAGCCCGTCGGGTAACCGGCCCGGCCCGGATATGAATAAAAAGATAAAAAGTAAAACCCTGCATTTACTGGTCCCCTACTTCTTTCTCCTCCTGTGTGCGACTCCTCCCCTCCTTGACCTTGTGCGACTCCTTGGCTACTCCTCTCAGATCTCTCCTCCTCGACTCCCTGTGCAACGTTGTCTCCAGTATCCAATCCACACTTCTCTTCACAAAGGTACGTGTGTGTGAGTGTGTGTGACTCTGTTTTTCTGCCTTTCTAGTTTCTATTGACTATCAGGAAGTCTGTGTATATCTGTGTGACTCTGTAGTACAATTACATATGAAGCAAAAATATGCCTGACATGGTTTCATCTTTTTCATCTGCAATGCCCTCTAGTTTCTGTTTGAAGTGCTATCAAACGCTGACTAGTTATTTTGCTATCTACTTTGTGTTGTTCTCCTCCACCTAATGCAAAACTGCAATCTTGTAGTACCTCTGAGCTGTCATGATGCACTGTAGAGAAGTTCCTTTAAACATATAATGTTCTAATTGTGGATATTAGTTTGTTGAAGAGGAATCTGTAAAATATTTCAGCGAAATTGTAATTGTGACTCACTGTAGTTTTTGTTCTTTGCATTAATATATAAAGCTTGTTTCCCATAGCATGACTGATTAGCTCAGTTTGATTGTGTTGTGACCAAGATCTTAAACAAATTTCGTATATGCTATTTGAGAATAGAAACTGAAAGCAATCAGCTGACTAGCAGTTAAGATACAGAGGAAGATCCTAGATGTTGTGTTGTTTCAATATATACTTTTGTGTTGATCCTCTTATCATCTTATACCATATGATGTCATTTAGGAATACTGCTTGTAATTAACCTAAGATAGAGCTGCATGGAAATCCCTAATAAGTACTTGAGAAACAGTTGAAAAATGCCATGAGATGCAAATTGCAAATGATGCTAGCATATGAACTAAAAGATCAATAATAATGTGAAAGAATGATATTGGTCCATTTTGCCATGCATGCATATTCATACTTCATTTCATTCATAGTTCATATTTACATGATATTGGTGTTTGCGTATTTTTCAGGTCATTAACTTATTATAAATAAGTCGATATTGGTGTTGTCGGTGACTAGGCAAAAATTAGGAAAAAAATGCCGTAAGTGTTTTTTTTCCCAACATTGTGCATTTTTTATTGGTTTATATTTCCGAGTTTATTAAATGTTTGTGAATAATAAATGACTATTATTGATGTGATTTAGGTTAAGCGCAAGGCGCTCAACCGTGGAAGGTGTTTCAACAACTCCAAGTTCATCACCATCACCACAAACTCAAGGTACACCGTCATCTCAAGATGAACCATCTCAAAATGCACCACCTAGTCAAGAGGGATCATCATCTCAAAATCCACCACCTACTAAAGCGGGAGGACTTCCCCCCCTTCATTCTACAACAAAAACATCGGAGGTATGGAGTCATTTTACTAAAACAACCATAGCGGGAAAAGGGGAGAGGGCAATTTGTATGCATTGCAAAAGTGATTTGGCATGCAATACTCAAGTAAATGGTACATCTAGCCTACTTAGACATTTACGTGTGTCTTGTCCAAAATCTCCTTTAAAAGTCGCAAGTAACCAAAAAGTCATTTGTTTTGATAATAAGGGTACCCCAGTGTCACACTCATTTAATAAGGAGACATGTAGAAGGAAGTGTGTAGAAATGCTTATTATTGATGAGCTTCCTTTTAAGCATGTGGAAGGGATAGGATTTAAGCGATTTATGAAGAAGGCACAACCTAAGTTTGATCCACCATCTTGTAAAACCGTTGCTAGAGATGTGTGGTCTATTTTTCAAGAAGAAAAGACTAAGATCAAGAGTGTCATATCTCAAAACAATCAAAGAGTTTCTCTCACCACCGACACTTGGACTTCAATCCAAAATGTTAATTATATGGCTATAACTGCCCATTTTATTGATGATGATTGGAATGTGCATAAAAGAATTATTAATTTTTGCCAAATTATCAACCATTCTGGGGATGCTATTGGGAGACTTTTAGAGAAGTGTTTGAGGGATTGGGGCATAGATAGGGTATTCACTATTACTCTTGATAATGCTACTTCAAATGATGGTGTTGTTAGGCATATGAATAGGAAATTGAATGGGTGGAATACACTTTTGTTGGATGGAGAGCTTTTGCATATGAGGTGTTGTGCTCACATCATCAATTTGATTGTTTGTGATGGATTGGTTGAGTTGCACACTTCTATTAAGAGTATTCGTAGGGCTTGCAAGTATACGAGGTCATCCCCCGCTAGGTTGGAGAGATTTAGGCAATGTTTAGCCATTGAGAAAATTGATAGCAAAGGTTTTTTGCCGTTGGAGTGTAAAACTAGGTGGAATTCGACCTACTTATTGTTAGAAGCGTCTTTAAAAGTACAAAAGACATTTGAAAGGTTGGCAGAGGAGGATATGGACTTTGTTTCTTACTTTACTTGTGGTGATAACTATTGTGAGAAACCAAGAAATAAAAAAAGAAGGGTTGAGGGAGGTGAGAAAGAAAGAGTTGAAATCCCATGTGCCACTGATTGGTTGTATGCGAAGGCTTTTGTCAAGTTTTTGAAGAAGTTTTATGAGGCTACTTTGAAGTTTAGTTGTTACCAAAAAGTGACGGCCAATGCACCCTTCCAAGAAATGTTCAAGATTGTGGAAGATTTAAAGTCAACAATGAGAAATGGTGATCCCTTTATGAAAAAGGTTGCAAGTTCCATGAAATTAAAGTTTGACAAGTATTGGGGAAGTATAAAAGATGTAAATCAAGTTATGCTTGTGGCGATGGCTCTTGATCCTCATTACAAACTTGACTACATTACTTACGGGTTAGAATTCTTAGTTGAAGATTCTTGGAAGGCAGATGAGTTAACACTAGGGGTGAGAAATCTATTAATACGCTTGTATGGAGCGTATAAAAATGATAATCCAAATCAACCACATGCTTATTCAGAGGTTTCAGATGAGAATGGTGGCATTGGAAATGAAGAAGGGAGTGATCCATTATTAGATGGTTTTATGAAAAGAAGAAAAGAGAAGAATGTGGTTCATATTACAAATGAAGTTGATAAGTATTTGGCAGAGGCATCTGAAAATCCAAATAATTTAGCATTTAATTTGCTAAAATGGTGGAAAGAGAACTCTTCAAGGTTTCCCATCCTTTCTAAGGTTGCAAGGGACGTGTTTGCGGTTCCGATTTCAAGTGTGGCTTCGGAAGCCGCTTTTAGCGCCGGAAAAAAGTTGTGGATCATTTCCGGGCCTGTTTGACTCCTAAAATGGTGGAAACTCTTATTTGCACCAATGACTGGCTTAAAGCCAATGCTTTTGACTTTTATAAAGAGCTCACGGAGGATGAAATAGATTTCTACAACTCTTTGGAGAAAATGGAGAAATGTAAGAAAATTTTATTCATTTTTGAATACTTTTAACTTTGTCAAAATATTTTCTCATGTATGCGTGTATGTTCTTGACTTGTAGAAATTGAAATATTGCAACTTGCGGAAGATATTACAACTAGTAGTTCGGCTAATCCAGTCATCTAGATTGAGGTATGTTTAATAATTTAGCCACCAAGCATGTATTTTATCTTTTTACTTTATATTGCAACTTTATGTTCTTGTTGTTTATATTTTTCAGGCAAATCACGTGCCTTATTGACATTGATTCCTGCTCGTCCAGCTGGGTCTAATGGTGGTGTTTTAGAAAACTTTCAGTTCTTATGTAATAGGCTGAAATAGACTTTAATAGAGAAGTTTACTATTGATTTCAAATTACTGTTGATTAATTTACTGTTGCATAATATTAATTTACTGTTGATTAATATGTTCATATGCAACTATACTAATTTACTGTTGATTAACTTAAGATATGGTTTGAATGAAGCAAACTTTGAATGAACTTCCGTATTTGCAAATTGTTGAGGACCAAATCACATGTGCATAGCCCATTATAAACATAAATTCAGATGGGAGGGAGCAGACAGAGAAACATAAACAAATCCTTGGCCAGAGAAAGTTCCAGGGACATACAGCAAGACCTGCGAATGGCACAACAATGGCTAGTAGATTTCTTAAGGGACCGAAGATGTTCAACTGGAAAGGATATTGCAGAGAAATTTGGACTGTGGAGAGTGAGATACAGAGACAGCGGCCAGATTGCATGGATCTGTAGGAGGCATATTCAAATAAGAGGAAATGAAGTGATCGAAGTACCATTGTAAAAGTGTTAGGTTATTTGTAAAATATATCTTATAGTTTCTCAGTGGTGAATAAGCCCTTCGGTAGGAGAGGCAGAGTCTTAAATATTTAGTTATTTTGTCACCAGCTTAGGCATCAAAGATTACATTTTTTATGAATGTACTGATCACATTATGCGCCATGTTATGTTCTAAAATTGTTACGGGTACTAGTTTGATTAAGTGACAATGTCTTATCTGTTCAAGCTTTTGAAGCAATTCATTGTTTCATAATTAAGTGACTTCTGACACGTCTCAAACATGTATCACACAGGACCGAATGTCATAGACAAGGGTATAAGTTGTTTTTGTGTTTAGGTTTAATTCATATATAGCCTAGCTAAATCAATTATGCTTAGATCCCAACTTCAATAAAAGAAAATAGGACTAAACAAAAATTGCAGACAAAAGAATGAAACAAAACGATGAAAGAAAGATGATAGATTTATGTCATAAATTTCGTGTTTATGAGGACCGAGACCGGCCCGTAATTCGGTTAACCGGGACCTCGGTTACCCGGTCAACTTGGTCCGGCTTCGGTTCTCATAAACACTGGCCCGATTTTCTCGATCCGATTTTCGATTTTTACACTTTGGGCCGGTTACCCATACTTGCCCAGCCCTAGTAGACGGTAAAAGAATGTATAATGCAAAATTTACGGCGGTTGCATAAAGTTGGGTGCTTGGTTGACTTTACGAAAAATGGTTATTGAAATTTTAATTCAGAACCTCCACGTCTCTTACCTATAAAAATTTGCAAAACTTTACGGGACAAAATCTCACGCATTCCTTTGCAAAACTCTCATCATCTCTTCTAACTCGAATTCTACTCCCAAGTCCTTCATAAACACCCCAAGCATCATCATCTTCGCAACTACCGTCATCGCCATCATTACGACCACCATACCATAACCATCACAACCACTGTGATAGCCGCCACCATCATAGCCACCGCCACTATTATCATTACCATAGCATAATCACCACAACCAACACCACATTTACTACTACCACCATAATTGTTGCTATCACCATAACAAAGGCATCACCACCACCACCTCCACGATCACCACAACCACCACCAACTTCACTGATACCACCATAACCGTCCTTACCGCCACCACCACCCCCACCACTATAGCATAATCACCACCACCTTCACCACTACCACCATTGCAACTACCATCGCCACCACAACCATCACCACAACCATGACTACCGCCACCCCCACCCCCACCCCACCATTATATTCACCGAACCACCATAACCACCAACAATTTAACAATCACGTCCTTGCCACTACCACCACCGTCATCGCCCACATTCACAATCGCCATCACCACAACCACAATCACCGCCACCAAGACCATACCACAATTACAACTACTACCATCACCACCTCCACCCACAATCATTTGTCCGATTTGCATCAAAATTTTTTAATTACTACCAAACACCTCTAAAGTAATGCATTGCAAACCAATGCAATGCAAACTAATGCATCTGCATCAATTTACAAAATGAATTATTTTACAGTATACCAAGCAAAACCTTAATTACACAACCAAGTCTTAACTAGTCATTCTGAAAATAGTATTATATTTGTTTATTACAAGTAGGCTTGAACTCGAAGGCTAAATAATCAGTGCCAGGATCAACTATGAATGAATGTTCTACAACTAGGTGTGCCCAATAATACAACGACCAACTTAAAGCACTCCAGGTAGACTTGAGACTTGACACACTTGTTCAATAAACTCGAAGTGTTTGGCTATCCCTAGTTGGCTTGATGAACATTCCACTCTAACCAAAATCTCATCCCTGAAGTCTAAAATTACAACAAGAAATGTCTGATACTGATAATTTATGTTGATTCCGTCTTAGAATTGATGACTCAGTGGCTGAACAGTGACGGATAGTATGCAAATTCAGGCCTAAGCAAAACTTCTATAACCGAAAATTCTAGTCCTTCTCGAGATGAATGCCAGCACACATCTCCAAGGCAATGCGCTCATCTCGAGAAGGATAGATGGTTACACCCATCCCTCACTCCTTTCCCTCGACCCCTAGCAAAGCTCCTCTATAACACAACTCAACTTGACTAAAGAACAGTTGGGCCTATGAGATTCCTTGAGCAAGAGCTTGGAATTGAATCATTTTATGCTAGGTCTGATTTTTTTTTTTTTTTTTTTTGCATTAAACACTCTACTTTTGCTGATGCGATCTCCAAAGGATTGGTAAAGACTTGAGTGATTGTTTTGTTAAACATTGGTTGCTGTTCTAACTTCAGTTGTCGCATGGTATTTGGATATCGATTTGTTTTACAGCTTCTTATTAATTAGTCATTGGGATTTTCTTTCTAGCGAGCAAGATGAAAGAAAAAAAATATATTTAGAAATACGAGATAAAATTTAGGGTATGGGTAGTTTCGGAAGAATCACATCATTGACTTATTTTCAGTTATTTGTTATTCATTTGTCTTAGTACGTAGGGTTAGGATATTAGGGATCATGATAATTGTTAGGGATTTTTCACTTCCCCCCTCCATGAAATGTTAGAGGTATGCACATTTTTATTTAAAGACACATGTACCCTTTAATAACTTTTCATCTAAATTTTGATAACCTCGAGATTAAAGAATTCGATAGTAACATGGCTCCTTTAATTCATGGCGACATGAAAATCACCTAGGATCAATTCAAATTACAAATCTCAACAAATATCTAATGGCTTAAAAAAACAAAACATTTTCTTCTTCCCAAAGATACTTGGCCACCATTGGTACAGGTGTAAACGGATCCGGATTGTCTGGAATCAGAATCCATTATGAATTTATTCAATATTACAAATCCGAATTCCATAAGTTGTGCTCAATCCAAATTAGATTTGAAATTATTTAAAAGTATAATTTTAGTTACAAAAATCTAAACAAAATCAAATAAACATATAATATGTTTTTAGGATTTTTTTTAATAAAGTTGAGTAGGGTTTTCATTGGATTCCAGAACCATTAAACCATCCATTTGCATGGCTTCGTGTTAGGGTGCCAATGTGATTGATCTTGAGGCAATTAGCAACCATATGCAAGCCACGGGCATGGAGCAAGAATGGTGAATTTTTTATAAAATTCACCCAAAGGACAAATTTGTCATTTAAACAAAATGCATGTGCCTCTAGATGAATCTATGATAGAAATTGTACGATTGATGTGCAAAGCAAGTTAGATAATTTTGAGGCGCAAAGTTATTGTTAGTCGGAATAATTAGGGGCAAAGTGTAATTATCAAAGGGAGATGGGATGTGATGGTAGATGTTCTTAATTTGTAAATTAACTAGTGTATTTTTCGTGTCGTTGACACGATATGATTTTTTTTCGATAAACCTCATGACATGTCAACCCGTCTGTGCCTGCGTCACCATGAACACACTCACTTTGCCCAAGAAATCAATTTGAAAACATAAAAAATTACAATACAAAACCACTCATTTCACAATATAAAATAGTTGTCCAACAAATTTGAAATTGCACACAATGGCAAATCCTCAAAAACACTAAAGTGTAAATCTATGTTTACAAATCAAAGATTTAGTAATTATAATAATAATAATAATAATAATAATAATAATAATAATATTAATAATAATAATAATAATAAACTTATACTTAAAAGATGAGAAATTGAAATAGTTAAGAGATGTTGAAATATGACAAATAGTTTAGAGTCGTTATATCTTTATGTTTAGGTAAATCTCAGCCGTCTTTTATCTCCTACTTAAAACACCATTCTTATTTGTAATATAGACTAGGGTATTCCCCATGCCGTTGGCATGATAAAAATTTCAAACTTATCAAAACATGATCACCCTTAAGTTTTCATCATTCATACTTACATGCCTAATCACCACCATCAACACTTGAAAATAAATAAATAAATAAATATCAAAATGTTGGATATGGGAATAGAACTCATGCACTTTTGGTGCTTTAAGTTCTATACGATCCGTTAGATTTTTATATTTGGGTAAATTTTAGACATCTTTTATCTCCAACCTCAAACACCATCCTGATTTGTAATATAGATAACTTGTTTTATAGACATTATATTGTCATTTTTTTTGCTAAAAATAGAAATTATAATTTGATAGTGGCCTTTGTCTATTTATATCTCTACTAACTATAAAAGCCACGACTTCTCAGAGTAATTACCTCACTTTTTTTGACAATTTGGAGCTCAATTTATGTTAAAAATAATTTAGTTTTATTTTAACTTTTAAGGGTATTAAAGATTTTTTCAATACTCAACTTTTGGCATTTTTAATGTTGAATATGTTAAGTTCAGTAACAGCTCAGAATATGAACTTAATTGCTCACCGGCTGGCTGCTTCAGTCTATGCTAATGATAATTGTAGTAATAGTAGTACTGGTGGCTTTGAGATGAGATGTACCTTGAACCTAAATGGTTTTTCCTTTTAAGTAATACAATTTCAATTTTTTATTAAAAAAAAACCCAACTATTCAAACCCACTATAAATTTTTTAATAATTAGAAAAATAAAAACTACATCATTATAATTAAATTTAAATTTACTTACACCACTACAAAAGGGGCAATTTTGGCAGATGGTATATGACATTAAAGGCATACTCCCGACGGATTAAGGGTATTTGCCGAAAAAAGAAAAATCTTAACACTTTTATCTGCCAGGATAGTGTTTATGGCGTTTATATTCGTCACGACAATATAAAGAGGGAAATTCTCCCTTCCAAATGCTTATTAAAAATTAATAAAATTTGTGTCGGTGGTTATAAATCCTAAACTGGTGTTTATATCCGCCATGAATGTCTAAAACGGAAAAATAATGGTTAATTTCTTGCGGACTAGAGGAGTTCATCTTCCTCCCAACTGAACCCCATTTTCCTTCTTTCCTTCCCGCCTCTCTCAAATGGAAATGGAAAAAGAAGAAGAAACACCCAAAACATGACTCCTCAGAAGAAGAATCGTCAGGCAAAGTGATGATCCCATTCAAGAAAGGCCTAAAAGAGATGACGAAGAGATCCTCTCAATCCTCAAATCCCTAAAACAAGCCATACATACCTCCTCTTCCATCGCCGCTAAATCCCTCTCCGACCTTGGCCTCGCCTCCACCTGCCGTGAAGTAGCCGACCTCGACATCACCTCCGTCCAATTCACCATCGAGAATATCACCTTCTCCGTTGTCTCCTCGATTCTCTCCAACAACGGCTTATCCTTCAACATTCCTTCTCGCACCTCCGCCAATCAGCTATACGTCCCTCAGCTCGACCGCATCGTCTTCAAAGACAAGAGCTCCGCCAGTCCTGTTGCCAACTTCAACAATGCGGTGGGTAACTCATCACTCTCTGGATTTCACTATTTCTCTTTTTTCAGTTCTTGATTGATTTTATCTTCGCTTCTCAGTTCGTTTTCTCTTCTTTGATAGTTCTGAAAACTCTCTTATAAATTTTTAGGGTTTCGATTTCGTTTCAGTGTAACTCATTACTTGAAATTGTTCTCAGGTTGCATTTGAGAATGGACGACGATGATTTAACATAACTAGAAACTGCCTTATATGATTGCCAAATTCATGTTTGGGGCGTAGACCACCATTGGAGGTAAATTTTTTTTTCACTTTGTTTCTTTACATTTGTATTTGTAAGTTCAATTGAAAGCAAAGGCAAGTTTGATAATTTTTTACTTTGATTTGAAATTAATCGGTCTAGTTGATTATGTAGATTGAGCAAGGCACATGTGTTGGTCAGCGGCATGAAAAGGTTTTTTAGGATTTTTTTTTTTAATAAAGTTGAGCAGGGTTTTTATTGGATCCTAGAACCATTAAACCATCCATTTGCAGGGCTTCGTGTTAGGTATGATGGAGGGTGCCAATGTGATTGATCTTGAGGCAATTAGCAACCATATGCAAGCCACGGACATTGAGCGAGAAATGCTGAAATTTTGATAAAATTCATCCAAAGGACAAATTTGTCATTTAAACAAAATGCACGTGCCTCTAGATGACTCCATGATAGAAATTGTACTATTGATGTGCAAAGCTAGTTAGATAATTTTGAGGCGCAAAGTTATTGTTAGCCAAAATAATTAGGGGCAAAGTGTAATTATCAAAGGGTGATGGGATGTGATGGTGGATGTTCTTAATTTGTAAATTAATAACTTGTTTTGTAGACATTATATTGTCTTTTTTCGCTAAAAATAGAAATTATATTGTCAATTTGATAGTGGCCTTTGTCTATTTATATCTCTACTAACTATAAAGCCACGACTTCTCAGAGTAATTACCTCATTTTTTTTGACAATTTGGAGCTCGATTTATGTTAAAAATAATTTAGTTTTATTTTAAATTTTAAGGGTATTAAATATTTTTTTAATACTCAACTTTTGGCATTTTTAATGTTGAATATGTTAAGTTCAATAACAGCTCGAATATGAACTTAATTGCTCACCGTCTGGCTGCTTCAGTCTATGCTAATGATAGTAGTAGTAATAGTAGTATTGGTGGCTTTGAGATGAGATGTACTCTAAACCTAAATGGTTTTTTCTTTTAAGTAATACAATTTCAATTTTTTGATCTAAAAAAAAACCCAACTACTCAAACCCACTATAATTTTTTTAATAATTAGAAAAATAAAAACTACGTCATTATAATTAAATTTAAATTTACTTATTCGGCCAAACCACTTCGTTAGTTCGACATTTCGGTCGATTCAAAGTTTTCGTGTTTAGGTGACTCGGGTGTCCAACCTTTACTTCGTTAACTCGACATCTCGGTCGATTTGAAGTTTTTTATGTTTAGGTGACTTGGGTGTCCAACCTTTACTTCGTTAACTCGAGACCTCAGTCGATTTGAACTTTTCAATGTTTAGGTGATTCGGGTGTCCAACCTTTACTTCGTTAACTCGACACCTCGGTCGATTCGAAGTTTTTTATGTTTAGGTGACTTGGGTGTCCAACCTTTACTTCGTGGTTGATCAGACCAGAAGTTTTGTGTGTTTGACTTTTGCTGTCTGACGGCTTTGTATTGTCGGTTTTCTGTCCACACGAAGATTTAGATCAAGTTCCTGAATCCGTAATCTTTATGGATGTTTACTTGAGTATTTCATCAGTTTTGGCCATTAAGGCTTTTATAATACTAATTCAGAGTATTGTTTGCTTCATCTTCCTTTGCTCGTTGTCAGTCATTGCGTTGAGGGTTGGTGTTTCGTTTTGCTTTGCTTCTTCCTCGCGTGTTGTTTAGTGGTTCAATTCAATCTTGCAATTGCTGAGAGGTCCTTTCATTTATACGGATTAGATGATGCAGGCTTTTCCATGTTTTATGAAGTGTTTCATTGGTACCCTTGTTTCGATATAAATGAGTGAGGGGTTTGCTCAGCTTATTCGCGTGTTTTGTTTCATCTGGCTGTGCAATGTGTCTTGTATATAATTATATTCTCTGGATTTCTTTTTTGATCTCGCAACATTGTCTGCTTTATCTTTCCATTCTATCTGTTTCTCTGGCATCCCGATGAATTTGTTTAGTAGTCCTTTCTGAGCCCAGTGTTCGATTTCGTCTTTTAAGTTGTAACATTCTTCAGTATCGTGCCCATGATCCCTATGAAATGAACAATATTTGCTTTTGTCTCTTTCTTCTAGATCCCCTCTCATCCGAAGCCGCCAGTTAATGTTATCCCATTTCGCTCTATGTTTTTGTATGTTTGCTCGACTTGTCTTCAGAGTTGTGTATGGTTTGTATGCGTTTTTCATTACGCTCGTTACCCGTTCGTGTTGAGCTTGCATTGATTGCGACCTCTCAAATTCCAATCGTCCTGAATCGCTCCTTCCGCTACTTCGATGCTTCTTTGATGAGTTGCTGCCTTCCCATTGTCCATTGTCTTCCTTTCTTTCCCGTTTTCTTGAAATTTTTTCTCTTTCTTGATTATTTTTCTCTTTCTTGATTATTTTTCTTCCTGGCTGCTTTCATATCTTCTAGGGAGATATGCTTATGTGCTACTTTTAGCAGGATTGCCATGCCCTTTTGGAGCTCCAAGTTAAGAGCGTCAAAGAAGGGGTATTTCTTTAATCTGACTACGAAGGTTGTTGCGGCTGTGTCATCGCTACATCCGTCGATCATTGTCAATTCATTGGTAAAGCAAGTGACATATTCTCGTTTGGTTTCTTCGAGTTTCTGTCTGATATGCAGGAAGTAGTATGGCCATTTCCTCATCCGTTGGCTTCTGATAAATCTGGTGATGAAAGCGGTGGCCAGAGCTTGAAAGGAATCTATCAATCTTGGTTGTAGACTATTGAACCAATTCATTGTTGTAGAAGTGAGGCTGATTGAGAAAGTTCTGCATAAAATTGATTCTGTGCTCTCCTTCAGGGCCATCATGTGATGGAAGTGTCTCAGATGATTGGTCGGGTCAAAAGTTCCATCATACACCTCGAACTTTGGTTGAGTGAACTTTTTCGGTATAACTGTTTTCATGAGGGCGCTGGAAAATGGCGATTTTTCCAATTTGTATAATTTGTTGGGATTTGTGACTCCTATTCTGAATGGGATTTCGGTACGCGTTCCATCGTATAGTGAATTTTTGCCTCAAGGAAGCTCGCTGCTTTCAAAGTTTTCTTGTTGGGGTTCCGCTAAGATTTCGTCACTCTCTTGAGTTCGATTTGAAGAGTTTTGTTGTGGTTGTGCCCTGAACCGGGTTAGTTAGTTGAGTGTGCTTCTGTGCGATCTTTTCCAGCATCATTATTACGTGTTCCATTTGGGTTACGAGTGAATCTACATGAGGATCCGTGGTACTGTCGATAGTTGTTTGGACTAATGCATGCAGCAGACCCTCATTCTCAGAGGCTAGTGGTCCGGTGATTCAAATCGTACATTCTCCTTGAGCCGTTATTGATATGTCAGCGGGAGAGTGGTCACGATTACTGCCCTATTAGGGATTTGTAGTATGCTATTTCCTTTGATGGCTTGTGGATATTTTGTGAGATTGTAGTGAACTTTATCACAATTTGTTTTGTGTTTAAGGAGGAAACTCGTTGTTCCCCACAGACGGCGCCAAACTGATGCGTCCAAAAATCGTCCTTTTGTGAGTTTGACCTGCAAAACAACGGTTAGACTGCCAAAGACCACCTTTTTGGTGGCCGAAGGCACTCTGATGCTTAAGTTAGTAACTCTGTTGGAAGAATGAAGTAAATTTGGACAAAACTCAGTTAAAATTGTATACCTTTGTCGTATGTTCCCTTTACCTTTTATAATGGTCGTAGTTAACTCTCTGTGTGACTTAAGCATGTGAGGTGCAACGGAAGGAGATGTTTTTGTAACAGTCTCCTCCTTAATGGAGATGCGTTCATGGAGGTGTAGATCTCTCCACGGCTCTTTTCTTGGTGCAACGTTCTTCTTCTTAATGAGATAATGTGTGACGGGCTTGGATTTGGGCTTTGATTTGCCTTGGCCTGGATTCAGATCCTGTTAACGCCTCCTTAGAGGTGAGCCTAGTTCAGGCGTCTATAATTGTCCTCAATCTTTCTGGGCTTTACGAGCTGACCCAGTGGATAGGGTGTTGTATTCTCGTGATGATGCTTTATGCCACGTGTACGACTGTGATGATCGATCTATTTTGATATATCAAACAATTATAATACAAAGTAAATGGTAGGTGAAAAGTCATAGGAGTATTTTTATAATTTTAAATAAAAAATACTTTTATTCTTCCAAATTCAGATAATTTACAATCAAACTCAGCCACTCTCAAATATTGTTAATTATAACTAAACCCCTAACATAATTTACTTCAAGCCCTTCAATTATTTATAAATTATAAATAAACTTTTACATTTAATATTTGGATTTTTCATTTTGCCCTCCACATTTTATAATTTTTAAAATCCAAACCAGCCTTCTTAAATATTGATAAATTTATCTAAGCCTCTAGCATAATTTACGTAAAGCTTCTTTAATCATCTATAAATCATAAAAAGGCTCATACAACTAATTTTTTGATTTCCCATTTTGCATCCAAATTTAATATTTCACAGGCCTTAAAATTATAAATAATTATTTTACTCAAAATTTAACAATTATTTTTATTTGTTATTAAAATAAATAAATATTGAATATCCGCGCACGTAAAGCGCATACACCCTAGTATATTTAATGTGTATGGACTAGTGAATGAAAAACGTGTACTTGTAGTTCAAGGCACACTACATAGCTCTCAACTTCTGAAAATAATCCACTGAATCTCATTTCATCTCCACCAAGAACAAACATTCTTAGAGCTTTCAAACCACAATGAAAGTTTGTCACGCACCAATTTAGTAAAAAAATGAAATCCTTATATTTACATAAATTATTTGTTTCCCCTAAAATTTGGGACGTGAAAATTCAATAACAACAGAAACATTTATAAAAAAAAAAAAAAAGTTGAAGTAGAACAAAAAGACTTCTAACTGGGAACTCTTTGACGAGATTCGCCCACTATGGAAAACTCCAATAGCGCTTTCCAAAAACTCTATAAACCTGAGATAAAGCTAATCGGCTACATTCCCAAATAAATGTACTCAATAAGCAAAAACTCACTTGGATCAGCGATGTAGCTGATATGAGTAATCTCAAACTCTAATAAGTTTGATGTCATGATATGAAATTACATACACAATAAAATAACACCTCAAGACTTGTAACTTCTCAACGAAGGAAATGTGTCATTTTAATAAATTCATATCGTTCTTACACTATCTAACTTACCTAAGCTCACGTTGTAGAGGTTGACCATGATAAGTCTGATTCGCATAATGGTTATAAACAAAAGGTATATAATTTCTCAATCAATCAGTATTCATAAATAGTAAAGTTGTGTGTGTGTCCATACATTTTGTCTTAAACATATTATTCGTTTTTAATGAATTGAGCACTTAGAATATACCACATTCGCACCACCTCCGTGCCGAGCAAACTTGCCCATATACCTCTCTCATATAAAAGAAAACTTTTCCGTCATCCATGTCTAAGTTGGGACACATCACATACGGATATGCATCACCGAATACTCCTAACTATACGAGTAACATAAAAGCCATTTTTGAGCTATCTCCGTATAAGTCGCGTTACATTTTAACGGATAAATATAAATCTTCTTAGGCATAAAAACCACCTCATTTCCGCAACACTAACTCGAAAGTTACTTTAATTTTTTTTTTATAAGAAATGGGTGCCCTATTCCGCAAAACTCGTGGATTTTAAAAGGTTTTGAATTTTAAATGATTGAATTTTGTAGATTTTATAAAGGTTTGTTATGGATTTCTATGGATTCTTATAAATTCAATGGATTCTTATAAATATGTTATTAGTCATAGGAAGCAATTAAAGAACATCACCTACATTGTTATCCATGCCAACATAAATCATAAAACATCTCTCAAAACATCAATTAAACAATCTTTTGCATGCTACGAGAATTTTACTTTAAATTAAAAAACAAATCCAAATATATTGAAGATGGTCCAAAAGTAATACAAATAACTATTTTTCTTCAAATTGTTATCCTTTCCAACCGCCACCTCTCCTCCTCCTCCCTTCTCCTTCTTCTTCAATCACCACCACCACAACACTACCTCCACCTATTCTTCTTCTTCCTTTTTCCCTCGCGGATGTTCTGGCAAGTGGGGAACCTCCACAAGGGCGAAGGAGAAAAAAACATGGGAGAAGAAGAAGAAAGGAGAAAAAAATAGAATAAGAAAAAAAACAGAGAGAAAAGAAGAAATCATAAGGAAAAAAAAAGGAGAAGAACAAAAAACAAAGATGAAGAGATGAAAGGACAAGAAGAAGAGAAAATAAGAGAAAGAGAATGAGAAGAAGAATGATATTAACAAAAAAAAATAACAAAAAAGAAGAACAAAAACAAAGGAGAAGAGGAAGTGCGGGTAGTGGTGCAGCCAACGGTGGTAGAGCATGGTGGTGTGGCCGAAAGTTGTGGGGCAAGGTGGTGTTGCTCCTGTGAAGAGAGAAGAGAAGGCGAAGAAGGGAAGGTGGTGGTGTTCTTCAGCAGATCCCAAAAAAGTGGGGTGTTGGTGTCCTTCAGCAAAAATGGTGGTGTTATTTAACAATGGCCAATTCAAATCGGTTGAAATATGAGGGGAGAATATTGAATTTGGAATGACTCTTGTTATATATATATATTTTCCACTCACAAATCCTTCAAAATCTACAACTTTAACAAATCTAATAAAATCTATTACTTCTTGAATACCCCCTCATTTTGGTGAACTTTTGAAAACATAAATTGAATATCCTCCGATTTTGATGGATTTTAAAAGAACCCTTTAAAATTTGTATTTGAATACCCCTAGATTTACATGTATTATTTTAAATCCTTAATTGAATACTCCTGGATTTTAAAATCTTTCACAATCCATTAAAATCTGTAATTGAATACCCCCCCTCCTTAGTTTCTCTATAGGAGAGGAAAATCACAAAACAACAAGATATGTGTTAGTTCTAAGGGATACAATTCAATGTAATTAAAGTTATGAACTCAAAATTTCCATATAGCTTATTGTGATTTCTCAAAATTCTTATATGATGACATTATCTCACTTATAAATAAATTCACCACAATATCACTACATTATTTTGGGGAAAACAAACATTTTCAAATTGGAGACATTTCCACTCCAAGAACTTCAACTTTCTATGTTCATATCAAGTTCCAGCTTTTGTAGCCATGAAACAGTTTTTACATAGAATAATACAAAAGTATATTCTCAATAATCATAGCCCTGCAAATAACCATACAAACAACCCTATTGGGGCGACACAACTTTAGCAATTTAACGCTTCAAACATCCCTTAGATTGATTCATACAACCACTTATATCAACTAGAACAACCCATAAACTCAACTATCCATTTGGATGACTGCACTAAAACATACAACTCTCAAATCTCAAGATTTATCATCCCAAGAACAACATACACTTTACCAATTACTCAAAACACCATCAATTTCAGATCAGTGACTCACAATTTTGCAAAAATATAAATCCATCTTCACAAACGCTAAACTACTTTCAACCACAAACCAAAAACACAATCAGTCATGATATGATAAGGCTCAACAGAAACCTCTATACCAAAAGAGGAACTAAAAACATACAACTATCCATCATGCACAAATGGATTCATTCAGACGATCAAACAAAGACAAACAACTATCAACAGTTCTAGTTAATCATCTCACCCTACTTCCATTCAATTATTTAATCCATTTTCAATAAATTAATCCACATTTCACTTCCATTTCTTTCTTTGATTATTTCTAAATAAATTAATCCTCCCAAATTTCATATGGCTATACATATTTGTTTAATGGCCAGGCAAAATACTACTTTTATCAACTCAATCTTGTTCCCTCTCTATAATTAAAAAAAAAAAAAAAACTTATTATTCAACCAATCAGGTCTAGTCCAACTCATTCTTATGTCTAATAGAAAAACCCAACCAACCTGTACCCTACTACTAATCAAAACAATCACATGAAACAACCCAAAACACTTCTTTTCTCTACCCATTTCAATTCAAAACCAAACTTTTACTAAATCCACAAATTCTAATTTTTTTGTAAACCACATTCATAAAATTATAACCTTCAATTATATTCATACATTATTTTAATGCAAAAATAAAAGAGAATGAAGAAAGCTCACAATTTAATCGCGTAACAAATTCCCCATACATTATTTTAATGCAAAAATAAAAGAGAATGAAGAAAGCTCACAGTTTAATCACGTAACAAATTCCCCAAAAATTGCATTGCTCCGAATTCATAAAAACGATGAATCTCCTAATCAAACAAGCATGAACATGAAGAAATCCCAACACGCGCATATGCGTGCGTACACGTGGTCACACACGTCTTCCTCTCTGCCTCTTTTTTCTTTCTCTTTGTCATTTTTTAATCTTATTTTTCTTTTCTTTTCTTTTATTGGCCGAGTTAGAGAAGAAACTTCTCTTCATTATCATTTTTTTTCTTTCTCTCCAAGACTAGCCACAAACAACCATTGATTAATGTCTCCCTTTTAATTCAATTCTACAAATTTCTCTCCATTCTCCCTCATTCCATTCTTACTTTCCTCCTCAAATGCAAGCAATTAATGTTCGGCTTCTTCAATTGATTTGCAACCATCAGGTATTGTATTCCTAAATATGAAGTTCCTTTTATCCAAACAATCCATGAGAGTTACAACCACACGCATACTCTGAGGACAACCCATCCAAATATGTTTGTTATTGTCTGAGAATTGAGGTGGAAGTTGGGATTTGGAGAGAGTGGTTGAAGAAATTTTGAAGGTTTTAGAGAAGAAACCCCCTCTTTATCGCAAAACCACACACCGTCACCGTCTAGTCCCTATCTCACTTGCGATCTCCCCACGCCATTCACATCGCCACCAACACCTCACTCACCGTCATTTTTCATTTCTATTCTTCCCTTCTTTTATCTTCTTTTTGTTTCTCCTTTCTTTCTTAAGCAAAGCAAAGCAACCCAAGAAATCACTAATGCCCTAATATCTAAAAGTGGTTTACATAGTGATGCAGTCATTTTTCGCTCCCTGTTCTAACCTGGTTCCTGCTGACCTGTTGACCTGCACAAGTAGCACACGTGAAGCCACGAACCACCATTGTGGTGGCCGATGGCATTCCAATGCTAAAGTCAGACAGAGCTATGAGGAAGGTGTAATGTTGTAACAGAGAATTTGTCGTGTACCTTAGCTTACCAACCTCATGTCTTATTTATAGTGCAAGGAGTTCAGATTAACCAGGCCATCGTAGGCGTAGTTTAGGGAGGAGATCTTCATGAGGATCATCTCTAATTAGGAGTCGTGTTGTAGAAGGGAAGTTCCTTGTTAGCTCTGCGCTCCAAGATACGCGGGAGATAGTTCCCAATCTAAGAGCAATCCGTAGAAGGGAGTTTTCTTGTGTGGAAGATATTATGGTGTTTGCTTCCTAGTTGGAAGTGGAGAGCAGCTGTAGTTGCCCATCCAAAGTTGATCCTCAAGATACTTGCCTAAGGAGGGCTTATGGATATTGAGGATAGCTGTGAGACGTGTGGGCTTAGTGTGCTGTGAGAGTCCGAGTCCGCATGGCAGGCTGAAGTGAGCGGGCTTAAAACCGCTTGGGCCGGATCAGCATTGGGCTGATACTGGGGCCTGTAGTTCCTCGAGATCATCAGGGGTGTAACTGTTTTTATGTATCATCAGCTACTCCCCTTGGTTGAGTGGGATGTTAAGTCGGCCCACAGACTCTTTGAAAAGACAACTGTACCGTCATGATGATTGGACTCGAAGCGTTTGTCTTGAGCGGCGCATGATATTAATGGGCACGTGACTACTCAAGGAGGGAAAGTGCAGTTTGCCTTCCCTATAGATATTCACCATCTTAAGGAGGATTTCTTCATTATTATTCGCGCTATATTTTGAATTGTAGTATTTGTTCCATCTTCTAATGGCCGACAACGTTGAATCTTTTTCTAAGAACCCATTATCCCTTGCTTGTATCAATTTCTTCGAAGATAGTTTGGTCGACGAAAATGAGTTGATCAAGCTTCGTAGTTTGCACCGCCTCCTGAAAGATCTGCAAATTGTTTCCGCATTTGGAGTTTTAGGTTTGACTGTGCCTCCTCATGGGTTCATAGGTTTGCACCGAGGCATGTTCGAGTCCGGGCTCCGGCTTCCAGTGCTAGATGACGTTTGGTGTTTTCTTACTCATTTTCGTATGCCTCCTGCACAAATGGCGCCGAGAAGGTTTAAGATACTGCTCGCGATTCTCCTTAGGGCCCATGATGCTGGCCTTCGCTTATCTTCGTCGGTGATTCATCACCTGACCGAGGCTTGGCTGGATTCCAGGGGTATCTGTGTGTTGAAGTGCCCTCTTTGTCTGCAACTAGTGGCGAGCAGCACCGAATCTTGGGGGAAGCAATGGTTATTTGCTTCGACAGATTCTGGTTACTTCAAGCTTGAGAGTCGTAGAATGTCTTGATACTTCCAGTTTGATCTTTGTGAGTCTTTCGATTGTCGGGTAATGCGTGTTTATGTATGTCCCTTATGTGATACTAGTTCTGATATTGTTATTTTGTTTTAGGGAGATTCGTTGTTTCGTCTCTCAGTGAGGAAGAGAAATGGCTAGAAGAGAAGTTTCTCAATCTTCCTTCGACTTCCGTTGAGGAGGTAGTAATGCCAGGCAACGTTTCACGCTGCAGTTTGCTAGGATGTTCTTATGGTGCTCATCCCATGTCAAGTTCATCGACTAAGGGGAGTGATTGCTAATCGCTTGAGGAAGATAGGTCTAGCCTTTCTCAATCCTTCCGGGCTCACTGAAATCGAGTCAAACATACCTCCTGTTGTTGTTTCGAGGAAGAGGCAGACTACTGCTAGGGCGACCTCTCTCCCTATTGTGTCACGGTCTACACATGTGACACCCTCGAGGGGTCGCAGTCTTTTGCTGGGCACTCCGACTCCTCTTGCTTACTTAACGGGGGAGGAGGTTGGAGTGCGTGTCGAGGTTTTGCGTCGTCGTGGCCTTGAATGGCTACTCGCACCTCGGAGCTATATGATATTGTCTTGTTGCATCTCGAAGCCCGTGGAAGGGTGCTTGCTTATGAGAAGGCCTTCGCAGACCTGCAGACTTCATATTCAGACGCTCTTTAGGTTGCAGGCTTCTTGCATTATTGTTGATTGTGAGGGCATGGAGCCCAAAAGAAAGTGAGCAGAGACAGAATGGGTCGTCGAAAGGCAGCTGTTGGAAGTCGCAATTGTTGAGGGGCTTCATCGCGCTCTGGAGGCAGACCGGTTGCTGGCAAATGAGCGTTCACATTATGAGGCCCTGTTGGGAGCGGTGGACTTCGACGTGTCAGGCAGGAAGCCCTTTATCTTGTCTAAGATTGTTCCTGGTAGATTGGAGCTCCTGAAGTTGATTAGGGAAAAGCATCCTGGTACTGATCTTGATTTTGCTTGCTACAAGAGGGCTGCTTTCAGACCGATCAATAGAGAGGAAGGCTCCGCGAGGCTTACTGATGAGGATGATGCTTCTTCTTAGAATGATTGTAATGTCGTCTCTCGGACATAATATATAGACATGTTTTTGAATAAAAGTGTTGTTTTTGTCTCATATAGTCGTGTTTACTTTAGTCGTTTTGTAGACCGTAGAGTTTTGGACCACTAGGTGGAATGCTTGTCTTCGTTAGTCGAAATATATTGCGACTTTCGGTTGTTCTATTACAGGTTAGGGTTTAACCAACAAAAACCATTGCTGGTTAGGGGTTGACCAGGCTTCCTCAGTCATTGTTTGTAACGACTCATTAAGCGTCAGTGAACTAGCACTGACTTCTGCTCTTTATTCCTTCAGCTTATGTGATCCGCATCAAGTGAATCAGGTCTCGTGTACCGAAAGTCGTCGCCATCGCTCGCGAACTAACTGAACTTAACAGGCAAGTTCAACGATCATTGTTTGCATTGAGAGTATTGATACCTTGGGGAGTCATCGTCATCAGCGGACCAGCATTGACTAGACTCTCACTTCCTCCGCGGTTGTGATCCGCGTGAAATGGATTAGCTTTGGGCACCAGAAGTCGTCGCTATTAGTCGCGAACTGACTGGACTTACCTGGCAAGTTCGACGATCATTATCTGCATTGAGAGTAATGATCCCTTTGGGAAGTCGTCATCATCAGCGGACCAACGCTGAATAGACTCCCACTCCTTCCGCAGTCGTGATCTGCACAAAGCGGATTAGGCTTTGGGCACCAGAAGTCGTCGTCATCAGTCGCAAACTGACTAGGCTTACCTTGCAAGTTCGACGATCATTGTCTGCATTGAGAGTAATGATCCCTTGGTGAGTCGTTGTCATCAGCGAACCGGCGCTGACTAGACTCATAATTCCTCCGCCATCGTGATCCGCATCGTGCGGACTAGACTTTGGGAATCGAAAAGCCATCGTCATCAGTCGCGAACTGACTGGGCTTACCTGGCAAGTTTGGTGATCATTGTCTGCATTGAGAGTAATGATCCTTTGGTGAATCGTTGTCATCAGCAGACCAGCGCTGACTAGACTCCCACTTCATTCGCCATCGTGATCTGCGCGAAGCAGATTAGGCTTTGGGCACCATACGTCTTCATCATTAGTCGCAAACTGACTGGGCTTATCTGGAAAGTTTGGCGATCATTGTCTGCATTGAGAGTAATGATCCCTTGGCGATTCATCGTCATCAGTGGACCAGCGCTGACTAGACTCCCACTTTTTCCACCATCGTGATCTGTGCGAAGCAGATTAGGTTTTGGGTACCAGAAGCCGTCGTCATCAGTCGCGAACTGACTGGGCTTACCTGGCAAATTTGGAAATGATTGTCTGCATTGGGAGTAATGATCCCTTGGCGAGTCATCGTTATCAGCAAACCAATGCTGACTAGACTCCCACTTCCTCTACCATCGTGATTCGTGT
Organism: Berberis vulgaris; assembly: GCA_963556465.1. Lineage (NCBI taxonomy): Eukaryota > Viridiplantae > Streptophyta > Magnoliopsida > Ranunculales > Berberidaceae > Berberis > Berberis vulgaris. The sequence continues at coordinate 73,193,405 of OY747132.1, forward strand.
GAAGCAGATTAGGCTTTAGGCACCAGAAGTCGTCGTCGTCAGTTGCGAACTGACTGGGATTACTTGGCAAGTTCGACGATCATTGTCTGCATTGAGAGTAATGATCCTTTGGCAAGTCGACATCATCAACGGACTAGCGCTGACTAGACTCCCATTTCCTCTGACATCGTGATCCGCGTGAAGTGGATTAGGCTTTGAGGTGATATTCGAGTTTGGTCATAGCCGAGCTGGTGGAGGGTTGTAACAGACAGTAGTGGAAATTTTGGTAAAAACAAAATATTTTATTGATAATATTTTTTGAGATGCTCTACATTCCATGGTCGTTTAAGCCCGTCGCTGTCAGCGTCTTCCAGCCAGTATGTTCCTGGTCTGTTGACTTTGGCAACTCTATAGGGTCTTTCATAGTTCAGATTTAGTTTTCCCGCTCCGGCTTCTTTGGTGTTTTGTTGGGTCTTCCTGAGTACCCAATCTCCCACCTTGAATTCGTGTGGCATGACCTTCTTGTTGTAGTATTGCACTATTCGTTGTTGGTAGGCGGCTATTGATATTCACGTAATTATTACACAATATATCCATTAATTTATATATGTTAGTGTTTCGATTATTATATTTTATTCTAATTATTTTGTTTTCATGTTTTTGTAGGAATTTGAGCGTGAATGATGAAATCACATTAAGGCAACAATTTGAGGAATGATCAATTGGCTTACTCTAATGGTGGTACAAAGTAGCAGGTCACATATCTAAGCCTAACCTAAACAAACCTAAGTTCACCTAATTTAACCTAAGCCCAAGCCCAAAAGCTGACCTAGAAACCCAAACCCAACATAACAAGGAAAGGGAAAACCCCATTTAGGTTTCCTCTCTCCCTTCTCCTAAAAAAAATCTCATCTTCCTACGTTTCTTTCTTCCTTCTATTTTTTTCCAGCCACCATGCCACATCCACCCTGCCGACGATCCTTGCTCAATAGGAAGACCGGCAGCGCGATCACCTCGCCATCACCACCATCTCACTCCTTGTTCCAACACAGTGCAACCACCTCATCATCTCCCTCACAACACCATCGTCCAAACACCACCCTACACAACAACACCTCTCGCTCGCAACCACCGTCACAAACAACCACACTGATAACCGGAGGTCTCTATCGTTCCCGTCACAGACAATAGACGCAACAGGGAGGACTCCTAGTCTCTGCTTCTATCTCATTCACGAACCCATACCCTCTCTCTCACTTTCTTTCATTTTGCAATCTCTCGTCCCTTCCTCCTCCATATCCTCCTAATCCCTCTCCTCTGATCAACCACGGACCGACACCACCGTCTAGCGAACAACCATAGACCACGCCCGCCACTGCCTCTGTTTCTCTCCCTCTTTCTGTTTTCTTTCTCATTTTTCTCACACCTATATCTTTCTCTGTCTTGCAGGTGATCTTCACCGAAGAAGAAGAAGCGGGACGCAGAAGAAGCGGGACACAGAGGAAGCTAGCGAGAACGGTGACGCAGAGAGCTTCGCTCAAGAGAACGACGACGGCGCAAAATTTTGGTGGGAGAAAACTGATTTTTGAATCAGTTTCATTATTTTCACCCCGGACACTTGCTCTTTGTACCACCATAGTACACTTGCAGCCCTTCGCGTCGCATGTTCATGCAGGAATTGATGGATTTCACCTATACCAGTGTTGTGACATCATCCACCATGATCTTCTAGACCCCGCGCCGAGGCGAAGATGAAACCACAGGGTTTTCTAGAGTTTTTCGTATCTTAATTTATTGTTTTCTATATTCTTGAACGTTAAACACAGTTGACTAATCAGTAGTTAGAAGTTCCCTTTGTTGATATTCAAAGCTCGTTTGTGTGTGCCGTAAGAAGACATGCAATGATAGGGGTTTAGAATTAGTTAAAATAAACATGTGATTGTGTGTACTGTAGAAAAACATGCAATGCTAGGGGTTTATGCCTTTGCTGAAATCAATTGCAAATGTAGATTAATCGTGTTAATTCTTGAAAACAATAATTTGGATTATACAAATCTCGAAGAACTTGTGGTGGATTTGATGTCTCAGTCCACTCTCTTATCATCTTACTAGTTTAATTTTAGTTATCTTAATTTAGTAATTTTCATCTTCTGCAACCCCCAACTCTTAATTAGTTTAAATAAGTCTTAGAATTCGACTGTCTTGTCAATCCTCATGGGATCGACCCGTATTTGCCACTGTCTACCAGTTAGACAGTCGTGCACTTGCGGTATTACAAGTAGGGTTTATTAACTTATTAATTTAGGTTAATAAAATCTCCATTAGCTATTTTTGTGGATGCTAGATCCCTTTTTCGTTGAGGAGGTCTAGTCCCACGCGCAAGGCCTCGTCGTTACCGTCTAGTCTGAACTCTTGCGTCTGGAAGGTTGGCATTTTGAGTTCTATCGGAACCATAGCTTACGACCCGTATGCTATGGCGAAGGGTGCCTCTTCGGTATGGATTCTTTTAGTTGTTCGATATGCCCAAAGTATTCCTGGTAGCTCTAGAACCCATTTTCCTTTAGTTGCATCGAGTTTTCTTTTGATGGCTTCTAGGATCATCTGGTTGGTAACTTCCACTTGGCTGTTGGCCTGGGGTGTCCTGGCGAGGATAAGTGGTGCTTGACTTACAAACTTTTGCATTGTTTTTTTAACCTTGCTATCTTCAAACTAGGCTCCATTGTCACTAACCAATACTTTGGGATGCCAAATCTACAGACGATGGTGGCCCATATGAATTTTTTGATCTGGACCTGCCCTATTTTGGACAGGTGCTCGGCCTCAACCCACTTGGTGAAATTGTCGACGGCGACAAAAAGAAATTTTTGCCAGCCGACGCCGGAAGCGGCTCGACGATGTCTATTTCCCTTTGCGCAAACGGCCATGGAGCAGTCATTGGGATTAGTGGCTGAGCTGGCATATGGTTGTACAACGCAAACCTCTGGCATTTAGCGTCTCGCTGCATGGTTGACCAATAAACCCTAGAGTCAGGGCCTTATGGGCGAGGGTTCTCTCGCTTGGATGATTCCCACATGTACCGCTGTGGATGGCTCCCAAGACTTGGCTTGCCTCTGAAGGCGATAGGCATCTGAGCAAGGGCCCTATCACAGACCTTCTGTATAACTTTTCGTTCAGGAGAGTGTACCTTGTGGCTCTGTTTTTAAGTCTTCATGCTTCAACCTTCTCGGTTCGTAGGGCTCCGATCGCTATATGCTCTAGTATCGGAGTCATCCAATTGGATTGTGTTTCTGTGGCGCAGATATCTATGTGTTCTTCTTCGTAGAGGCTTGATTTCTCTTGATATTCAATGAGGTCGCTGGAGTCTTCATTGTAGGCCGAGGCTTTTTTTGCTAGCTCGTCAGCTTTTTTGTTGTCGTCTTGAGGGCACTGTTGCGATAGGCTATAATGTGGGGATCTTTGCTAATGAAATCTCCTTTGAACTGGTTGACTACTAGTCTTGAGTCGCTGTATGCTGTTAGGCGATCTATGTCGATCCCTAAGGCTAGCTTCAAGCCTGACAGGAGTGCTTCATATTCAGCCTCGTTATTTGAAGGGTGAAGCCGCTGGGGGAGCGGAGTGTGATCCCTGCTCCGCTCGCCCTATCGGTTGAAGATCCATCGCAGCGGAGGGTGCATGTTGGGACATCTAATTCCATGAGTTTGTAGTCTATCTTCGGCTCTTCTCCATCAGTGAATTCAGCGATGAAGTCTGCGAGTGCCTGGGCTTTGATGGCGGTTCTTGGAGCGTAGTTTCTGTCATCCTGCCAGATAGCTCGGGTTTATGTAATACCGAGCGGAGTGGATGTTTGGTTAGGACCGTTATAGAGTGGGCCTGAAAATAGGGCCTCAATTTTTTGAAGGATACGACCAGCGCCAGAGCCAACTTTTCCAGGTCCATATTCCGCTTCTACGAAGGTTTTACTGGTGTAGTATACTAGCCTCTGGGTTCCGTGACCGTCTCGTACGAGGGTCGAACTGACAACATGTTTTGAAACAGATATGTACAAGTATAGTGTTTCACCTATCGTTGGCTTTGAGAGTAGCTCTAGACTTTCCATGTATCCTTTCAGGTTCTGAAAGGCTTGTCCGCATTCCTCGTTCCATGAAAATCCTTTGCTCCCTCTTAGTATCTTGAAGAATGGGAGGCATTTGTCGGACGACAATGATATAAATCTGTTGAGTGTTGCTACCCTCCTAGTCAGGCTCTGAACATTTTTGATATTGGTCGAGGATTTCACAACGAGAAGGGCCTGAATTTATTTAGGATCGGCTTCGATTCCCTTTTTGTTCACTATATAGCCTAAAAATTTCCCAGACTCGATCCCGAATATGCACTTTTGTGGGTTGAGTTTCATCTGTTATTTTTCAAGTTGGTCAAATGCTTCGAAAAGATCTTATATGTGGTCGTGGTTGCAGAGGCTCTTGACCAGCATGTCGTCGATGTATACTTCCATATTTCTTCCGATTTGTTCTTTGAACATTCGGTTGATCAATCGTTGGTAAGTAGCTCAAGCATTTTTCAGGCCGAATGGCATTACTCTATAGCAGTATATTCCTCTTTCCATCACAAAAGAGGTTTTCTCTTGATCTAGGGGTGCATCAATATTTAATTGTAGCCTGAATATGTGTTCATAAAGCTGAATAGGTTGTGTCTCGAAGTGGTGTCCACGATCTGATCTATGCAGGGCAGTGGGAAGCTGTCCTTTGGGCAGGCTTTGTTTAGGTCAGTGCAGTCTGTGCACACTTTCCACTTCCCTTTTTCATTTTTACCAAAATGATGTTTGCCAGCCAATCGGGCTATCGCGCTTCCTTGATCATGTCTGCATCGAGTAGACGCTATACTTCCTCGTTTATGATCGCGTTCCTTTCGGGCGCCACATGCCTTTTCTACTGTATGACGATTTTCTTCAAAGGGTCAACTTCGAGGCAATGAGTGATTATCGACGGATTGATCCCGAGTGCATAGTCCAAGCGAAGGTGTCCTGGTAACGCTGTAGCAGCTCTGTGAGTTGCTTCGCCACTACCTTGCTTAGGCGGGAACTGATCTGAATGGCCTTGCTGTTTTGAGGGCTATTGAGGTAGGTCGTAATGGTTTCTTCCTCTGGTTGTCCGGCATTGGGTTGGCCTCGAGGGCTTACCAGTGCCTCGTTACTTGGTGTCGGTCGTTCTTCCTCGATGTTTCGAGTTGAACTGAGGGTAGTCTTGGCTGCCTGTTGAGGATTGTCGGGTGGCAAAGTCGCCATTTATTTGCATTCCCTGGCCGCCAACTGATATCCTCTCAATGTACCGACCGTTTGATTAGTTGGGTACTTGACGCACTGGTGCAGGGTGGAGACCGTTGCTCCCATCTGGTGTATCCAGGGTCTTCCAAAAACTGCATTGTATGCCGAAGGCGTGTCAATTACTACGAACTCCTGAAACAGGGTTTTATGAGTTGGTTTTTCTCTCACTGTTATTGTCAGTTGTATCTTTCCCATAGGGAACCATTTTTCGCCACTGAAGTTGGTCACCGGACGACCATCAGGACTTAATGTTGCTTTGTCTAGTTGCATGTTGCGGAACGTACGGAGGAAAAAGGCGTTCATTGAGGTTTCGGTATTGACAACGACTTTCTTTCCTCCCAACCTGCCAGGGAAACTGTCACCACCAGGGCGTCGTCATACGGAAGTTGTATACCCTGGGGATCCTTCTCCGTAAACACCAGAGGCGCAGATGGGCCTTGATTTTGATCATGTTGCATCATCTACTCGCCACGCATCGCTTGGATCTTCATATCTCGTAGAGCCATTTTTCTGGATTTGTTGGATAGTTCGGACTTGGAATGTGCTTTGTGAAGCACATGTATTCTGTTGTCTGATGGCTCTCGAGTTCGGTTCTTCTTTATTCTGCTCTCACGCCAATGAAGTTTTTTGCTTGCTTTGTCAGGTCTGTCATGTTCGCCGAAGGGTCTAGCGTTAGAAAGTTGTAATACTTTCTTCTCCGCAATCCGTTAATGAAGGCTGAAACAACCATTGTATCGTTGCACGTGTGGATGGTGGTTAACTCATTGTTAAAGCGGGTTAGATATGTCTTTAGTGTCTCATCACGCTTTTGCTTCATTGATGTGAGCGCCTTAATTATATACAGAGCCCGGTGCATGAAAAGAGATCGTTCATCCGATTTGGGGTTCAATGGTGCTGCCGTCGGTGCAGGACCGTGAGTTGGATGCATGTGCATGATAGGAACTACTGAAAGGGGCGATATAGGGACGGCCTGAGCCCTAGATGCGTTCCCTTGTTCTTCGTTGCTGCGTGACCTGGTGGTCACCATCTCTCTGTGTTTTTGAAAGGAGACGACGTTTAGTGTAAAGTTACAAACTATGTCGTCCCACGGACGACGCCAAACTGATGCAGTCGTTTTTCGCTCCCTGCTCTGACCTAGTTCCGGCTGACCTATTGACCTGCACAAGTAGCAGACGTGAGCCACGGACCATCGTTGTGGTGGCCGATGGCACTCCGATGCTAAAGTTAGACAAGGCTCTGAGGAAGGTGTAATGCTGTAACAGGGAATTTGTTGCGTACCTTAGCTTACCAACCTCGTGTCTTATTTATATTACAAGGAGTCCTAGTTTAACAAGACCATCATAGGCATAGTTTAGGAAGAAGATCTTCGTGGAGATCCTCTCTACATAGGAGTCGCGTTGTAGGAGGGAAGTTCCCTGTTAGTTCCGCGCTCCAAGATACGTAGAAGAGAGTTTCCATGTGTGGAAGATACTCTGGTGTTTGCTTCCTAGTTGGAAGCGAAGAGTAGCTGTAGTTGCTCGTCCGAAGTTGATCATCAAGATACTTGCCTAAGGAGGGCTTATGGGTATTGAGGATAGCTGTGAGATGTGTGGGCCTAGCGTGCTGTGAGAGTTCGGGTCCGCTTGGCAGACTGAAGTGAGCGGACTTCGAACCGCTTGGGCCGAATCAGCATTGGGCGGATGCTGGGGCCTATAGTTCCTTGAGATCATCATGACATGTGTATGGCTCATGGGTGCGACTGTTTTTATGTATCATCATATACAATACTCATTTCCTAAATTACCCATGGAGTTTACAAAATATTTCACTCTCTTAACAGCTAACGCCACAGCTAGGTTAAAACAAAAAAAACCCTAGCATGATTATTTACACCCATTATTTTTATAAGAACAAGAATTTAAATAAATAATTAAAAATCCTTTTATTATTGAAAATATTTACATAAATAGATAAGTTGCTAACTACATGCATTAATTATACTCTAAAAAATTAAGTACTTTAGGTGCCTCACAGATACCATGCTTCCATTAATTTATAAGAAAATCCCTCTTTTTATTTTAGGATCTTTAATATAGTAATGAACCATTTTATGTAACGATGAAAAATAATATATAAAGTTTATTTTTATAGTAAAAAAAAATGTGGCCATTACATTATATACACCTTTAATGGAATCTTGTCTCGAGATTTGCAAGTTGAGAGAGATAAATGAATTTTGATAACACACTAGGTGAAAGAATTTAATTTTTTTTTAAATTGCAACTCTGCTAGAGAAAATTTGCATGTCTTATATTAATAGAGAATCTACTTAGAATTTTACCTCATTCAAAATGAATCATGCATTCACATATTACGTGGTTGCAGCATAAGTAAACTTATATTCCTTTAATAAGAGCGCAAAAATACAAAACCAAAGTTTTATGTACAAAAATATTTATTAAGACCATTGGAAAGTACGTGTGTTACAAACTTACAATAAATACACCTCAAAAAGGAATCACATCTCGAGATTCACTGAAAGGACCAACTAAACACTGGTAATAAGAAAACCACTAAATGAAAAGCTGAACAAAAAAATGACACCCAATATTTACATATAAATTAAAATACGGTTATTGGTGCATATTCAAGTCAAAGGAATCTTGTTAGAAGATTCGACGAAGAAAAAAAATAATACTAAAAGTTCGAGGTTCACCCTTTTCATTATATCGCTAACCAAACTGCCACGCCTTGATCTTTAGGAAAAATAAAATCCTTATATCCACGTAGGATCATCTCTTTTCCCCAAAATTCGGGGCGTGAAAATTCAATAACAACATAAACATTTATAAAAGAGTTGAAGTAGAACAAATAGACTTCTAACCTAGAACTCTTTGACGAGATTCGCCCACTAAGAAAGACTAAAATAGCATCATCTAAAACTCTCTAAATCTGAGACAAAACTAATCGGTTACATTCCCAAATAAATGTACCCAATAAGCAAAAACTCAATTGGGTCAGCGATGTAGCTGGTATGAGTAATTTCAAACTCTAAATAAAAATAAGTTCAATGAGATGATATGAAATTACATACACAATAAAATAACACCTTAAAGACTTGTATTTCCTCAACGAGGCAAATGTATCATTTTAATAAATTTATATCGTTCTTAAAGTAAATATCTACCTTACCTAAGCTCACGTTGTAGAAGCTGATCATGGCAAGTCCGACCTATATAACGTTAGTAGACTTGTCATCCTGCAATGTATGGTTATATACAAAAGATATATAATTTCTCAACCAATCAGTATTCATCAATTAGTACAGTTTTGTATGCCCATAAATTATTTGTCTTAGAATATGCCACATTCGCATCACCTCTGTGTTGAACACACATGCCTATATGCCACTCTTTTATAAAGAACTTCTCCATCATTCATGTTTAAGTGTTGATGCATCACATATGGACATGCATCACCAGATACTCTAACTATACGAGTAATATAAAAGTCACTCTTGGGCTGTTAATGCGCATATGTCATGTCACATTTATTTCGGATAAATATCAAGCCTTTTAGGCATAAAAATCACCTCATTTCTGCAAGACAAAGGTTGCTTTAATTTCTCTATACAAAAAAAAGGACGCCCTAGTCTGCAAGACTCAACCCAAATGCTACTTAGTTTCTCTATAGGGGAAGGAAATCACATAACAAGAGGTGTGGTAGGTCTAATGAATACAATTCAATATAATTAAAGTTTATGAACTCAAATTTTCCATATCGCTTATTGTGATTTCTCAAAATTCTTATATGATGACATTTTGTCAATCATAAATAAATTCAACACAATACCAACCCATTATTTTAGGGAAAAACAAACATTTTCAAGTTGGAGAATTTTCACTCCAAGAACTTCAACTTTTTATGTTCTTATCAAGTTCTAGCTTTTGTAACCATTAAACCGTTTTCCTTAGAATAATACAAGAGTATATTCTTAATAATTATAGCCCTACAAACAGCCATACAGACAACCCTATTTGGGGACAAGACTTTAGCAATTTAACGCCATATACAACCCTTACACTGATTCATACAACCACTTATATCAACTAAAACAACCCATAAACTCAGCTATCCATTTGCATGACCCCACTAAAACATACAACTCTTAAATGTCAGGATTTATCATCCCAAGAACAACATACACTTTACTAATCACTCAAAACGCCATCAATTTCAGATCAGTGATTCACAATTCTGCAAAAATATGAATCCATCTTCACAAACGCTAAACTACTTTCAACCACAAACCAAAAACACAATCAGGTCATGATATGGCAATGCTCAACAGATACCTCTATAGCAAAATAGGAACTAAAAACATACAACCATCCACCATGCATAAATGGATTCATTCAGATGATCAAACAAAGACAAACAACAATCAACAGTTCTAGTTAATCATCCCATTCTACTTCCATTCCATTATTTAATCCATTTTCAATCAGTTAATCCCCACTTCACAAATGGATTCGTTATTTGATTATTTCTAAATAAATTAATCTTCCCAAATTTCATATTTGTTTAATGGCCAAGCAAAGTACAATTCCTATCAACTTAGTCTTGTTCCCTCTCTAAATTACCCGTGGGGTTTACAACATATTAAATCATTGCCGTGGAAAAATGAATTTCACTCTCTTAACAGCTAACACCATAGCTAGGTTATAAAATAAAAAACCTAGCATGGTTATTTACACCCATTATTTTTTATAAGAACACATATTTAAATAAATAGTTAAAAATCATTTGATTACTGAAAATATTTACATAAATAGATCATTTGCTCACTACACGCATTAATTATACTCCAAAAAATTAAGTACTTTAGGTACCTCACGAATACCATGCTTCCATTAATTTACAAGAAAATCCCTCTTTTTATTTTCGGATCTTTAATGTAGTAACAAACCATTTTATGTAGTAACAAAAAATAATATATAAAGTTTATTTTTATAGTAAAAAATCTCGTCCTGCTTCTGCTTGAGACTCAGCAGGTAGTGAGGCCACTTTGTGATTCTTTGGCTTCCTATGATTCTTGTGATAAACGTCTTCGCCAAGATCTGGAATGAATTGATAAATCTTGGCTGGAGACTGTGAAACCAGGTCAGCGCAACCTTCTTCAGGCTAGTGGGAAAAGTTCGGCACAGGATGGCCTCTGAATTTTTTTAGCGTCATCACGTGTTGTTTTCAAGGTGTGGTCCTTGTGATATCCGTAATCCCTGTGATATTTGCAGTTCCTTAGGCTCTCATGTCAGCATGTTCTTTGATCCTCCTTTGGGAGGTTTTCACTTTTTTGGATGCGCTCTTGGGCGTCTTCTTTGGTGTGGGAGCTCCGCTGCCTTTGTGTAGATGTTGTCAATCCTAAGCGAGTCTTTCCACTGCCAGATGATCCATGAAAGGCAGGATCTGGTCTATGCGTGGATTTGTCGTGTTTGCCTCAGTAGTTGCATCATGCGACTGTTTAGCCTCCCCGGTTGGATCCATTCGACCCTGTGTGGGAGGGGGGCTTCTCTGACCGGAGGGTTGTCTATTTGGCATTGTTGAGCGCTCAAGATCTGGTGTTGGTGACATTTCTCGATGCTTTGCTTAGCTTAGAAAGAAATTTTTGTATGTTCATTTCAGGGAAAACTTATTGTCGTGTTCCCCATGGACGATGCCAAACCAATGTGTTCAGATCTATTCTCATTAATCTCGATGATATCAAACCTGCAAAAATGAGCAGCAGTTAAGGCAGAGACCACCGTTGTGGAGGCCGAAGGCACTCTAATACTTAAGTCAAATATCGATTCAAGGAAGTGTGAAGATTGTACATAAATTGCAGTACATATGCTTACATTTTTTCCTATTTTCACCGATTCTTATAGCAAGTGTTCCCTCCCTAACTGTCCCTACAATCGAGGGTGTGATGGAGAGAGAAGATGTTACATAAGATCTTACCAGTGCATGACTGAGTTCTTCGACACTTAGCTCTGTTTAGGACCCAATGCTAGATTGAGCTAGAGCTGATTTTATGCGAGTGGATCTCAGACCTGTGACAATTCCGAGATTCGTTGTTCGGGCCTTATTTTCTTAGGCCAAACACTATGACCCGTGCCTATAGGGCTAGCGTGTCTTGGGCCTAGGTGCCCGACTTACATGTTGAACAGTAGTGTGTGCATGGGTCTGCGTGGGACTGCGCTGAAGCCTTTTATGTGTTGGGTTAATCCATGCCATGTGTATAGCTATGATTGAGTGACTGTTTGATGTCTCCACTACACCATAAATGGCAATTTGTAACACACTAACTACGTTTGATCCATAGCAGTGACACCCCTAAGTGCTAGCTTGTCAGACGTACTTAACTCCATGAAAAGCTAGGAGAAACGGAAGTGGCCCCCAAAGACACGCAGAGACCCCTCCAAGCGCGACAATGGCATATACTGCGCGTACAATTGGCGGCCACAACACCAATGACTGCAAGAGTCTGAGGTATGAAGTTGAGTACTGGATCCGCAAAGGCAAACTGAAAGAGTTCCTGAAGTCTGAGAAACCAACGAAACAAACAAAGGACAGGGAGGGAGTCAGTTAAAGAAATAGAGAAGGCGACTCCAGGGATAATCTATGTCCTTCATTGAGTCGGGCCGAATGAAGACTATCATACAGGTCCCGCAAGCGGACACTACTGGATATGCGAACACAATCCGCGGGTGAGGACAAACACATATGCCACTCACGGGTTCAAAATTCCATTCCCACTTTGACTTTCACTGAGAGGGACCTCGATGGAATCCGAGCGCTGCACAACGACGCGTTGGTCATCTTTGTTTCTATTGTAAAATGGGAATTGAAGAGAGCTCTGGTTGACACAGGAAGTTTACTTAGCGTTCTGTTCTACAACGCGTTCCGCAGCATGGACCTCAAGGAGGAAAACCCGATGTCTTCAAAACACCCGCTGATCGGATTCAGCGAGGAGAAGTGCTTTCCCATCGAAAAGATAAGGTTGGCTACGGTAGCAGGGGAGCCGCAGCTCAAGAAAGTCATATTTTTGGACTTCATTGTGGTGGACGCACCGTCATCCTAAAATCTCATCCTGGAAAGACCTTGGCTCCACCAGATGGAAGCAGTGGTCTCCACCCTTCACCAGTGTGTTAAGTATACTGCTAACCACCCGAAGGAACAATACGTGGAGACCAACTTCAGCATGAGGCTACCATTACACTGCACTGAAACATATAGAGTGCTCTCAGATTCAGCTACATCATGCAGAGCAGCCTGACCCAGTGCAAAGCCAAAAGACGGTAGAGACATCACTTTCAAGTGGTCTAGGAGCAACAAGTTCTTCCACCCAACGAGTCGAAAATGCCATGGCAAGAGCGAAGACATCCCCCCGACATTTAATCGATGCATAGATCCCCCTCTGCAACGTTTACTCTTCAGTAACCTATGTAACGCCTCGGCAGTCCGCCGAATGATCCGCGAGAACAACCCGAATCCACTTCAAGGCCATGATCAATTTCTCTCCATCAACAGTTAATTTGCTTTAAGTTGTTTGTTTCCCTTTCCATAGTCAATATTGAATTTTAGTTCTTAAAGGACTTATGTGATTTTCAATCATTTAAGAAATAAATGATAAATTACGAAAAATAAACTCTATTGATTATTGGAAAGATGTAACAACAAACACCTTGAGGCAGATACAAAAGGCTACATATTATGAACGCCCTGAGGCAGATACAAAAGACTACATATTGCAGGCATCTGATCAACATGGAGTAAGGACTTGCTTAACTTGTCCAAACACTTAAGCGACACGAACAATCTGAGGCAAGCTACCCACAAGCAAAAGAATGCTCCATCAAATGCCACCATCAAATATGGTATGTGGGGGTACAAAATCGGCAACCGGAAGTCCCACCACGAGCCACTGCCAGATACGGCCAGCTCACATGCTCGATCCGTCGGAACGGTGAACCTGGAACAAGTATCAGGTCGACACAGGTAGGGTGCACTTTCCGGCTGCAGGAATGAGAAGGACATCTAGGAGTCAATCGCCCAATGCATGGACCATGTCCAACTCCTCTTCATCTCGAGATCCTGAATTCCAGTGCAAAGCCGGACGACGGGGTTAATTGAGAATTGGCGGAGGCGGCCACCATGGAGTAAGACGCAGATGCTATCTCTGAGATCAAACATTCAGGAACAACAATAAGGCACCTGCACATAAAGGACATACTCTTCCATTGGGAGAGAATCCGTACTACTTCTCTGCAATATGAGAAGAAATTACGAGACCTCATCGGATCAACTACGTGCCCACCCATATCAGGTGACCTCGCATAACAACAACTATCTCTATGCCTGATCGGGGCAAATGTCAGAACATTCGGAGACTCTAGAGACGGAGATTCAACTTCAGCCTTTGGAAAACCCAAAGCATTTTCCTTAGCCTTTGAAAAACCCATAGCATCTTCTTCAAGCAAAGACATTACAGAAGATAAGCTCTGCGAAAGATAGTGCTACAATGATTGGAAAACACCATTATATAGACATGATGGTTCACCAAGCGGGCACTCAAGCATTAACTGCCAAGCATTGAATACTGTACAGGAAACTGGAAGACGGCGACTCCCAAGGAAACTGCACAGATGACGTCAATCAATTAATGGTGTTGCACGCAACCCCATCAATTGAGGGGGAGTAACCAATACTCAACCGTCACGCAGCTGATAATCACATAATTATAACATTTTTTTACCTCTTATTAGATTTTTGTTAATCCTTGTTTTATATTATTTTAAATTAATTATTAAAATTTTGTGTTTTTGTAGAATTCGGAGCAATAACGAAGAAATCGAAGAAAAATGCAATGAATAAATCACAAACGGTGACTTCAGAAGAAATGGAGGTGAGAATAGCCTAAGCCCATAACCTAAACTTAAAACCAAATCCGCAAACCCAAACCCAATGCCAAACCCAATCAAACCCAAAGCATATTCTCTTAATTATCCAAGATTCTTGTTTGATTTAAGCCTTAAATCACTCATTAAACCCTCCCCTTAACTTGTCCAAGTTCATTTTCTTAATGCTCTATAAATACAATAGAAATGAATAAGAAAGGGGAAGAAAAGAAGGGAAAGAAAAAAAATATAGAATACCAAAACCTCTTCTTCACAATTTGTGATTCTCATCACCATCCCAACCAAGCAAAATCACCACCCACATCCTATCCATCTCTGTTTTCTCTCCTTCAGTCCACCCAAACAGGGGCGTGACAACCCTGTTTCACTTCATATTCAACCACCGTCACAGGCTGCACCATGCACCACCACAGAGACTTAAATCAAGTTGACGCTACTGGCACCCAGTGGACCTTGCTGAGAGCACCTCGGCTGAGAAAAATCAGAACTATTTGCACCCACTGGGATCTGCTGAGCCACACTGGACCTGTTCCTCTTTGCACCCTGCTGAATGCTCTGTAACACCACAGTGAATTAAGTCTCAAACTCTAGAATTAATTTCATTTTACTTTATTATTCCATGATTAATATTAATTGATTCGCGATTTATAATATTTTACTTTCACCTAATTTGTCATGCATCTTAGGTTGTTAGAAAATATTATGTTATAAATCATGCATGTTTTAATTGAATAATTAAACTTGTGATTAATTGTGCCCTAACAAGACAATTAATGCTAGGAGTTTATACATTGCTAGAGTCATTTATTTGAAATTGGAATAATAAGAAAAATTGAATATAATTTTAGGAGCTTGAAAAATATTTTGCAAATTGTGGTTTCCCTCCAACTCTTTTCTTTTATTTATTGTTATTTTTATTACTTTTGTTTAACTCGGATTTTTAAACACTGTAACCCCCATTTTCTCCAAATTAGTTTAGGTAAATTATTAAATTCAATTTAATCCACCTTCCTCGTGGGATCGACCCGTACTTGCCGTTGTCTACCAGTTAGACACCGTGCACTTGCGGTTATTACAAGTGGGTCAAATTAGCTTGTTTATTTAGGCCGATTAAACCCGCAACAAGTTTTTGGCGCCGTTGCCGGGGAGGTAGTGGTGTAATTGAATTTAAGATTTATTTTCACTAATTAAAAAAAAATCAGAAAAAAAACAAACAAAATTTTATTTTTATTTTGTTAAGTTCTTTTTACACTCATTTCGTGTTATTTGTTTGATTTTGCAGGATACACGCTTCTCTAGGAAATTGGATGATCATGCAAACATCAAGCAAATTAAAAAAAAAATTTGTGAGGGGAGTTTTAATTTTATTTTCACCTCGTTTTACGAGTGTGTGGTGTAATAATTTTTGTAAACTCTATTGTTTTCCATTTTTAATCACCTAAAAAAAAAACCCAAAATTTTCCAAGTCAAAAGAAATTATAGGGAAACAATTTTAATTGTTACCCAATAATTTTTTTTATGATTTAGAAATCCGACTTCTAAGACCAAGACCAGTAATTTGATTGCATATGCTTGTGTGCTGATTGAAATGGATAAAAAGAAGTCGAACATTTTTTTTAATTGTGCTAACTTTTTGCGCAGAACGAAATACGCACACTGTAAGTACTTCTATCACACGCAATGTATTAGCGACCCGGGTGCTTTGTGTAATTGTTTAAAATTGTGTGATTGGTTGTTTAATTTCTGTAATTGTGGATGCTAAACT
Organism: Berberis vulgaris; assembly: GCA_963556465.1. Classification (NCBI taxonomy): domain Eukaryota; kingdom Viridiplantae; phylum Streptophyta; class Magnoliopsida; order Ranunculales; family Berberidaceae; genus Berberis; species Berberis vulgaris. The sequence continues at coordinate 73,209,405 of OY747132.1, forward strand.
TTAGTAATTCATAATAAGCAGACCCAACTTCTAAATAGAAACTGGTGGGACTTGATATCCCCACCTCATCACTCCAGCTGTGTGCAACCAATAGCCAAACATAATTAAAATCAGTTAGCAAGTTAAATAGAGCCATCTTTTAGGTACGGTGTTTATAGGACAACCAAGACCAAGGTGAATCCAATAATTTATGTGTTGACCAAAGCTAAAAGTGACGATGGGTTTAATCATTCAATGAACTCCGAGAGGCCACTGCCACAAGGGTAATTTACCCGGTACGCCGAGTCATAAGTAAGCTACGATCCACAAGAAGAATTGGTGTAACTAACAGTTTTGGGTTAGGAACACAAGCCTCAAGTGTACATTTAACATCACATCATTCTCACATCTATTGGCTTACAGAGCGGTAGTACAAGGAAGTACTTAATTGGACCATTGTGACCTCCTTATCTTGTGCGATAATCCGGTTTCTTTGAAACAAAACTCCAGCCTACTGATTTTGAACTTTGTGGTGTAAAGTATACACTCTTAGGATCATCTTGTAGCACCCATTGCTCTGATATAAAGATTACATAAGAAATAATCTGTCCCCCAAAAGATAAAAAGATAATTAATCTCAAAAACATTGATTGCTTAAGGAGGCATTTTTTCTTGTGAATCAATTGGTTGCTGATTGTGTTTGAGTCTGTGCGTGATTTTTTTTAAGGTTAGTAAACATTTCAAACCTCACTTGGTGTAGACCTGTTTATGCGTCTTTGGGAACGGGATTCGAGAGGTAGACTAATTCGAGAGGATCCTGTAGAGTTGTCTGAAGTCCCCATTGACCTTCTAGAATCGTTCTCCTTGTCGAGTGAGACCACTGAAATGGATGGGGAGAGAGTATTTAAGGATTATTTCTCTCCACGTTCCAATAACACCCCATCTTGCATTGTCTTACCCGAGACCACTGCAAGTAGCTTTGAGATAAAACCATCAATTATCCACCTTTTGCCTTCCTTTTATGGTCTAGAAAAAGATGATCCCTATCTTCATGTCAAAGAGTTTCTTGACATTTGTGCTACTCTGAAATATCCCAATTTTTCTATTGATTCAGGTCGTCTTAGGATGTTCCCCTTTTCTTTAAAAGATAGGGCGAAGTCATGGTTAAACTCCTTAGAAACTGGAACCATCAACACTTGGGGTGCCCTATCAGGAAAATTTTTGACAAAATATTTTCCTATTCATAAAACAAATGTCATTCGAAGAGATATATCTAATTTTCAACAGAAAGATGGTGAGCATTTCTATGAATGTTGGGAAAGATTCAATGAACTCATTGCTAGGTGTCCCCATCACGGCTTTGAAAAGTGGTGTTTGGTTCAATACTTTCAAGACGCGTTAACCCCTCAAAACCGTCGAATGATTGACGCCACTAGTGGTGGGTCACTTATGAAGATGATTGCTAATGAGATTTGGGAATTCTTTGAAGCTATTTCTGAAAATTTTCAATGGGATTATTCAAGAAAAGACTCGGATAGGCGAAAGGGTGGTTTGTATGAAGTAAGGGATACATCATCTACTCCTCATCTTCCTCATTTTTCAAGGTTGGAAGCAGTTGTAATGACAATGGCACAGAAGATTGATGCATATCTGGAAAAGTCTCAGCCATCAGTCCAAACCAATGTTCCATCCGAGGTTTGTGCTGCATGTTCAAGTTCTAGTCATTCCACATGAGACTGTCACTTGAAAAATGAGTACCCTGCTTATTTTGTTGAGCAAGTCAATGCATTCAAATACCTTTAGGCAATCTAGTTATAACCCACACTCAAATTTTTACAATCCAGGTTTAGCCAAACACCCTAATCTCTCATGGGCCCATGGTCAACATCAAGGAGGCCCAGTTGTTATCCCTCAAGCTCCTCGAGCTCCAATTCCTGCTAATAGGCCTCAATTCAATCAAGATGTACCTCCCTCTAACACTCAGAGTTTACAGGATACAGTGAACCAATTTATGCAGAGAACATGAACCATGCTTGAACAGAACTCTCAGGCTATCATCGAACTAAGAGCTACTTCTCAACAACAATCTCAAGCCATCCAAAAGCTTGAGATAATTGTGAGTCAAATAGCAAAATCCTTTCCTGAAATAGAAGCAGGAAGATTCCCTGGTCAACCCATTCAAAATCCTAAGGGCCAATTCGAAATAGGCAGTGCATCTCAGCCACGCAATGAAGATGTCAAATCTATCATCACCCTTAAGAGTGGAAAACAAGTTGACAACCAAATTAGAATGCCTAATTTGATTGATCCTGAATCCCAATCCACGCCAAAGCAAGTCACACCTCCATCTGACAAGGAGGCTGATAAAGCCTCATTTTCTCAAGAGGATCATCATCTTGACTCTGATCCCACCAAGACATCCTATATGCCTAGAGCACCATTTCCATCGCGATTAGTTTCAGCGAAGAAAGGAACAAATACCAACGATATAATGGAAATTTTTAAACAAGTTCAAATCAATATTCCATTACTCGAGGCCATTAAGCAAGTTCCCTCTTATGCCAAGTTTTTGAAGGATTTGTGTACACAAAAGCGAAAACTGAATGTGCACAAAAGAGCCTTCCTAACTGAGCAAGTCAGCTCCATCCTTCAACACAAAACCCCACCTAAGTACAGAGATCCTGGTTGCCCGACTATTTCATGTGTGATTGGTGATCATATGATTGGGAAGACACTGTTAGATTTAGGGCAAGTGTTAATCTATTGCCATATTCAGTATATGTGCAATTGGGTCTTGGTGAGTTGAAACCAACTCAAGTGACACTGCAATTGGCAGACAGATCTGTCCGAGTCCCCCGCGGTGTGATAGAGGATGTGATCATTAAGGTTGAAAATTTTTATTTCCCTGTGGACTTCATAGTCCTTGACACACAACCTGTTCACAATCCCTCTAGTCACATTCCAGTTATTTTGGGTCGTCCATTTTTTGCCACATCCAATGCTATCATTAACTGTCAAAATGGAATCATGAAATTATCATTTGGTAACATGACCGTCGAACTCAACGTATTCAATGTAAGACAACAACCTCCCGAGTCTGAGGATTCCTTTGAGGTTAACATGATTGAGAGTTTGGCGGAACATGCATTTCCTCAGTTCAATGATCCTTTAGAGGCTTGTTTGACTCATTTTAATTTAGACTTCGATATTAATGATTCCATCAGGGAAGTCAATGCTTTGCTTGACTCTACCCTTATAATGGAAACCAGTTATAAATGGAAGCCTAGGGTGGAACCTCTTCCACTCAATGAGTTAAAACAAGTCCCTTCCATTGAAAAACCACCCAAGCTCGACCTAAAAGTATTACCTGACAACCTCAAGTATGCATTTTTAGGTGTTGACAATACCTTACCTATTATTATTTCATCTGCATTGACTGAAGAACAGGAACGAAAATTGTTAGATGTTTTAAAAGAACATAAAACAACACTTGGGTGGACTATCGAGGATATTAAAGGAATAAGTCCAATCGTTTGCATGCATCGCATTCATATCGAAGATAATGCCAAAGTATCATGTGAAATGCAACGTAGACTTAATCTTAATCTAAAGAAAGTTGTCCGAGCCGAAGTGCTCAAATTGTTGGATGTGGGTATAATCTACCCAATTTCGGATAGTCCTTGGGTCAGCCCTGTCCAAGTTGTCCCAAAGAAGTCAGGGGTAACGGTAATCAAGAATGAAAAGAATGAATTAGTACCAACCCGCATGACTACGGGGTGGAGAGCATGTATTGATTACCGTAAGTTGAACTTGATCACAAGGAAGGATCACTTTCCTCTTCCTTTCATTGATCAGATGCTTGAAAGGTTAGCCAGACATGATTACTATTGTTTTCTTGATGGGTATTCCGGTTATAACCAAATCCCCATTGCACCCGAGGATCAAGAGAAGACCACATTCACTTGTCCCTTTGGTACTTTCGCATATTGGAGAATGCCCTTTGGATTGTGTAACGCACCCGCTACTTTTCAGCGGTGCATGCTTAGTGTTTTTTTCGATATGGTTGAGAGGTTCCTCGAGGTGTTTATGGATGATTTCTCATTATTTGGTGATTCATTTGATGAATGTCTACATCATTTAACTTTAGTGTTAAATAGATGTGTGGAGAAAAATCTTGTCTTAAATTGGGAGAAATGTCATTTTATGGTACGACAGGGCATTGTTCTTGGACATGTAATTTCACACAAGGCAATTGAAGTCGACAAAGCCAAAATTGATTTAATTTCGAGTCTTCCGCCTCCAAAGACGGTTAAGGAAATTAGATCTTTTCTAGACCATGCTGGATTTTATCAAAGATTCATCAAAGACTTTAGCAAATCGCTCGTCCTTTATGCAATTTACTTGCTAAAGACGCGGTTTTTGTTTTTGATGAAGATTGTTTGAAAGCTTTTGAGAAGCTTAAACAATTATTGACTTCAGCTCCAATCATCCAATCTCCTAATTGGAACTTTCCCTTTGAGCTTATGTGTGATGCTTCCGACTTTGCACTCGGAGCTGTCCTAGGACAACGATTGGACAAAAAGCCACATGTCATTTATTCCGCTAGTAGAACTCTACAAGACGCACAACTTAATTACTCCACCACTGAGAAAGAAGTATTAGTTGTAGTCTTTGCTCTAGACAAATTTTGGTCTTACCTTATAGGATCCAAAGTAATTATTTTTACTGATCATGCGGCGTTAAAGTATCTTTTCTCTAAAAAAAGATGCTAAACCTCGCTTAATTCGATTGGTCCTATTGCTACAAGAGTTTGATATTGAAATTCGGGATAAGAAAGGTTCGGAAAACATTGTAGCTGACCATTTATCTAGACTTCTGGTAGAGTCATCTAGAGAATATTTACCATTGAATGAGTCATTTCCTGATGAACAATTATTTGCTCTCTCCCAATTACCTTGGTATGCAGATATCGTGAACTATCTTGTTACAAGTCAACTTCCTTTTAACTGTTCTAAACAAGATAGATCCAAATTTCTTACTGAGGTTAGACATTTCTTCTAGGATGATCCATACTTGTTCAAGTATTGTCCTGATCAGGTTATCATGAGATGTGTTTCTGAGAGTGAATTTCACAGCATCATCTCATTTTGTTATGAGCAAGCTTGTGGTGGTCATTTTAGCTCTAGAAAGACAGCTGCAAAAATTTTGCAGAGTGGTTTTTATTGGCCTACCCTTTTCAAGATACTCATGCCTTTTGCACCACTTGTGATCGATGCCAACGAATGGGTTCCATTTCTCGTCGCAACATGATGCCCCTTACTAATATTCTTGTGGTTGAGATTTTTGATGTTTGGGGTGTTGATTTCATGGGACCATTCCCGCCTTCGTTTGGCAATCTTTTCATCCTTGTTGTTGTCGATTATGTGTCCAAATGGGTAGAAGTGATACCATGTAAAACGAATGACCACAGGGTTGTGGTAAGATTCTTGAAAGATAATATCTTTTCTCGTTTTGGTATTCCGCGTGCCATTATAAGTGACGATGGTTCTCATTTTTTCAATAGACCATTCGAGCTATTAGTAAAAAAAATACTCCATCACTCATAAAGTTGGCACCCCCTATCATCCACAAACAAGTGGGCAAGTTGAGATTTTCAATCGGGACATGATGCCCCTTTTCTAGAGAAGACAGTCAGACCAGATCGTAAAGACTGGTCTCAACGTTTGAGAGATGCTCTCTGGGCTTATAGAACAACATTTAAGACCCCGATTGGAATGTCTCCATATAGGCTTGTTTTTGGAAAAGCATGTCATTTGCCTGTGGAATTGGAACATCGTGCATATTGGGCCATCAAGACGTTCAATTTAGATATGGTCAAGGCTGGATCACATCGTAAGCTTCAACTTAATGAGTTGAAAGAGATCCGAAATGATGCGTACCACAATGCCAAAATCTACAAAGAACGAACGAAGATATTTCATGATAAATCCATTCTTCGTAAGTCCTTTGAACCATCTCAAAAAGTTTTGTTGTTCAACTCTCAGTTACGACTTTTTCCTGGAAAGTTGAGATATTGGTGGTTTGGATCTTATATTGTGAAAAAAGTGTTCCCACATGGAGCTGTGGAGATCGTTAACCCTAAGGATGGCCATGTATTTAAGGTAAATGGTCAACGACTTAAGCCATTCTTAGAGTTACCTCGATTAGAAGTCGAGGTTGATGTCATTCTATTAGAGGACTCTGTGTATCGGAATTGAGGATCTTTTGGGTTTTGTCGAGCTGATGACGTTAAACCAAGCGCTACTAGGAGGCAGCCCACTAGTGCATGTTGAGTGTGCATTTTATCTATTTCTATTAACTAATCCACAATTCTTTTGTCTCTGAGCTCTCATCGGTGGATTACTTGTGGAAATTGATAAAATCTTCACCGCGGTAATACTGTTCTAACCTCCTCTCATGTACTTATTTCATTCATTTGTAAGAATTATTTTGTTAAACATTGAGGACAATGTTTGGATTAGGTTTGGGGGTAGGGTTCATGAGTCGGTGAATTTTTCGTAGTGTTTTCTTTTCTTATTCTTAAAATAAAAATAAAAATAATTTGTGCTTTTCTGTCAAGAAAACTTGGTCTTTTACGATTATGAAAATGGATTTTAAATGTTTTATGCTCAAGAAAATGCAAGCCAACTTGACATATTGGTATATTGATAAAGACTGAAAGTTTAGTATGATCCTTAAGTTAGATCTAGTTCATAAGATTTTTTGAACTCGATTATCTTTTCACCATGAGCCATGTTAGCATAACTTGAAGTTGATGAGTGCAGTATATACTAGAAAACCTTAGAATAATAGTGGAGACTTAACCCTGAAAGTTTTGAACATTTCTATTTTTTCGAGGGTTATACATAAACTCTGATTTTTCTTGAGTCCGTATTATCTCGTTGATGATCTCATTATTCTCATTTTTCTGATCAATTGCTTTGGAAATGACATCAAAATTGAATTATTACACTAGAACTTCTTGGCTTATTCAATTGAGATGTCATAAAACTAACCCGAATTTAGGAAATGATCTAGGCATTTTTTTTTCCTTTTCTTTCTTTAGACCATTAACTAGCATTTTAACTTTTTTTTTTTGGGAAGGCAAGCAGGGTTTTTATAGGATCCCAGAACCCATAAAGATGCCGCAAGCTGGGTTTGAACCCATGACCTAGTGGTACCATTCGCCAAGCTCTAACCGTTGAGCTGTCATGCCATTGGCACTAGCCTTTTAACTTACCCATAACATTAACCTTTTTGTAGCCTTTTGAGCCTCAGAATAACACTTTTATTTGTTAACCCATTAACCTTTACCCAACTTTTCTGGGAATGTGTATGGATGGATATACTTGATATAAAAAGGGCATTAAAGAGCAAAATATGAGATATTTCATAAATCCTCTATGTGAAAAAAAAAATGATTCTTCAATGAGGATAAAGATGTGAGAATGAAAAAAAAATTGATGGTGCACAACATTTGTTTATTCTTGACAGCCCTAATTGTTTGTTGAATGGGTGTATACATTCCTAGAATTTTTTGTTAGAATCCTTTGACATTCCTTATTAACCATTACCCAAGCCCCGTTACAACCCAACAAAGTCCTAGTTGATCTTAGGTAAAGGTTGGTTCCGTAGATGTGGAGATTTAATAACCAAGACCTATGGTGTTTGATTCAACATTCCCAAAAGTAATTGTTATTCCTGTCCATGAGATCATGTTCATTCCATTCTTGAAAAGTCCGTTCTTCATAATACTATATGTGAGATGATTGTTTTCCATTATTTACTCTTTCCTCACATATAAACTGAGTGAAATACCAAATCTCTGAGTGCTTTATTGTGAGTGACATGAGAGGTTTGAAGTCAAAACAAACTTTCTACAGAAGATTTAGTCATTATTTTACTTTGAAATGAAAAGTTATGTTGATAGTGCTTTTCACCCACACACATTGAGTTGATGATGATTATGAATTTTTTCTAACTTTTGGAGAATATTAAATTATTTGGAGATTTGTTGATACACGAAAATGACACTGTTGGTTTCTTGCATATCTTGAAGTTTTAAAATAAACACTGTTTGACCAAGTTTTGTTGAGTCAGTAATGTTTGTGGGTAACATTTTCTGGAAACCCTCACGAGACTATAACTCGTCCCCTAGAGGTAATCTAGGGGTTCAAAGCCTTGTTGCATGTTTTCAAAGGTAAGTGCAATCTACGATGCCTGCGAAAGTGAGTTAGGATTTTCTTTTCGGTTTTCTTCTTTGTTTTGCTCGAAGACTAGCAAAATATAGGTTTGGGGGTATTTGATAATCACATAATTATAACATTTTTTACCTCTTATTATATTTTTGTTAATCCTTGTTTTATTTTATTTTAAATTTTTATTAAATTTTTGTGTTTTTGTAGAATTCAGAGGAAGTGGAGGTGAGAATAGCCTAAGCCCATAACCTAAACTCAAAACCAAATCCGTAAACCCAAACCCAATGCCAAACCCAAAGCATATTCTCTTAATTATCCAAGAGTCTGGTTTGATTTAAGCCTTAAATCACTCATTGAACCCTCCCCTTAACTTGTCCAAGTTCATTTTCTCAAGCCCAATCAAACCCAAAGCATATTCTCTTAATTATCCAAGATTCTAGTTTGATTTAAGCCTTAAATCACTCATTGAACCCTCCCCTTAACTTGTCCAAGTTCATTTTCTTAATGCTCTATAAATACAATAGAAATTAATAAGAAAGGGGAAGAAAAGAAGGGAAAGAAAAAAAATATAGAATACCAAAACCTCTTCTTCACAATTTGTGATTCTCATCACCATCCCAACCAAGCAAAATCACCACCCACATCCTATCCATCTCTGTTTTCTCTCCTTCAGTCCACCCAAACAGGGGCGTGACAACCCTGTTTCACTTCATATTCAACCACCGTCACAGGCTGCACCATGCACCACCACAGAGACTTAAATCAAGTTGACGCTACTGGCACCCAGTGGACCTTGCTGAGAGCACCTCGGCTGAGAAAAATCAGAACTATTTGCACCCACTGGGATCTGCTGAGCCACACTGGACCTGTTCCTCTTTGCACCCTGCTGAATGCTCTGTAACACCACAGTGAATTAAGTCTCAAACTCTAGAATTAATTTCATTTTAATTTATTATTCCATGATTAATATTAATTGATTCGCGATTTATAATATTTTACTTTCACCTAATATGTCATGCATCTTAGGTTGTTAGAAAAATATTATGTTATAAATCAAGCATGTTTTAATTGAATAATTAAATTTGTGATTAATTGTGCCCTAACAAGACAATTAATGCTAGGAGTTTATACATTGCTAGAGTCATTTATTTGAAATTGGAATAATAAGAAAATTTGAATATAATTTTAGGAGCTTGAAAAATATTTTTCAAATTGTGGTTTCCCTCAAACTCTTTTCTTTTATTTATTGTTATTTTTATTACTTTTGTTTAACTCGAATATTTAAACACTGTAACCCCCATTTTCTCCAAATTAGTTTAGGTAAATTATTAAATTCACTTTAATCCACCTTCCTCGTGGGATCGACCCGTACTTGCCGTTGTCTACCAGTTAGACACCGTGCACTTGCGGTTATTACAAGTGGGTCAAATTAGCCTGTTTATTTAGGTCGGTTAAACCCGCAACAGCAGCCTACGTCGTACACGTGACATCGCGCAATCTACACTCAACACACAATGCACCATGCAAGAAACCCTAGCCTTTCCTTTGCGGGCCCATGGGCTCAGCCTATTATTCAAACAACACTCTGTCACATGCTTGGCACGAGCACTAGAGATCCTAGTCAATCCTGACATATGGATTATGCCTACAGATCACCAGCTGATTTAAGGTAATTTCATCCACTCCATGCAACATGTGGAGGGATTAGGTTCGCACGCCCTCTAGCAGGTGGAACCTCTATTCAAACCAGGCAAACTTAGTCAACTAAGATTGATGATGATGGCTTCTTGTTTATCCCGATACCTAGTCCGCTCACCACGGGCATCGACGGTTTAGGAAGTGAGAGTCTAATCAGCGCTATCACACCTAGTGACGATGACTCGCCAGAGATCATTGCCCTCTTCGCGGACAATGATCACCGAACCTAGTTAGGTAAGCCTAGCTGGTGACGACTAGCAACGAAAGCTTCTGATCAAAACCTAGACTTGTAGCCCCTACCGCGAGAGTGTAGATAGTCTAGAAGGTGGGAGCCTAGTCAGTCCCGAACTAATTCAGATGACTCACCATGGAACCACTGCTTTTCAGCATGGCCGCCAAATCACCAAACCTGGACTTGTAACTCGCGTTGCGAGGGTGTAGATAGTCTAGAAGGTGAGAACCCAGTCAGCCACGACCTAATTCTGTCGGTTTGCCACAGGACCACTGATTTTCAGCGTGGTTGTCGAACACTCTCAAATTTATAGCTTGGTGCACTCATGTGTAGATAATTTGGATAGTGGGAGCCTAGCCAGTCCTGAACTGATTGCGACAGCTTGACATGGGACCACTGCTTTTCAGCCTGATCACCAAACCTTTACTCCCCAAATCTGTAGTCCGCTCTGCTCGGACATAAATGATTTGGAAGGTGGGAGCCTAGTCAGTCCCGAGCTGATTCTGAAGGCTTGCCATGGGGCACTGCTCTTCAGCCTAGTCGCCAAACTATACTCCCCGAACCTGTAGTCGACATGGCTCATACATAAACAATTCGAAAGGTGAAGACCTCAAGCGGCCTGCCACACGACCTCCGTTTTGCTTCAAAACAGTGGATGCGAAGATGAATCTAGCTGAGTCAGCGTCTTCACGCTCAAACATACTGACATCTTAATGTTAAGCAAAGGCCATTCACGCCGAAACAAGGATCGGACGTCCAGTGCCCATATAAAATCTACTTAGGACGCCAACCCGAGCTCGCAATGTTTGACTTGGCACGAACGCTTTGATGCGCACGCTCGGCCATCACAACTCGCTCACAACAACTACTACAGCCGACTGGTCAGACAAGCAAGGTAACTCTCAAGCAGATTACCTTGGGGACAGGGCACAGTTCGGATGACTCAACCCCCAGTTAAACTGTTCGTAACATGCCCACTACCGGACATGAACGAAAGCTTCTGATCAAAACCTGGACTTGTAGCCCCTACTGCAAGGGTGTAGATAGTCTAGAAGGTGGGAGCCTAGTAAGTCCCGAACTAATTTCGATAACTCACCACGAAACCACTGCTTTTCAGCATGGCCGCCAAAACACCAAACCTGGACTTGTAGCTCGCGTTGCGAGAGTGTAGATAGTAATCAGTCATCCACGACCTAATTCTGACGGTTTGCCACAGGACCACTGATTTTCAGCGTGGTCGTCGAACACTCTCAAATTTATAGCTTGAATCACTCAGGTGTAGATAATTTGGATAGTGGGAGCCTAGTCAGTGCTGAATTGATTTCGATGGCTTGCCACGGAACCACTGCTTTTCAGCTTGACCACCAAACATCTTTCGAATTTGTAGCCCTCACTGTGCTGGGAGGGTGTAGATGGCTCGAAAGGTGGGAGCCTAGTCAGTCCTGAACTGATTCTGACAGCTTGACATGGGACCACTGCTTTTCAGCCTGGTCGCCAAACCTTTACTCCCCAAATCTGTAGTCCGCTCTGCTCGAACATAAATGATTTGGAAGGTGGGAGCCTAGTCAGTCCTGAACTAATTCTGACGGCTTGCCCCGGGGCACTGCTTTTCAGCCTAGTCGCCAAACTTTACCCCCCGAACATGTAGTCGACATGGCTCGGACATAACCAATTCGGAAGCTGAAGACCTCAAGCGGTCTGCCACACGACCTCCGCTTTGCTTCAAAGCAGTGGACGCGAAGATGAATCTAGCTGAGTCAGCGTCTTCACGCTCAAACAGACTGACATCTTAATGTTAAGCAAAGGCCATTCACGCCGAGACAAGGATCATACGTTCAGTGCTCAGATAAAAGCTACTTAGGACGCCAACCCGAGCTTGCGATGTTTTTGACTTGGCACAAACGCTTTGATGCGCACGCTCGGCCATCACAACTCGCTCACAACAACTGCTACAGCCGACTGGTCAGACAAGCAAGGTAACTCTCAAGCAGATTACCTTGGGGACATGGCACGGTTCGGATGACTCAACCCCCAACTAAACTGTTCGTAACATGCCCACTACCGGACATGACTACACCGCGATGACCCCGAGTCATTCACAACACAAAGCGGTCAAGCTCTCTACCGTAAATAGACCAGTCAACGCCCTATTGATTCAACCAGCATATGCCAAAGCAAAACGACAAGGCGAAACAAAAAACATGACATAAAGACAATAAGTACGAAATGGATAAAACTATTTTCATTAATGATCAAAGACAAAAAGAGTATAAGCACACAAAGTTCACTCTTTATCAAGAGAGGGTACCAAAATGGAAAAGTTAAGCCCAGTGGAAGAAAGAACAGAAGTTACATCCACACAAATCGCAGCCTGGACATCAGGGTTCAAACTTTGTTCCTCGCTCGATGACATCAAGGTAACTGACAGGTCCACATACGACATCTTCTTATAACAACTGAGATCTCACTTTGGATGCTCCTCTTTCATCAGCGCCAACAGCTACAGTTGTCTGTGTACAACTCAGCGGAACTCACATTTGCCTTGTTCTTGGAAAAGCTCTTCCTTCCACATCTTTGCATCAACAAGTTCACGCACCAGTAGCTCCAACTTTTCAGTCAACGCGTCGATCTGAGATTGCTCTATGGCCAGACTGCTCTTCACGACACTAAGCTCATGTTGCCCCAATTCGAGCTGGTCCTTGGCCTTTCTCGCTTCTCGAGCATAGAACTTCACATAGGATTCCATCTGTTGCTTCTCAGCAACCCAGTCGGCTTTCTTCGAAACACTTTCTTCAGTGAAAGACAATAATTCAGAACTCACCTTAGCCATAACTTTATGCGCAACCTCGACTTCTCGGCCGATACGGCTCAACTCCTGCCTAAGTCCGTCCCTTTCGAACACCGCCTCTGTCAGATCACGCTCAAGGTTCTCCAAACGAGCCCTCTGAGCCTTAGCGACCACGGTTGACCGATCCAACTACTTCTCTTCGGCCTGCTTCTTAAGCTGCTCAATTTCATGGAGTGTATCAGAATACAACGTCTACATATGCGAGAAGACAAACTCCAAGGTGTATACTCTCTCAAAGGCCACCTCAACTTTCGTCCCAGCAATGACCGCGTGGCTCAAATGAGACATACCCATCATAAGGTACTTCAAGCCTTTATCTATACACCCTTCCAATGAATCCTCCTCGGGTTTTGGAGTGTGATCCATCAACTAGCCGTGACACCTGCTTATATGCTTCCTCGAAGCATACTCTACGTCCACCTCTTGGTGCCAGACCTGAGAACCCAGCTTCACCAAATTCGGTGCAAACAGGCTTATCCGTACACCCGAATGAAGCTTTCCCCGATCAGAAACTATGCCGGCACCACCCTTCACACTTGCCACCGTCCTCAAGCTCTCCTCTGTGGCCTTTCCCTTGTCAACAACAGCAGCCCTTTTTTGCGAGACAGCTCAATAGGATCCGGAGGGAGAAAAGGCAGCCAAGTATCCAAATGACCCTCCAATACCTCTAGCTGAGGTCTAGAGCGAGACGGTGATCAATGCAGACTGCAAGAGACACGGCCAGTACCATGGCCACTATCAAGCAAAGCAACTATGGGCGATCAGATTCTACCACCTCAGGCAATTCCTCACAAGAGCCTTCTGCCAGAGCGGCTTCACGTGAATCAGTACCAGCGAAAACAACCATTATAACCCTCACAAGACGGTCATTCTGAGCATCGACCTGTGTGTCACTAAGGTTCGACCTGTCTACAACTCCTGCTAATCGCAGGTAATCATTCTCCAAGCCGAAAACATCAGTCTCTGCCTCAACAATTCTAGCAGACTCACGCTCCCCCTTTACTGGAATAGTTCATGTCGAATATGGCCCAGTTCTGACGGAGACCTCTTCCTCACGAAGGAGGCAATAGTCACAGACGGCTCATCCACATCAGACAAAACAAAAGCTTTGGACCCAATAGCCTTCATCTTCCTGGAAGGGGCCCCATCTTCCAACTTAATGTGCGACTCGTGATACAGAATAGGGGCGATGTGCCAGTTGTCCCATAGCCTATTACAGATGAAGTTGGAAACCTTTATGACATCAACTATCTTTCTTTTCGGCAGAACGCGGAACTTCTCCATGTGTTTTGCCTTTCTAAGGTAAGAGAAGTAGTGGAAAACCTTTCTGCAGAAAAATGCAAGTGATGGTTAATCAGTCCACTATCAAGCATATCAAAGTCACAAGAAAATAGATGAACTCACGAAGCAGCATGAACTGTCGCTTGAGCGGACGACCCTTGCATTTAAAGTACTTTGAATCCGCAGGGGCCAAGAAGTGGTACTTCTGTCAAAACTTGAAATCATCAGGCAGCTTAACAAAGTAATTTGGCGACTCCATCTTACAAACATCATTACTCTTTAGCCGAGGAGAGCTCGACAACTGAATCACCCGTGGAGTCACGTTAACACCGGCCTCCTAAGTGTTGAGCATAATCATAAGGATGATCATATATCCATTGGGTCCCAACTAAGCCGATGGAATCCCTAAGAAGTCCAAGAACTCCTAGATCACATCCAAAATCGAAAAATGCACTCCAGTTTGAAGCATCATGTGGTGCAAACAGATAAAACCAGCCGGATGTGACATCGGTGTCTGGTCGCCCGTCGAGAGATACAATGGCAGGTCCTCAGGGACCTCAAACTTCGTACGGATTTCGGCGAGACCAGGTTCAAACAACAACCTGTCTTCGAAAACTCCAGGCCCTCAGCCAAGATAGCGTCATCAAGAACATTTTCTTGAGCCATGAGGAAGATGAACAATTATTTCTAATCAGAGTGGTAGCTTTGAAAGTAAGGAAAGTAGAATAATCAGACTCTACACATTGGATGACCTAAATAGACGTTGGCTTCCCGCATTTTTTTCCGTTGAACCAAAACACGTTCAATTAATGCAGCGCATGGCTAAAGCAATGATTCAGACTCAATCATCATGAGTGGCGCATCCCTTCAAGCGATGACTTAGCGAACTGATGTGATGGCCCACTAACTCAAGGGGGGAGTAGCTGATAATACATAAAAA
The DNA here is from genome assembly GCA_963556465.1 of Berberis vulgaris. NCBI lineage: Eukaryota > Viridiplantae > Streptophyta > Magnoliopsida > Ranunculales > Berberidaceae > Berberis > Berberis vulgaris. Next base: position 73,224,620 of record OY747132.1, read on the forward strand.
TGGTAACACCCTGGAGCCGTACACGTGTCATGATAATCTCGAGGAACTACGACGGACCCGAACTCTCACAGCATACTAACCCCACACATCTCACAGCTATCCTCAATACCCGTCAGCCCTCTTCAGGGAAGTATCTCTAGGATCAGTTTCGGACGGGCAACTACAACTACTTTCAACTTCCAACTAGGAAGCAAACACTAGAGTATCTTCTTCACAGGGAAACTGTGAGACCCTAAGTGGGCAGACCTGAGGTGAGGGTGCGGGTGAGGGTTGGAGCCCGACAGGCCCAATAGGGAATCATAGTCCCATATCGCCTGGGTGGGGGAGGAGGATGATCCTTATATGTGCGAGGTTAGCTCCCCATTGTATCGACGCGTTTTAAAGCCGTGAGGGCTGAATGGTAGCCCAAAGCGGACAATATCGGTACAGTGCGGGAGGGGGGTCGTCACAGTTTGGTATCAGAGCCTGACCCAACCGAAAGTATGCCACGTGAAGGTGGGCCCTCGGGCAACGTGAACGTTGTGCCTGTGTGGCCAACGAGGACGTTGGGCCTTAAGGGGGTGGATTGTGAGACCCTAAGTGGGCGGACCCGAGGTGAGGGTTGGAGGCAACAGGCCGAGAGAGGTTGGACGAGCTACAAGGGGAATTATAGTCCCATATCGCCTGGGTGGGGGAGGAGAATGATCCTTATATGTGCGGGGTCAACTCCCCATTGTATCGACGCATTTTAAAGCCGTAAGTGCCAGATGGTAGCCCAAAGCGGACAATATCGGTACAGTGCAGGAGGGCGGGTCGTCACAGTTTGGTATCAGAGCCTAACCCAGCCGAAAGTATGCCACGTGGAGGTGGGCCCTTGGGCAATGTGGACGTTGTGCCTGTGTGGCCAACGAGGACGTTGGGCCTTAAGGGGGTGGATGGTGAGACCCTAAGTGGGCGGACTTGAGGTGAGGGTGCGGGTGAGGGTTGGAGCCCAACAGGCCGAAAGAGGTTAGACGAGCTACAAGGGAAATCATAGTCCCATATCGCCTGGGTGGGGGAGGAGGATGATCCTTATATATGTGGGGTCAGCTCCCCATTGTATCGACGCGTTTTAAAGCCGTGAGAGCCGGATGGTAGCCCAAAGCGGACAGTATCGGTACAGTGCGGGAGGGGAGTCGTCACAGTTTGGTATCAGAGTCTGACCCAGCCGGAAGAATGCCACGAGGAGGTGGGCCCTCAGGCAACATGTACGTTGTGCCTGTGTGGCCAATGAGGACGTTGGGCCTTAAGGGGGGTGGATTGTGAGACCATAAGTGGGCGGACCTGGGGTGAGGGTGCAGGCGAGGGTTGGAGCCCAACAGGCCCAACAGGCCGAGAGAGGTTGGACGAGCTATAAGCGGAATCATAGTCCCATATCGCATGGGTGGGGGAGGAGGATGATCCTTATATGTGCGGGGTCAGCTCCCCATTGTATCGACGCGTTTTAAAGCCGTGAGGGCCAGATGGTAGCCCAAAGCGGACAATATTGGTACAGTGCGGGAGAGGGGTCGTCACAGTTTGGTATCAGAGCCTGACCCAGCCGAAAGTATGCCACGTGGAGGTGGGCCCCCATGCAACGTGGACGTTGTGCCTGTGTGGCCAACGAGGACGTTGGGCCTTAAGGGGGGTGGATTGTGAGACCCTAAGTGGGCGGACCTGAGGTGAGGGTTGGAGCCCAACAGGCCGAGAGAGGTTAGACGAGCTACAAGGGAAATCATAGTCCCATATCGCCTGGGTGGGGGAGGAGGATGATCCTTATATGTGCGGGGTCAGCTCCCCATTATATCGACGCGTTTTAAAGCCGTGAGGCCGGATGGTTGCCCAAAGCGGACAATATCGGTACAGTGCGGGAGGGGGGTCGTCACAGTTTGTTATCAGAGCTTGACCCAGCCGAAAGTATGCCACGTGAAAGTGGGCCCTCGAGCAACGTGGACGTTGTGCCTGTGTGGCCAACGAGGACGTTTGGGCCTTAAGGGGGGTGGATTGTGAGACCCTAAGTGGGCGGACCTGAGGTGAGGGTGAGGGTGCGTGTGAGGGTTGGAGCCCATCAGGCCCAATAGGCCCAACAGGCCGAGAAAAGTTGGACGAGCTACAAGGGGAATCATAGTCCCATATCGCCTGGGTGGGGGTGGAGGATGATCCTTATATGTGCGGGGTCAGCTCCCCATTGTATCGACGCATTTTGAAGCCGTGAGGGCCAGATGGTAGCCCAAAGCGGACAGTATCGGTACAGTGCGGGAGGGGGGTCGTCACAGTTTGGTATCAGAGCCTGACCCAGTCAGAAGTATGCCACGTGGAGGTGGGCCCTCGGGCAACGTGGACATTGTGCTTGTGTGGCCAACGAAGACGTTGGGCCTTAAGGGGGGTGGATTGTGAGACCCTAAGTGGGCGGACCCGAGGTGAGGGTGCGGGTGAGGGTTGGAGCCCAACAAGCCCAACAGTCCGAGAGAGGTTGGACGAGCTACAAGGGAAATCATAGTCCCATATCGCCTGGGTGGGGGAGAAGGATGATTCTTATATGTGCGGGGTCAGCTCCCCATGTATCATCACATTTTAAACCCGTGAGGGCCGGATGGTGGCCCAAAGCGGACAATATCGGTACAGTGTGGGAGGGGGTCTTCACAGTTTGGTATCAGAGCCTGACCCAGCCGAAAGTATGCCACGTGGAGGTGGGCCCTCGGGCAACGTGGACGTTGTGCGTGTGTGGCCAACGAGGACGTTGAGCCTTAAGGGTCGTGGATTGTGAGACCCTAAGTGGGCGGACCTGAGGTGAGGGTGCGGGTGAGGGTTGGAGCCAAATAGGCCGAGAGAGGTTGGACGGGCTACAAGGGGAATCATAGTCCCATATAGTTTGGGTGGAGGAGGAGGAGGATGATCCTTATATGTGCGGGGTCAGCTCCCCATTGTATCGACACATTTTAAAGCCGTGAGGGCCGGATGGTAGCCCAAAGCGGACAGTATCGGTACAGTGCGGGAGGGGGTCGTCACAGAAGTTTTCTTTTACGGATTGCTCTTGGATTGGGAAATAACTCCCACGTATCTAGAAGCATTAAGCTAACCAGGGACTTCCCTCCTACAGCACGACTCCTAATTAGGGAGGGATCTCCACGAAGATCTTCTTCCTCAACTACGCCTACAATGGACTGATAGAACCAAAACTCCTTGCACTATAAATAAGACATGAGGTTGGTAAGCTAAGGTACACTACAAATTCCATGTTACAGCATTACACCTTCCTCAGAGTCGTGTCTGACTTTAGCATCAGAGTGCCACACCCCACTGTGGTTTGTGGCTCACGTGCGTTACTTGTGCAAGCCAGCAGATCAAAGTAAGGAGCGGAAAAATACTGCATCATCCATCAAGGAGGAGACTGTTACGAGAAACATCTCCTTCCGTTGCACCTCACATGCTTAAGTCACGGAGAGAATTAACCGCGACCATTATAAAAAGGTAAAGGGAAAATTCGACAAAGGTATGCAACTTTAACTGAGTTTTGTTCAGATTTACTTCCTTTTTCAAACAGAGTTGCTGACTTAAGCATCCGAGTGCCTTCAGCCACCAAAAAGGTGGTCCTTGGCAGTCTAACATCTGTTTTGCAGGTCAAATTCACAGGAAGACGATTTTTGGAAGCATCAGTTTGGCGTCGTCTGTGAGAAACGACGAGTTTCATTTTTAAAAAATTAGATCCACAGTAATGAAGTTCACCAGAATCTGATAGACGACCGACAAGTTGTCAGAACAAATGACACACCCTACAGATCCCCAACACAGTGACTTATGCGTCCAAAAATCGTCCTCCTGTGAGTTTGACATGCAAAACAACTATTAGACTGCCAAGGATCACCTTTTTGGTGGCTAAAGGCACTACGATGCTTAAGTCAGTAACTCTGTTGTAAAAAAGATGTAAATCTGGACAAAATTCAGTTAAAGTTGCATAATGTAGATAGGATAGTCGAATCGACCTCTCTCGAATCGAGTTGAAAACCAATTGAGTCCTCTGTTCATACCATTTTCTTTACCTTATATAATGAGTGAATTGATGACTGCATTCAGTTGTGTGCGTGACTTAAGCTCGGTTGGCGCAATGAAGGGGGCATTTATTGTAATGGTCTCCTCCTTCATTTAGATGGGAGTGATTTCCTTCATCTCCTCTGTAACGGTTCATCAATATTTATGACGACTTAAGCCTTCGTAACGGCTCTCTAACATTTAATGGTTACTTTAGCAACGTGTATGGCCATGATCGGGTGACGATTTCATGTATTATCAGCTACTCACCCCTTAGTTAGTGGGCTCGCTTGCGTGGCCACTAACTTGTTAATGAGGGTTTTCTTTATTTGTTCTTTCAAGTCAGTGTGACAAGTCATCGGGGTCGGACTGCGTTAGTGATATTCACGTAATTATTACACAATATATCCCTTAATTTATATATGTTAGTGTTTCAATTATTATATTTTTTTCTAATTATTTTGTTTTCATATTTTTGTAGGAATTTGAGCGTGAACGGTGAAATTGCATTAAGGCGACAATTTGATGAATGATCAATTGGTTGACTCTAATGGTGGTACAAAGTAGTGAGTCACATATCTAAACCTAACCTAAACAAACTTAAGTCCACCTAATTTAACCTAAGCCTAAGCCCAAAAGCTGACCTAAAAATCCAAGCCCAACCTAACAAGGAAAGAGGAGAACCCTATTTAGGTTTCCTCTCTCCCTTCTCTTCCAAATCTCTTTTCCTACGTGTGCTTCCTCCTCTCTCTTTTCCAGCCACCACACCACATCCACCCTGTCGGTGATTGCTCGATAGGAGGACCGACGGCGCGATCATCCCACCATCACCGCCATCTCACTCACCGTCCCTGCTTCCTCCACACAACCAAACAGAGCACCTCCTCTATTTCTCTCCCTTTCAGCCAACCCTCAACAATGCAGCAACAGAGGAGACCAAACAACACTTTCATCTCCCCTCACCCTATCTCGCAGCCGACTAACAACACCGCCGACCACCACCATCAGCCGCCACCTCGCCTTCCTTCCTCATCCATCTCTCTCTCGCACCCTATTCTTCTCCCTTCCACGTTCTCTTCCTCCTCTTCTTTTCTATTTATGTTCCTTCATTGCCATCAGACCATGCACCATCACTATCCTCGAGCATAAAACAGAGGACGCAACAGGGAGCACATCCATGTTTTCCTCTCTCGTAGCCGACTAACAACCCAAACACACCACCATCATTACCGGAGCTCTCTCTCTCACTTCCTCTTCCATATTTCCCTAATCCCTCTCATATGATCAACCACGGACCAACACCACCACCATCGAAACAGAGCACCACCTCTGCTCCTCTCCCGTTCATCTTTTATTCTCTCTATCTCGTGTTTCCCTCACCATCTATCTGTCTCGTGTAGGTGATCTTCATCGGAGAATAAGAAGCTCGCGAGGAGCACGGAGGAAGCAACGGAGTGGCGCGGCTCGCTGGAGACGAAGGCGCAGGAGGACAATGCGGGAACCCAATAATTTTCGAATCAGTTCGTTATTCGCACCTCCAAACTTTGCTCTGTACCACCGCAAGTCACTGTTTCAACTCAGGTTATTCATACCCGACTTCTGTCTGAGCCACCACAGTCCACCAACAGCTCTTTCTTGAGATGTGTGTTTGTGATAAGATGGATTCCACCTATACCAGTGTTGTGACGTCATCCACCATGATCTTCTAGACCCCGCGCCGAGGCGAAGATGAAACCACAGGGTTTCCTAGAGTTTGTCGTATTTGAATTTATTGTTTTCTATATGCTTGAATGTTAAACACAGTTGATTTCTGAATTTCAATAATTTGCTTTCACCAATTATATCCGGAATAATTATCTAGACTAATCGGTAGTTAGAAGTTCCCTTTGTTGATATTCGAAGCATGCTTTAATCAATTAATTTAAATATGTGATTGTGTGTGCCGTAAGAAGACATGCAATGCTAGGGGTTTAGAATTAGTTAAGATAAGCCTGTGATTGTGTGTGTCGTAGAAAGACATGCAATGATAGGGGATTGTAACGGTGCTATCGAAATCTAGAGTTGTTTTTGCTAGTTTATAAATTAGGTTTAGTTTTCTTTTTAGGAACAGTGTTACAAGTCACTTTCTTATTTGTTTTATTTGTTTGAGTTTGAATTATTTTTGCATTTATTTTGCAGGCCACACACATAGGAGCTCAAGTGGGAACGAAGTGAAATATTGCAACTCGCGAGGAAACTCTCAAAATCGACTTCTACCCGACGTCGCAAGTAACCAAAAAGAGGTTCACGCCGGAGGTAACTTCTACCCACCACATCTGTATGCGGTTTTTATGTGATCACTTGTGTTTAGCTTGTTCTAGGTAGTATTGCATGCAAATTTGAATAGTTATGTGCCCTCTCCCGCGGATAGGTTAATCATCATCTATTTGAGGGTTAGGAACCTAGGTCTTCACTATTTTAAATTTGTAGCAAGATAAATATCTAGGACAGGTGTGACGCTCATAGGGACCCCCTTTGGATGTTTGATAGCTTAAAGTGGTCGAGTGAAGGAACATATCCCATCTGGGAACAGTTCTTGAATTGGCATTTAACTTTGAGCTAGAGAGTGGAAAAGGACGTAGGAGAAATTTTGTAGTGGCGGATTGGTAGGAAATTACCGTACCTCTCCCACGGTTAGGTAAATTGAATTAAATTCAGCCCTGCATTAGTAAAAAAAAGCTCTAAGGTCGTCTGCCATTCTTTTTGTTTGTGCATCATTTAGGGTTCCGTTGTTTTTATTTTTTAGAGTTAGGTCATCTTCATATAGCGGTTAGGCTTGCATAAAAAAATTAATTATAAAAAATTAAATATATATATATATATATATATATATATATATATATATATATATATATAATTAAAGCATGTTTAGGAGTGTTGACTTTGAACCTTCAATATCCAGTAGTTTATGCATACCTGGGTTCGTGATTCTAAGAGTAGGCTTGTCCGACAAGACTTCTAGAAGTTCTTTGAAGTCCCCATTACCTATTTAGGTTCATCATTCTTGTCCACTGAGATGGCTGAGGGGAAGGCCTTTAAGGATTACTTCACCTCTCTTCCTAGTAGTGTTCCGTCTTGCATTGTCTTACCTGAGACAAGTGCAAATAGTTTTGAACTCAAACCATCTATTATTCATCTCTTGCCCTCTTTTTATGTTTTTGACCATTATCCTTAAGTCAAAGAATTTCTTGACATCTGCGCTACCCTGAAGTACCAAAACTTTTTTGATGATTCAGTCCATCTTAGGTTATTTCCTTTTTCTATGAAAGATAAGGTGAAATCATGGTTAAACTCATTAGACGGGATCCATCACAACGTGGGATGTGTTGTCAAGAAATTTTTTGACTAAGTATTTCCCCATTCATAAAATGAATGCCCTTCGGCGAGATTTATCTAATTTTCAACAAAAAGAGGGCGAACATTTCTATGAATATTGGAAAAGGTTCAATGAGCTCATTGTTAGGTGTCCCCATCACAGATTCGAGAAGTGGCGGCTAGTTCAATACTTCCAAGACAGTTTAACTCCTCAAAATTGTCGTATAATTGATGCCACTAGTGGTGGGTCATTAATGAAGATGAGTGTCAATGAGATATGGGAATTCTTTGAAACGCTTTTTGAAAATTCTCAGCAATGAGATTATTCAAGAAAGGAGTCTTATAGGTGTAAGGGCGGTATGTATGAAGTTAGAAATACATCTGTTCACCCCCCTTCTGCCTCGAAGTTAAAGACAGTTGTTATGACCATGGCTCAAAAGATAGATGCACTTTTAAATTTGACTCAACCTGCACTTCCCGCAAACGCTTCATCTGAAGTCCGTGCTGCATGTTCGAGTCCTGGTCATTCAATAGCTAACTGTGACTTGCAAAACGATTATCCTGCATATTATGCTGAGCAAGTCAACTTTTTTATTGCGATGTGGCGACCTGGAAATAATTCGCAACCTAACTATTACAATTTAGGGTTCGCCAAACATCCAAGTCTCTCCTAAGCCCATGGCCCACACCAAAGGGGACCCGTTTTTGTCTCCCAGGCTCCTCAAGCCTCTAGCCCTATTAGGCCCCACCTTAACCAAGTTCCTCCATCCAACACATCAAGTTTAGAGGAAATGGTTAATCGGTTTTTGCAGCGCTCGGAAAGTATAATTGAGCAGAATTCTAAGGATATATCTGAGTTGAAAGACACGAGTCAACACCAATCTCAAGCCCTCAATATACTTGAGATAGTTGTGAGTAAGATTACTCAGTCTTCTTCTGAGAGAGAGCCAGGGAGATTTCCTAGTCAACCTGTTCCAAACCCGAAGGGTCAATTCGCAGTTAGTAGTACGTCAGAGTCACGCCATGAAGATGTCCAATCTATTACTACCTTTAGGAGTGGAAAACATGTTGACGATCGGATACAAGTGCCCGATTCGAGTGTCGTTGCATCTCTGTCTAAGTCAAAGCAGGTTGCATCTCCATCTGACAAGGAGGTTGATAAACCTTCACCTTCTAAAGATGTGCCTCTTGATTGTGACCCCACTCAGGCATCTTATTTGCCTAAGGCACCGTTTCCATCACGGTTAGCTCTGGCAAAGAAATGAACAAATGCTAACGATGTAATGGAAATTTTTAAACAAGTTCACATTAATATTCCATTGCTTGATGCTATTAAGCAAGTTCCTATCTGTGCCGAATTTTTAAAGGATCTTTGCACACAGAAGCGAAAGCTACATGTACAAAAGAGAGCCTTTCTCGCCGAGCAAGTAAGTTCAATTATTCAACACAGAACTCCGCCTAAGTATAGAAATCCTGGGTGCCCGACTATTTCTTGTGTTATCGGTGATCATATGATTGATAAAGCATTGTTGGATTTGGGGGCGAGTGTTAATTTGTTGACATACTCTATTATGAGCACTTAGGTATCGGCAGACTAAAATCGACTAAAGTAACACTGCAATTGGCAGATAGGTCAATCAAAATTTCCCGCGGTGTTATAGAGGATGTGATCATTAAGGTTGAAAAAATATATTTTCCAGTGGACTTCATAGTTCTTGATACACAACTTGTTCACAACCCCTCTAGTCACATTCCAGTTATTTTAGGTCATCCATTTTTGGCCACATGTAATGTTATTATTAAATGTAGGAATGGAATCATGAAACTATCATTTGGCAACATGGCCGTCGAACTCAATGTTTTTAATGTAAGCCAACAACCTCCTGAGTTTGAGAATGTTTGTGAAGTTAACATGATTGAGAATTCGGTGGAGAATTCCTTATTGCAGTCTGCATCAGATGATCCCATAGCAGCATGTTTGACTCACTTCGGTTTAGACTTCGATATTGATGATTCCATTAGGGAAGTGAATGATTTGCTTGATTCAGCCCCTATTATGGATCCGGGTTACACATGGAAGCCTAAAGTGGAACTCCTTCCACTCAGTGAGTCAAAACTGAACCCTTCTGCTGATACTATTGGGCTTTCTGACCCATCCCCTTTCTCGCCTTGTCATGATGACCCATTTGACATATGTCCTCCTAGTGACTCCTACATGAAGTCTGATTCTCAATATTCTTTGGAGAGAATACATCCCATAGATAGTGTTGATTCCAGGTTTGGGGGTGTTGTTGAGCTGTCTAGCTCATCATCTTTGTGCAATTTATTTTGTTATGATGAGTCTGTACCACCTGATATATCTATAGACATACCTATTTCCATCCTTTTAATAGTGACTAACGCTACCTATGTGGATCCCTTGTTTTTAACGGATGATTTTAGTTTTGACCATCCTAATGTGCAACACATTCAATCTTCTGATTTGACACCAGACATAGGATGTACCTTTTTAGGAGTAGGAAAGAGTCATTTGCTGGATATCCATGTTACTGACAACTTTCTGTTCCAGATCCCTATGACTTCTTTACGACCGCGAGTTCGTTTGCATTTTCTCTATGATTTTGCATGGCGTCTTCGTCATTTTAGGGATGTGCTAGTTTATGTTGTGCTGCATGTGGGTGCTACTATATGTTGGATGGATCCTCAATTTTTTTGGTTGTTGCTATATGATCTAGTCAACATCGTGGACTAAGTGTTTAGGTTTGAGAGAGTGTTCGCTATGTTCTTCCTCGTCATTTCCTGGTACATTATTTATGATGAAGAATATATGTCGGGCTGGCGACGTTAAACCAAGCGCTCCTAGGAAGCAGCTAGCTTCAGTTGTGTCATTATGGTTAATCTGGATTGATTTTCGAGTTCTTTCTAGTTGCATTTCACTCATACTCGTTAGCTCCGCAACAATTTTGACTTACAACTGATGCATGTAATTTTTTTTCATTTGTATATTCTTTTGTGTCTTGTATTGCTTTTATCAATTTATCATGATGAGTCCACAGTTCTTATGTTTTTTAGCGTTCATTGGTGGACGATTTCGTCGAAATTGGTAAAATCTTTCCCATGGTATTATCACTCAAACTTTCATCTTTTCTTTTTCCTGCATTTGTCATGATCATCATTTTATACATTGAGGACAATGTTTGGTTTAAGTTTGGGGGTGAGGTTTAGAGTTTTTCTGCATTCTTCGAAAATTTTGAACTGAAATGTATTTCACAATTGACTATTGTATTCTACCCAATCTTCCTTGAATACATAGTTAATTATGATTGTGTGAAGTTTTTTCAATTTGAAAATGCATTCAAAATCTAAGTTCCTTTCCAATGAAGAGGATGTGATTTCAAGTATGCCTTTAAATTTGAGGAATGCATGCTTTCACTTGTCACTTTTATATATCAACAGGAAAACATATGGTTTGATATTATCTTTAAGTTAAATATATTTCATGATATTTTTCGACTCAACCACTCTTGCACTATAAGTCGAGTTAGCATAATTTGAAGTTAATCAGTAAGATATTAATTAGAAAGCCTTAGAATAATAGTGGATATTTAACCCTTGTGAGTTTCGAGACATTCTATTTTTCTTGAGGGTTATTAAATAAACTCTGACTTTTCTTGAGTCTGCATTATCTCATTGATGATCTCATCATTCTTGTTTCTCTTATTAATTGCTTTGAAAATGACGTTACAATTGAATTATTACACTAGAACTTCTTGGTTTATTTAGTTGAGATGTCATGGTACCGACTAGAGCTTAAGAAGTGATATAGACTTTTTTTTTTCTTTGAACCGTTCTTTAGCCTTTTAGCCTACCTAATGATAAATATCCGTTTGCAGCCCTTTGAGCCTTTAAATAGACTTTTTCTTTGCTAACCTCATCTCCATTACCTACTCCAGTTAGGGAGTAATATCTCATATTATTTTTATCCTTACCCAATGTCCCTGAGAATGTGTATGGTTGATATATTTTTGGAATGGGCAAATAAAAAGAGTTGAAACTAAATATTCAATGAATCCTCGGGACTGAAATGTTTTATTGTGCAGAAGAGGAAAGCATGTCGTTGATTTTATAAAAGAAAAAAAAAGATTGATGCTTCGAAGAAAAATGAAAAATGAAAAAAATAAAAAAATAAATATATATGAAGAAGAATTTCGGGAAGAAAAATTAATGGTGTACAACATTGGTTTACTCTTCAAGGCCCCCACGTGTTTATTAAAGGGTGTATCCATTTTCAGATAATTTTCTCGTATCATTTTCCATTCTTGTTATCTAAAATCTTAGCCTCATTACAACTTAATAAAGACGTAATTGATCTTAAGTAAAGGTTTGGTTCATAGATGTGGAAATTAAATAAACAAGAACTATGGTGTGTGATTCAACATTCTCAAAGTAATTGATATTCTTGTCCATGAGATCATATTCATTTCATTCTTTTAAAAGTCCATTTTTCATGATTATTATATGTGAGATGTTTGTGTTTCCATAATTTATTATTTTTCTCACATATAAACTGAGTGATAACTAACCAATCTCTAAGTGATTCATTTCTGAGTGACAAGAGAGATTTGTAGTCGAAGCGTATTATCCAAAGGTTATCTAGTCGTATCTTTACTGAGAAAAAAAAAGTTATGTTGATAAGGCCATGCACACACACACTTCGAGTTGAGAATAATTGATGAAATTTATTTAACCTTTGGTTATTATTAAATCATTGTTAGACTCTTTGATATATTATTCTGACAATGTTAGTTGTTTTCCAAAATTTTTGGCAATCAGATGATTACTCTGAGGATAATAGATAGAGTGATCAAGTTACCATATTTTGAAAATTTATTGAGTCATAATGTTTGTGGGTAACATTTCTGGAAACCCTCACGAGACTATAACTCGTTCACTAGAGGTAAACTAGAGGTTTAAAGTCTTGTTGCACGTTTAAGGTAAGTGCAACCGATGATTCTTGTGAAAGTGAGTTAGAATTTTATTTTTATTGTTTTGCTCGAGGACTAGCAAAATATAGGTTTGGGGGTATTTGATATTCACGTAATGATTACACAATATATCCCTTAATTTATATATGTTAGTGTTTCAATTATTATATTTTATTCTAATTATTTTGTTTTCATGTTTTTGTAGAAATTTGAGCGTAAACGATGAAATCGCATTAAGGCGACAATTTGAGGAATGATCAATTGGTTGACTCTAATTGTGGTACAAAGTAGCGGGTCACATATCTAAACCTAACCTAAACAAACCTAAGTCCACCTAATTTTACCTAAGCCCAAGCCCAAAAATTGACCTAGAAACCCAAGCCCAACCTAACAAAGAAAGAGGAGAACCTTATTTAGGTTTCCTCTCTCCCTTGTCTTCGAAATCTCTTTTCCTACGTATGCTTCATCCTCTCTTTTTTCCAGCCACCACACCACATCCACCCTGCCGGTGATCCTCCCACTCGATAGGAAGACCGACAGCACGATCATCCCGCCATCGCCACCATCTCACTCATCGTCCCTGATTCCTCCACACAACCAAACAGAGCACCTCTTCTATTTCTCTCCCTTTCAGCCAACCCTCAACAGAGCAGCAACAGAGGAGACCGAACATCACTTTCCTCTCCCCTCACCCTGTCTCGCAGCCGACTAACAACACAGCCAACCACCACCATCAGCCGCCACCTCGCCTTTCTTTCTCATCCATCTCTCTCTCACACCCTGTTCTTCTCCCTTCCACGTTCACTTCCTCCTCTTCTTCTCTCTTTCTGCTCCTTCATCACCAACAGTCCACACACCATCACTATCCTCGCGCACAAAACAAAGGACGCAACAAGGAGCACGTCCATGTTTTCCTCTCTCGCACCCGACTAACAACCCACACACACCACCATCATCACCGGAGCTCTCTCTCACTTCCTCCTCCATCTCTCTAATCCCCCTCCTCTGATCAACCACAGACCAACACCACTACCATTGAAACAAAGTACGACCTCTGCTCCTCTCCCGTTCATCTTTTCTTCTCTCTATCTCGTGTCTCCCTCACCATCTCTCTGTCTCGTGTAGGTGATCTTCATCGAAGATTAAGGAGCTCGCGAGGAGCACGGATGAAGCAACAGAGCGTCGCCGCAGGAGGACAACGCGGGAACCGACTGATTTTTGAATTAGTTGGTTATTTGCACCTCCAAACTTTGCTCTGTACCACCGCAAGTCACTGTTTCAACTCAGGTTATTCGTGCCCGACTTCTGTCTGAGCCACCACAGTCCACCAGCAACTCTTTCTCATAATGCATGTTTGTGCTAAGATGGATTCCACCTATACCAGTGTTGTGACGTCATCCACCATGATCTTCTAGACCCCGCGCCGAGGCGAAGATGAAACCACAGGGTTTCCTAGAGTTTGTCGTATTTGAATTTATTGTTTTCTATATGCTTGAATGTTAAACACAGTTGATTTCTGAATTTCAATAATTTGCTTTCACCGATTATATCCGGAATAATTATCTAGACTAATCGGTACTTAGAAGCTCCCTTTGTTGATATTCGAAGCCTGCTTTAATCAATTAATTTGAATTTGTGATTGTGTGAGCCGTAAGAAGACATGCAATGCTAGGGGCTTAGAATTAGTTAAAATAAACTTGTGATTGTGTGTGTCGTAAAAAGATATGCAATGCTAGGGGTTTATGCATTTGCTGAAATCAAACTTAGATTAATCTATAGGTTAGTCGTGTTAATTCTTGAAAACAATAATTTGGATTAAACGAATCTTGAATAACCTGTGGTGGATTCGATGTCTCGCTCGACTCTTTTATCATCTTATCAGTTTAATATTTAAGTGTTCAATTTCATTCTCTTATTTTAGTAATTTACATCTGATGTAACCCCCAACTCTAAATTAGTTTAAATAAGTCTTAGAATTCGGCTGTCTCGTCAATCCTTGTGGGATCGACCCGTATTTGCCACTGTCTACTAGTTAGACAGTCGTGCACTTGCGGCATTACAAGTAGGGTATATTAGCTTATTAATTTAGGTTAATAAAATCTCCATCAGTTAGTTCAGAAAGGATGAAATCATCGGATTCGGACTACATGAATTCTGACTAGACGAATATTTTTTTGTGACGAATTATTGTACTTGGACTTCATGATTTCTAACCAGATATCGCATAGTAGTCGACTACGTGAGTCTGTTACTAGGTGAATTCCGTGAGTTCGGACCAGATGTCGTCTGTGACATCGTTGTCAGTTGCATCTACTCGAAGATGTAATCTTCGTAGTCAGTTTCATGAATTCGGACCAGATGAAGTGAGCGCGATCAAACTACATGAGTCTGAGCCAGATGTAGTAAGTTATAATAGTCTTAAGTCGGGCATGCAGACCTAATCCTTGCCGGATTCGTCTCTTGTTGGACCCGATTCTACTCTGGTGTGTCAGATATGTTTTCTGTTCATGTTGGATATGTCTCCTATCCATGTCGGATATGTTTCCTGTCAAATTTGTTTCCATTTGGGCAGCTTCTAGCTGGGTTCATTCTTTTTTCATTCAGACCCATCCTTTGAGATCGCTTCCATTCGTGTTCGTCCTCCGGATTCCCCTTTTTTAGTTCATCCTCTAAGGGTTGGCTTCTCTTCAGGTCCGTCTTCCGGACTCGTTCTCTTGATTCATTTTTCATTCGGGCTTGTCCTCCATGGGCTAGCTTAGGGATGGCAGTGGGGCGGATTTTCACAGATATCCGCCCCACCCAAACCATTTGGGACGAATTTGAGTTTTTCGTAATGAATTTCAGGGTCCAAATTAAATCCGTCAAATTATTGGGGCGAATACGAATTTAACCATATCCGCAGCGGATATCTGTCTCCACACACCCAACTAATTAAAATAACACGTAGAAACAGATTAAAAAGTTAAAGACATGGGTTGTCAGCACCCATGTAATTTCCTCCTTAGTCACTTTTTCAATGTCGGACATTAACTACAACTCAGACATCAACTACAACTCAGAGATTATCACTTTTTCATGGGTGCCCTCCTGAGACCTGATTTTTTTTTTTGGTTAAACGGATCGAATAGTACTGCCAACCGAGTTCGAACCAAAATAGAATGTTGAAATTTTTATTACCAATGATATTGAAAACGACTTTGGATGATCGTAATATTCTCCCGTCTTATTGAACAATTGTGATCAAGCATGGGATTTATTTTAAGGAAATTGTTGTTCTCCACGGATGGCGCTAAACTGATGCGTCCAAAAATTATCCTTCTGTAGTTTGTCCTGCAAAATGATTGTTAGACTGCCAATGACCACCTTTTTGGTGGTTGAAGGCACTCTGATGCTTAAGTCAGTAACTCTGTTGGAAAAAAGATGTAAATCTGGACAAAATTCAGTTAAAGTTGCATAGTGTAGATAGGATAGTCGAATCGACCTCTCTCAAATCGAGTTGAGATCCGAGTTGAGAGCCAATTGAGTATCCTGTTCATACCTTTTTCTTTACCTTATATAATGAGTGAATTAATGACTGCATTCAGTTGTGTGCGTGACTTAAGCTCGGTTGGTGCAATGAAGAGGGACGTTTATTGTAACGGTCTCCTCCTTCGTTGAGATGGGAGTGATTCCCTCAATCTCCTTCGTAATGGTCCATCAATATTTATTATGACTTAAGCCTTCGTAATGGCTCTCCAGCATTTATGGTGAGTTAAGCCACATGTATGACCATGATCGGGTGACGATTTCATGTATCATCAATGACGATATCAACTCTCCTCTTGGCGACGATGTATCACAAGCAACTCACGAATAAGAAGCAGCCCAAATCATCGGGCCAACGGCACCCGAGAATCAAGACCCACAACATGCAATAGCCAAGACAACCCAGACATACGGTAACATTGCCACAGATCCTCGGGTAGACCTGCTTATGGTCCAAATGAACTACATGACAAGGATGTTGGAGAAAATCACCCAGAAGCGCATCTAGCCAGCCGATCCTTTCCAGGCACTACCGAACAAAACTCCGCCAACTGAACTCAAGGGAGCGACAAAGTCCCAGCAGAACCCTAACAAGGAAACTTCAAGAACAATGAACCTCTCCAAATCAAGACTCAACAGTGTAATGCAACGCTTGCTGAGATTTCGTTCAGAATCAGAGTCACTGATCCCAACGTGTTGTACGAATTAGCCAAGCCACCATTCTCCGACGCCCTCATGAAGACTAACATTATGAAAAGTTCACTCCGCCAAAATTTGAAGTGTATGATGGTACCATCGACCCAACGGATCACCTAAGACACTTCCACCACATGATGGCATTGAAAGAGACCACAGAGTTGATCCTGTGCAGAACATTTTCGACTAGCCTTACCTCCACGGCAATAAATTGGTTCAACAGCCGACCACCGAGGTCAATAGACTCATTCCAGGCATTAGCCAGCGCCTGCACAGTGCATGTCAAACAGAAGACCGAATAGATGATACAAGAATATGTCACCCGTTTCACCAATGAATTGACAATGATCGATGGATGCAACGACAGCACAGCAGCCGCAGATTTCACCGCCGAGTTGAAGAGAGACCCCTTCTTTGATGTTCTCAATTTAGAACCTCCAAAAAGCATGACGGTCTTGCTGAAGACAATCCAAAAACACATTTCTCTTGAAGAGATGAAAGATGCTAGGAGAAAAAATGAACATGAAAGAGAAAACCATTCAAGGAAACGAGAAAGGAAGGAAGAGAGAAGGCGAGACGATGGACCATGGAAAAATAGCGGTCAATCAAAGAAATGTCGGAACGACGGAAGGATCGAGTCCAACTAGTGGGAATCTAGGAAGTCACAATCGGCACGGCCCAATCACGAACGAATAACCAGCATAATGAAAAAGGAATACAAACCATACACGACCCTAAAAACAAGTTGAACCAACATCCTTAAGTACATAGCAAATTGGGAGAACATCAATTGGCTACCCAAGATGAGAGGAGACCTAGAAGGAATAGACAAAAGCAGGTATTGTTCCTTCCACAAGGATCACGGGCATGATACCGAGGACCGCTACAAGCTGAAAGAAGAAATCGAGCATTGGATTCAAAGAGGACGAATCAACTAATTTATTGGAATGCAAGACAAGCAGCTAAAAGGGAAAGAAAAAGGCAGATGCCATCGCCACATAATCGAAAAAACAATCTAGGGAACTGATATACGCTCTACGCTACATCTACCCCAGCAAAGAAGCACCGTCCACTCGAGCATACCTATATCAAAACGGGAAAAATGACGCCCTGGAGACACTTGCAACGATTGACTCAAGGATTTTACCAATAGATGCAAACTCAATCCAATTTTTCAACGAAAGAATTAATGACGATGAATTAAACAAGAAAGAACATCAAAGGCATGAACCCCCAACACGAGCATAGACATCAACCAAGCAATGATAAAGAGAAAAACCAAATCACGCTCCAATGTAGCATAACTGCTCTAGAAAATGACCGTTAGGAATGGTCGGAATATCTAAAAGGGAAAATCAATAAAAATACGAATTCGAAATCATCATCCCAAGAAGGATAAAAGCTTCGAAATAAAGTTATGCGAAACAATTAGCATATAAAGCCAAAAGGAATTAGGACGCAAGTCAGATACATATAATAAACTTTTGGTCTAATCAACCAACGAAGTAAATGTTGGACAAACAAGTCAACTAAGTAAAAGCAACTTCGAGTCGACTGAGACGTCGAGCCAACAAAGTAAAAAGTTGAATGAATGAGTCAACTAAGTAAAAACTACTTCGGGTCGACTAGAACGTCGAACCAACGAAGTAAAGGTTGGACGAAAGAGTCAACTAAGTAAAAGCAACTTTGAGTCGACTAAGACGTCGATTCAACAAAGTAAAAAGTTGAACGAATGAGTCAACTAAATAAAAATGACTTTGGGTCGACTAAAACGTCAAAACAACGAACCAAGGGTTGGGCGAACGAGTCAACTAAGTAAAAATGACTTTGGGTCGACTAGAACGTCGAGCCAACGAAGTAAAAAGTTGAACGAACAAGTGAACTAAGTAAAAACGACTTCGGGTCAACTAGAACATCGAAACAACGAAGTAAAGGTTGGATGAACGAGTTAACTAAGTAAAAATGACTTCGGGTCAACTAGAACATCGAACCAACAAAGTAAAGGTTGGACGAACAAGTCAACTAAGTAAAAACAACTTCGAGTCGACTGAAACGTCGAACCAACGAAGTAAAGGTTGGACGAACAAGTCAACTAGGTAAAAGTAACTTCGAGTCAACTGAGACGTCGAGTCAACAAAGTATAAAAGGTGAACGAACGAGTCAATTAAGTAAAAACGATTTCGAGTCGACTAGAACGTCGAACCAACGAAGTAAAAATTGGACGAATGAGTCAACTAAGAAAAACAACTTTGAGTCGACTGAGACATCAAGCCAATGAAGTAAAAGTTAAACAAACGAGTTAACTTAACATGGTAAACTTTGAGTCAACTGAGACATCGAGCCAACGAAGTAAAAGTTGGACGAACAAGTCAACTAAATAAAAGTAACTTCGGATCGAACCAAAGAAGCGAAACTTGAATAAAATGACTTCGGGACAGCCAGATCGTCGAGCCAATGAAGTAAGAGTTGAGCGAATAAACCAACTCAAAAAGGGCAAATCCCATTTTGATCATAATATCAAACCAGCGAAGCAAAAGATGAAGGAACACGTCAACAAAACTCAAGATAGCCACATATTAACTAACGAGCCAGATCGACAAAGTAAAAGACAAGCAAAAAAAACAACTTTCTCACACAAGCTTTGAGACAACCAACACGAGGTTAAGACGGACGTATCGGAGCATAGAAGAATTCAAATCAGTAAAAGTCAAACAAGACAAAAATATAGTTGTAAAATCAAAATTGGAGTATAAATCATTCGACAATAATGATTGACCTATAAAAGGTATAGGCAACACGAAGGAAGTCAACAAGATGAACCACGACTACGAAGAAAAGTAAAGGATAAAATTCTTGTTCTTTAATAAAAACTATTTTATTACATTCAAGGAAGAAAGTAAAGGAGCAGGAGGTCAAACAGAGGGATCCATGGCTTCAACACCGTCTTCATCCTCGAATGTCTGATAGACCAAGTGATGGTATTGAGACAAGTTAACACCAAGACCCTTAGTATAATCTAGAAGCTCGGTCCTTCCATCAACAATTCGCTGCCAATCTGCCACCTCTATAACTGGAAGTGTGTCCTTAACAGAAGCAAGTTCATTCCTAGCTGCTATAAGTCGGCCCTCGGCAATAGTAAGCATCGCAGAGGTATCAGCCTTGACCTCATCAAGAGAAGCCGTTAATTGCTCCACCCTTTTCTCGACATTATTCTGGTTGGTAGAGTGATCTATCACGGCACGCGCAGCCTCATCATGGAGTGCCTTCTCAGCAGACATGTCTTATTCCATGTCATGTAAGCATGCATAAACACTATCTAATTCGGCTCTTAAATATTTGAGCTCAGTTGCAGACCGATCTCGTGCACCCTCCGTTTCAACCAACGAGGCTTGAGCAATCCCGACCGCTTTGATCCATTCCGAACATCGTGTTCTTAACGCGTTGGATTGATAAAGAACATGGGAAAACACCAATAGCAGCACAGCGAGCTTCCTCTCCAGAGAAACCACAAGATTATGACTAGCTTGATAACCTAAACACATCACCTCTGCGTAGGCAAAATGACTCATCTCGTCCATTATAAGCCTAAGGCCATCGTCAAGATGAAGGCTTGAATCCACCACAGGCATCGAAGGCATCTCCACTGACCGTTTGTGCCATTCGTTAATCAACTTACGCGCACCAACCTACACGTCAAGCAGGGAAAACCAACAAAATTTCCCGTCTGATTTAACCCAAATCTTGTCAGGGGTAGGTTTCGTCCAACTGATCCGCGAATGAAGAACGTGGGGATCCGAGAACACGGAGGAACCACTACCAATTGCCGGGAAGGAAGAAGGAACAACAGGGGAACCATCCTCACCTTCTCATTCCGTAGTAACCATAACAGAAGTGGAACGAGTGGCAGTCCCAACAAGAATATAGAAGCTTAAGTGAGCTAAAGAAGGTAGGATCTCCGCCCCATCATCAATAGGAGGAGAGAGAAGATGAGGAGACTGCGTCTTAGGAACTCGATCACGACTACTAAGCTCCATAGACTATGCAACAACCAGTTGGAACATCTTATCATTGATGGCCCTAGGATCATCATTAGAACACTTGGCGGCATCAGGACCACCATAAGTAGAGAGGAGCCTCTTTTCGCCAACGTCCAACGGGTGAATGGTCTCTTTTTTGCTCCTCTCCAATGCCAACTTCATCTCTTCAGCCTTTTGCAAAGAGCAGCGTCATCCCTCGCAGGCTCCCTATCAATAGAACTCGAGTAAAGAGAAGCACAACGAGTAAAATCAATGACCCGCTTCTTCTTCCAAACACGATCAGAACTCAGGAACAACCGTTTCGACAGACTAACAGGCCTCAAAACTTTTCTCTTCTTGGAAGTTGGACCAATAGTGCCAAAGCTAACAAGAGCATCGAGATTTGTAAAATCCGAGCTCACTTTTCCATCAACAATAGCGTTACCACCATTGACAAGGGTAGTGCAGGCAGTAACCTCCGCAGCTTGCCTCTCAGTTAGCAGAGCTCGTTTGACTTCATTCATACTGTGCAAACCACTCCACCCTGTCATCAGTAAGATAGTTGTCCAAGAAAACTACAGGAAGCTGAAGAAAACGCTCGCTGATAATCTGTTCTTTAGCAGTCAATTGCAGATTCCTCCACTAGCTTGTTGGGAACCCGAAAAGACCTCACTATATGTCGACCCCGCAAATTGAAGTAGCCAGAATGGACAGAAGCGTAAAACCAATCCTGACACCAACCCCTGATGTCATCGTTAAGGTTGACAAAACACGTGGGAGTACGAGGAAAACAAGTACTCTTGGACGCCAACAAAATGACCACCGAGTGCAAGATTCTAGTAGTCAAAGGAATACCAGAAAGGATGACCCTTGCATATTGGAAACCATAACCCTCCAACTGTTTGGGCCCATCTGAGCAGGAGGAATACCTAGAAGATCTAAATAAGACCAGAATACTCTAGAACTGGAAATCGAAGACCGACGTGAAACATATGCGGGTAAAGTGCAATAAATTCCTTCCTTGAATGGCAAGGACTGTCATTCTCATGAGGTAGAATGATCTCAAGGTCGGAAGGCAAGGAATAGTTGGAAAGAACGTTATCCAAGGTCGCCTGAGAAGGCTTCTTGGGGGGGAAATGTGATTCGCAGGTAGCAAGCTGCTCACGGTTCAGTAAGTCACCAGCAAACATTGCGAATAGGCAAGAAATGATGGAAGAAGACGATAGAAAGAAGAAACAACCCTAACATCAAAGATGGCATAAAAAAAGAAACAAAATCATCACGGCCTCCATTATACAACAGAGCAACGAAGAGACTGCTTGTGGGGCGATGTACAGGACATAATGACACGCGAAATTCCAAAAAATGTGCGCGAAATCGAACGGATAAAGAAGTGATCGAGACAATCAACCGACCGAAAATTGCTAACAACATTAAGTTCAATGCAAATATGCAATTAGGATACTAACCGCCACAAAGTTAGTGGATACATAAACGCACCCACTAACTAAGTGGGGAGTAGTTGATGATACATCAAAATAGATCGATCATCACAGCCATACACGTGGCAGAGAACGTCCATCCCGAGGATACAGCGTCCCATCTACTGTGTCAGCTCGTAAAGCCCAAGAAGAATAAAATCAACCACGGAGGCCCAGACAAGGCCTACTGTAAGAAGATATAATCAAAGCCCGAATCCAGACCCAAACGAATCAAAGCCCACATCCAGGCCCGACACGAGTTCTCTCATAAAGAAGATGAACGTTGCACTAAAAAAAGTCGTGGAGGGAGTTACGCCTCCACAGACGCATCTCCATCAAGGAGGAGACTGTTACGAGAAACATCTCATTCCGTTGCGCCTCACATGCTTAAGTCACGCAGAGACTTAACTGCGACCATTACAAAAGGTAAAGTGAACATTCGACACAGGTATTCAACTTTAACTGAGTTTTGTCCAGATTAACTTCCTTCTTCAAACAGAGTTGCTGACTTAAGCATCGAAGTGCCTTCAACCACCGAAAAGGTGGTCCTTAGCAGTCTAAAATTTGTTTTGCAGGTCAAATTCACAGGAGGACAATTTTTGGATGCATCAGTATTAATGATTTTCAAGCATTTGTATTAATGATATTTAAGCGTTTGCATTAATGATTGGTTTTAAAACTATAAGCGTTTGTATTAGTGGTTGGTTTCATTGAAAATATCTTCAAAAATGCATTTCAACCATACCAAGTTTACTAAAATCCGATAGCTAAGTAGATAGTTATGACGATTTTTATTTTAAAAAACACATTTTCTCTCTCCCCCCACACATATGCATTTAAAAAAAAAATCACCTTTTTGTTCATTTTTTTTGCCCTTATACTTGCAAATTATTTACAAACATGTCATTATTGATAATGAATCTCCATCATCAACATCTTTCGAAACTTTCAATCCTAACCGTCTTTTATCTCAAACACCATTCTGATTTGCAAGATAGATAATATGAGATGTTAATCCTAGGGTATTCCCGTGCTATTGGCACTTCACATACTTATTTTTACTAAATATCATGTACTTAATACCCTCGCCATATTAAATTTTGTCTCAATCATTTTTGAAGTGCAAGCCTATTCTAAGATAAAAATATATAATATAAACTTTAACGTCAGATTCTGTTAAATTTTTATTTCAATTGGAAAAAATTCAAACGCTGAGAGTGAGTTATCCCCTAAACCTTGAATTCGCCAAAACATAAAGTTCAAGATTTTTGTTTAAATGTGCATTTAGATGTTTGTCTCATCTTTTCTTCTTATTTTTTCATGGAATGATCAACCTGCTCATTTATTTGAAAAATACGAATGTCATGAAATGCATTATACGTTATTTAGCAATAAAATATATATTTTAAAATTTTTAGCATTTGTATTGATCATTGGTTTCATTGGAAAGATCTTCCAAAAATGCATTCCAACAATACTAAGTTTACCAAAATTCGACAACCAAGTAAATAGTTATGACAATTATAATTTTGAGAAAAAACACACAAAATTCCATTCCACATGTACATTCCACTAATGTTTTCTACCATTTTTCATTTTATTTTCTCGTATAGTTGTGTTATATTCACAAACATGTCATTATAGGAAATGAATCTCAACCCTCAACATATTTTCCAACTTTGAATCCTAGCCCTCATTTATCTTCAATTCCTTAAAACACCATGCTGATTTGCAAGATAGACTAACATATTACCCGTGTCGTTGGTACTCCACATATGTTTATTTATTTCTACTGTTAATTATCATACATTGGACATCCACATCACCATCCCCACCATTGCCCTCAATCAGTTACATACAAGTATCATATTTTAGAATACTAATTATTTTAGAATCAAACTCGGTTAAAATTATAATCGATTGAATGTTCGGAGTTATTGTTTTGATGTTCAATAAAATGTTCGTCCATTTCTTTGAAAAATATTATACTTAGGCATGAAAATCTTAAAAATACTTACATGTTTTGAAAATAAAATACATATTTTGAAATTTCAATTGTTTGTATTGATCATTGGTTTTGTTGGAAAGATCTTCAAAATTACATTTCAATATATTTTCTCTCTCCGCCACATGTACATTCCACTAACTTTTTCACAAATTTTTTCATTTTTTGCCCTTCTACATGTTTTATATTTACAAACATGCCATTATATAGGAGAATGAATCTCAACCCTCAACATTTTCCCAACTTTTAATCCTAACCCTCTTTTATTTCCAATTCTCATTTGATATTTGTCCCCGTCAGCAATGAATAGTAAAATATCATTCTGAATTGTAATATAGATTTTGAGAAAAAAAAACACACACACACACACACACACAAAAATCTCTCCCCTCCACATGTACATTCCACTAATGTTTTCCACCATTTTTCCTTTTTTTTTCCCGTATAGATATGGCTGGTAATAACAACGTGGTAAGTCCGCTTTTCTGTCTTTTAATTCATGAAATGTAGGTGTTTCTTTTACTCCGATAAACAGGAAGCTTTCGGCATGGTTGCGATAGACATGAATGGACATATACTAGCCAAGGCAGTTGGCCCAATTGCGGGTAAGGTTTTTGATAGCACCATGGCAAAATGCTAAGCGGCGGAGGCAACTCTTATTCTTATTCAGGCTTAGTGGTGGCGGATAGGCTTCATTTTTGGTGACTCGGTACCCCTTCTTTCTCTTCTTCAAGATGCCGACTCTTCACTTTCTTTTGCTATGAACTGGGTTTGGCGTCCAATTATTCATAATACTAAATGCATGCTCCTTTTTTTTGGAAAGAGAGTTGGGTTTTAAGGCCTCTAAACTTTTATATAAATGAAACAAAAACAAAAACAAAAACAAAAACAAAAACAAAAACAAAAACAAAAACAAAAACAAAAACAAAAACAAAAACAAAAACAAAAACAAAAACAAACTCTCACAAGATAGAGGATTCAAATGAAAGTGGACACGATTATTAGGCCTATAATAATCTTCAAATAGCATCAGCCAACAGAAGAAACCTCTTGTTTTTTTTCCTTCCTCCTTTGTTAAGGAGGAAATGATTCAACCTTTGTACTTTTTGTTTACTTTCTTAGCCCTAGAGGATCTTCGAGGGTTGAGACTAAAATCTTTAGTGCAAGAGTTTGGAAACTTTTTTGTAGCCAAATCTCTTACAACATCTTCACTAGAAGGATCTTGCTCATGTTCCTCATTACTACTTTGTTCATCTGTTGTAGTGTTCTCTTTGTCTTGAGTCGGTGTGTGTTCACTAGCCTCCACACTAGCTCCACGCTCGAGCGTTGCGTTGCCAAGTAGCAATGGTTGTGTACTCTGCGTTGTGGCATCATTCTAGTCATCGTTTATTTTCTGCTCTGCCTCAATGGCGGCCTCTGTACTGGTGACATTCCCTGCTTTTTCTGTGATAGGCCCTTTACTCCCCTCTAAACTAGGGTGAGTCTTCGACTTGAATGTATGCCTGCCCTTGGCGATCGTCCAACCATCAGAGTTTTGTCTTTCTAGTGGTTGGGTCCTACCTGTAGCTTGCCATACCATATGGCCTGGAGTATTAACTTATTTGCTCTTTAAACACTGTTGTTTTGTATGGCCAAATATTGCGCAAGTATTGCATTTTACAAGAATCCATGCATACTCAACTTCAACTATTTTTTTTCTTATCTCCATTGATAATCACAGGGATGTCTTTAGGTAATTGGTTGTTTACATCCACCTCCACACACACCCTTGCATACGCTAATCTTGTCCTTTCTTCAGTAGCTTTGTCAAGCATGATTGGCACTCCAATAAAACTAGAAATCCTTTGAATACCCTCCGGATTCCATAAGATTAAAGGAATTTTCTTCAGTGTAACCCAAATAGGTATCGAGGTAAGCACCTCGGCATCCTCGTCCATAGTAGGTGACCAAGTCCTGATTATAAACAACCTGCTTGCAATATGCAGAGGTCCCATTTCCAATGCCTTACTTATATCTTCTTCCTTCTTGAATTTGAATACAAATTTCTTATCTTCGTGTATGCTCATCTCAAACTCTTGAATTCCCCACGTCCTAATCAGACACTCTTTGACATAACCATATGTCAAATGCTTTCCCACAAAGCTGCCAATAACCAACCTTTCACATTCTTCTATCCTACTCGCAAAATCAGTAGTCTGTACTTGTACAATTTTCCTGCCTTCAACAGTAGCTGGAGGTTCATACTTTAGTTTAGTAGAGCCCGTATGCTTGTTTTGCTTAAGCTTTGTTGCCCAACTCATCCTCGGTGGTGCAACGGCAGGGTTTGCCATTGCCATTTCTTCTTGAAATTTGCTAGGACCAGAGGATGCAACATTGGTTGGCATTGTATATTCATCTTCTTTACGCAGTGCCTCTTCACTCCTTTGTGCCGCAGTGATCATCCCTGTGTTGTTTGGCACATTGACAGCCACTATACCATGACAGCCTTGAATGCTAGCAGCCTGCACTTGACTGGCTGGAGCCCTTGCAGTCAGCATCCCCTAGTTATTGGGGTTTATCATGATTTTCAGTCCTTCTGCACCTAGCGTATCTCCATTTTTTACAGCCACTTGATTTTCGTTCATGAGTAACTGTAATAGTCCATCGCCATGAATTTTGTACTGCTCCTCAAAAGCCATTAACATATCCTGTGTAAACGCGCTCTCATTGGTTGTGTCTCCTCCTTTTAGAGATCCTTCTCTCGAGTATAATGTGATGTCATCTAGCAGTGAGATTCATAAACCCACCAACTGTTTGATGAAAGACCTCCGTCTCGGGCAAAGAGGAAGAAGATTGGGGGCAGATCTGAAGAGGTGCAGTCCAAGAGAGATAACAGATCTGAAGGAGACGCAGTCTCAAGGAGCAGATCTGAAGGAGACGTAGACTCTGCTATTTCCATTGCAATCGCAACAACCCCCATCCGTAGACTTGCTTCTCTGCAAAAAGAAGATTTTGCAAAGGCGATCTACCATCTCGATAGATCTCTCGTCAGATCTACCACCACCGCCACCGATAGAGAGTGAGAGAGATTCGCGTTTTTCCTCTCGATAGGTCGTTACAGATCTATCCACCACCACCACCGGCCCAAGGCGAGAGGGCTTGGTGGAGGGGAGGGGTTGGGGATGGCAGAGGGGAGGGGAGACAGGAGCCATGCTCCTTTTGCTTCCTTTGTGGAAACTAACCATATTTGTAGAGACCTCAATATGGAATCTCATAACTTAACTTCCGTAGCTGGGCGACAAGTTTGTAACCGTGCTTAGTTTTATTTCTATATATTATGCTTATGGCTTTAACAAAAATAATATTTATGAAATGTAGGTTATCAAGTCTGCTTTTGCGACTTGTTTTTTTGTTAATGCAAGTTATGAATTAATTTTTTTAAACAAATTCAGATATTTTTTTATGTATTTATAAGTTGTTTTTTTAGGATTATAGTGGATGATCACTCCAGTTTTCCTAGGTTCCATCTATTTACGGATTATCCAATTATTCGGCAGGGAAACAAAAAATTGAAATCCGTAGTGATTTTATTTCCTCCATTCTTTTGTCTAATACAGAGGCTCAAAATTAGTGGATACATGAGAATATATTTAATGTGTATGGACTAGTGAACAAAGAACGCGAACTTGTAGTTCAAGGCACACTACATAGCTCTCAACTTCTGAAAATAATTCACTGAATCCCATTTCATCTCCACCAGGAACAAGCATTCTTAGAGTCTTCAAACCACATTGAAAGTTCTTGACATGGTACTCATCATCTTCTTCGCTTTCTGTGGTTGGTCTTAACATGTTTTTATTCGATTTCTCAGAACTAGTAGGAGATGAAGGCATTGGGATTGGTGGTATGGGTGAAATTCTATTGCGAGTTACATTTTCCCTAAGGATGGAAGCTCGATTGCAATGTTTATAAGTGAGCATTTGTGTGGAAGTGTTGTGGAGATCATCGGTCATGAACATATCATTCTCAAGTTTGAGTCTTAAAGCACGACTCCATTGATAGTTTTCTGCTGATGACACCAATGCCATGTCTACTTCAAGTCTCACTATTTTCATTTTTTCGTCTAAAGATGAACTCTCATCATTGTGGATTCTTAACAAAGCTGGTAGCAAAAAATTCAGGTATTTTTGTGAGAAAATTGAGCATAGGATGGTGTTCGGTTCCAATGAGTAAACACGCCGTCGCTTGCTTGTTTGGCCATCCTCCATCCAAGCAAATACAATAGGTTGATGATGCTATAACATGCAAAAACAAAATAATTCTTGATGAGAAAATTGTGTTAAAAAAGAGAATGCAACAAAAAGTACAAGTAAACATGTGTGAGTTAGAAACAACAAGAAAGAATCAAGAAAAAAAAAAAAGGAAAAATGTGTGATTTAGGAACAAGAAAAAACTACGAAAATGTCAATGTAAGTGTTTAATCCGGTGCCAGTCCTATGAGAGCAATAAGCATTAGGTAAAATGAATAAGAACAACAACGAAATGTGTGATATAGAAACACAAAAAACTACTGAAAATGCCAATGTCGATACAATAAAGATACTGAGACATGGTTCGTCTATATTCTCTTCATTCTTCGTCTACGTAAACACTATGAAAAACAGAGGAACTATATGAAACACTCATTACAGTGTTAAGTCCCTCTTTGTGTGTGTGTGCGAGGGAGCGAGAGGTGTGGCTTATACTACCTTCTTGATGAGTTTCTGACTTTCAGATGCTATCAAAAAGACTGAAACCTCTCCCCCATTTAAGCACTTGGAGAGATTGAAACAAAGTGTTGGTAGAGATCATAACAGCCACAACTTGATTACCACACCTTATCAAACCATGCTCCCCACCATTAAAGCACAAAAATCCCAAACAAAGCTAAGGCTTCACATATGGAAGCCAGCCCATGAAAAGTTATATTGAATTATTGCATGAAAAAAAAATCAAATAATTAGTGATTTTGTTGTTATTGTCTATATAGACAAAGAGATGCCCAAAAGGCCAAAATCCCTAAAAACCCTGAAGAGACTATTTTGGAAAGTAATGGAGTGACCCTTCGAAGGGGGGATTCTAAGTGCAAAAATGAAGTTAGTATAGTGTTGCACATGGCCTCACATGCATGTTATACTATGGTTAACCCACACACCCACCTACCAAAAGATGGTTCCCTCTCCCATGTGCACTAAGGAACAAAATGCCCCAACCCCACTACATATAAATGCCTCACACGACTCCAACCAAGTGGTACTCTACTATTTTTTTCACACCCTCCCTCCCCTTCAACAAAAGCCCATATAGGCCTTCACCCCATTGTCTTTTTTTTTCCTCTCTACATTACACATTTCAACCAACTCACACCCACCCCTTTCATTTTCCCCTCCCATATTGAACCTATTATGACCATATCTTATTATCAATATAACTTTGACATATACTTGAAACCCTGTATGAAATTTTTTGTTAAATTGAAGAATCCATTTCACAGTTACTTTGAGAATAGAGTGACAAAGTTCATTGGTATCTTTAAGATTGAAGCTACAGATCATATCCATTTCATCACCAACAATCCACGAGTTTGGAGTCTTTTTTGTTGGTGATTGATGTTTTATTGAAGGGCAAGCAGGGTTTTTAATGGAACTTGAACCACTTAAATGTCTTTCAAAGAGTTTCTAAGGGCAAGTGGTGTTTACTAGAAAACTAATTAGTATATATGAACATTTCTCTTCATTGGTATTTTTTCCCCATCTACCAACATTATTTTGAGGGACCCTTGTGGTAAACCAAGTGCCCAATTTCCTTGCCTATATAACTAGCTCATATAAGGGCAAGTGGTGTTTACTAGAAAACTAATTAGTATATATGAACATTTCTCTTCATAGGTTTTTTTTTTCCCCATCTACCAACATTATTTTGAGGGACCCTTGTGGTAAACCAGGTGCCCAATTTCACCACAAAACTACTAGCCTTTTTGCACCCACTTACACTATTAACCTCTAGTGATTATTAGTAGGGCCATAGAATCCCTAGTTTGAGGGGCTAATGACAATATTGGTGACATAGCATGAGTCTTTGTAAGGGTGGTGTCATGGGTGAAGATGTAGACATAAACACATAAAATGATCATATGAGAGGATTGTCAAACCCTACTTGAAAACAAGCAACTTTGTAGCATATATAGCCATCACAGGAACCATTTTACATAAACTAACAACAAATGGTAACATGTGAAAAACATTGTGAGATTTCAGGTAGTTTTGTGTTTCACTTCCTTACATCATTGTTAAATTTGTGAATTTGTTTAAACTTAGCATTTACAATGACATGCTAACATTAGATCAATTTGGATGATTTGCCATGCTAATCTTCTTTGTATGTTTTCAATTTTATCAGATATCTCCAAAACATTAGGATTTGATCAATGAGAGAACACAAGTATTGCTTGTCGTCTATCATATTTAGATCATCAACTTGCCCACAAAAGCATTCCTTCTCCTTTGTACTAACTGGTAATCATTTGTGTTTACCATATAACTTTGTAGCTAGATATTGTGCGCAATAGCACCTAAGGTATTAAAGTGGATTAAAATCAATAGAAATGATCTTTATAGTGACATTTCTGAAGTCTGGATTTTAGTGAGGGGAGAGCACATGGGAGAGGCTCAATCATATAGTCCTTGTGTTTATGTAATTATGGATTCTTTTATATATATATATATACACACACCGTTGAGACTATATATATATATATATAATAGAAATACTTCAAAATATTTGCGATAGGCGGATAACTCCAAAGTCGACAATGAAATCTCTAATTAGCAATGCTCAATATCTTTGAACTTGTTTGATTATGTGGTGATTGGAAGATCTATTTTCTCAAGATTTACAAATGAAGTTGTATAAATTGCAACACGCCTACACGAGCAATACTATAGCTTATGTCAACCAAGCAAGCATCTTATGGCCATCAACAGATCAAATTATATGGCAAACTCAATCTGATATAGCTTCACTTGATACATAGTGTAAAAGACTGCAAATGCCATCAGTGGATTCACCTCTACAAGAAGGATAGGCGGAATGTCTACAGAATAGGATTGTCAGAATAGATCTTGTATAGGAAGTTTTAAGTTTCTTGTTTCCACAAAATTAGGTAAAAGTTAGCTTATATAAGCTTGTATTCAGTCAAGGAATTTACACACAATACAATTCTCCAAATATTTTTCTTTACATGGTATCAAAGCGGTGATCTTGAGATCTCGCAAGTGAGACTCCAGGGACTCAAGCTCTTCCTCGCCCTTCCGACGACTACGCACTTTGATCGTAAACGCAAGAGGCGGGAAAAGGAGGACAACAACAATAACATGCCTTAATCAACCAATCAAAGTAACAGAGTACTGCTCTATCAGCAAATCAGCCTTGGTCTCTGCCTTCACACTGCGCGACGAATTAGAAAAAATCGTCTGAGTGGGCGACAAGTTTCGCTTCAGCTCCGACTACATCTTCCCATGTTTAGCTTATAGATCCAAACATGCAATCTCTACACCCTCGAAACACTTGTTTATTACATCAAGAACTAACAAAAACAACAAGAACACAGAGAAGTTCCTTCAAATGCAAACAACCTGCAATTCACCTCTTTCACCAGCAACCAAAAGAAATCGCTGCCAATTACCTTTGTCTTTCTCCTCCAAATTAGCCGAGATATATCAATTGACCCAGCTATCGAATGCTACAAGCACCAATCGATAGGCACTGACACACCAGCCTGGGTCAACCACAACTGCCACGCCATCGTCACCACAGACTGTCGTCGACCTCTGATTTCTTTTATCTCGCTTCACAAACCATCGGTAACCATCTCTCAACTCGTTCTGCTCTTCATGAAACTGCCACCTGCAACCAAAATGTGAAACAGGAATCTGTTTGAAACAGGAAACTGTTTGGACTCCTGTTTGAAACAGGAAACTATTTTGTGAAACGGGAAACTGTTTTTTGAACAGGAAACAAATTCTAGGAAACAGGAAACTGTTGTTCCTATATATACTAGGAACTGTAGTTGTTTTTTTATTGCACGTAGAAAAACTGTGAAGCACAGGGAATAGAGAAAGATAATTGTTGTAATTGTTTCATCTCTTGTTGAGAGATTGTGTGAGAATTGTCATCTTCTTGTACCTTGTTCTTGAATATAGTGGAATCACCTCACCGTGGACGTAGGCAATTCGCCGAACCACATAAACCTTGTGTCTCTTGTGGTATGTTCTTGGTTTTCTCTAATTACTTTCATCGCTAATTGCTCTATTTAATTGATTGGATCCTTGTGGTACTTGTGTGCAATTGTTGGTGTCTACCCGCTTCCACAATAAAGTCGCAACAAAACCAGCAACAACACCAATCGCAGCAAGTCCTTAACATACAACCTTCCCTTTCAAACACAGCACGATAGAATTCAATCGCAGTTTTGAGAGCTCTCTCCTCTGTTTGTCACCTTCACGCAGCAGACACTGTCACAATCATGCAAGAATAAGAAGAGTAATCACAGCTTGTTTACCTTTCTCTTTGCAGCCACCAAAAGTCACTTCCGCCATCACCACGAACACGACAGGGAGTTCTTTCTTCACAAAGCCAGAGTCACACAACCAACAACCAAGAAATTCAAAGAACTTCTTCTCTTTTTCTCCTCGACAAACAACAACAAGAACAACAACATAGTCACGCATTCAACTTGATTCCTTCACGCAAAGCAGCCAACCTCCTTTCTTTTGCAGACACAGAGAGAAAGCACTAGACCTCTCTCTTACTGCACAATCACCGGACATACCATTGTCCGTCTATCACTTGTCATCCTTCCGTCGCCTTTTCGCTCTCCCTTTGTCCTCTCGATTTCTCTCTCACAGCAATAGAAAAGAAGTAGCGATCGCAGGGAAGAAGAAGGGAGAAAAATGAGGGGGGAAATCTGATTTTTAAACCTTTCACTATTGGCACCTTAGTCCGATAGTCAGTATCACCACAGTTTAAAAAAATACCAGCACGAATGTTGAGCAATTTTTCAGCCTTCGCGCTGAGGGGAGTCAAGCTTACTCGAGTCTGACCATTAACCGTTTACTCGACAGTCATGATTTCTTCATACCAAAATTATCAGAATTTGACGGTCATGTTGACTCGAGTCGAACAATTAGTCGTTTCACTTGACAGTCATGATTCATACTAGAATTATCAGAATGTTGCAGTCATGCTGACTTGAATCGAACCATTAGCAACTTCACTCGACATTCATGATTTCACATTCACTCATCTTCCCCAAATTTGACTTCAAAGTTTCCTCCAAGTTGCACATTTCATCTGTGTCTATATGTCCAGCTTGTGAGAGGGTGTTAGAATATATAGGGCTTGCACTCAACATAGCTAGGCCCAAGTCCAGATTGATTCACCTCTACAAGAAAGAAAGTCAGAATATCTACAAAATAGGAAAGTCAGAATAAAAGAATCTTGTATAGGAAGTTTTAAGTTTCATGTTTCCACAAGGTTAGGTAAAAGTTAGCTTATATAAGCTTGTATTCAATCAAGGAATTTTTCACGCAATACAATACTCCAAATATTTTCTTTATAATCAAAGTGAATTACGAATACGATTATAGATATGAACAAAAATTCCATTTAATTTGTGGCTCAAATTTTAGCTAGCCGAAGTCCAACCTGAGGTTCCATGAAGCCTATCCAAGTTGCAATTCAATCCCCCTCCTAAGGAGTACAGACCCACTCTAAAATCAAGATGCAGTGTTTTAAGGGTAGTAGTTGGGGTTAACTTGATGTGAATTTCTTATGGAGTAAAGAGTTTGTACCCTGCGGAGGATCTCAATTCAATATTTAATCAGTCAAAGTGGCAATTCATGTTACAAAATGATTGCATTTGTAACGACCCGAATTAATGCACATTATAAATTTTTAGGGCTTTATTAAATTTGAAGTTGAGTCATATAATAACTAAATAAATAAATACGGGGGTGTCAATATAATCTTGTGAAAACCCTAATCATGTAGGATTTTGCCTTTAGGTTGGTTAAATAGATATTTGAATCTTTCCAGTCGTATACAAAGTCAGTAAAAAAAAGGGAGAAGAAGATAAGAGTAAAAGGTGAGTTTCTTGGTTCCCTAAACCAGTTTTTCTACTATATTTCTATTTATTTCTGGATGACTCTTTTGTAACATGAGTTTGAGATAGCATGATTTTGAGATGGGTAATTGGGTGATTACTGGGATGTAATTGGTCTTGTTATGGATGGAGTTGTTTATGTATTCAAGTTTTTGTGTGTTTGTGTCAGTAAACCTGAAATTTCGTCGAGGAGAAGTGTATGGGTGTTTGGGTCAGAAATCTTGTTTGGGTCCAAAATTCTGCAACTTCGTAGAGAATGAGCGTATTTTTTTGTGTCAGTAATCCTGATATCTTTTTGTGTCTCAACTTCTGTCCTTTGTTTTTTTTTTTCATCTATTCACAGCTATCACTAGGTTGACATATGAACCTAGGTGGGACCCTATTTAAAGCCATCGATTAATGTGGTGTTTTTACTTATGACCCTAGTTGTTTAAATAGAGAAATCAATGTCAATGTCAATTAATTTAGTTTCTTTTTGGTTATTTAAATGTGGTCATTGTACATCAATTGATGTTGTGACATTGGCCATTGGTCATTGGTCACTAGACAATCAAAACACACAAGTAACTTTACTCAGCAAACTCAATTGAACCGAATCATCTAATGTAATATGATTTTCATAGACAATATTTTACAAATGAAATGGAAAGTTGGATTAGACATTGACTTTGAGGCTGACAAGGTGTAGACATTGGAGGAATATTATGATACTTGGTTTAGTGAAGCAATTATTGATTGTTCTTATTGATTTGCAATTTAGTGGTGGTTTTGAGGTCATTTCAGCATTTTAGTTCTTCCAGTACCTTTAGTTGAAACATCATTTTTATATCCATTTTGTTATGTAATGGTATTTATGTGGTAATGTACAATAATGAGATTTGGAGTTATTATTGTTGTACAATAATGTGAATTTGAGTATGGGTTCATATATATGTTGACTTTTATATGTTAACAATACTTAAAATAAAGATGTATTCCTTGATGGATTGTATTAGGCTCAACAAGGAGCTATTATTGAAAGTAGGGGTGGGCATTTCGGACCGAAAACCCGGACCGAACCGACAACCGGACCGATCAGGTCGGTTCGGATCAGTTTTTTATTAATTATAAATTTTTTGATTTTAAAACCCGGCCCCGCCCGAAGTTTCTGGTCCGGGCCTCGGTTTCCCTTTCTAAAACCCGTCGGGTAACCGGCCCAGCCCATACTAAGTTTTGAAGCATACTCAATTTTGGGTACCGGCCCAAATTTACTGTTGAAGCATACTAAATTTTGAAGTATACTAAATATACTAAATTATGAAGTATACTAAATTTACTGTTGAAGCATACTAAATTTTGGGTAACCGGCCCGGCCCATACTAAATTTTGGGCATTACAATCACAACAACCATATCTAAATGATGTGATTGTTACCTATTAATTTATTGTTGAGTGTTGACTAGGCTTTCTCAAATTCAACACTTTGGGCTGAAATTTGAGCTTTATAAAATTCAATTTGGGCTGAAATTTGGACTTTATAAAATTCAATTTGGATGTTGCTTTTAGGACCGAGACCGGCCCGAAATTCAGTTAACCGATCAACTCGGTCCGGTTTCGGGCCTCATAAACACGGGCTTAAATTTTTCAGGCTGGTTTTCGATTTTTACATTTTGGGCCGATTACCCAGACCTGCCCAGCCCAGCCCTAATTGAAAGTATGATTTCCCCATGCGCATAGCACTATGAATTCCTATTCTTATTGATTTGATCGTCATGTTGTTATAGAGCATGATTTATGAATATGCTATGCTTCCCCAAAAGAATGGGTAGATTTACTTATGAATGACAAAATGTCACTGTGAAGGAAATTTTGAAATATCAAAAATAAATGATATTGAGAAACTTTGATTCCTGAAAATTTAAATCACCTGGAATTGTATCACTTAGAACTATCACACCTCTTTTTGTTTATTATTTCCCATATCTTATAGAGAAACTAAATAACATGCGGGTTGTCTTGTGGATGTGGGGCACCCCTTTCTTATAGAGAAATTAAATTAACTTTCGGGTTAGCCTTGCCGAAATGTGGTGATTTTGGAATGCCTAAAATAGGCTTGATATTTATCCGTAAAAAAATGTGACGTGACTTTATGCGCATTGATAGCCCAAGAGTGGATTTTGTTACTCATATAGTTAGGAGTATCCGGTGATGCATGCATGTATGTGATGTGTCCCCACTTGGGCATAGATGACGGAGAAGTCCTCATTTATATAAGAGATGCATACGGGCATGTATGTTCGGCATGGAGGTGGTGCGAATGTGGTATCGTCTAAGTGATCAATCCGTTAAAAATGAATAATATGCTCAAGTCAAATAATGTACGAGATAACTGTATTAATTATTAAATTACATCTATATTGTTTATAACCCTATCCATGCAGGATGACAAGTCCACTAATATTTCTGCATGTCAGACTTGTCTTAGTCAACATCTACAGAGTAAGTCCCAGTAAATACGTATTTATTAGTAAGACGACATGATTGCCTCGTGGAGGAACTACTTGTTTGTTTTGGTTATTTTGTCGTACTATATTTTTCCGTCATGCCATGCTATTTCTTTTATTGATTTTTTGGAACAAAGAATTTCACACCAGCTTAATTGCTGACCCAAGTGGCCTTTGGCTACATTCCTTTGGAAATGTAGCCGACTAGCTTGTTTCAGGACTTAGTAGTTTCGGGCGAACTTAGAGAAGTTCGTTTCGTACGTGACGAGCATTGCTGAGGAGTTGCACATTGTTCGAGAGTCTAGGTCATTTTTTTTGTAGGTGACAGTTTAATCTTTTGTAATAGAACTTGAAATTTTTATTTATTATTTATTGGGAGAGATACATTCGTGATTAGTTGAACTTGTTAGAGTTGGTTCTACGAGACTTAATATATTTTCCTTTCTCTTGATGGGCTTTTTAGATCAGTTGTTTTATTTCCCTCTAATCTGATAAATTATGCATTTTATTATTTCTCGTAGATGCCAACTGTTACTTTCAGTGAATGACATTCATGTCCCGAATTTTGGGAAAAATGGATAATCCCATGCGGATATTAGGATTTTCGTTTTTCTTGAAAATTGGGGGGTGACAGCATTGGTCTAGTGAAGGCTCAGCTCATGAGCCAAAGAGTATTCTTTAGGACAAGCCTTGTTCAGATTTGGTGGACAAGCCCAACTCCAATCAGTTGTTGTCAGCCCAAATTGAATTTTTTGATATTATTCAAAGGGGTCTCATTATTATTTTTTTCTTTTTCTACCTAACTTTCTAGAAATATTGTGCTCTTAGCAGTCAACCTCAAATAAAAACAAATAGTGAATGTGGAGATTAATTTTTTTAACAATAAATAAGGAAAATATAGAATTGATTGGAGATCGTAATGTAACATTGAGCGCCTAACTTGAGAAATGCCAGTATACATATGTTTTAGATGCCATTTAGCTCAATTCTTTGAGACTTTTTTTTTTCCTTTTTTTAAAAGCACCTAAAGGCAACATCACAAAGATAAACCCGTGTTATCTCCAATAACAAAACCTAGAAAAGCACCTTAAGGCAACACCATACACAAAGTAAAGATGGATACTAAGCACCAAACTAGTACTATCTCCTATCACAAACCCCATGAACCTCAAAGCAACGTCATGCACATGGATACTAAACACCAAACTTGTACTATTTCCAATCACAAATCTCATAAACCTTAAGGCAACATCAAGCACAAAGTAAAAATAAACCCGTATTGTCTCCAATCACACAACCTAGAAAAAACACCTTAAGCCAACACCATGTACTGAGTAAAGATGGATATTAAACACCAAACTCGCGTTATTTCCAATCATAAACCCCAGAAAGCACCTTAAGGCATCACCATGTACAAAGTGAAGACATGAGAATTAAGAGACAACAACTAATATGCCACACTTGCATGTACAAAAGACGTGAGAATTAAAAGACATCAAGTAGTGTGCACTTGGTACACTGTAAAATAATACATTTTGCAAATTGATGCAAATGCATTAGTTTGCAATGCATTACTTTAAGGATGTTTGGTAATAACTAAAACAAAAATCAATGCAAATCAGACAAATGGTTGTGGTTGTGGTTGTGGTTGTGGTTGTGGTTGTGGTTGTGGTGATGGTGATTATGAATATGGACAATGATGGTGGTGGTTTTTAAAATGGTGGTGGTGGCGGCGGTCATGGTGGTGGCGGTGATGCTCATGGTGGCTATAGTGGTTGTGACGGTAGTAGTGGGAGTGAAGGTTGTGGTGTTTGTGGTGATTATGCTATAGTGGTAGTGGTGGTTATGCTATGATAATTTTAGTGGTGGCTGGCTGGCAGCGAAGACTGTTATGTGGTACTAATGAAGTTGGTAGTGGTTGTGGTAAGTATGCTATGGTAGTGATGATCGTGGAGGTGGAAATGATGGTGATAGTGGCAGTAGCGGTGGTGGTGACTATGGTGGTTGTGGTGGTGGCTATGGTGGTTATTGTTGTGGTAGTGGCAACAACAGTGATGGTTTGTTATGGTGGTGGTGATAGTCACGTAATTATTACATAATATATCCCTTAATTTATATATGTTAGTGTTTCGATTAGTATATTTTATTCTAATTATTTCATTTTCATGTTTTTGTAGGAATTTGAGCGTGGACGATGAAATCGCATTAAGGCCACAATTTGAGGAACGATAAATTGATTGATTCTAATGGTGGTACAAAGTAGCGGGTCACATGTCTAAACCTAACTCAAACAAACCTAGGTCCACATAATTTAACCTAAGCCCAAGTTCGAAAGTTAACCTAAAGCCCAAACCCAACACAGGAGAATAGAGAAAACCTATTTACAATCTGGGATTTCTCTTTGGCTTTTTTTATTTTGGCTTCTGACTTTTTCTGTCTTTTTCCAGCCACGCCGCTCCTCTCCTCGGAATCTCCTCTCCTCCTTGGCAGAGACATAGAAACCTTCGTCTCTCACCACTAACCAACCGCCATCGCCGCCATCTCACTCCACGTCCCTATCGCAGCTACCGTCTTCACCTCCCTGTTCTCACCGTAAGCAACCAAACAGCACAAAACAGGGAGCACGTCCCTGCTTCACGACCCCATGTTCCTCTCTTCGCCACCTTGTCTTCCTTCCTGTTTCCGTCTCTCTTTCTCACTGTTTCTTTCTCTCTCGTTCCCGTCACAGACAAGAGACCAACAGGGAGGACTCCCAGTCCCTGTTTCTCTCTCCCTCACAAACCCTGCCCATTCACCTTTTTCTCTTACAGGAACAGAAGAAGACGAAGGAAAAGGAGCAACGCGAGCCGCCATCACCGCCACCAGAGCCACTTCCCACCGCCATCAGCCACCACGAAACAGAGCTCGCAAGAGCACCGCCTCTGTTTTTCTCTCTCTTTTTGTTCCCCTTCTCGTTCTTCCCTCACCCTCTCTTTGTCTCTTGCAGGTACCGGAGTCAGTAAGAAGAATAAGAAGCTCGCGAGGAGTGAAGAGGAATCAACAGCCCCCTGGAGAAGAAAACGCAGGAGAAAGAGGCGGGAACCAACTGTTTTTCAAAATAGTTGGCTATTTGCACCCCCGATGTTTGCTCTGAGCCACTACAGTCCATCAACAGTCTTTTCTCGGGATGCGTGTTCATGCTGAGACGGATTCCACCTACACCAGTGTTGTGTCGCCATCCACAATGATCTTCTAGACCCCACGTCGAGGCGAAGATGAAACCATATGGTTTCCTAGAGTTTGTCGTATCTTAATTTATTGTTTTCCATATGATTGAATGTTAAATACAGTTGATTTCTGAATTTCAATAATTTACTTTCACCGATTATATCCGAAATAATTATCTAGACTAATCGGTAGTTAGAAATACCCTTTATTGATATTCAAAGCCTGCTTTAATCAATTAATCTGAATCTGTGATTGTGTGTGCCGTAAGAAGACATGCAATGCTAGGGGCTTATGACTTTGCTGAAATCAATTGCAATTGTAGATTAATCTTTAGATTAGTCGTGTTGATTCTTGAAAACAATAATTTAGATTACACGAATCTCTAAGAACCTGTGGTGGATTCGATGTCTCGGTCCAGTCTCATATCATCCTATCAGTTTAATCTTTAAGTGTTCATTTTCATTCTCTTAATTTAGTAATTTACATCTGCTATAACCCCCAACTCTAAATTAGTTTAAATAAGTCTTAGAATTTGATTGTCTCGTCAATCCTCGTGGGATCGACCCGTATTTGCCATTGTCTACTAGTTAGAAAGTCGTGCACTTGCGGTATTACAAGTAGAGTTTATTAGCTTATTAATTTAGGTTAATAAAAACTCCATCAAGTTTTTGGTGCCGTTGTCAGGGATTGTAACAGTACAATCAAAATCTAGGGTTGTTTTTGCTAGTTTATAAATTAGGTTTAATTTTATTTTTATGAACAGGGTTACGAGTCATTTTCTTATTTGTTTTATTTATTTGAATTTGAATTATTTTTGCATTTTTTTTCTACAGGCAGTCACACACATAGGAGCTCAAATGGGAACGAAGTGAAATATTGCGATTCGCGGGGAAATCTAAGAAATCGACTTCTACCCGGCGTCGCAAGTAACCCGAAAGAGGTTCACGCCTGAGGTAACTTCTATCCACCGCATCTGCACGCGATTTTTGTGTGATCACTTGTGTTTAGCTTGTTCTAGGTAGTATTGCATGCAA
The DNA here is from genome assembly GCA_963556465.1 of Berberis vulgaris. Lineage (NCBI taxonomy): Eukaryota > Viridiplantae > Streptophyta > Magnoliopsida > Ranunculales > Berberidaceae > Berberis > Berberis vulgaris. The sequence goes on from OY747132.1 coordinate 73,265,612, forward strand.
ATTTGAATAGTGGCAGGATTGAGTTGAAACTTCTGTGCCCTCTCCCGCGGATAGGTTAATCACCATCTATTTTAGGGTTAGGAACCTAGGCCTTCACTATTTAAAATTTGTAGCAAGATACTTATTTAGGACTGGTGTGATGCTCATAGGAACCCTCTTTGGACGTTTGATAGCTTAAAGTGGTCGAGTGAAGGAATATATCCCATCTGGGAACAGTTCTTGAACTGGCATTTCACTTTGAGCTAGAGAGTGAAAAAAGAGGTAGGAACAACTGGCGAATTGATAGGAAATTACCGTGTCTCTCCCACGGTTAGGTAAATTGAATTGAATTCCAGCCCTGCATTAATAAAGAAAAGCTCTAGGGTCGTCTGCCATTCATTTTGTTTAGGCATCATTTAGGGTCCTGTTGTTTTTAATTTTTTTCAGAGTTAGGTCAACTTCATATAGCGATTAGGCTTGCATTTAAATAAAAAAAATTTAAAATAAAATAAAATTGAAGCCTGTTTAGGAGTGTTGACTTTGAACCTTCGTTATCCAGTAGTTTATGCATACCTGGATGCGTGATTCTAAGAGTAGACTTGTCCGACAAGAATTAGAGGAGTTCTTTGAAGTCGCCATTACCTATTTAGGTTCATCATCCTTATCCACTGAGATGGCTGAGAGGAAGGCCTTTAAGGATTACTTTGCCCCTCTTCCTAGTAGTGTTTCGTCTTGCATTGTCTTACCTGAGACAAATGCAAACAGTTTCAAACTCAAACCATCTATTATTCATCTGCTGCCTTCTTTTTATGGTTTTGAGAAGGAGGACCCTTATCTTCATGTCAAAGAATTTCTTGACATTTGCGATACCCTGAAATACTAAAACTTTTCTGATGATTCAGTCCGTCTTAGGTTATTTCCCTTTTCTCTTAAAGATAAGGCGAAATCTTGGTTAAATGCATTAGAGATAGGATCCATCACATCATGGGATGCGATGTCAAGAAATTTCTTGACAAAATACTTCCCCATTCATAAAACGAATGCCCTCTGACAAGATTTATCTAATTTTCAACAAAAAAAAGGGTGAACATTTCTATAAATGTTGGGAAAGGTTCAATGAGCTCATTGTCAGGTGTCCCCATCACGGATTCGAGAAGTGGCGGCTAGTTCAATACTTCCAAGACGGTTTAACCCCTCAAAACTGTCGTATGATTGATGCTACCAGTGGTGGGTCATTATTGAAGATGAGTGTCAATGAGATATGGAAATTATTTGAAACTCTTTTCGAAAATTCTCAGCAATGGGATTATTCGATAAAGGAATTTGATAGGCGTAAGGGCGGTATATATGAAGTTAGACATACATCTGTTGACTTCCCTTCTACCTCGAAGTTAGAGACGGTTGTTATGACCATGACTCAAAAGATAGATGCACTCTTGAATTTAACTCAACATGCACTTCCCGCAAACGCTTCATCTGAAGTCTGTGTTGCATGTTCGAGTCCTGATCATTCAATAGCTAATTGTGACTTGCAAAACGATTATCCTGCATACTATGCTGAGCAAGTCAACGCTTTTAATGCGATGAGGCGACCTGGTAATAATCTGCAACCTAACTATTACAATTCAGGGTTCGCCAAACATCCAAGTCTCTCCTGGGCCCATGGCCCACACCAAGGGGGACCTGTTGTTGTCTCCCAGGCTCCTCAAGCCCCTAGCCCTGTTAGGCCCCACCATAACCAAGTTCCTCCATCCAACACATCAAGTTTAGAGGAAATGGTTAATCGGTTTTTGCAACGCTCAGAAAGTATAATTGAGCAGAATTCTAAGGACATATCTGAGTTGAAAGCCACGACTCAACACCAATCTCAAACCCTCAATAGACTTGAGATAGTTGTGAGTAAGATTACTCAGTGTTCTTCTGAGAGAGGGCAAGGGAGATTTCCTAGTCAACCTGTTCCAAACCCAAATGGTCAATTCGCAGTTGGTAGTACATCTGAGTCTTGCAATGAAGATGTCAAATCTATTACTACCCTTAGGAGTGGAAAACAGGTTGACAATCGAGTACAAGTGCCTGATTTGAGTGTCGGTGCATCCACATCTAAGTCAAAGCAGGTTGCATCTCCATCTGACAAGGAGTCTGATAAAGCCTCACTTTCTACAGATGCTCCTGTTGACTCTGACCCCACTCAGGCATCTTACTTGCCTAGAGCCCCGTTTCCGTCACGATTAGCTCCGACAAATAGGCCTGTCAGAGTCCCCCGTGGTGTTATAGAGGATGTGATTATCAAGGTTGAAAATTTCTATTACCTTGTGGACTTTATAGTTCTTGATACACAACCTGTTCACAATCCCTCTAGTCACATTCCAGTCATTTTGGGTCGACCATTTTTGGTAACATCCAATGTCATTATTAACTGCAGGAATGGAATTATGAAATTGTCATTTGGCAACATGACTGTCGAGCTCAACGTTTTTAATGTTCATCAACAACCTCCCGAGTCCAAATATATCCATGAGGTTGACATGATTGAGAGTTTGGTGGAAAATTCATTTCCGCAGTCCACCTTAGATGATCCCTTAACGGCTTGTTCGACTCATTCTGGTTTAGACTTCAATATTAATAATTCCATTAGGGAAATGAATGTTTTGCTTGATGCATCCCCTAGTATGGTTCCTGGTTCTTCATGGAAGTCTAAAGTTGAACCCCTTCCACTTAGTGAGTCAAAACTCGTCCCTTCGGTTGATAAGCCACCCAAGCTTGACCTTAAACCATTACCTGACACCCTCAAGTATAAGTTTTTAGGTTCTGATGATATTTTACCTGTTATTATTTCATCGACATTGACTGTTGAACAGGAAGGTAAGTTGCTAAACGTTTTGAAAGAACATAAGGCATAACTGGGGTGGACTATAGCGGACATTAAATGAATAAGTCCAACTGTTTGCATGCATTGTATTCATATGGAAGATAATGCCAAAACTTCACGTGAAATGCAACGTAAACTTAATCCTAATCTTAAGGAGGTTGTCCGAGCCGAAATGCTCAAATTGTTGGATGTTGGTATTATTTACCCCATTTCAGATAGCTCCTGGGTCAGTCCAGTTCAGGTTGTTCCCAAGAAATCGGGGGTAACTGTAGTCACAAATGATAAAAATGAGTTAGTGCCTACCCGCATGACCACTGGATGACGAGTTTGTATTGACTACCGTAAGTTGAACTCAGGCACGAGGAAAGATCATTTTCCTCTCCCTTTTATCGATCAGATGCTTGAGAGGTTAGCCGGACATGATTACTATTGTTTTCTTGATGGATATTCCGGTTATAACCAAATCCCCATCACACCCGAGGATCAAGAGAAAACTACATTCACTTGCCCTTTTGGGACTTTTGCTTATCGGAGAATGCCTTTTGGGTTGTGTAACACACTCGCCACCTTTCAGATGTGTATGCTTAGTATTTTCTCGGATATGGTTGAAAGGTTTCTTGAGGTGTTCATGGATGACTTCTCAGTGTTTGGAGATTCATTTGATGAGTGTTTGCATCATTTAACTTTAGTGTTAAAGAGGTGTGAAGAGAAAATATTGTCTTGAATTGGGAGAAATGTCATTTTATGGTTAGGCAAGGTATAGTTCTTGGGCAGATAATTTCTAACAAGGGCATTGAAGTTGACAAAGCAAAAATCGATTTAATCTTGAGTCTTCCACCACCGAAGACGGTGAAAGACATTAGATCTTTTTTAGGCCATGTTGGTTTTTACTGTAGGTTCATTAAGGATTTTAGCAAGGCTACTCGTCCTCTATGCAATTTACTTGCTAAGGACTCTGCCTTCGTCTTTGATGAAGACTGTTTGAAAGCCTTTGAAAAGCTTAAACAATTGTTGACTTCAGCTCCAATCATCCAACCTCCTAATTGGAATTTACCTTTTGAGCTTATGTGTGATGCTTCTGATTTTGCGGTTGGAGCTGTCTTAGGACAACGGGTGGACAAAAAGCCCTATGTTATTTATTATGTCAGTAGAACTCTACAAGATGCGCAACTTAATTACTCCACCACAGAGAAGGAGTTACTCACTATTGTCTTTGCATTGGACAAATTTAGGTCATACCTTATAGGATCCAAAGTTATCATTTTTACTGATCATGCAGCGCTGAAGTACCTTTTTTTTAAAAAGATGCTAAGCCACGCTTGATTCGTTGGGTCCTATTGCTACAGGAGTTTGATATTGATATTCGGGACAATAAGGGTTCCGAAAATGTTGTAGCTGACCATTTGTCTAGACTTCTTGTAGAATCATCTACTGCAGATGTGCCCTTGAATGAATCCTTTCTTGATGAGAAATTACTCGTTATCTCCCAGTTACCTTGGTATGCAGATATTGTAAAGTATCTTGTTACAGGTCAATTCCCTTCTAATTGATCTAAACAAGATAAGACTAAATATCTTGCTGAGGTCAGACATTTCTTCTGGGACAATCCTTATTTATTTAAGTATTGTCCCGATCAGGTCATTAGGAGATGTGTTCCAGAGAGTGAATTTCATAGTATCATTTCCCTTTGTCATGATCAGGCGTGTGGAGGTCACTTTAGTTCTAAAAAGACAGCTGCAAAGGTTTTGCAGTGTGGCTTTTATTGGCCAACTATTTTTCGTGACACCCATGCATTTTGTGCTACATGTGATAGATGCCAACGAATGGGTTCCATTTCTCATAGGAATATGATGCCTCTTACTAACATTCTCATTGTGAATATTTTTTATGTTTGGGGTATTGATTTCATGAGACCTTTCCCTCCATCATTTGGCTATCTTTACATTTTTTTTTAGTTGTTGATTATGTTTCCAAATGGGTAGAAGCAGTACCTTGTAAAACGGATGACCACAAGGTTGTGGTCAAATTTTTGAAAGATAACATCTCTCGTTTTTGTACTCCGCGTGCTGTTATAAGTGATGGTGGTTCTCATTTTTGTAATAGACTGTTTGAACTACTAGTTAAAAAATATTCCATCACTCATAAAGTAGGTACTCCATATCATCCACAAACAAGTGGGCAAGTTGAAATATCCAATCGGGAAATTAAACATATTTTAGAGAAAACTGTTCGACCAGACCGTAAGGATTGGTCACAACGTCTGAATGACGCTCTTTTGGGCTTATAAGACAGCGTTTAAGACCCCGCTTGGAATGTCTCCATATAGACTTGTTTTTGGTAAGGCATGTCATTTGCCCGTAGAATTGGAACATCGTGCTTACCAGACTACCAAGACCTTTAATTTTGATATAGGTGAGGCTGGATCACATCGTAAGCTCCAACTTAATGAGTTAGAAGATATTAGGAATGATGCTTACCAAAGTGCTAAAATCTACAAAGAACGAACGAAGGTGTTTCATGATAAATCCATACTTCGCAAGTCCTTTGAACCTTTCCAAAAGGTTTTGTTATGTAACTCTCGGTTGCGTCTATTTCCTGGCAAGTTGCGATCTCGATGGTCTGGACCTTACACGGTGAAAACAGTGTTTCCACATGGAGTTGTGGAGATTGTTGATCCCAAAGATGGTCGTGCGTTTAAAGTCAATGGTCAGTGTCTTAAACCATTATTAGAGATGCCTAAATCAGAAGTCGATGTTGATGTATTGTTATTAGAGGATCCTGTGCACTCAGATTGAGGAAGAATATATGTCGGGCTGACGACGTTAAACCAAACGCTTTTAGGAGGCAGCCTAACTTCAGTTGTGTCATTATGGTTAGTCTGGACAGTGATGGAGCCAAGATTTTTATTGAGGGGGCCGTAGTTATGTCATAATTAATTAAATATAATATAAAAATTAGTTACTTTAACATGAAATTTTTTTTAAATACAGCAAAAAGAGGATTACAACAAAGACAGTCATTGAAGATTATTACTACTATATTCATTGAAGATTATTACTACTTCTAGAAACACAACACAAGATAAGGGTTTGAATTGTTAATTACTACTACATGAAGAAAAAGAGGAGGAGATTGGGTTGCTTACGATTTTTTTGTGGAGATGACCAACACAGTGATTAATGAAGGCACCTGGTACCTAGAAGAATAAGGTGGTTTGGACCCTGCTAGATCTTGTGAAGATGAGCTCAAATAACTCAATAGTTATAGATATTTGAAGATGATGAAATATGGGGATTTCCCTCATCTTATCTAATCAATGGAGTGTGAAGAATAAATTGTGGATTTTGGTTTCTTAGAAAGATTTGAGGGATTTAACCTCTATCTCTAACTCTAAAAGTAGAGTTTGGATTTGATATGTACATGATTTGAAAGATGAAGTCTTGGTTGAAGTGAAAAGTGAGAATAGAGGGGCAACTAAAAAAAATAATTAAGGGACAAAAAAATATATATATATTCTCAAAAGTCACACGTGAATCTGTGCCTGAGTCTGGATTGATTTTCGAGTTCTTTCTAGTTGCATTTCATTCATACTCGTTAGCTCCGTAACAATTTTGACTTACAACTGATACATGTAATTATTTTTATTTTTATTTTTTTATATTTTTTATTTTTTATTTTTTCATTTGTGTCCTGTATTGTTTTTATCAATTTATCATGATGAGTCCACAGTTCTTATGTCTCTGAGCGTTCATTGGTGGATGATTTCGTCGAAATTGGTAAAAAAATTTCCCATGGTAATATCACTCTAACTCTCATCTTTTTTTTTTCCTGCATTTGTCATGATCATCATTTTATACATTGAGGACAATGTTTGGTTTAAATTTGGGGGTGAGTTTATGAGTTTTTCTACATTCTTCGAAATTTTTTGAACTGAAATGTATTTCACAATTGACTATTGTATTCTACTCAATCTCCATTGAATACACAGTTAATTATGAATGAGTGAAATTTTATGATTTGAAAATGCATACAAAATCTAAGCTCATTTCCAATGAAGAGAATATGCTTTCAAGTATGTCCTTAAATTCGAGAAATGCATGCTTTCACTTGTCACTTTTATATATCAATAGGAAAACATATGGTTTGATATTATCTTTAAGTTAAATATATTTCATGATATTTTTCGACTCGACCACTCTTGCACTATAAGCCGAGTTAGCATAATTTGAAGTTAATCAGTAAGATATTAATTAGAAAACCTTAGAATAATAGTGTAGACTTAACCCTTGTGAGTTTTGAGACATTTTATTTTTCTTGAGGGTTATTAAAAAAACACCGACTTTCTTGAATCTGCATTATCTCGTTGATGATCTCATTATTCTTGTTTATTATATTGATTGTTTTGATAATGTCGTTAAAATTGAATTATTACACTAGAACTTCTTGATTTATTTAGTTGAGATGTCATAATACCGACTAGAGATTAAGAAGTGATATAGACAATTTTTTTTGAACCATTCTTTAGCCTACCTAATAATAAATATCCGTTTGCCGCCCTTTGAGCCTTTAAATAAACATTTTCTTTGCTAACCTCATCTCCATTACCTACTCCAGTTAGGGAGTAATATCTCATACTATTTTTATCTTTACCCAATGTCTCTGAGAATGTGTATGGTTGATATATTTTTGGAATGGGCAAATAAAAAAAAACTGAAATTAAATATTCCATGGATTCTCGGGACTCAAAAGTTTTATTGTGCAGAAGGAAAAAACATGTCGTTGATCTTATAAAAGAAAAAAGAAAAAAAAAATTGATGCTTCGAAGAAAAAGAAAAAAATATATATGAAGAAGAATTTCGAATGAAGAAAAATTAATGGTGTACAACATTGGTTTATTCTTCAGAGCCCCAGGTGTTAATTGAAGAGGGTATCTATTCTCAGATAATTTTCTCGTATCCTTTTTCATTCTTGTTAGCTAAAATCTTAGTCTTATTAGAATCTAATAAAGACCTGATTGATCTTAAGTATATGAAAATTAAATAGATAAAAACTATGCGCATCTCGAAGAGAGTGGGCGGTGGGGCTTCCCTCGCTCCCTAGAATTTCACTTTCTGGTCTCTCGACAAGTCTCGAGTCTCGACCCCTTCTCGAATCTCGTTGCCCGAATCAGGTACTTTTCTTCGTCCTCTCTCTTTCCTCTCTCTTTCGTCTTCGAATCATCTCTTCGATCTCTCTATCTCTCGCGATCGATTTCAGTTCCTTTCTTCACCCATTTTTCTCTCTCTCTAACTCAGACACACACTTGTATAGATCTTCTAGGATTTCAGTCATCTCGCAGATCTAGGGCTGGTTGGAGGGATTTCGAGATCTCTTGATTGATTTCAGAAAACAAGGAGAAAGGTGTCTGTCAAAGTTACGGCTTTTCGATCTGGGAAGCTTCTGTGGTGAGTTATCTACAATGGGTTTCAGTTATTCGACTGATTTTGCTGTTCTTTATACTTGGGTTTCGATGTTGTATTGAAAAGTGGCATGCTTGTGATGTTTGTTTGATGAATGTGGTATTTCCATTGCTTAAAGTGTTATTATTATTATTATTATTATTTGTCACGATCCTAGGTCATGTAATTAACCTTCCCCTCCTGGACAGCTCGGGCTTTTGGGAGAATCGGTTAGTTCGTGACAATATTTTATGTTTAGATGATTGAGACAATGTGTTTGGTTGGGGGAGATGCTTCTTTAGAAACCCATTGAAGGATGCATGTAGGTTAGGCTTGTACCAAGTATAGACTGATCAAGGAAGCTATGGACCTCCCTCAGAGGCTTCCATTTCTCTAGGCTTTAATGGTTTGACAAGAAAGCAGGCTCTTTAGTATTGGGAGCCGGAGGATGGGCCCAAAGCTTGTACCTTTTTTTTTTTTTTTTTTTTTTTGTTTTTCTTTTTATCAATAAAACAAGGCAATTTTATTAAGAAAAACACTGGGGATACAAAGAGAGCTAGTGATTGAGCTTGTCAGCTAGCAAATAGAAAACCTCACAACCAAAAACAAACATCCTGAATTACAAATAGAAAATTCTAACCGAACTAAAAAGATGCATAAATGAAAAGGTTTGTCAATGATGACTCCCCAAGTGATACCCCATTACCACACCAATGACTTTATCAAGTTGTGAGCTGGGTGATGTCCTTAAATTGTTCTTTGAAGATTATGCTATTCCTCTCTTTCCAAATAACCCAAATGGAAGCAAGAAGAATATGTCTCAGAGCCAAACACCTTTTAGAGTTGAGTCTCTTCTTTTCGAAGCTGCCACCCAATGAAATAATGACTAAGCCCTGGGGGGATGGCAGTTGGCTTCATTGTAAATAGAGGTCCACAAACTTCTAGTTAAGGGACAATAGAAGAAAATGTGTCCCATAGATTCTGAGTGAAGTTGACAAATAACAGATCTGTTTGGGATGAAGATAGCTTTGCTAATTAGTAATTAACAAGTCAACAGTAGGAATTTTACCTCGTCTCATTGCCCAAACAAAGAAATTCGCTCTTGGCGGAACTTCCTTCTGCCAAAACACCTTGTGACCAAAAGGTGAGGGGAAGAGGGCCAAGTTTGAGTCTGCAGTGAAAAGAGTGATAAGTTTATGGTGAGCATCAAGACAGTGATTTGTCCACCCACTGCCACTTGTCTTTTCTGTCCAATATCTGAGTGTGTTAACTTCAAGCAACATAAGAAGGCTGGGGAGCTCATCATCTTTGACCACTCTCCTCAACATCAAGTCTAAATTAGGAGTGTTAGAATTGTTGCTTTGTAAGATTTGGGCAAAGGTTGTAGTTTTAGCTAGAGACAGTCTATAAATGAGGGAGAATAACTCACTGAAGGGCTGGCTGGCTAATGCACCATTTATCTTCCCAGAAGATAATTTTATTTCCATTCCCTAAATCCAAAGAGGTTTGAGCTTTACTGAAGTGTTTTAATCTGAGAATACGCTTCCACCAAGAGCAACCATGGGGGTAGGAGTGTTAATCAGTTTGGTCGGTTCAAAATTGGACTAGAACCGAACTAGGGATCCGTTTATTTATTTATTATTTATTATTTTTTCCTTTTTCTCCTCTTTCTTCCACCCCTTCACCTTAGCAATGAAGCCATGATGGTGATCTTGATCTCTTGACCCGGTTGTCGATGGATTTCTTTCTTTGTGTGAAGAAGGGCTGAAGAGAGAGGAGGATGGGATTTTATAGAGTATTGATCTCCAACAAGCCACTGTGTATGTGTGAACACTCTCTTTTCTCAGTACTTCTTTCCTTCATTTTCAACCCACTTCTTCCTCCAGTTTAGGTAGATCTAAAGAGGAAAAATTGCTCCTTAAATTATTATTATTTTCCTATTTTTGGTGTGTAACTTTGTAAGTGGGTGTGCTTTGGTGCTTTTTTTCCACACAAAAGTGAATGATTTGTGGTTTTTGAGACTTCAAAGAAGAACCTCAATCAATGAATTTGGTTGATTTTGCTTCCTGAATCTTTTCTATGCAAATTGGGGTTGATTTTCTCTCTTCTGTTCTGATCTGTCTTCTTACCTAGTGTATTCAGTACTTCACAGGTTGATGCATTCATGTTTCTTCTGACCAAGCCTTTAATGAGTTCTTGACTAATTTCCTCGATCTGTGTCATTTTGGTACGGTTGATTCATAAAGCTTATTAGTTGCTTGCTTGCTTTCTTGTATTTGTGAATTTTTTTTTGAAATTTATGCTCTCTTTACAGAACAGAGGGAGAGTGTGATATGTGTTGTTTGAAGTTTGTAATGTGGCATCGTCGTTTTCTAGTGCTTGGATGTTGTGCAACTTGTGTTGCTTTTAGTGCTTGGGTGTTGTGTAATGTGCAACTTGTGTTACTTTCTAGTGCTTGGATGTTGAGCAACATGTGTTGTCATGATTGTGCTACGTGTACTTGTGTCAATAGTAGTCTTAGTTAATCACATTCAACCTGAGCTGAGTTCAACGCCTATGCAAATTAATGAATTCGGTTCACTTCGGTTTTTGCCATTCGGTTTTGGTTTTTAATCAGTTTGATTTTTTTTGTTTGGTTCGATTCAGTTCGGTCAGTTTTTGAAAACAAATTAACAGCCCTACATGGGGGTGTTGATTGGGTTGGTAAATCAACCCCCTTGTTGAGTCCCATACTTCTCTTGAATGATTGTCCTCCATAAAGCATGTTGCTCAGTGCCAAACCTCCATAACTATTTGGCCAGTAAGGCTTTATTGAATAGGGTTAAACTCCTAATTTTAAGACCACCCTGATCCTTACTTCCTTAGGTTTTCTGACCCAATGCAAACCCTTGTTCTGCTGATTGATCCCCCAAAGAAAGTCTATAGATCTTCTCTATGTCATCCTGAATGGATATGAGCATTACTACACAAAAAATCAAGAAAACGGGAATACTAGCAAGGGTGTTTTTAATCAAAGTGACTTTGCCTGCCTTAGAGATTTATTTTGCTTTCCACACAGCCACCCTGCTCCTTATCCTATCAATAATAGGTTCCTAAATTACTCTGCTTACTTGGTGTTACACGTAAAGGCTTAAGTTTTGGTTGAAGAGTGATGGCAGAAAGTTTTGCTTACCATCAAGTTATATATTCTTCATGCCATGATGGGGTTGAGGTGCCTTGCGTGTGTTTGCAAAGTTGCTCAGACAAGCAAGCATAATAGATATATGGATAGTGACTACAGGAATCACCAATCATCATCATCATCACAATCACCTCTTTATGAGATTTTTCTTTTCTTTTGCCTTGAATCGAATGATGCTCCTCTCCGCATCAGAGAGAGATGTAGTGTTGTGTTCAAGGCCTGAGATCACTATTTCTACTTCCTTCTTGTTTGTTCGTCATGGGGCATTAGTAGGTAATGTGGGGTTGTTTCAAAAGAGAAGAAGAAATCAAAGAAGCAAAAAGACCAGATAGTTGGGTTCTATTTGGTTTTATGTTAGTAGTAATGTTGACTTCAAACATGTCTAACTCCACCACCATCATTTTGTGTGGGGTTAACTCGAGTGAAAAAAAATGATGTGTTGAGAAAGTGCTCTGTTATGCAATTCCTGTAGAAACATGAGTGTTCATTTTCACTTAGCCAACCATAGGAATTTGCTTGCATTTGGTAAAATTAAATCGGAAGATTAGCTCCTTTAAAAAACAAGCATTTTGTGGAAGTTTTGATTCAGAGTTTATTTGATAATGAATAGCACATACTAGGTGATAATATCAACCAAAACTAATCACTATTTACAATCACAAGTTACATACAATACTTTTCTGACAATTTGGTGTATGAGTTGAATGAGGATCAACATTACTTGTGACCTCTTGGCAATTAGAAAGAGTACTTAGGCCTAGCTCATCAGATGATCAGTATATCTGCAGAAGGCCTTTACCAAGTCCAAACAGTCAAGGAAGCCTTTACTCCATCCTTGCAATGAGATGCTACCACCAAGTTTTGCCTTCTCTGATGCCAAAAATTTCCATTTAAACTTTTGCATCGACTCCAAAGTAACCTGGGCTAGAAGTGGCAGAGAGCCATGCATCAGAATAAATTTTATCCTGAAATCCCATAGTGCCATAGTCATTGGGCTCGGCAAATACAGTATATGCCATCCCCGTTTTTGGCTGAGCTCTATTAGAGCATAGTAATTGTAGGGGTTGATTCATATTAGTCTTACTTCAGTTCCAATTTTTATTTGAATCCAATAAGTTATGCATACTACAATGTTTTAAGTTTGATCATGGTGTAGCACACCATGATTTGAAGGCCGATGTGGATGAATCTGACTTTGTTTCCTGTTGATGAATTATTGAAATTAGTTCAAGAAGAAAGAAAAATAGAATTTGTTGATGTAAACCAACCAATGGAGAAGTAGATCAATGTCATCACTTTTAGCTGTTGACTTGTTGATTAACAGAGTCATATATCACACCAAAATTAAATGCAAACACATTTGAATCATTGTTTGTTTAATTGGATTTCTGTTGGGCAATTTTGGTTCTTTATGTGTGTTGTGTTTGGGTTTATGTTTGATTCAAGGCACTTTCTTTTTGAGCCTGTGAACCAATCTTTGGAGACCCCCAATTTGAACTCTTTGAACAATTCAATGTTTGTGGTAACTGATAAGCAATGGAAGAAAAAATCTTTATTTTCGGGTTCTATAAGCAATGGAAGAACTCTTTCGTAAATTTTTGGATATATTTAATGAAATAGATAGATCTACAGGAGTTTTGAGATTGCTTGAACGAAAAATGAATTAAGGCCATGGTGATGAATTTTCCTTTATATTACTGTATTGGTTTCTAAAGTGCTCTTTAGATATGATTTGTTGACTGCTGAATTTAAAACTTACAAGTGAGGGATTAAAGAGGAAGAATTGGTCTTCTGCAGAAAGGAACAATGGTACTAGTTGTGTGGCAAAAAGGACGGACATTATTTGATCTCAAAAGAAATACCATATCTAGTTTTGGGTGTTTTAATTCCGGTAACCTGAAAATAAGAAATATTTCGCAAAATTTTGGAAAATTTTGCGAAATCACTTTCTTTGCGTGTACACATTTATTGCTGAAATGCAATGAAAGTACTTCAAACATCTTGTGTTACTTAAATTAACCAACATGAACCTCTTTATGCAGCTACCCTGTTATCATGTGTTCGTTTTGTCCACATTTCAAGATCCTAAGTGCAGTTTTGGAGGGGTGACGGGCCAAAAAGTTCCTGTAGCACTTGTAAGTTCTAAATTCAGCGGTAATGTCTTTTCAACAAATCATATTCAAGGAGCATTTTAGAAAAGAATTTAACTGGCTTGTCTTAGAGATTAAGTGTAATTACAGGCTCCCAGCTTTTTCGAGCAGTGTTAATGTACATTATGACTACATCCAAACCTTCCTAAACATGTTAATTTTACTCTGTCTCTGTGCTAGATCCCACTCTAAAGTCTAAACACTGAAATGAAACACTTCTATGTTTGTTCAATTTATCATTTCTTTGGTGCAACATTCTATTAGATTGGATAGCATGAAGTTGTTTACGAGAGGTTGAATTTGTGCAGGCAAGGGTGCTTCGGAGGCTGATTATAGTTGAACAATGTCAAACAAATCGAGACCCCGAAACTTATCTGTCTATCTTTATATCCCCAACATAATAGGTAATCCTTTTCGATTGTTTCTTTAACTTCATTCCTCATGATGTGCTTTTAAATGCTAGTTTTAGAAGTCTGTTACGTAACTTAAAGAGTATGAATATAGAAGGTATCAAGGATTCTCCTTCTGATTGAGCAATAAGATAAAGTCCAAGAGTGGAGAACTTTGTATTTATTAATTTAATTGCCTATTATAATTCAGTTTTGCTTTGGTCGCAGGATACATTAGAGTTCTAATGAATTTCGTTGCTTTTGCCCGATGCTTTTATGACAAAAAGCTGTTTTCTATTCTCTATTTCATCAGGTGCATAAGTTCTTTGAGACTTTATTAGATCTTCATTATATTCTGAACTGAAATTTTGTCATTATGATTGGTAATTGATGTGGGGAGACTGATAGAGCATGTCTTTACAGCTTTGCCTGTGATGGCCTAGATGGTTGGTTTGCTCGCAAGTTCAATCAAGGTACACTTAAATATAATTTGTATTTCCAATAGCTTCATTCACAGTTCGACGAAACATTACATATTATTTGATTTTTGTATTAAAAAGCGGGGTTTATTGATGGACTATGATATCAGGTGAATGGGGTTGTGAATTGGAATTTCCATCTTTGTAGATGGGCTCTTTAGTTAGGGGAATTAATATTTACTTGAACTTGTTAATCAGTTCGGTCTTACAAGGTGTTTATTTAATGATGACAAGGATAATGGATTCTTTGTTTGCACCCATTTCAATAGATTTGCTATAGATCACTTTCAGAGGAAATGGGTGTTATCTATGGTGTGTTTCTTTATGTGGACTGCAATGTGGAATAAGATTCCATCCAAGGTAAAGTTAGTCTTTAGGGTGCTATGCAGTTAAAACAACGTTATAACGCTGATATAACTCCGATATAACGCTTAACGGGGTTGAGCCGAGATTATCACTTTTTTTTATCACGGCTTCGATATAAAGTCATTATATGGCCGTTATTGAGATAACTTTTTTTCTTTCAATAACGCCGTTTTAACTTTTTATTCTAATATATAAAAAAAAAAATCACCCATTTAATTCTCGATCGAAGAAAGATCAGCTCGTCGTTGCCAATCGACAGAGAACCAAACTTCACCGGTTGACAGAGAACGAGAGAAGAAGGGAAGAAGACAGAGTCGATCGCACTCTCTATTGTGATCTCACTCTCATACGAAGGGAAGATGTTTTTTATTAATGTTTCGATTTTTTTGAATTTAATGTTATGAACATTATTTACTTTTTTGTTTTTATAATACATCAATGCTTTATGAGGTATTAAAAATATATATATAATAAAATATGCCATTATATCCCGTTATAACCTATAATGCTCCTGGACCGTTATGGGTCCGTTTTAATTGAATAGTTAGGGTGTGAACTTTGATGCAGTGTTTCTTGTGTAACATGCATGATGAGTATTTGCTACATCTCTTTCCTATTCGGTGGGAAGGCATGATTTAGAGGCATTTTTGTGGGCCCTTTGGATTATGTTGGGTAATGTCTGCAGCCATGAACCATTTGCTGTGGTCTTGGAGGCTAATTATCTTACTTCCAAAGGGAAGGTGTTGTGGACTGTAGAAGGTGGTCCCTTTTCTGTGTGCCAGGTGGTTTGGAAAGAACGAAACTGCAGAGTTTTTTGGAATAGTCTCTGATATTATCGGTGACTTCTGCCTGTGATT
Source organism: Berberis vulgaris (assembly GCA_963556465.1). Classification (NCBI taxonomy): domain Eukaryota; kingdom Viridiplantae; phylum Streptophyta; class Magnoliopsida; order Ranunculales; family Berberidaceae; genus Berberis; species Berberis vulgaris. The sequence continues at coordinate 73,281,320 of OY747132.1, forward strand.
TGAAATTGGAGATCAAACTGATTCATGCCATTAGAATATTCCTTAGTTAGATTAACTTTGTTTGTTGCAATTTGATATCTAATAATTTGGATTGGGAGAGAGGAAATGGTGGAGAGTCTGATGGTTGTGTTTCTGAGAGGAGCTAATTGTAACCTAAGCTACACACGGTTGATCATCACATGCTGGGAACTAGCCAATGGTTACTGTTTGACTTTTCTCCTATTGCCGACCTTTCTTTGTACTGCTTTTCACTTTTGAGGATGATGAATATTTGATCTTGTAACTTTCCATACTTGATGATATATGTTTTATATTTTGTATTTTTGAATCGGAATAGAGTAGACATATATTCTTCAATTAACATATGGGATCAATGCATTGGATGCTACCTATTAATTAGCCGAGCATACCTAACATTTTATCTATGTAACTATCAATAAATAAATAAAAATAAGGATTAGTGTTCGACTAATCTCTTTGTTCTTCTGATTCAGTTTCAACTTTTGGAGCTGTTTTGGACATGGTCACTGACAGGTGCTCTTCTTTCAAATTATTCACCCTGGTTCCGTTATGTCAAATAGCAACTATCTGGTGATGTTTTTTCAATTGTTTGTGTACTATCAAATAATAATCTGACTTCTCACAATAATCAAGTGTAGTGTGCCATTGAATCCATAATTTATTTATTAATTCTTTTCTGATTACCAGGGTCAGCACTGCTTGTCTATTGGTTATCCTGTCCCACTTTTACAGGTGAGTATTAATCTTAGTTTATTCTCTGATACAAAGTGCCTGAGTTTGTGTAAAATTTAATAATATTCATTTTACAGGCCAAGCTGGGCTTTCTTGTTACTGCTGAGCTTAGATATTGCCAGCCATTGGCTACAAATGTACAGGTAGATCCCAACAGGATTAATATAGTCTAGTTTCATCCAAGTATCTCCCATTTCTTTGAAGTTCTTGTCTAATAAGTGCCAATCGCAAACCACATTCTTGTGTCAGTACTTTCCTTTCAGGCAAAGCTAGTCACAAAGATGTAAAAGACAGCACTAGCTGGCTTTTCAGGGTCTACTATGGGAACCGTTTATTCATGGCCTATTGTTGTGTTGCATCTGAGGTAACTGATTGTTTCATTAACTCCTTCAGTGCTTTTCCTTATGGGTGGTGTCTTGTACAAACTGTTTTGTTCCTTATTCATTGGATACTATTTTCAAGATTTTTGAATTTTGCCAATTTGTGAGTATGTAGACTATTGATAATCAAAAGTTATGTAAAGTAGTATGGACATCTTCTCCATTTATAATTATTATAAAAGGTAAAATTTTATTGAAGCCTGAGGATAAATAAAAGGTACCTTACAAGTATAATGGTCCCAAAATGAAAATCCCCCAGTTGACATACAAGAACAAATAGAACCCCTTTAGAGGATTGATTAATTCTGAACTCTAAAAAGTAATTCCCCCCTAATCAGGATACTTTCTTTCATTCCACTCTTTGAAACATGCAGTAGTACTTGTCAAGGTTAATGCTTCAACATCCTAAAGTATTTAGGATCTGTTAATTTCATTTGTATAACAAGTAGGGACATTGAGAGCCCTTCTCAAGTAGAGAGTGGATTTTGAATCTTCACTTGAGAAGGGCTCTGAATGAAGTGGAGCTAGGGTTGGTTTTTTTTTTTTTTTTTCTTTGTCAAACAATTTTAAATATATATTATATGACATGGTAAACAAAATACGAAAGATGAGAGTCGCGCCCCGTTCCTTCAAAATTTCATTAATAATGACATTCTAAAGAAGTGACATGCGACATGGTCAAACACCACACCAAACACAACGATATAATTACATAGACAAAAATAACAAATAAGCGAGAAAAAAAAATTTGTATAACAAAATAGGAGTATATAGAAAATATATACACAATCCTAAACAACCTACATATACATATGTACCACTATCTCAAACCAACCAGACTACAAACTAACACACCATACGTATTTAAGCATCCAAATAACGCATACCAAAGCTCTACTCAGCGATGTCGTCCACTTGATCAAAATCGCCACCAACACTCAGATAGGAGTACACCCACACGCACAAAAAAGCAAAGTGGGTCAGTTAAGCTGGTATGAGCAAACTATATCCAGATATAAAATGGCTTGAATATACTACAAAGTATGTCTCATAAATACACCTAAACCACAACTAATGCATGAGATATGTGCTGGAACTCTAAACAAAATTTCGACTTTCTTCTAAACAACAGTGTCCCTAAAGTCCACATTCTAAAGTCATACCATATAGACATTTCATTCAATTCAATCATATAGTAGCATACCGTGTTTGACAAAATTGATGGAAAGCTAACATGTGTCATCACATGACACAAATCCCGAGGTACCATCACTTACACAAGATGGTCAGCCGATCTACCTCTTTGCATTCACGAATTTCAAAACTAATTATAAAAGTGTATTCATATCTTTCGGTCATATGCCACCCTATTGCACTTAACATGTGTTGAATGTGTGTCATCCCAACAGTGACACACCTCCAACCGTGTACAAACAACTGCTTCCAGTATGTATAAATCTCAAAAGGGTGTCATCTCGAAGATATATACTAAAACCTCGAATGTTTGATCAAACGAGCTACAAACTAATCATATCAAATAACTACGCGCTGGAAGAGAGGAGACTTTCTCCAATTAGCTCTTCTCAATATCCTCATAGCTCTCTTTCGTATTAGCGCATGAAACATTCCCCATACGATGGCTTTGTTTTCCCTTTGGAAACACGTTGGGAACTCTCCATCATACCTAGTATGATGACTTAGTTTTTCCTTCAGAAAATAGCCTTCATACCATAGTGACCCCAGGCACTGTATACGAACCTATATCCGATTCATCAAATCCATAAAGAAAGTTGGGAACATTCGTCAAACCAAAAGGCGTCACCTATACTTTTAATAAATATTAGGATCTATGAGTAAATCAGTCTTAAACTTTCCGGTTTACAAAACGATTTGTGGTTCAGAACTTTATTTTGACATAAAATATAAATAAATGAAATGACATGCAAACTGTAATTGATATAATCGTTACAAAAATAAGCAAAGGGCAGATGCCTCATGCTTTGAGGCTTGTGCATCGTTCACGGATTCAGAAAACTTGATTTTGAAGTGTTTCTTTCAGAAACGCGAAGTAGGGAATGAAATCTCAGTAAAATAAACAAATCATACTTCAATTGCTGTATGATTTGTGCTTACATCGGAACTTCTATTGTGTGATGCAGGTTCTTTACATAATCCTTTTCCTTCTGGCAGGAGATCAACCTGAAAGCTTAATTGATGCAAGTTTCTCTTTTTGGATAACTTATCCTTCATTTCATATACTTGCAAGTGTATATCTCAGCACACCTTTAATGACGCATCTCCAACCTTAACTTGGTCATTTTGTGTTGTATTCTTTTCAGGTATTAGTCAATGCAGTGTTGCAAAGCTCACTTCTTTCTTTTCTAGTTGTTTTAGCTTTGTTTGGATGGGCTATAAAGCAAACGATCAATGTTATACAGGTAATTGACTTTCTGGAATTCATGTCTGTTACAGAGCAAAGACTCTCCTCAAGCAGATATTTTTATTTTTAAATGAATGAAACACATTATATGGTAAATGTCCTAAAGAAAGCACATAACAATGGTTACTCATGTGTACTACTAAAGAAGACGCTGCTGAACCAAACACTTGCATCTTTGAAGGACCCTGAGTCAGTTCAGGTGTAAACTAACTTCTAAGCATTGCATATCATCTCTAGATGTGGCATGGCAGCCACAGATTTACTTCTTTCTCAGATTGACTTATCTGATTAGTCCAAATTACTTACCTGCTCTATGAAGCACAAGACGAGGTTATCTTGGAACTCGTCATCTGAATTTTGATTTTGTTCTCCTGTGCTATCCCAATCCATCCTTTTTGGGACCCACCCTTGTCCTGCTTGTCCGAGTCCATGATTGGGAGCTCTTGATACCGAAATGACATCATAATCTTAAAATACCTTAAGCCTATAACAAGGATGGTGCGTTTGTGCCGGACTGCTGGTGTCGTACATCACCGGACACAGTGTCCACAAATAAAACCAAATTGGGATTCACCTGTGCAATACATTTTTTTTTTAATATCAATATTACTTTTAGGGTCTTTCGATTTTAAAAAAAAAATTTCGTGAAAAACATCAAAAAATAGTCCATGAGGTTGGAATGACCAGTGTTGTCCAAATCTTAGAATTCATGAGTTAAATCTGAAAGACATTAGCATATCATTATGACGATTTAGTTTAGATCCAAGGATTTTAAGAATAACTCCTTTTAAGGTTTTCTTTTGTTGTTTTGTTTCTAATTTTTTTTTCTCTTTTTAATTATTTTATGGTAGCTTTAAGGCTCTCACTTTATGCTCACATTTCTTGCATGATTGTGTATAATGTTGTTAAGATCACAACTTCAATCAATTTATAAATTTATTGAGATACGATTAGCTGATTTGGATTTTTTTGGATGATTTCAGATAAAGACGGCATCAGATGCATGTGTGTTTTATGATATAAACATAAAGCAAAGATCCTGAATCACCATGTTCTCTTTTTGTTGTTTCTGGGGTAGGGTATTTCAGGAGGATGTACGATGTACGCAGTTGTATATTCATAGAACCCATTTGAACCATTAACAAGAAAGTTTTTATTTTTCAGCCACGTGTAAATCCTGAATGCTCACAGGACTAACAGTTCCTTTGATGATCACGCCTTAGGTAATATATGGCAACATGTACACAACGTAGGTTCTTGATAACCACATGAAGTGTGGGTTCTATTGGATGCCAGAAGCAAAAGCTGGTGTCACAGGTCAACTCCCAATGAGACAACGGATACCTAGATGTAAATCTATGGTCAGAGGAATCATCAAGCACGACCATGGGGATGTTCTGATTTGTAGGTCTATTAAGCTGAGATTGCTCATAGTCATATGCAATTAACTGGAAGGGAGAAGATTGGGGAGGTTGATGGTTCATGTATTAGTTAAGGAGTTTCTGTTTGACAAATTGGAATTTATTATAGTGTGCTTCTAAATACTAATTGTGTTATTAGGCTTAGCATGTGAATCAGTAAATGGTGATGTGATTATCTATATTCTTATCTGCGAGCATCAGAATTTGAAAAAGTTCTAGTCAAGTTGTAAGAATGATTGTAGGGGAATTCTAATTGGCGAGGAAACAGGCGGGGGAGGGGGGTGCAACCCTCCATCCCCCTTGAGATGTGTGCCTTTGTGCATCTCAAGGGAGATGGAGGGTTGCACCCCCCTCCCTCGCCCGTTTCCTCACCAATTAGACAAGCCCATGATTGTGTGGTACTTTTTTTTTAATTAGGTCATGGACTTTATTTATTCATGCTCGAAGGCTATAATATTGTTGCCACTTAATATTCTCGTTGTCTCCATCTCGCATAGAGACTTGCGCCTAAGTTCATCGCCTCCACTTTGCATAAAGACTCGTTTCGTTCCGGTCTAGTCCATCTAAGCAGCTGCATTCAATACTCGAGTGAGTCTCGAATTCGCGACCTCTCACAAAGAAAGTGGATATGTTCGATCAACTGAGTTATAATTAGTGGACGATTTTATGTTACTTAGTCATTGCACTTACTAGGTATACAGGCATTTAGAAAATTGCAAGGTTTTTGGTTGACATTTTATTGAATCTTGTTTCTTTGTTTGTTCTTAGAAACAAAAAGAAGGGAAAAAAAAAGTGAGAGGTTGAAGATGGCCTGACCCTATGTTATGAAACAGTATTATCAGAGAGGAGAGGCAAGCAACATTTGTGTGATGTGATGAAAAACTAAAAAACTTTGATGTGTTTGATTTTGGGTGTTTCATGGAAAGGAAACTTTTACCCAAAATTAAGTTTCACTGGTGAAATATTTTTTTGCGTCTTTTTTAGTCTCTCCCTCGGAAAACTTTTTCTTGTTCAATCTTTTTGCTCACCAACGACTCTCTCCTCGATTCAAAGCCTTGTATTCGAAGCCTTGTAGAGACTTCAAAGCCTCGTTTAACAACTCATTTTAAATAGAAAATGAAATTTTTTATCTTTGGTGAAATTAAACAATGAAAAAAAAAATTTGAAATGTTTTTTTCCCAATGAACTTTTTTTTCTTTGAAAAATTTTTCAATAATCAAACACACCTATAGCCAACATTCATTTTCTGTTTTCTTTTCTCAACTCTCACCTTTGCGTGAAAACTGTAAATTGAGCATCGCAAGGGGTTTCACTACATGCAATGCAAATGAAAACCAAAGCAGTGGCAAATCAATGCCATCTCCAATCACACTTCACATTATATACAGAGTATCTCCAATAACACAGTCCAGCAAGCGCTTTCATGCAAGAGTAAAGATGGATACTTAACAATAAACTTGTGCTATCGACAATCACAAACCCCAGAAAGCTCCCAAGGCAATGCCATGTACTGAGAAAAAGACCATTCAAAATTAAGAGAGCAACTAGAGCTATACACCACTATTAGTGGTCATTTTGTCGAAGAGTGTTGTTAGATTAAGTAAAACACAGAAAAAATTAATAACACGATAACAATTAAGGGAAAAAACTGTGGTGGGGTTGATGTTATTTCGCTCTTACATCAGAAAAGAAGAAGAAAATACACAGTTCTTTCCTCTGCACCTAAAACAGATAGGATAGAAAATTTAAGTACTCATGACAGACAACTTAGAAAAACATCTATCTAGAAAAAGCTTTTTATCTTCTAGTTAGGCCCTTCGTTTCTCTTTTCTTGATTTCATATCTTGGCGAAATGGCCACACACTTTCATCTCCCTTCTCTATGTTTCTTCTTCTGGTGGTTTTACTTAAACTGTATAATGTTGTTGGATTGTATCAATGTCCAGCCCCTTCAGCTTCACAACTGATTCGACATGTCCCTTGAGTGTGTGAAGCTCACGTAGCCTGCAAACCAATATAATAAAATGTGTCAATCAGATAACATTGGATAAAATTGGGGAGATCAACTGATTGTGGATACGATGATAAGACTCCAGACGAATACATACCTTGCAACTTCCGCTCGTCTCTTGGCCTGCTCAGCAATCTCAGAGAGCTCCCTGTAACTGTTCTTGTCAGCGAATAAGTTGTTGGTTTCTGGAGGTTGAAGACCATGTAGAGTTCTCTGTGCAAGGGCCCATTGGGCTTCTCTTTCCTCCTTTCCGTAATCCTTCTTGGTAGTGAAGGCAGTCTGTTTTCATAAGAAGAAAGTTGGTAAGCACATGGCAAGATGAGGAAGATGGCATTTGTATTTTGTAGTATGAAATGAAATGAAACAGAAAGAGATACCTTGTTTTCTAGAAGGTTATCCCAAGCCTTTCCACTGAGTACATAACGGATGAAGAATTTGAGAATGTCAAGTGGGAAGTAGGTAACAATACTGAAAAGCCAGATGACTCCAGCCCACTTCCAACCAATACCGTGGATCCTTGCGAAACCCCAGTTGGCATATACAGCAATCAAAGTGGCAACCTGGTAAGATTAAACTAGTTATTATGGGGGGACATGGAACAGAAAGGATAATCTGATCATGGTACACTTGAATGGAGTACATGAATTATAAGGAAGCTATTACTCACCAATTGAGCTGCTAGGAAGGCACCAAGTAAGAGGAGACCTGGACGTTCAATAAACGACCAGCTACGGGATCGGGTGACGAAAATAAGAGCCTGGCTGACAATACTGACTTGGAGGTACAAGGCTGCCATCATTTCCTCGGGACTATCACCAAGGTGCTTAACATGGAATGAGTCCTGATGGGCCATGAGAATTGAAGTTAAGTAAAAAGTTTTTCTATTTTGCTTCGTATCAAGCTAGCAGACTTTTAATAAGTTGGGGAGTTAGGAATCCTTACAGTGAAAAAGGTTCTATCCTTCATGAGCCAGAAGAAGACCACTGTCATCAATGCAAGGTAACTACCAAGTACAACACCAGTTGCAAAAATTTCTTTCAATTTCCAGCTGTCAGGCATTGGTGATGGTTTCACTCTATCTTTCGAGATAGTCATGATTGTTCCTATAGATTTAATAATTATATGAAGTCAGACTCAAACTGTTGTGAAACAAGGAGCAAACACAAAAGCATTGATTGACGCAAAAGTAGTCCAAGATAAAATCTCACCGTCATTGAGGATGGCAATGATCAAAACCATGAATGGGGCAAAGTCAAACTTCCAGATGAGAGCAATAAACATGAATCCAAACTACAGGAGTGAAGAGGAAGTGAAAAAGTCAGTACCTTGTCAACAGACTTAACATGAAATCATTAGATCAGAATAAAACGCTAATAATCTCTAGTAAAGTATACTTCTAGTAAAGTATACTTACAACAATACGGATTGTGATTGAGACAGCATATATCTGCAAAACAATATGAGCAACGAATCAGATACTAGTCACAATTGGGGTCCATGGAGAATGGTGATGTAGAGAAGCTCAAGAAGAACTTACGGTGTAGTTCTTCATCCTCTGGAAAATAGCTCGGCTAGTTAGCACTGCACTGATGATAACACTCAGACCAGGTTCTGTGAGGACAATATCTGAAGCACCCCTAGCAGCATCAGTAGCATCAGCAACAGCAATTCCAATATCGGCCTTCTTCAAAGCAGGGGCATCATTCACACCATCTCCCGTCATTCCACAAATGTGCTTCCTTTCTTGCAATTTCTTCACAATTTCATATTTGTGCTCTGCCACACCAAAAACACTTTATGTAAGAAAGAAAGACTTCTACAAGCTACAAGGATCATAAATGGATCTGCTTAGAAGGTGGCAAATACCAGGGAACACTCCAGCAAACCCATCAGCCTTCTCAATCAACTCGTCAACAGGAAGGGATGCAATAGATGCATCCCTGTCACCTCCAAGCAACGATGAGGAAGGGTACATATTTGTTCCCATTCCAAGTCTTCGCCCAGTCTCCTTGGCAATAGCAAGCTGATCACCTGAAAGTTTAAAGAGCCATGTCAGGAGACTGACATATAATTAAGAATTAAAGGATATCACATAGGAATAGTTGAGTCACAACATACCAGTAATCATCTTTACATTCACGCCAAGGTTGAGAGCCCTGCGGATTGTCTCTGCACTATCGTGCCTAGGAGGATCAAACAGAGGCAACAAACCAACAAATTGCCATGGTCCACCTGGACTTTCTTTGGTTCTCTCAGGCACTTCCTGTCTAGCAACGGCCAATGATCGAAGCCCACGTTCAGCATACTTATCAATCACAGAGTGAACCTTGTTCCTCACATCCTCCTTGCAGTTGCAAAGAGCCAAAATCTGATTCCACATAAGAATTGAAACAAGTCAATAATAAAGTAGCCTTGACCATATTATTTATTTAACAGACAAGGAAGAATGAGTCCTGAACTGACCTGCTCTGGGGCACCTTTGCTAGCTCTGTGCCAGCTACCGTCAGACTCAATATAGGTTAGAGCAGTCCTCTTATCAACAGGGTTGAATGGGAGAAAGTGAACCTCTCTGATACCAGCTCTTGCCTGCATAGTTCATAGGTTATTTTGTGCTCAATAGTGTGCATATGAATGAAAATACAGTCTATACAGATTGATTTTACCTCCTTTGGATCAGCAAGCATCCCAACCATGGCAGCATCGATGGCATCCTGATTTTCTGTCCTCGATGATCTGGCAGCAAGAAGCAGCACATGCTCTTTGTCAACACCCTTTGCAAACACCTCAACCAGGTTTCTGTCAACACTCAGCTTGTTAAGGGTAAGAGTACCGGTCTTATCACTGCAGAGAACATCCATGCCAGCCATCTCTTCAATGGCAGTCATCCTCTTGGTGATGGCCCCTTGCTCAGAGAGCCGGTGAGAACCAATGGCCATGGTGACAGAGAGAACAGTGGGCATAGCAATGGGAATTCCACCGATCAAGAGAACAAGGAGGTTGTCAATTCCATCCCTGTACTTTCGGTGTTGGATTGGGTACATAACAATGATCTCAATGAGCATTCCAACGGCAATGGAGCAAATGCAGAAATTTCCAATTGCGGTGAGAACCATCTGGAAGTGACCAACATTGTTGGTGCTGTCCACTAAATGAGCTGCCTTACCAAAGAAGGTATGCACACCTGTAGCAATTACAACAGCTTCTATCTCACCTTGTTTACAAGTGGAACCAGAGAAAACTTCATCTGAGGGGTTCTTAGTTACAGGGAGGGATTCTCCAGTCAGGGCAGATTGATCAATCTTTAAAGGATCACCCTCAAGAAGACGAGCATCAGCTGGTACAATATCACCCAACTTAATGCTGATGATGTCACCTGGCACCAAAATGGCAGCATCCTGCTCACTCCAACGGCCATCTCTAAGCACCTACTCACATTCATACATACAAAATAAGTAACGAGAAACACTTGAGACTCAAATCAACATCAGCTTACTTTTAAAGTTTGGACCATGCAACTATACCTTAGTCTTGGGAGCAAGACCAGCCATCAGAGCAGCTGCAGCATTACCGGCATTGTTTTCTTCAATGAAACTGATAGTAGAGTTGATAACCAGTAAAACCATGATACCGACAAAGTCTTGCCAATCTGGGGGCTTTCCACCACCATTTGCCAAGGCAATGGCCATTATTGCAGCAGCCTCCATAACCCATGAGAGGGGATTCCACATAAAACCCAGAAATTTGATAATTTTGCTTTCCTTTTTCTCCTCGAGCTTGTTGGGTCCAAATATCTGGAGCCTCTGGGCTCCTTCGTCTGCAGTGAGCCCTTCTTTTGTACATTTCAACTGCTCAAACACTTCCTCAATGGGAATTCTTTCCTGTAAATTACATAAACCAAGATAAGTGGTAATTCTAACTATCAAGACCTCCCAACACTATGGAGCTTGTACATGAATTCATGTTTTATTTCATGTTGTTAATCAGAAAATTTTCTAGTTGGAGTGTAATATTGTGTTAACTCAAACTTCATAGCTTCGGACCATACATAAATCCATGAAAAAGGAAAATACTTTATAAAGTTGAAATTTGTTTTTATGTTAGTAGTTGAATTTAAAATTTTAAAAAAAAAAACTAAATTTTGGTATAAAATAAATGAGGAATTTACTTCCTCTACATGTGAGTGTACACATGAACTACAACAATAAACCTCTTTTTTTTTTTTTTTTAAATATTCAGATTAAACATAACTTTGTGAAGTTTAAGCAAAAAAATTTACAATTTTAAAACTTTAGGATATCTAATTTTATAAAAATTATTAATTTTTTTAACAGTGTATTCTTTTCTTGTATAAATATTTCCAATAAAAATAGATATCATCTTCAAAAAAAAAATTTCAAACATTACTCTGATTTCATTTCCAAAAACAAGAGGAAAAAGCCTATCAGTGTCAACCACACCTAACAGGAAAATTTTCCCTCGACAGAAATGAAAAACAAAATAAAATTAAACACTATTCCAAACTCATCAAGTGGGTAAGTGTCTATTTTTATAAACTTATTAAAGGGTCATTTTTGGTACTTTGAATTTCATAGAAAACAGATCAAATAAGGCAACTCAAATATTTTAATCTTCACACCTCTTTCAGGCTTTCAAATCCTTGTATGTATGTTAACATGATAAAATTTAAAGAAACAAATCAATCCCCTTAAAACAAAATTGGGTTTTATGTAATCAACAGAGATATGTCGGATCTCCTTCATCACCAGATAAAACAGCCTCCAGGGAAGTAAGTACCCCCAAATCCCAAAGAAACAGAAAAATGAAACACAGAACCGTAAAAGAAGTTACTTAAATAAAGTGGGTCTGTTTAACAAACAAAATAAGTTCTCGAGATCTGCACAATTAAGATTTAAAAAAAAAAAAAAGTGATTAGATTAATCAGACAACATTTCGCGCCGTATTTACAGGTGAAGAGAAAAGCTGTGGAAAAGGGGTCAACGATTTCCATGGAGGATGGAAAATCGGAAAATCTTCCACTGGAAATCATTTTACACATGGAAACGATTGAAGAAGAGTCTCGAGATATTTCGCTTCTCTGAAGATCTGAAAAGTCACCGACCAACTTAAAGATCGAGAGCTTCACGAGGATGGAAACGATTTCCCAGTTCATACAGAAAAGAATTCGGGACAATTTTTATTTTTTTTCAGTGATGGAAAAAGCACAAAAAGCTAAACTGAGATCTCTTTGTAGACAAAAATTGAACCAGTGAAAAATGAACGAAATCTTCAACTAGAGTAAAAAATCAGATCAGTATATACTCTAATTCAAGTAGAAAGAGAAACAAAATCTCTTCAATTGTACTACTGATTATGAATATCAAATCAGATTTAGTTGATTTGAAACACCGGAAAACAGACGGAAACAATGAATTTCTAAAGACCAACTAAGAAAGTTATACACAAGATTTTATATGAAATTGATTGAATAATACGTGAACAAACTAGTTCTTGTAAAGAGAGAAGATTACTAGCGTCACATGTACAGTAGAAGAAGATAAATAAAGATTAGATTTAAGATCCGATTTCATCAAACAATGCACCACAATCATCTGTGCAAGCAAAATCAATGACTAAAAAACCGTATGAACAGTAGATTTCACTTCAGAACTTGATTAACTAGTGCAGAAACCAGATTTCTCCAAACAAAACCTCATATCCACTAATCAAAAACTTCATAAATTGTCGTTGATTATAAAGAACGAGAAAACAAAAGAAAGAAGCGAAAGATTACCAGATCGACGGACTCATTTTTAATCTCTTCAAGCGAAATCGCTCCCATCTTTATCAGCTACTAAGATCGAAACCAAAACAACAATTTTGGAGAATTCTTACTAGAGAATTTCAATCATCACAAACTCCTCTTTTATGTCTCTCTTCCTCTTTTAACAAAAGAAGAAAAACCAAACCAAACCAAACCAAACCAAACCAGAGAGAACGAAGAGCTTCTATGCTCTCCTCTCCTTTTCTCTTTGCTTTTCTGCTCTTCTTCTATATCTCCTCTTGTCTTTCTGGTTTAGCTCCCACTTTATACTTCCCCCACTAACCTGTGGGCCACTACACCTACACATACATACACCTCTCTTTCTCTCTCTATAATTCGCATATATGCCTTTCTCTCTCTACAAACTGGTTACGTGTCAGTCAAAATGCATCGGGGCTCGAACTTTCGTCCATTCCACGCCGTCCCAAGTCATGCTGGGTCCCACTTCTAACCGTGGTTAAATCGCCACCCCAACGAGAGGTCCTCATTGGTTTCGGGACTTAACCTTGGTTAAACAGTGTACTCCCTGTTGTGGGTTAGCTTATGTATTTACTTTCTCATGTATATTTCTTATAATTTTTTTTTTTTTTTTTTTTTTGGGAAGGCAAGTAGGGTTTTTAAGGATTCAAGAACCTATCAACAGGGCGACCTACAGGTCAACACCCTTAAAAAAAAAATAATCATACCGCAGGTGGGATTCAAAACTAGGACATGAAGAACAAACCCACTAAGCCATAACACTATTGACAGTTCTTCTCTTAGAAATTTTGAATATCTTGACTATCCATCTTTTAAATAATCAATTAATTAAAATAATTAATTAAAAGATACATCGGTTGTATTATATCATCATGGCGAACTAAATTAACAACATGATTACGAGTTATTAAAAGTTACATGGACTGGTATTATATCATCATGGCTAACTAAATTAACAACATGATTACGAGTTATTAAAAGTTGCATTTGGTCTATCAAATGATGTCTTTTAACCTATCACTAAAATTATACAATTAAATTGATGTACAACAAATCAATTACCAGGGACATCTATTTTGTAAGATAGTGAAATGCTCGAACCCCAAATTCAAGCTTTTTGAATGAGCATTTACCTAATGCTTGACAAACGATCATCCAATTTCCAATTTTAAAGTCAAGTATGTAGCTTGATTACATATATAAAGAGCGCTTCTACATGGTGAGGAAATGGGCGAGGGACGGGACGTGGCGGGGTGAGGATCGTCCATCCTGCTCGGGATGTGTGCCATCATTTTTAGTACACGCATCCCGAACGGGATGAACGATCCCCACCCCGCCACATCCCGTCCCTCGCCCGTTTCCTCGCCTATTTCCTCGACATTTAGAATTCCCCATATATAAATATGAATTATCGGAGTAGCTCACATGTTGGAACGGATGACACCATGTTCTAATTTTTAATAAAAGGATTTGACTTTAATTTTCTAGGACCCACACAAGAAGAAGGAAAGGCATAGATAACTTTCCTCGGCAGCCTAAATAACTACTGAGGTGGGCAATAATTGAGGACCCTTCACACGTGCGAGATGACACCATTGCCAACCGGTCTCCACCGTTGGAATGTTTGAAACGGTGCTCGTCCGTTTGTTCGATAAATTTAATGAGTTTTTCTCTGCGGGGACAGAGGAGGATTATTCGGATTGGAGTAATTCTACGTAGCTTCTTTTTGGTCGAGGCTGCGTAGAATCACTCGAGTGATAATAGAGATTTTGATTGAAAAGTAAATATACTTTTTTTTTTTTTTTGACAAGTTTTGGAAAAAAGGAAAAATATTTGCCATGTTTGACTCCTTGAGTTTGAAGTGACGCCATAAGCATCTCAAATATTTTGTTTTAATATTTATTTTATTTTTCCTAAATTAACAACCGTAATTAAAAACCTTGACAAAAATAAATAACTCGTACAAAAAATCGTATGCCTATTTAGAATCGCTCTATTCTCAACCTTAAATGGCATAAACTGAACAATGTAGAATAAAATTGGATATGAAATCACTCTCTGAGTACCGTCTCTTGCATTTCTTTTCAACCTCAAATGGCATAAATGAGCCCTTCTAGGCGGCGAGGAAACGACCGAGGGGGGGTTTACCACTCATTCCCTTCGAGATTCGTGAAGGCGCGCATCTCGTGGGGGATGAGCGGTCACACCCCCCTCTTCGATTAGCGCCTCAATTTAATCATCCTTGAGTGGACTTAGCATCAATGTACCTCTTGGTTGGACCATTTTTTTTGTTTTGTTTATAAAACAGAAATTCTAAACGTCGAGGAAGTGGGCGAGGAAAACAGCGAGGGGAGGGAGTGGAGGGGGTGGGATCGTCCATCCCCCTCGGGATGTGTGCCTCCATTTTTAAGTACATATTCCGAGGGGGATGGACGGTCCCACCCCCTCCACCTTCCTCCCCTCACTGTTTTCCTCGCCCACTTTCTCGACGTGTAGAACTTTTCTTTATAAAAAGTAAATAACCAAAAATATTTGCATGTGAATCACAAGTTTAGAGAATCCTAGGCGCCACATACTCCACAAACTTGAAGCCATTGTACAATTTCAACACTCGAGATCAAATTGAACTCAAATTCCAAAACACGCGTGAATTTTATAACATCCTTGACTAGATACACCGATTTTGGTTATGATTATTTTCCTTTTTTTTTTCTTTTTTTCTTTTTTCTCTCTCTTTCTTTTGGTTTAAGCAATAAACTCAAAAACTCAAATTTGTAACTAACAGATACTAACGAACGCTCTAGCTGATTGTAAATGAGAGTTCAAATTTGATTTTGATGACCACGGTTGTAAGAGTTCTTCTATTCTAAGGCAACCAATTTTATTTTATTTTTTTACGGGTTAAGTCACAATTGTTCACACGTTTGCAATGGGCTTCAAGTAACCATGTTTGCAATCAAGATGATGTAAATAGATGTGCCCCAACTCGTCGCAAAACCTGTTACATAAACCTAAAACAACACATTTACTGGCACTACTTTTTTTTTAACAAAGGAAGTAATAGCTTCCAAATTTTCAACACAATCCAAAATACGAATAGAATTTTTAGGTTGACTTGTTGAGTGAAAAAATAAAATGAGAACCAACATTAATGCAATTTTGATAACCCTTATATATATGACTCAATGTGGGTACATGAACAAATCAATCTCATAAACTTTACAAAAACAAAAGCATTCACTTACTTCTTTGAAATCTTGGATTTACAAAGAAAAAAATGAAAAACATGTCCTAAGCAAAGTTGAATAAGAAAGATAGGGTCCCTTTAATTAAACACAAAAAATTGAGGAGGGGTCCAATTTGTTACAAAGGTCCATAGGCATCTATTGAGTGCTAAGACCATGGACTCAACAACCACTAAAATTGGTAGTCTCTTTCCTTCCTTACACACCACTACACAAAAAGAAAAGTCTCCTCTTGTGTACAAGTAAAACCTTCACCAACTTGTCTAGATACTTATTACCCTTTTTTAATGTTCCAAAATGTCACCTTAAGACAGATCACACCATTACATAATGTTCATATTTATTTATTTTTTATTAAATCATTTACCTTTTTATACTATTCTAAAATCATACACCGTCATGAACTTGCATTATTCACAAAAGTAAGGAAAATTATTGACATAAATGTATATGTTAAGATTTGACATTGATCAATATTAAAATCCAAATTTGAACAAAGAAATTTAAATAAATGAAACAAAGAGAGTATTCATAGCATTGTTCTAAAAGGCTAGGCGGTGGGCGGGCGGCGAGCAGGTGCCTAGCGCATAGGGGCCTAGGCGATTTTATGTTTTGTATTATAACTTTAATAATTTACAAAAGTTAAGCATAATACCTTATCAATTACATCTAATTTAATGTCAAAATGCATATGTAAAATTTAAAAACATGAAAAATTAACAATCATGAACAAAATTTATTAAAACTCAAATGACTGAAGTTTGTCATGATGGGTACTTTATACAAAGATGAATTCGTGGAGAAATATTCAAACCTACTCTTTATTTTTCTTCAAATTGCATGAATGACCTCAGTCATGTTCGATAAAATCTACATTACTAAAATTGGTACCGGCAGAATTCCATTAAATAATCATCGTTTGCTATATTCAGACATATACTAAATAAAAAAATAATTAAATTGTTTATATTCAAAAAAGGGAAATAACACAATCAAGCTAAAATAGTTGGTTAACAAAATTTAAGCCAACAAAACCCAGTCGCAACTCGCATGTTGTGTAGTAATCGACTAATTCATTTAGTTTCTATTCAAGTTTTATAAATTTCGCTTTAATTAATTAAGAACTCATAATAGGGGTTTAATTTAGTTTAGATGTTGAAATGAATAATATTAAAATAATTTAGAGGATACCCTAATTTTGTGGAACAAAGTGGTGGGGGTGTCAGGGCAGCAAACCACTAGACAGCCAAAGAAGAAACCTTTAAACATGTACCTTGGTGATATTTTTAGAAAAACAATTCACTAATTAATTAATAAATAAAAATCTCAAAGGGAATTAACAAATAGTCATTTACATCGCCAACTCTAAAGTCGGTGAATAATTATAATCTCCCCTTTGAACTCAAAAAAATTACATTTACTACCTTATTTTTTTAACTACGTTGCATTTTTTACCCTTGCTTTTTTTTATAATGCCAACTTTGCCCATATTATATAAGGACAAATTTTTTACATAATCTCACATCAACCATATAGATAAACTTTGACTAATAGCTTAATCTCCACGTATTATTTAGAAATAGAGATTGCCTCAGTTCAAGATTTTTTTTTCTTTTACCTTTATATATATATATATATATATATATATATATATATATATATATATATATATATATATATTTATTTTTATTTTATTTTTTCCTAAAGTAACAAAAAAAATTCATTAGCCTTGTTTGAGTATTTTTTTCGAAGTAGTACTTGAAACTATTATTAGGCTTTAAACACTATATGATTTGTGGTTGAATAATCATATTTTGGATATTACCTTTGTTTTTTAAGTTTATGTTTACAATTTTGAATGTGATGGTATTGTCAATCTTGAATTACATGGCAAAGTAAAAACAAATGTTTGTAAATTACCAAGTATTTTCGGAATATTTGTTTCCTGACAATGATATGGTTGTTTTATTGAGAATAGTATGTAATCTTATGGTTTTATTTAGAATGAAAGAAAAAGGAAAAAGAAATATCAAAGAAAGAAAATATCAAATCAAGGCAATCTATAATTAAATAATAGGTGGAGATTAATCTATTATTAAGAATTTATCTACTTGGTCGACAAGAGAAAATATAGATGTGGTTTGATTAAGTAACTCTTGACATCAATAAATTTGGTATTATAACAAGTTAGGGTAGAAAATCTAACACAATTTGAAAAAAAAAAAATAGCAAATGTAAGTTTTTCAAATCAGAAATTCTTAATGGCCTGGGAACCAGCCTGGTTTTCCCTCCTGAGAGGTGAAAATACAATTTTGTCCTCCCCTTTTAAACACACTCTTCAAAAAGGTGTTTAAAGAGGGAAGCAAAATTATATTTTTGCCCTCCAAACAGGAAAAACCAGACTTCTTTCCAAATTTAAGAAAAAATTGTAATTATTCACCTGACTTTAAAAATATTAGTGACAGACTACTTAGCAAACGCAACTTGGTGATAGAGGTCAGTTATGATGAAATTTTCAATATTATTTATTTATATGATCAATCACTTCGAGGAGGGATGACTTGAAAACATTGCAAGTGTTCAGGTTTGTAGCCAACAAACAGTTATGGCCCACTCATGTGCATCTATTTATTATAAATTTTTCTTTTTGACTTTTGGAAAATAAAATAAGAAATGAATTTTAAATATTAGAGGTATATGATGAAAAAAAAAATTATTTTTTTTGTTGAAGACCAAATGTTGAAATGTTGGTTAGAGATTTTTTTCACACCCTGTTTTTGGTTTGGCCTTTTTTTTTATTTATAACTTTATTTTTATTTCCAATGAAAAGTTGAGAAGTAAAAAAATAATTAATTCATTTATTATATTTGTTTGCATGAAAGCAGGGTGATATGGCATGATTTTGAAAGATTGAAGAAATTTTCAAAGTGTTTGTGTATCTCGATATTGTAAAAAACTTTCTCTGATGATATCACATCATCCTGATTGCAAAACCGAATTTTCCTAGCCTCACTCTTTCTAAAAATTGCTTAGTTTTGACTTGTGACTTTCGACTCTAAATTGGATTATATTTAATGGTTAAATGAAGTGTTTTGATTTATGAATTCTATTTTGAAATCAAGTTATACCAAGGGTTGAATGAAAAGAAAGACCATCTTAAATTTAAGTTTTCTTTTGTTATGTTTTGGTCAGTTTAACCATTATAGCTCCAAATTTTTTGAGTTTAGTGTTGTAGAGTAAGGCAAAAGACCATCGTTAACAATGACTCAAACCAAAGACACAACTAGTAGGAAGCTTTCGACTTTTTCAACCCTTTGAATGTCTAATTGGCAAACTTAGAATCCGACGACATAATGCACATTTTTGCTATATGCCCATAATCAAGTCGTTCACATTTAAGTACCTTATCGAGACAAATTCCAACCAAAAAACACGATTATTACTCATTGTGATCACAATCAAAACCCGATCCTAACATAAACCTAACAAATTTTTCTAAAGAGCGAGGCCAGGTTCAACATCATCCATCATCCTAGAGATGCATATCTCGAGGATGATGAATGGTGTTGGACCTGGCCTGGCACGAGCCTACCCTACTCTCTAGAAAAATTGTAAACCTAATAATGCTATACGCGTGTACACAACCTTCTTCAGTTTAGATTAACCTACTCTCGATTATCCGAAAACCTATCCTCTTTATTTTTAGCTCGTGCTAGTCTAATATTCCTCAACGATCGTTTTATTTTATTTCGATTATTAATTATTTTTTTTATTAAAAAAATTTATATAGAAATTTGTGGGGGTTGGTCAAGTGGGTGTTATTGAATTTCACAAGGGGGGCGTTCTAGTTGAATAATCCATATTATTGGGCCATGTGCCTTTGCCCCCACCCTACTTGCTTTACTGCCTCCACTTTTCTAGGCTCTATTGTCTCTATAATGGGAAAATATAGAAAAATATAATTAAATATAGTGACCGTTATGGACCGTTATGTAAGTGTAAGTTGCGTCAGGAAATACGAAATTGGTACGGTATCGTGCAGTCAAGGCTCAGTAACTTAAAAAGAAAGAGAGCTTAATGATCAAGATGCCCCCACAGGGTCAAGAATCACTCCACATCCTAAATCTTTTCCACTAATGGTTTACCATTTTTTTTTTAATTAATAAATAAAATTTGCGATACAAGTATATGAAATGTTTGTTAAAATGTTGAATCTCAAGATTTATTCTGAAAGTTGATAGTGAAGGCTTATACTAAATGTTGAATATAAAAATCGAGAAAAATTGTTTGTTGGATTAATTATGAATGTAAATAAAATACCATTAAAGTATTTAATATGTTAGTGATGTCAAAAATAGAAATATAAGACAAAAATTGAACATTTTCAGCTTTTAGTGATTAAATTAGCAAGAACATCTTGTTTTTGTCTAAACATTTAATTTGGCACTAACGAAATGGTATAATTCAGACTTCGCACACATTAACAAACGTGACTTAATTAGAAAACAATTGAATTTTTCAAAATTTTTATTTTGAATTGTATCGATTCATTTTTCGATTTTGGAATGAAGGATCTTATAACAAAAATTCCTTTGATTTTACTTTAATTCGAGAGTATTGCATGATCACTCGTAGAAAAAAAAACTAAAAAAATCTTTTATTTCGGTTCAATGATTAAAAAAATTTAGACTGGTCATTTCACTGTCTTTTACTTGATTTGATTGATTTTTTTTTTTTTAATTGGGTCGTTGACCATTTTTATTTATTTATTAATCCATGCTCGAAGTCTACATGACTGACCCTATAGAATTAACCAAACCAGACCCAAATGCTACAATATTATTGTCACTTAATATCCTCGTCACCTTCATCTCGCATAAAAACTTGCTTTCGCTTCGCTTCGCTCTAGTCAGTCTAAGATGTTGCATTCAATACCCGAAGGCTTATCAATGGTGGAGCACATGTGCTCATAATAATCGAGTGAAAACTCACAAAATCCTAACTAATGAGTTTCGAATCCGCGACCTCTTTAGATGTCCAACCAATTGAGCTACAATTAATAAATGGACAACTATCTCTCAAGCACGGTTTTGATTTGGCCTCAATGGAAAAAATAAAATAGAGCACCTAACAACACATGACCAAAAACTATGATTAAGACCCAATAAGTGTTTATTAAACCTGCTGTTAGATGATACTAACCTTATTGTTGAGCTATTTTCACATTTTTGCAAAATTTTCTTAAATTAAAGTGTTAATGGTATATCTACAATTTTGTTTTACTGATACTCGATATATAGAGGTAATAAAAAATATTAAAAAAAAACCAATTTTATCAACATTAATTTTGATTACTTTATACATGCAAATTTTTATTAGTTAGAACTTAACAACTCTCATGTGCCATAAATACTTATTTGAACATCGAAAACTGTATCATTATTCCCATATTGCTCCCCCAATACGCGAAGTTTTAAACAAATTAGACAAAATCATATTTTAAGGCACTATTACACATAATTATTAAAAATTTGCTCTCATAATGTGACTTAAGAGCATGAGACAAGCTTCTTGATTAGAGACTTGGTTTATTCTTTCTACTCCTCTAATCATGCATGATACATTATGTACAACGTATCAATTTGTCACTTTGTACTTAATTTGGTTTATCAAGACTGTTAATGTGCAATGAACGTGAACACCGTTAGGGATTTGAAATTTATTTATATAAATAACATCACTTTGTTTAAAATAATATGTCACGGACCTTCAATTTTCGAAATATATTGGCAAATAAGATGATCCAAAACCCTCTCACCCCCAACAAATTCAGGCCGATAGATTTATGCAACGTGATTTACAAGGTTATATATAAGATTCTTGCAAACCGTTTGAAATTTTTCCTTGATCAAATCATTTCTCCCAATCAAGGGGTTTTTCTTAAAGGTCGGTCTATCACGGATAATATAAGTTTGGCTCATGAAACTTTTTTTCCAAATAAAACACAGTCGCCAAAAAAAATAAGGCTGGATGACGATCAAAATTGACATGGGCAAAGCTTATGATAAAGTCCAATAGTCTTTCCTCCTTCAAATCATTTAATTTATAAATTCAAGCCTTAGGGTTATTATAGATATTTATCCTTAGGGTTATACTTCTTAGATCCCAAAATTCTAAGAATCATCTTAGTATGTCTATTGTGAACATTGGAACTAAAGTAAATCGACAATTTGTCCTAGTTAACAGCTTGCCATGAAGCCGTGGTATAGTCGAGAAGAATGTCCTTGATGGAATGTGCTTCTTTTAAGGAGGCTCTAAAAAAAATCATCAAGTCATCCGCATAGAGCAGATGACTGATAGAGGGACAATTTTGGCGGATCTGAATACCTTTGATAAGGCCCTCGCTATCTGCTTTAGCCAGTAAACGCAAAATAGCTTTCGCGACCAGAATAAAGAGATATGGTGACAAATGATCGCCTTGTCTGAGGCCTCTAGTCGATAGTATCTAAAGGAGTCCCGTTAAGAAGGACTTTGAGCGATGTTGTCGAGACACATTGCTCAATCATCCCGATCCATCCTTCTGGGAAAGCCAAGTTGATAAAGGATTTGAAGGAGGAATGACCATTCGACTCTATCATAAGCTTTGGCCATGTCAATTTTGATCACCATCCAGCCTTGTTTTTTTCGGTGACTGTGTTTCATTTGGAAAAAAGTTTCATGAGCCAAACTTATATATCTGTGATGGACCGATATTTAAGAAAAGCCCCTAGATTGGGAGAAATGATTTTATTAAGGAAAAGTTTCAAACGGTTTGCAATAATCTTAGATATAACCGTGTAAATCACGTTGCATAAACCTATCGCCCTGAATTTTTCGAGGGTGACAGGGTTTCGAAATTAATATCGACCCTTAACATATTTTCAACTTTCAATCCTGACCATCATTTGTTTCCAATTCTTTTGTCTCTGTCAGCAAATAATAGTAAAACACCACTCTAAATTGAAATATAGATTATCCGTGTCGTTGCCAATCCACATACACTTTATTTTTCTTTCAATTATCTTGTACTATAGATC